>JBBGZY010000083.1:0-1200000 GCA_037952925.1 Lithobates clamitans | reverse complement strand
TGGGGTACAATTGTCTATTTTGGCAGAGTTCCAAAATGTAGCATTTTCAGTGTCCTTTGTCAAGCTGCAATACTTTACCTGTTTGGTACAAGCTTCACAGATGGAGACCCCCCTATAGTATACACTGGAGCACCTGTGTGGCCCCCTAATAAAAATGGTGTTCTGGTGTCCCACACTAGTGCTCCAGTGTCCAGATGTGAAAACAGCTGCTCAGTGTCCTCTCCTTACACATAATCTAGTTTGCATTTCATTCTAGTAACAAAGCCATCTACACAACCAAATTAGTTTCATACAAGTAGGGCGTAAAAAATGTGGCCAAATGCATATGGCCAAAACAATGCTGTTTTATAGGCCGAAAGAAAAATGTTTGATACGAACGAATAATGTGCCCATGAACATGAAAGTTGCCATTTTAAAATGTACACTTTTAAGAAAAGCACATGGAGCAGCACGAACGTAATAAACACAAAAAGAATAGGAACACAGCACAACTACTTACTTTTTTGCAGCACTCTCCGGATCTTTCTGTACTGCTCATGTTCTCATAATTTGAGGTCCGACCACCGCTTCCTGAGCTGATCTTTCGATCGACATACCCCGAAATTCCGGTGCAGACTCCTGACCGCTTTCGCCATGATCTTGGGCTTTCTGACATTGGGGTTGGGGTAAGGTCCATACTTTCCATTATAGTCGGCCCTCTTCAGGATGTCGACCATCTCTAACATCTCCCCAAAGGACATATTTGATGCCTTAAATCTCCTTCTGGATCGGGACGTCTCCGGATCCGGGTTTTCCTCCTCCTCGTTCCTGTAATTAGCACGCACCTGCTGTGTCTCCACCATGTGCTCTTCCCCCACTGCACAGAACGAAAAGGGGCGGGGAATAGACTAGAAAGAACGTCAGGGGCGGGCGGAGTTACACGCATGCGCAGTGTGTATAAAGCGTAAAACAAGAAAATATTACAGCGCACACATGCAAAAAAGACATTTACCTCAAGCAAGGCTAGTTTAAAACACCTAAGCATTTCTGGAAAAACATTTTCAAAAAATGGGGATTTGGTCACACCATATTGCTATATGGTGCTAAGCCCACTTACTGCGACAATGTACCCCATAATCAGTGGGTCCTACACTATCCATGGAGTGGGAGAACCTGCATCTCTGAACCATGAGAGCATTGCACTCTTCTAAATGGGAGAATCATAAGGTCTCCACCCATGACACAAGTGGACACTAATTAAAGGAACTTATGTTATGTAGTGAGGTGCTCCGCACCCAAAAGGATTTGGTCAGAATCCATACAATATACAAACAAGATATTTGGGGGGCACACTCTAAAAAATGCATTAAAGATGGTGCAGCCATAAGACCATACAGTAGAAGAAAATATTACAGCGCACAAATGCAAAAAAGACATTTACCTCAAACAAGGCTAGTTTAAAACACCTAAGCATTTCTGGAAAAACATTTTCAAAAAATGGGGATTTGGTCACACCATATTGCTATATGGTGCTAAGCCCACTTACTGCGACAAAGTACCCCATAATCAGTGGGTCCTACACTATCCATGGAGTGGGAGAACCTGCATCTCTGAACCATGAGAGCATTGCACTCTTCTAAATGGGAGAATCATAAGGTCTCCACCCATGACACAAGTGGACACTAATTAAAGGAACTTATGTTATGTAGTGAGGTGCTCCGCACCCAAAAGGATTTGGTCAGAATCCATACAATATACAAACAAGATATTTGGGGGGCACACTCTAAAAAATGCATTAAAGATGGTGCAGCCATAAGACCATACAGTAGCGGAGCACCTCACTACATAACATAAGTTTCTTTAAGCGCATCGGAGGCGGCGATCGTGATAACGAAGGTAAGATCTAAACTTGGGCCTATACTGCTTCGAAATTGAAGCCTATATTGTAACAAGATTAGGAGAGTTTGGCCTGACATTATGGTTTGTCTTGTGTTGTGTCTTGCAGAGAAAATGGATGGCTTCAATGACCACAACTTCCTCCCCCTGTTCATAGACAAATACAGGGAGCTGCCCTGTCTGTGGCAGGTGAGACATCCCCATTATAATAATAAACAAAAGAGGCAGGCAGCGCTGGAGAAACTGCTGGAGTTGGTGACGCCGGTGGTTCCCACATCAACCATCCCTTAAAACCAAAATTGGTGGCCTGAGAAGCACTTATCTAAGGGAGCACAAGAAGGTCACGGATTCCCAGAGATCCGGAGCTGCAGCAGATGAAGTTTATGTCCCCAGGCTGTGGTACTATGAGAGACTGCGATTTCTGTCAGACCACACTGAAGTCAGGGAATCCCTCTCAACCCTTCCTTCCACTCTTCCTTCCATCCCAGCTGAGGCTTCCGATGTCCAACCTGGGCCTTCCAGCCAGGAAGAAGTGGAGGAGCCCAGCTGGAGTCAGGTATAGCATTCTTCTACAGATTTCTTGTCAATAAAGAAATGATGTTTACTTGATGTTATTATTGATCACTAATTGCTGATTGAAAAAAGTGTTTTACATATCAATAGACAGTAATGGGCACCCAAAATTGGGACAAGAATGAAAAATGCTGGGCTCAGAATGATAGTCTGTTATATTTGTTAACATTCAATTTGCAACAGTCAGGAGGTGAAAATTGTGTGTGATTGATGAATAAAAAACTAAAACAATGTCCCTTTTTCATACACAGGAAGACCTCAGCCAGGAGGAGGCTATGGAATGTGGCCGCCAGGAGGAGGCGGGGGTTAGTGGCAGCCAGAAGGAGGCGGGGCTAAGTGTCAGCCAGGAGAAGCCAGGGACCAGTTGCAGCATGACCGAATCGCAGGTTCCTCCCCTCCGCCTTCCATACAAAAGACCCAGGAAGGGGAGACATGTTCAGGATTCTGCACTCAGGAGGCTTATTCAGGAGGCTTCTGCATCCCTCCGAGCCTTACCCACTCCTGAAGTGGAGTGGGTAAGGAGTTTTGTGCCTGCATGGCTGCCACAAAACTGCAGGGCATGCAGGAGGGTCAACGCCTCATGTGTGAGCAACTTATTTATAAAGTCCTAACTAAGGGGGTGAGTGGTGAAATCACACCCAAGACCGACGTGATTGAGTTGGACCATCCTCCTCCTCCTCCTCCTGCTGCCACAACTCCACCACCAGAGCCACAGCGTGGAAGGAAGCGTGGAAGGAAGACCAGAGAGTGATGGCCCTGGGTTCAGTCTGGTCTGACAAAAGCTGCAGTCTCTTGTATGACCACAGCCTGGGGACACAGATGTTATCTGCTGCTTTCCGGATCTCTGGGACTTCTGGACCAGACTGCACTCCCTTAGATAAGGACTCCTCAGGCCACCAATTTTGCTTGAAAATAGTTGATGTGTGCCCTGGGGGTCCAAGGCTTCACCCATTTCTGCTGTTTCTCCAGCGTTGCCTCCCTCTTTGTTTAGTTGTGAGCCCTTAATAAATGAATTTTTGGGGAAAATTATACTCTCCTATGTGTGTTTTCATCCAAAAAGGACAGTTTGTTGGTGAGGATTCAGGTACATTTCTAAAGTACAATGTGAAATTAACAAGAGACAACAACACCAAACAATCTCCTACAGATTAAATATAACAACATATCAATTGTGTTGTGGTAACTTGACACACAAAACACACACAAAAATATTCTGGAGTAAAAATAAAAATACAATAAAACAAAGATCAGCCTTGAAAAAAATACAAACCAAAACCAACCAAAAAAAAAAAAAAAATCCGCCTTAAAACAAAAACAAAAAAAATACAACACAAAAATAGGTGTGCTCCCAAGTCTATTGACACAGAGAGCAGGACTCTGCCCCACCCCCCGATCACGTGTCACTGGATTTTATTGACAGCAGTGGGAGCCAATTGCTCCTGCTACTATTAATCTATCCAATGAGGACAGAGAAAGCGTCTGGAGTCACTGGGCTCATGCACGTCGCTGGAACAGATGTGTTCAGGTAAGAAAAACGGGGGGCTCTGGGGGCAGCTGTGGCGTCAAGCCGTCCAGGCGGCTCCGAGCTCCACGAGCACCCCTGGTGTAAGTGTAGGAAATGGAAGGAGAAATGTGGTGAGATTCCTTCACCCCTGCACTAACTTTCCCCACCCAGTCCACTTTTAATTCACTTGACCGACATCCCACGCACTTAGCCCCAACATTGTTTTTTGTTTTTCATTTTACTGTTCTCACCACATTTCACCATTTCCTACACTTACACCAGGGGTGCTTGGGGAGCTCGTAGCTGTATGGACGGCCGTCTGTGATGAGTGCTGCCTTTTACATGCCCTCTCGGCTCCCGACACTGATGCTCTTGGATGGCCTACGGTCCTTGACACCATGCCTTCCAGTGCACACATATTCGTAAGCTATCTTATTCTACACAGTTTTTGGGGGGCATTACCTATCCTCCCCTACCCTGACATAGTTAACATACGTAGTTAATTTATTTTCCTATTGCAGATACCTTACAAGTCTTCTCCTGAAGAGTGGTTTAAAGCCACAAAACGCGTTGAGCTACTAGATATGGTGTAAGAGTTACACAGCCACCATGATATGTGTCTATATTTTTTCTAACTTGATAGGGACCGTGCAGATGCTATTATTTCAACATATACTGTATATCCAACTATGAATATGGTGGCCCCCTTTATTTCATCTTGAATATTAAATGTTTGTAAACATGTTATTACCAATGATTACCAGGTTAGAAATTGGCACCATGTTATGGGTGCATTTCTTTGTACATGGAATTAAATGTGTGCAAACATGTTTTTATGTATCATTCAATTATTTATTTTCCACCATTCTATTCATTTTGTCATCCTGAGCTTCATATAAAGTCCTACTTCCTTGCTTGCATCACTGCTGCCCCTTGCCGCAATGGTGCTTTTGTTGTCAAATGACAGGGATGGAGGCACATGACTTTACTCAGTCATAGCTTCATTTAAAGTCCCAATTTCCCCAATCCCCCTCTTTTTAATGCATATAATGCATGAAGGTGAGAAACCATGAGCCTTTACAACCCCTTTAAAGATTTCTCCATCTTTGTAACTAAAAAAAATAAAAATAATTCCTTTCTAACAGCCTCCCCACTTCTTCTTTCCCCACTGCACTTGTCTGTATTTGTTTTCAATAATTCACTGCCCGAATTTGAGGGAGGGGGAGGAGCTGATGACCAAGATGGCAGCGTGAGGAGACCGAGAGTCGGACATGCCGACACGCTGATAAGCAACAGATGCTGAGAAGCAGACATGCAGGAAAGCTGACATGCTGGCAAACCGACAAACTAATAAGCTGACAAACCACAGATATTGGAGGCTCACATAGCCAGGTCCCAGGGTCATCCTTTGTAGTTTTTTTGCTGGAATACAAGTAAGCTACAGGATAAAGAGCGGGAGGAGGCGTGGTGGAAGGAGCGGCTGACAGAGCAGAAGTGCTCGTGTGAGACGGAGAACTGAGAGAAGCTGGTGTGAACCGAGCCTGTGGGGTGCCGGGATCGCTACCGAAGGCAGAGTCAGGAGACAGTGGGCGCGGTGGAGCAGGAGCCTCTGCGAGTCTGCGGAAGCGGATAGCGGAGACGCTCGGTCACGGACGCCCTCTCCGGTGGAGGCCTCGGGAGTTGCGGCAGAGATCAGGCAGACCAAGCGGAATCGGGGAGATCCACGAGAGAGCTAGCAGCCACATATGGTAAATGCTACAATTACTTCCAGAATCCGGAACGAGCAGGTATGACTCGGCAACAATAATGTGATAAAAGAATGGTCAAATGTATCCCTGATGATCATAAACTCTGGAAAGAAATACACAGAAGGATATAATATTTAAATAAAGAAAGATAATCAATTAAAGGAAAGTAAAGAAGAGGTTACCAATCCTTAGGTTCAGAATCCCTCATTGAACTATTAAGCACTTACGGGACAGACAGAATTAAATAAGAGATAATTAAGGGCTATCAAAGGAATACAGGGAAATAGCCCCTCTGGGGTGCCCCCCCCTTTCCCTGGTATATTACTTAAAAGCCTATTAAAAAGGAGGGAGAAGAAGGGAGATGGCACCTAAGAAAGGCAGCAAAACACCGCAAGCCCAAACAAGTAAAAAAGAAAAGATGGAATCTAACAGTAAAAACACTACAGGGGCACATCCAATACAAACAACAGACATTAAGGAATTCTTCCAACAGCTACAACTACAATCCCCCCATACAACACAGGAATTACAAACATCACAGGAACTATCAAATCTAGCAGAATCATCGGCAACATCTAGGTCATCAGGGGAGGAACAAATAAGCCACCCTAGAAATAGTTCACCAATTGATAAAATATGGATAACACATAAACAAAAAGATGAGGATAAAGAGAAATGGGACATAAGGGCATATATTTGATCGCTCCCAACTAGGGCGGATATGGATCAATATGTACACAGGTTGGAGGAATCATATAAAATGGAGATACAAGAATTAAAAATAACTACTAAAAATACACAGGAAAAAATAGACATAGTAGACAAGAAAGTCTTAAAAGCGGAGCAAGATCTGAAAAGGTTAGAGGAAAAGATTCAGAAGCAAGAAAATCAATTAAAGCAAGTAATAAACAACCTAGACGAACAGGAAAATAGAAACGGGAGATCAAATATAAGAATTAGAGGATTTAAAAGAAGAGGTAAACTCAAGAGAACTTATAACAACATTACAAAAAGTCTTTCAAGAAGTCGCACAAGATATTGACATAAAAGATCTAATTATAGAACGGGCACACAGAGTTACAGGGATAAGGAGGTCAGATTTAAAAACCTCAGGACATTATTTGTAAAAGGCATTTTGCCCATATAAAGGATAAAATCATGATGGCGGCCCATCAAAATAAAAATATTCAATATGAGGGAGAACCTCTATTATTTTTCCAAAATTTATCAAAATTTACGTTGGATCGGAGAAGAGCGTTGAGGCCCCTGTTGGAGCAATTAATAAAGAAAAATCTTCAATATAGATGGAAATTTCCATTTCAACTGCAGGTTCAAAAAGAGGGTCGCATTATATCATTCAGAGACTTGGAAGATTTGCCGGAGTTTCTGGACATTTTGGGGGCCCAGGAGATAACATTACCGGACTGGCCCATTTTGTATATACAGACAATTAAAAAAGCGTAAAGGGGGTGGGGGATGTTGGGGTTGGAGGGGGGGATAGAAAGATAGAAGATAGATCGCAAGAGAGAGGGAAAGTAGTAGAGGAAGGAGAGAGAAGAAGGAAAGGGCTATACTAGCAATTAAAAAATGGCATGAGAACGACTAACAGGTGGCAATTCTTGGTCAGCAGGCTTAAAACCCCTCATAGTAGGGAACTTACTATAGATAGTAAGATAGACTTTATTTATTTAAGTCAAATAAAAATAGGGTGGATTGAGTGAGAGGGGCGTGAGAGTGTGTGAGTTGTTTTTGTTTTTTTTGTTTTTTTTTTTGTTTTTGTTTTCTTTCCTCTATCTTCTCTCTCTTTCTATCTTCCTCTCCTCCCCCTATTGAATGGGTGGGGTTAAATTTTGTTTCTTCAATGCAAGAGGCCTTAACTCTCCTAACAAAAGAAATCAAATTCTGAATTTCCTTAACAAACAAAAGGTGGATATTATACTCTTCCAGGAGACTCATTTTCGTTCAAATCACATTCCAAAACTTAATAATCGAAATTATAACAACTGGATACATGATACATTTGCCTATTCTAAATCAAAAGGGGTATCTATAGCTTTTCATAGGAACGTACCTTACCAAATAATACAAAAAAATACGGGTAATGATGGTAGATCTTTGGTTATAAAAGCAACGATATATGGGAAAATGTTGAAAATTATCAATTTATATTTACCAAATCATGATCAGATAAAGACGGGGATGAGGGTCCTAAATAGTAGTATGGAGAAGGCAGAAGGAACAGTGATTATGGGTGGAGACTTTAACTTCGTTATGGATATAAAAGCTGACACAACTAACACCCATGCTTATAGAAATAAGAGCCATCTAGAAGAATTCAAGTGGATATTAGAGAAATACCATTTGATGAATATTTGGAGAGTCCAGCTCCAAACGGAAAAAAATTACTCATATTATTCTAATATACATGATTCCTACCATAGGATAGATTATTTTTTTATTAACCACTTAGGAATGTTAATGACTCCATCATCGGATATAGGAGGGTTCTTATGGTCAGACCATGCTGTTTTTGGAAATTAAGGTAATGGAGCGAGTAAAAACAAAAGCTAATTGGAGATTAAATGACAACTTGTTAAAAGATAAAGAGTGTGTAGAGGATATATGTAAAACAATAAAGGAATTTGTAGAAATCCATGAGAAGGATGAAACATCAATACCCATGCAATGGGAAACATTAAAATGTGTACAAAGGGGGACACTCATCAAGCACGGATCAAGATTAAAAAAAAGAAAAGATCAAAAGAAATCTCAGTTGATAAAAGAAATAGAGGAATTGGATACAAAACACAAGCAGAATCTAAAATCATTAGATACAATAAAGTCAAAAGGGAAAAGAATAGAACTACAATCCTTGCTTGATGAGAAATCCCTTAGGATAAGAGACTATAGGAGGGCACAATGGTATCAGTACAGTAACAAGACAGGGAAAATACTCGCTAAAATACTAAAGGAACAACAGACTTTAACAACTTTAAGCAAAATATTAAAAACAGATGGGGAATATACACACGATCCAAAAGAAATAATAGAAGAATTTTATACATATTATTCTAATCTGTATAATATTAAAACTTCACGGGAGAATAAGGGGAGGGATTTGAATAGAGAGGAAATTAAGGAATATATAGAAGAAACAGCCCTTCCTAAATTCCCTAGAGAAACACTTGAGATATTGGAGAATGATATCTCTTTAGAAGAGGTTCAACAAGCGATTAAAGAACCAGTTCCAGGTAAAAGTCCAGGACCTGATGGGTATACCACCAGATTTTATAAGAATTTTCAAGAAATAATTGCCCCGTTATTGAAAAAACATACAATTCCATATCGGACATACAGGGCTTTGTACCACAAAGAACAGAAGCTCATATTACTTTAATTCCTAAACCAGAGAAGGACCACACGCTATGCAAAAACTATAGGCCAATTTCTCTAACCAACATAGATATACGTCTATATTCTAAAATTATTGCGAAAAGAATAACACCAATCTTACCCAATTATATAAAATTAGATCAAGCTGGATTTACAAAAGGAAGAGAGACTAAGGACAACATCATAAAAACTTGATGGAATTCGCTCAAAAAAAAGGTATCGAAATGTGTATGCTGGCCGTAGACGCTTAAAAAGCATTTGATAGGATAGGGTGGAGCTTTTTAGAAGAGACATTAAAACAACTTGGTATGGGCCCGAAAATGCGTAACAGGATAGCGGCTTTGTATTCCAACTCGAAAGCGAAAGTGAGAGAAAACGGAATGTTATCAAAGGATATAAAAATATCAAATGGCACCCGTCAGGGGTGTCCCCTCTCTCCCTTGGTGTTCGTACTTATAATGGAGCATCTAATCCCTGCAATTAGAAACAATAAAGACATTAAGGGGACAAAGGTAGGGGAAAAAGAATATAAGATAGCGGCATATGCAGATGATGTGCTAATATACATAACCAATCCCATTATAACTATCCCAAATTTAATGAAAGAATTTAGAAGATTCGGGGAATTGAGTAATTTCAAAATAAATTATGACAAATCAGAAATATTGAATATATCAGTAAACGAAAAAAGTTGTCTACGAATGCAAGACGATTTTCCATTTAAATGGAAGCAAAAAGCAATAAAATACTTGGGAATCTTTATAACAAAAGATTTGAAATTACTACAGGGCATGAACTATGAGAAAGCAATTCAAAATGCTATTAAACTATTACAGAAATACGATAAATTGATATACTCATGGACGGGAAGAGTTAATATCGTAAAAATGGATATCTTGCCAAAGCTCCTATATACTTTACAAACGATACCATTGGAACCCCCCAAAAAACTGATGAAGGAGTTAAGAAAAGCAATAGTTGAATTTTTATGGGTGCATAAAACTCCCCGGATAAAAAGAGAAAATCTAATTAGGAAAAAAAGAAACGGGTGGCTTGCGTTACCAGACTGCGCAAAATATCTGCAGGCAGCATCACTGACCAGCATTGTAGACTGGTACCATAATAAAGAAAACAAGCAATGGGTTGATATGGAGGAGGAAATAATAGGGCCCCAATTAAAAGTTCTTCCATGGGTAGAACCCCATTTAAGACCTAAAAGAAGTGAGCTGACACTATTTGCAAGTGCTACGTTAAAGGCGTGGGACGGTATAATGAAAAAGGGGAAGCTCTCTACAATAGTAGGTCCCATGACTCCTATGTTTTATAACCCCCGAATTCCCTTTAGCAATGATGAGTAAAAATTTTTTAAATGGAATAGGTTGGAAGATACAAGATTGGTTCAAGTTTTGGAGAATGGGAAAATACCCACATTGAGGGAAATGGGAGAGGGAAACAAAAAAAAAATGCCTGCAGTACCAATAATTACAGGTGTTTATTGAACCCAAAATAGTTAGGATAAATAGACCACTGACCAGGTTTGAAAAACTATTGCTGGGAGAACAGGTCCCAATCAAGAAATTATTGAAAATATATAACAAACTTATTCCGAGTAGCCCCCTCAAAGAGTTAACAAGCATAAGGAAATGGGAAGAAGTAATGAGAAGACCTTTATTGGAGGAAGAATGGGAAAGGGTTTTCAAAACTATACACAGAGGGACCATTGCAAATAAATATCAAGAGAGAAATTATAAAATCGTGATGAGGTGGTATAGGTGCCCAGTTACCTTAAATTCAATCAACAAAGGTAATTCAGATTTATGCTGGAGATGCAAAGTAGAAAAAGGAACAATGGAACATATATGGTACGGATATCATCTGGTGAAAGGATTTTGGAACAAGATATACGAGATCTATTATAAGGTATCAGGAGTGGAATTGACCCCGAGTATGGAAATTTCATTACTGTCTCTGATACCAAAGTCAATAAAATCAATTAAAAAAGACATCATTCACCATATGACATCAGCAGCGAGAACAATAATAGCAAAGAACTGGAAAAAAACAAAGAGTCCAGCCTTAGCAGATTGGATATGTGAGATGAATGAAATACAATACATGGAGGAACGTATCAGAGAGGAAGGGAATATAATAAATCAATTACCCGAGAATTGGAAAAAGTGGGAGGAGTTTCGGTCATCACGAGAGGTACTAGAATTTATATAGGGAAGGAGGAATGAGGATATGTAGACCGTTTAAATTTTTTTTTTTTTTTTTTTTTTTTATGGTACGAATGAGGCATGTATGGGAAGATAGGTAAGAGGGGGGTGGGTAAGGATAAGTAGTTTTTTAGGGGCATAGAAGGAGCAGGATAGGATTGAAGGATGAAGGCGCTTACAGCCTGTTAAAAAGAAAAATCTTTTATGTAATAGAAATAAGAAGAACATGCTGTAAAACGCTTGGTTTAAATGGGATGTAATGATATTCATGATTGTTTTAAATGAAATGGAAAACTTAATAAAGAGAGATTGAAAACAATAATTCACCGCCCATGGTTGCCGTTGTACAGATCCATACATTTGAAAACAACATACACAGCCCCAGAAGATGTGTAGGAACATAATCTGTGCAACATCAATAGAAAAACAAAGAATTTGATCTGTCTGGATTTTGAAGGCACAACTTGAACCAAAGATAAAATTTAACTATTTTTCCCTCTGTTTAGGCCGATATGTATTCTTCTAAATATTTTTGGTAAAAAAATCGGAATAAGCGTATATTGATTAGTTTGTGCAAAAGTTATAGCGTCTACAAAATAGGGGATAGATTTATGGCATTTTTTTTTCTTACTAGTAATGGCAGCGCTCTGCGATTTTTATCATGACTGTGACATTTCGGCGGACACATCGGACACTTTTGACACTCTTTTGGGACCAGTGACATTTATACAGCAATCAGTGCTATAAAAATGCACTGATTACTGTATAAATGTCACTGGCAGGAAAGGGGTTAACACTAGGGGGTGATCAAGGGGTTAAATGTGTTACCTAGGGAATGACTAACTTTGGGGGGAGGGGACTCACAAGGGGAGGAGACCAATCAGTGTTCCTTTGTACTGGGAACACACGATCAGTCTCCTCTCCCCTGACAGGACGTGGATCTGTGTGTTTACACACACAGATCCACGCCCCGGCTCTGTTATCTTCAATTGCGGGTGCCCGGCGTACATCGCTGTTGCCGGGCACGCGCACCAGCTCCCGAGTGACACGGTGTGCGTGCGCACCCCCTAGAGGGCCGGGAACCCCAGGACGTCATATTACTATGGTCGGGGTATGAAGTGGTTAATAGCAAAAGTTTATCAACAATTTTTTTAAATGATAAGAAAATCCACAATTCATAAAACCATTGTAGTGACATTAAAAAAGCAAAGTCCTGTTCCTATTTACTTTTTTTTTTAATTTCAATTATATTCATTGTCTTTTATGAGAATGAAGTATACAACCTCAGAACAGTAATAATACATCAAAAATACATAAACCAAACAGGGGAGGGAGATAGCTCTCCCGGAGATATGATCCAAACCAACAGATTACATTTGATGTAACATCAATAACCTGAGCCAAAAACTATGTGTACAGATTACAGAGTACACATCACAAAATGCAGTCAGTCAGTATATGATGACTAGCTAAGAAGAGAGAAGAAAAGGAGAAAAAAAGCAGAAGCCTAAGTAACGAACCAAGTATAAAAAAAAAAAAAACAGGCCCAAAAGTGTAGAGTACATTACGTTTCAAGAGAAATTTGCTGAAATTTACTGGTTCCCAGGTCTTTTCAAACTTCTTAACAGGATCTTGGTGGACACTTGCAAGGTTTTCGTGTAGCATGATCCATGTATTTTTTTTTTCTTTGCTTGTGCAAGAGACACAGAAGGGCGCTTCCATGATTTGGCTATAGTCATTTTGGCGCCCAGCAAAATTAAAAAGATCAAGCGTTGTATACGATTAGGTATACGCTCTACTGGAACATTAAGAAGGGCAATTTGGGGCGTCTATGGAACCGAAATGCCTGTGACTCTACGCAACAGACAAAGATTGTATTCCAAAAACAATGAATCCTAGAACACTCCCGCTAGATATGGTACATGGATCCCGACAGATTAAACCCTCCAAAACATAATGGAGAGACGGAGGGATACATTCTCGCGAGTTTTGTCAGATCTAAATACCAATGGGTGAGAACCTTCAAATTAGCTTCTGTTAAGGCAACATTGATAATACCAGTATATGAAAAACATTATTGCCATGGGTCAAGATCCTTATTCTTCAAGAGATCCCTCTCCCATTCTAACATATAAAGAAATTTGGGAGGAATGTGCAGTAGTAGCCCATATATAAGAGATTTACCTCCCCGCTGACCCATTGACTTTTTTACCCACAGAATACATATTCAAAGCTTTCTATTGAAAACAGCTTTTTAGGATGAAATATTCTTGTTAACAAGCTTGACGTGTTTCCTGAATATTATCCAGTTCATTGGGAGCTATAAATGGGACAAGACTAACATATTTAAATACGAAACATAAAAGTAATTAACAAAGATTGTCCATACTGTACATATACTGTATCATTACATTACAATCCGTTCATGTGCAAACACCTTTCATTGCCCTTATGGTGACTTGAAAAACCTCTAAATAGAGATAAAGAAGATGGAATAGGGCTCCCACCAGAAAGCCCAAAAAGGAGGAAGCAAGACTTGGGTTGCGACCTACCCATGAAAGGCAAGTGCAAGGGAATATCACACAGGCGAGTCTGATTAGGCTGATATTTGAATAATTGTCACTTATGTAAAATAATGGTATCTACAATACAAACAAAATAAACAAACCATAAGTAGCAACGAGTCTATATACATAATGACCTACATGGAACAATTTAGTTCCAGCCAACAGTGAGACCTATATCAGAGAAACTGACTCATACCCACAGGTGGGGTCAGCACAGAAGGAAAAGTAAACTTGAAGTTCTATACAAAATCGCCAAAAAAAAAAAAAAGTATGCAGAGATATGTGAATAGACAAACAATAGCAAAAATGACTTTAAAACCCTGTCAATAGGCATATTAATAAAAGATTCCCTAATATGCCAAAACTTCTCAAAATCCCGAGGGTCGCCTGCATCTGCAAAAACACTGTTGATCATGAACGACTCTCACATTAACATGCCAAAACTAAATCAGGGAATGGTGTACCCAGAACTCTGTCCATAAACTGCCTTGACCAGACCTGTGTACCATTTTCCCTGCACATTAGCCAGCCAGGAGAACATCTCCTCCTAGAATACTCCCTCCAATCACTGCCAAATACCACCATCTGTAGACACTGAAAGCATACAGTACAGGATGTTGCAAGATGGCTTTAGACAACACTGCCCACTGCGCAGTTAGGTTGCACCTGATGCTGGCTGTTGAAAGGGTAGAAAATCTCTCCATTGACTTTCATCAGTGCTTCAGTGTTTTTTGCCTCTTAGCCATATGCCTGATATCTGATTATCATTTTCCCGATTCCTGCCTTATCTAAGACCTTTGTAGGGCTTACAAAACACAGGAGCTGCTTAGTATGATGTGTTCTCTGTTCTGCCATGACTCTGTAAACTACTCTGTCCCTTCTGAAACACCTGGTTATATATGTTGAAGGCTGCACCCACCTGTATAACTTAAGAATTAGTATACTATGTTAGCATACAAAAAATAGGCCACAGTCTGCTTGATAGTAGAAAATAAGTGTAATATGGCAAGGTAAGATAAACACAATGCACAAACCAGTAAACAGGTCAGAGAATGTTAGAATGCATTAGAGTACAGTAACTGATGGGAATACTAGCCTTAACTATGGCAATCAAATGAAACTGCAATAAAGCTAAACCATATTAAACTGGTATACCCAGCACTAATATGAACAGGATAAACTACAAAGAGCATAAATAGTAAAAAGACATATTTCACTGTAAGTCTTTAAAAAGTGTCCCAGAGTGCACTCTCTGCATAGACCCCTATGAGTGGGTAGGTGTACGCGTTCCTAAGAGGGGTACCCCTGGAAATTACTGTAAAGTACCTGGAGCCTAATTAGCAAATTTAAGCTGGCTAACATTGGGGCCCGTCTGCACTGTGGTGCACATGTCACTGTCTCTTTAAACTGCAAGCAGTGAGCAAACTTTAGGGAGGCTAGACAAAGGGCTTCTAGGCAAATAGAGCAGTCTCCTACTGCAATCAAACTACTGACAGTAATGAGATAAGCACAGTTGATGCTTCGCTTCATGTATTACTTTCCACTCAACCAGACCTCTTATGGGGGACAGCTGCAGTTTACTTCTTCTCCTAAAAGAGAAGATCCCTTGCAGCCAATAGGGCAATGCTTGAAGCCCCTAGGTCTAAAAGCTCAGGAGAATAAAAATTGTCACTGTAGCACCTTCACCAGGCAGAAGCCTAGGAGAGAAGATCATGTGCAAGGAACTATCTGAAACATTTATTAACCCTCCCAGGCACCTCACCAGGACCCCCAGGCCTGCTGATTGACACTAAACTAAACATCCATAACACAAAATGACACTTCAAAATGTACACCCTGCTGGAGCAAGCTCTAGCAGAAAGTGACATACATAGAGAACACTAACAGGCACACTCCAACAGGCTGGACTACAGCTCTCTGTTACCTACAGAATCCCAAAAAGGTAAAAAGGAATTTAGACAAAATATCTCTACAATGGTAAGAATCCTTACCAATATAAACTTTTTTTATTTTGTTTTTCCAACCATTTTCTGCAGGTTGCATACAATTTATGTCTACTGTGTGGCTCTTAAGTAGGAACACATGAAACTTTATGATAAAATGTCAGTGCTTAAAAACTACAACCTCATAATTCTTAAATACTCTCTTCTCATATCCCCAATTATTCCCAAAGTATTCAAATCATAGATTTTAGATATGTGTTTGGTAGAAATTAGTGTAGCCCCAGGTCCACTGTGTTCTTGAATGATTCTGATTAGAACAAGCTGTCATTCTAATGCTTTAAAGTTGACACATAATGGGCTACTATGTGATGCATAGTAGCCCATTATGCTTTACCTTTGCAGGGAAACTGTCCACACACATGTTGCACCCTGATGTTTAGGCAGGGTTGCTCTTACATTTTTTTGCCAAGTGATAGTTGCCTTGGCCAATTGCTAGGGGGTCAAATGACTTTGCCCTAATTCTGTATTTGCTGCACCTCTCTCTTCTGTCGCTAGGTGGCCAGGTACCTGACGACATTAGATAAGACAAGGGCATTGCAAGGACAGATTAGGAGTATATGGGGTATCTCAGCCAATGGGCAGTGATTTCCTTGGATCCCTTGGCCTGCTGGGAGAGCCTATATATTTGGGTGGAGTCCAGTAATCGGGGTTCTGTGCCACCTGGACGGCTGTCTGGGTGGACCTGTGTTATGCTACCCCAGGCTGCTAGGCCAGAGCCTGAGGCATATCCCGGGGACATCTGGCTGCTAGGCTGTCTGAGAGCCTATCCAGAAGCAAGAGAGCAGCATAGAATTGGTACTGCGGCTTGAAGTCCAACCAAAAGTGACGATTCTGCTGGCCGGAGAACCTGTTGTGATCGGAGGTAGAGGGGAAGCTGTCGCCACTGAGGGACCATCCACCTTGTTACCAGGGACCACTGTGAGTAGCTGAAGCAAGTACCAAAGCAGTATTCTCACCAAACAGGGATGGTGAAGAATTGGGAAACTTCAGCAAGTGCCAAGCCAGGGACCCAGCCAATGTCCAGAGGTGATGCTTGCAGAGTAGTCTTGTGTGCCAAGACGGGGACTGAGCAGGGACAGGGACTGAGCAGACTGAGAAGGCCAGCGGGGTGACACTTAAGGAGTATCTGTGAGTGCCAAGCTAGGGACCCAGCAGGGAGGCGGGGGTGACGCTTGAGGAAGATACTGAGTGAGAAGATCTCAGGGGATCCAGTGGCAGTGGATCAGCAAGTCTAGTGAGAGAGACTGGGAGCTCAGTTGAGTGAAGATCTACAAGGAGAGACTGTAGTGAAAGTAAAGGAATTCCTTACAACTTGCGTTGTAGCTGTTACAAGATTGTTGCCAAAGGAGACAGCAATCCTTCTCATACAGATGTGCTGTCTTGCTGGATGCTTTTCCCTGCATGGTTGTCTGCCAATAGCTAATTGACATTGCAACTACTTAAGGGTGTCCTGGCCCAAACCCTCTCTCCCACAGTTCTGTTCAAGAGAAAATAAATCTCTTTGCATTCAAGAAGTGTCTGGAGCCCATTGATCTATCTTGCATTACACCCACCATGCCTTGTAACCCACACTACATAGAAGGATGTCAGCTGTTCCTAACTCTGGAGGTTCTCATTAGACCAAAAAGGGCCTGGGAATTGTCTACACACAAGTTGCTCTCCCTCTCCCTAAAGAGACATAGAGCTGGTTCCAGGATATTGAGTTGTGTCTGGGGCTGTAATGCAGCCATAGTGAGACAGAAGGAAGCCCTGCTCACTGTTCAGGACAGCAGAGGACAATGTGATTGGCTGCTGTGCAGCCTGGGAGAGAAAACAGACAACTGGTAGCCGCCTAGAACTATGGGAGATGTACTGTAGTTCTCTATCAAGCCAAGATCTGGATGGTCCTTGGGACTGCACAGATCCCAAGAGGACAGAAAGACGAGGAAAGGCAGCAGGAGAAAAAAGAAAGAGAAGCCCGTGCTCCAGGCAGTCTCACATGGCATGTGAGAGGTGACCAGTATCTGGGCTGTTGAGTTGGAGAGCTGCCTATCATGCCCATCACTTTACTACAGTGTAAAAAAGAAACTGGGCTGCCATATCTGCAGAGGGTACAGCTTTCAGAGAGACACAGCAAGCTGGATGAATGGGGTGCAGGGCCGGACTGGCCAACCGGGATACCGGGAAATACCCCGGTGGGCCGGTGGTCTGGCTACCCCTGCGGCCACTGTGAGGGCAGCGGCGCCTGAAAGAAAAATGGCTGCAGGCGCCAGCGCAGTTCCGAGGTTAGCCGTGCTTGGGAAAACCCGTACACGCTCGGCAATTTTCGGAAATGCGGGCGCATGCGCAGTGACACGATGGCGCCGAGCAGCGCCATTTTTAAAGGTAAAGCGGTTGCAGCGCTCAGTGTCTGGCGTCTGGTGGCCTGTGCCTCTTCCTGCGTCCCTCCACAGCCTCTGGCCTCCTGCCCCCCCGCAGCCTCTGATCACCTGTCCCCCCCTGCAGCCTCTGATCACCTGTCCCCCCCCTGCAGCCTCTGACCACCTGTCCCCCCCTGCAGCCTCTGACCACCTGTCCCCCCCCTGCAGCCTCTGACCACCTGTCCCCCCCTTGCAGCCTCTGACCTCATTGTCCCCCCCGCAGCCTCTGACCTCCTGTCCCCCCCGCAAGCCTCTGACCTCCTGCCCCCCCTGCAGCCTCTGACCACCTGTCCCCCCCTGCAGCCTCTGACTTCCTGTCTCCCCCCTGCAGCCTCTGACTTCCTGTCTCCCCCCTGCAGCCTCTGACCTCCTGCCCCCCCTGCAGCCTCTGACCTCCTGTCCCCCCCGCAGCCTCTGACCTCCTGTCCCCCCCCGCAGCCTCTGACCTCATGTCTCCCCCCCGCAGCCTCTGACCTCCTACACCCCCTGCAGCCTCTGACCTCCTGCAGCCTCTGACCTCCTGCCCACCCCTGCAGCCTCTGACCACCTGTCCCCCCCTGCAGCCTCTGACCTCCTGCCCCCCCCTGCAGCCTCTGACCTCCTGCCCCCCCTGCAGCCTCTGACCACCTGTCCCCCC
The DNA here is from genome assembly GCA_037952925.1 of Lithobates clamitans. Lineage (NCBI taxonomy): Eukaryota > Metazoa > Chordata > Amphibia > Anura > Ranidae > Lithobates > Lithobates clamitans. Next base: position 1,181,085 of record JBBGZY010000083.1, on the reverse strand, counting down.
TGCAGCCTCTGACTTCCTGTCCCCCCCTGCAGCCTCTGACCTCCTGCCCCCCCCTGCAGCCTCTGACCTCCTGACCCCCCCTGCAGCCTCTGACCACCTGTCCCCCCCTGCAGCCTCTGACCACCTGTCCCCCCCTGCAGCCTCTGACTTCCTGTCCCCTCCTCAGCCTCTGACCTCTTCTCGTCCCCTCCTCAGCCTCTGACCTCTTCTCGTCCCCTCCTCAGCCTCTGACCTCCTCTCGTCCCCTCCTCAGCCTTTGACCTCTCCTGTGGTCCCCTCCGCAGCCTCTGACCTCCCCTGCACCATCCGCAGTCTCTGACCTCCTGTCCCCCCTGCAGCCTCTGACCTCCTGTCCCCCCTGCAGCCTCTGACCTCCTGTCCCCCCCCGCAGCCTCTGACCACCTGTCCCCCCTGCAGCCTCTGACCACCTGTCCCCCCTGCAGCCTCTGACCTCCTGTTCGCACCCCCCTGCAGCCTCTGACCTCCTGTCATCCCCTCCTCAGCCTCTGACCTCTTCTCGTCCCCTCCTCAGCCTCTGACCTCTTCTTGTCCCCTCCTCAGCCTCTGACCTCTTCTCGTCCCCTCCTCAGCCTCTGACCTCTTCTCGTCCCCTCCTCAGCCTCTGACCTCTTCTCGTCCCCTCCTCAGCCTCTGACCTCCTGTCGCCCCTTCCTCAGCCTCTGACCTCCTGTCATCCCCTCCTCAGCCTCTGACCTCCTGTCGTCCCCTCCTCAGCCTCTCACCTCCTGTCATCCCCTCCTCAGCCTCTGACCTCCTGTCGTCCCCTCCTCAGCCTCTGACCTCCTGTCGTCCCCTCCTCAGCCTCTGACCTCCTGTCGTCCCCTCCTCAGCCTCTCACCTCCTGTCGTCCCCTCCTCAGCCTCTCACCTCCTGTCGTCCCCTCCTCAGCCTCTCACCTCCTGTCGTCCCCTCCTCAGCCTCTCACCTCCTGTCGTCCCCTCCTCAGCCTCTGACCTCCTGTCGTCCCCTCCTCAGCCTCTGACCTCCTGTCGTCCCCTCCTCAGCCTCTGACCTCCTGTCGTCCCTTCCTCAGCCTCTGACCTCTCCTGTGGTCCCCTCCGCAGCCTCTGAAATCTCCTGCACCATCCACAGCCTCTGACCTCCCCTGCATCATCCGCAGCCTCTGACCTCCCATGTACCATCCGCAGCCTCTGACCTCCCATGTACCATCCGCAGCCTCTGACCTCTCCTGTACCATCCCCAGCCTCTGACCTCTGCTGTACCATCCGCAGCCTCTGACCTCTCCTGTACCATCCGCAGCCTCTGACCTCTCCTGTACCATCCGCAGCCTCTGACCTCTCCTGTACCATCCGCAGCCTCTGACCTCTCCTGTACCATCCGCAGCCTCTGACCTCTCCTGTACCATGCGCAGCCTCTGACCTCTCCTGTACCATGCGCAGCCTCTGACCTCTCCTGTACCATCCGCAGCCTCTGACCTCTCCTGTACCATCCGCAGCCTCTGACCTCTCCTGTACCATCCGCAGCCTCTGACCATCTCCTGTCTTATATCACGTCTGCAGTCTGGAGCGGAGTCAACAGTGGGAGTGCCTCAGGGATGGGGGTCATGGGAGAAGTCAGACATGTATAGACTATGGAGAGGAAACTATGGGATAAAACCAGAGCCACCGAGCTGGAGCCGACTGACTGAGCCCTGTACGGTGCACCCGAGAGGAGGTCAGTGACAGCGCCGCTAGGCCTACCTGAGAGGGGGGGGGTCAATACATTATTGTAAGGGGGCACTGATATATAGGTTTCCCCCTTATATCAGTAAAACCCCGTACCTTAGTGTTTTCTTTCTGCAGAAGGTGGTCTCTGGTCACCAGAGTCCTCCCCACATTCCCAGAGTTCCCCTTTACATCATAGTCTGCAGGATTCCACCTTACAGTGCAAGGGGGGACTATGATGTAAAGGGCAATTCTGCAGACCCTGAAGTAAGTGAGAACTCTGATGTAAAGGGGAAAGCAATGGACTCTGATATAAGTGGGGTCTCTGGTCACCAGTGCCCCCCTTTTATATCAGAGTTCCTGCTTAGATCATGATCTGCAATGTTCCCCTTTTATATCAGAGTTCCTGCTTAGATCATGATCTGCAATGTTCCCCTTTATGTCAGAGTTCCCTTGCACTGTAAAGGGGAATCCTCCTGATGTATGGGGGGAACTCTGTGCTGGGTTATATTAATCTGACCTTCATGTAAGAGGAGAAATATGGTGTTTGACTTTTGTTTAACTTAACACATTGCTAATAGCAGTTTATTGCTTAAATATTGATATTTGCACTGAAACCTGCCATTTACGGCACCTTTTTTTTGCAGTATCAGTAAAAAATGTGCCAGTAAATGCCATGATTTTTGCCAGTAAAAAAATAAAAAATTGCTGCTGTTTGTAAATTCCATGTCTCTCTTATCTATATATAATACACTCTTCAAATGTGCTTTAAAATGCATGGTTTTCCCTTTTGTGAACAAAAAAATAACGACGTTATGCAGTTGGGCTGGTATAAAAATGCTATGGGGCTGGTATGAAATTATTTCCAGGGCTGGTTTTTATTCCCAGTCCGGCCCTGATGGGGTGTCACGGTTTTGTGAGAAATTGTCACTACAGGGTCCCACGTGCTGGCAACACCTCTGGTTCATGACACCAGAGAGCAGGAGGAGGCTTAATTACAGATGAAAAGTGATGAGAGGCCATGGACCACAATGTCGTCATTCATTTCACAGACTGTATGATGGTGAGAAGTGACGGGTCACAATTTCCTTACAAAGTCCTTACAAGTACAAGTACAATTTCCTTACAAGTACTTTTGAAAGGGACAGTTTTACCTTGCTTGAAATACAATTTTGATATTTACCTCCTTTCCATGGGATTCATTTAAAGTGCTTTAATGCAGGAACTTTGGGTCCCAAAAAGTGCTGCGCAATCCCATCTATCCCATAATCAGTTATATTTAGTGTTGATATATGATTTTTTGCATTTGATTTCAGTTTGATGTGAGAAACGTGTTTATCTGCAATCATTGGATAATCATTTTATATATTCTTTTCATCAAGTCAAATGTCCTAAGTTGGTGTCTCACAGAGAATTACTTTATAATTTATAATGTTTAATAGTACACTGGACAGTGGGCAGGGTTTTGAGAGACTAAAGGACCTTTTATCTTCCCCCACTGCCCCTTTAATTACGACCTACCTAGATTCAGGGTTCAGCCGCAAAGACAATTTAAGAGGTTCTCTCATTGTTTGTAGTGTTGTAGATGTAACACCCTGATGTTTAGGCAGTTTTAGTTGCCAAGCCATAGTTGCCTTGGCCGACTGTTAGGAGATCATTTGGCTCCACTCTAAATCTGGATTTGCTGCACCCTTTCTCTTCTAACACTAGGTGGAGCTTTACTGGTGACACTAGATAAGACAGGGGATTTGCAAGCTCAGATATGAATGGATGGGTGTCTCAGCCAATGGGCAGGGATTTTCTTTGGTTCCTTGGCCTGCTGGGAGCGCCTATTTATTTGGGTGGAGTCAGATGATCAGGGTTCTGTGCCACCTGGGCGGCTGTCTGGGTGGACGTGTGTTATTCTACCCTGGGCTGCTAGGACCTAAGCCTGAGTCCTATTCAGTGACATCTGGCTGCTAGGCTGTCTGAGGGCCTATCCAGAAGCAGGAGATGCAGCGCAGGGTTGGGACTGCGGGATTGTAGTCCAACCAGAGGTAGTGGTTCAGCCAGAACCAGCTGTGGTCAGAGGTAGAAGGGGAAGCTGTCACCACTAAGGGACCATCCACCCTGTTACCGGAGATCACTGTGAGTAAGCTGAGGACAGTACCAGAGCAGACTTCTCACCAGTCGGGGACAGTGAAGAAGTGAGAAAACTTCAGCAAGTGCCAAGCCAGGGGCCCAGCCAGACAGCAGAGGTGATGCTTGCAGAGCATCTGTGAGTGCTAAGCCAGGGACCTAGCGTGTCAGCGGCTAGTAGAGAAACGGGGTGACACTTGAGGAAGATACTGAGGGCTTGAAGTGGAAGAGCTCAGGGGATCTAGTGGCCATTGGATCTGAAGTCTAGTGAAAGACTGGGAGTTCGTTGAGTGAAAGCCCACAGTGAGTGTCTGTGGAATAAGAGAACAGTTTAAGTTGCCACTATTTGAATACTGCTATTGTTAGTAACTGTTACAAGATTGTTGCCATAGAAGACAACACTCCTACCTATACAGAAGCGCTGTCCGGCTGGAGGCCTTCACCTGTATACCTATAGAAGTCTTGGAGCCTGCCAATTATCATTGCATCTACTTAAGGGTGTCCTTACCCTCTCTCCCACAGTTCTGTTCAAGAGACAATAAATCTCTTTGCATTCATCTTGCAGTACACCCACCATGCCTTGTATCCCACTCTACACAGAAGGATGTCAGCTGTCCCTAATTCTGGAGGTCATCATTAGGCCTCAAGGGACCCGGAACTTTGTTACATACAAATGTAGCAATTCCTCTCAGTGGAGCTGCTGGTTTAAGCGGGCTTGTTACCTTCACTATCGACACCCCTGCTTCACCGGCACCGGGTCTAGGGTTCCGTTGAGTTTACCTCTGGACGATAAACGCACCAACACTTGAGTACATTTTCAATGCTTTATTGAACTAAGTAACGAAGGAAGTAGCAGGAAAGAGGCAGGAGGGAAGCTACAGGGAAGCTCAAATACCTTTCTTTAGGATTCTTGAGAAACGTCCTTTAAAGTTGAATATTGTAATCGGATGCGATCCCCTTGTGGGGCACAATCTTTGTTCGTCTGGATAGGCGCCTCTCACTTGCCTAGCAGCCAGTACGTAGCACGAACAAAAGTCTCTGCCACAGACTTGCTTGAAATAAATCCGTACAATCCTCTGCCACAGGATGTATTAAACTTTGCGGTGAATGTCAGACACAGTACTTGGACCTCTAAGCCAAACCGGCAGTACTATGCTGTAAAACTACTTAAGGATCCATCCTGCAACCGAGTCACCAGGCCCCTCTCCAGACCAGCACTCTGCATGATCCTTGCATGACGGGTCCTCCCCTGGGATCTTCTCGGTTGTCCAGCTTCTTCCTTCTGGATAGACAGCTCAGGACCATTCCTCGGCTGCTGTGGTAGACCCCAGATATGCTTCTGGGCCCACCCACGCACCATAGCGGCACGGGCCTCCGGAACAGAGGACCACGAGGTAGCTCTCTAACGCATACCTGTCGGCCAGGAGGGCCAGCAGGTGGCTGTAAAACGAACCCCAAAACATGGCGTCTGTCCCATAAATACCCTCTCCCAGAATGCAATTCAGAGGACCACCTCCACCGTGTCGTCTCCGGGACAGAGGAGCACCCATACGCTTCGACACTGCCTTTCCAACACTAGCCAGTGGTAACAGCGACACCCACTGGTTCAGTGCGGAACCACACGCAACGTCAGCCAAGCTGGAACAGAGGCAAATCTAACTCCCCTAACGAGCAATTTACTAAATTTACCTATCAGTTGGTAGATCATAAATCTACCAGCACTACACAAAATTGCATTTGTTTTTGATTATTGTTATTGCCATTCTGTATGCTGCTATATGGGGAGCATTTCCCACAGTAAAACCACTTTCTTTAGCCTTGGTGTATCAGAGGCATTGGTAGAAGGGTCACTGTCATCTATCAATCAGCACCTCCTTTGGGGTTTCCTGTTCTGTGAATGAAGAACCACAGCTACCATATGCTCAGGAGCCACAATGGATCCTGCCACAGCTGCCCAGGGCTGCAGAGAGCAAAATGGCCATCCAGACCTGAGCGTAGTTCTGGATGACCCTGAAGTCACCTGGAAAGAACAGATTCACCAGCCAAGGATGGCCTTAGCTCCAAAACAACAGGTGTTTGTGTTGAGTTGAAAGTGAACCAGTCAAACTCCTGCTAAACTCCAGCTAAGCTCTGATGAAGAAGGGATGTTCCCTTCAAAACGCGTCAGCTGGTAGTGATGCTTGTGTGTTCCTCCACGACCCTTGGAAGGTTTTGCTCATCCTAGACCACATGCTGTCAGTCGGTGCATTTTCACGTTGTGCCTTCTCCTACAATTGCTTGTGAGTTATTTCCTTTTATCATTTTATTCAATAAATATTTTTTTAAAAGATAATGCACAAGGCTGGTGCGCCCCTTCTTCTCTTCTCTCTCTCGAGGCAAACTCCTGCACCTGCCTGCTGTTAGAATGGAAAAGAAGAGTTTCTGGGACTTCAGTGCCTTCTAGAAAAAGGATTTCTATGGTAGTGTTCTCAGAAATATTCCCTGAACCACAAGCCACACCAGAGAGACAGCAGGAGCATAGATAGGTAAACTGGTGTAGAAAGGAGGGTTTTGGGTTCAGAGAGAACTGGGCCAACTTTGCGGTCGGTTACTGGCTCTAAATGGGGATGCTAAAGCTCTGTTGGGTGAGAAGTTGGACAGAAGGTTGAAGGAACTTTTAAACTAAGTTGAAGCAGAGGGATCAATGAGAGGGGTACTGTGCAGTGAGCAAAGGTCAGAGTGTACAAATGTGCTATAGTCAAACTGCTTGCTGACTGAAATGTTACCAGCTGATTGGTACCTATATTCTAGAAGGGGCCGAGATATATACCTGGGAACTATAGATCAGTCAGCCTAACATCAGTAATACCCTCAAAAAACTTGCGCACAGAATAAAATAAGTTTAGTGAGCTGCAAGCCTAATGTGAAAAACACCAAATTAATACAGAACAGATGTTGCGCTTTTTCAAAATGAATAAAACAAAGCGTGTGCCTTATCAACCACTAGATAACATCAACGTGGTTAGTGTTTCAAGTTCAAAGTGTAAGAAAGAAACTGGGCTACAGCTTTCAGAGAGACACAGGAAGTTGGATGAATGGGGTGTCATGGTTTTGTGAGAGATTGGGTCCCACGTCGCTGGCAACACCACCGGTTCATTATACCAGAGAGCAAGAGGAGGCTTACAGATGAAAAGTGGTGAGTAGGGATGAGCTTCGAGTTCGAGTTGAACACATGTTCGACTCGAACATTGGCTGTTCGCAAGTTCGCCGAACAGCGAACAATTTGGGGTGTTCGCGGCGCAGAACACCCTTTAAAAGTCTATGGGAGAAATCAAAAGTGCTAATTTTAAAGGCTTATATGCAAGTTATTGTCATATAAAGTGTTTGGGGACCTGGGTCCTACCCCAGGGGAAATGGATCAATGCAAAAAAAGTTTTAAAAACGGTCGTTTTTTCAGAAGAAGTGATTTTAATAATGCATAAAGTCAAACAATAAAAGTGTAATATCCCTTTAAATTTCATAGCTGGGGGGTGTCTATAGTATGCCTGTTTCCTGTGTTTAGAACAGTCTGACAGCAAAATGACATTTCAAAGAAAAAAAGCCATTTAAAACTACTCGCGGCTATTGCATTGCCGGTCCGACAATACACATAGAAGTTCATTGATAAAAACGGCATGGGAATTCCCCACAGGGGAACCCCGAACCAAAATTTAAAAAAAAATGACGTGGGGATCCCCCTAAATTCCATACCAGGCCCTTCAGGTCTGGTATGGATATTAAGGGGAACCCCGGCCAAAAAAAAAAAATGATGTGGGGGTTGACCTAAATTCCATACCAGACCCTTCAGGTCTGGTATGGATTTTAAGGGGAACCCCGCGCCAAAAAAAAAAAAACGGCGTGGGGTCCCCCCAAAAATCCATACCAGACCCCTATTCGAGCACGCAACCTGGCAGGCCGCAGGAAAAGAGGGGGGGACGAGAGAGTGCCCCCCCTCCTGAACCATACCAGGCCACATGCCCTCAACATTGGGAGGGTGCTTTGGGGTAGCCCCCCAAAACACCTTGTCCCCATGTTGATGAGGACAAGGGCCTCATCCCCACAACCCTGGCCGGTGGTTGTGGGGGTCTGCGGGCGGGGGGTTATTGGAATCTGGAAGCCCCCTTTAACAAGGGGACCCCCAGATCCCGCCCCCCCTGTGTGAAATGGTAAGGGGGTACAAAAGTACCCCTACCATTTCACTAAAAAACTGTCAAAAATGTTAAAAATAACAAGAGACAGTTTTTGACAATTCCTTTATTTAAATGCTTCTTCTTTCTTCTTTCTTCTATCTTCCTTCATTTTCTTCTTCTGCTGGTTCTTCTGGTTCTTCCTCCGGCGTTCTCGTCCAGCATCTCCTCCGCGCGTCTTCTATCTTCTTCTCCTCGGGCCGCTCCGCACCCATGGCATGGGGGGAGGCTCCCGCTCTTCTCTTCATCTTCTTCTCTTCTTCATCTTCTTCTTCATCTTCTTCTCTTCTTTATCTTCTTCTCATCTTCATCTTCTTCATCTTCTTCTCTTCTTCATCTTCTTCTCCGGCCGCTCCGCGTCCATGCTGGCATGGAGGGAGGCTCCCGCTGTGTGACGGCGTCTCCTCTTCTGACGGTTCTTAAATAATGGGGGGCGGGGCCACCCAGTGACCCCACCCCCCTCTGACGCACGGGACATGACGGAACTTCCCTGTGGCATTTCCCATGAAGTCACAGGAAAGTCCCGTCAAGTCACCGTGCGTCTGAGGCCCCGCCCCCCCTTATTTAAGAACTGTCAGATGAGGGGACGCCGTCACACAGCGGGAGCCTCCCTCCATGCCAGCATGAGTGCGGAGTGGCCCGGAGAAGAAAATTAAGAAGAGAAGATGAGAAGAAGATGAAGAAGAGAAGAAGATGAAGAAGAAGATGAAGAAGAGAAGAAGATGAAGAGAAGAGCGGGAGCCTCCCCCCATGCCATGGGTGCGGAGCGGGCCAGAGGAGAAGAAGATAGAAGACGCCGCGGAGGAGATGCTGGACGAGAACGCCGGAGGAAGAACCAGAAGAGCCAGAAGAACCAGAAGAAGAAGAAGAAGATAAAGGAAGATAGAAGAAAGAAGAAGCATTTAAATAAAGGAATTGTCAAAAACTGTCTCTTGTCATTTTTAACATTTTTGACAGTTTTTTTTAGTGAAATGGTAGGGGTATTTTTGTACCCCCTTACCATTTCACACAGGAGGGGGTGGGATCTGGGGGTCCCCTTGTTAAAGGGGGCTTCCAGATTCCGATAAGCCCCCCGCCCGCAGACCCCCACAACCACCGGCCAGGGTTGTGGGGATGAGGCCCCTGTCCTCATCAACATGGGGACAAGGTGTTTTAGGGGGCTACCCCAAAGCACCCTCCCAATATTGAGGGCATGTGGCCTGGTACGGTTCAGGAAGGGGGATCTCTCTCTCCCCCCCTCTTTTCCTGTGGCCTGCCAGTTTGCGTGCTCGGATAAGGGTCTGGTATGGATTTTTGAGGGGACCCCACGCCGTTTTTTTTTTTGGCGCGGGGTTTCCCTTAAAATTCATACCAGACCTGAAGGGTCTGGTATGGAATTTAGGGGGACCCCCACGTCCTTTTTTTTTTTAATTTTGGCCGGGGTTCCCCTTAATACCCATACCAGACGTGAAGGGCCTGGTATGGGATTTAGGGGGACCCCCACGCATTTTTTTAAAATTTTGGTTCGAGGTTCCCCTGTGGGGAATTCCCATGTCGTTTTTATCAATGAACTTTTATGTGTATTGTCGGACCGGCAATGCAATAGCCGCGAGTAGTTTTAAATGGCTTTTTTCCTTTGAAATGTCATTTTGCTGTCAGACTGTTCTAAACACAGGAAACATGCGCCCCTGTACAGGCATACTATAGACACCCCCCAGGTACGAAATTTAAAGGGATATTACACTTTTATTGTTTGACTTTAAGCATTATTAAAATCACTGCTCCTGAAAAAACGGCTGTTTTTAAAACTTTTTTTTGCATTGATCCATGTCCCCTGGGGCAGGACCCAGGTCCCCAAACACTTTTTATGACAATAACTTGCATATAAGCCTTTAAAATTAGCACTTTTGATTATTCATGTTCATGTCCCATAGACTTTAACGGTGTTCGCGTGTTCGAACAAACTTTTTTTCTGTTCACATGTTCTGGTGCGAACCAAACGGGGGGGGGGGGTTCGGCTCATCCCTACTCCTCAACTACTCTTCTGTATTGGTGAGTTGCATGTTCATGTAGCCATCCACAGAGGCCAGGTATCCCTTCTATTCCATACACCACTTAATTTTCACCATTACTGGCTTACCAGCAAGGCCATTAAGGAATGGTTATCGAGTTTAGTGCCAAATTCGTTCTGCAGCTGATCTACAGACCAGTGAAAGGAAGAAAAAATGTCCCCGTGGAATGCTCCAAGAACCCATAACCGGAGAGAGCAGAAAATGGCTAGAGGTACTCTTGATGAAAGCGAGAATTGGCCTTTCTGTAAAAATTTTTAATTATATGTACCTGTCAAACAGGTGCAGAAAAATTGGGCTTTGGGTGTTGGTGGTGCCTTCACACTGTAAGGTTATAGAGGTACTCTTGATGAAAGCAAGAATTGGCCTTGCTGTAAAAAGCATAAATGATATGCACCTATCAAACAGGTGTGGAAAAATTGGTCCTTGGGTGTTAATTGTGCCCATGAAACCTATACCAAAAAATGATTTAAAGATAAAATCAAGACCCAAAAAACTAGGCAGCCTAGACACTTTTGCAGAGATTCCAGATCCCAAAAACATTTATAGTAATCATCAACATCAGTATCAGGGGTTTGATAGCTGTTGCTAATCCAGGACTGATTCATTTTGACAAATGTCAGCCGGTCAACAGAGCCTGTGGACAGACATGCTCTTTTATCTGCCACAAAACCTCTGGCAGTAATAAATGCCCGTTCGGATGCTGGATGCAGGGCAGCCCAGCAGCTCAAATGCATACTGGGCAAGTTCTGGCCAATGGTCTATTCTCATGCAACAGTAACCCAGTGGATCGTCTACTGGAAAGCTCTCCATGTCTGTTTTCGCCCCTAGATAATCTTCCACCATATCTTCCGCCATATGAGGCAGACGCTGCCAATGGGATGTTGAAGCTGACGGCCCTGGGCGTTGAGGGCTAAAAATTTTATTAAATGTATCACTTAGGTGGCCCCCTTCTCCAACGCTCATGGAAAAGTGTTACATAAAGTCCTCCTAAACTCCTAAGGTGTCCTGAAGAAATGTCATCCTGTGCTCCCTCTGCAAGAAAAGTTTGATTTCCGAGACTTTCCCCTTGTAACGGTGGTCAAGGAAAGTTGCCAACCAATAATGATCTTTCTCCGTGATGCCCCTAATTCTCAGGGTTCTTTCGCAGGCTTTGAAGAATAAGGGAGTCCATGCACCGCAAGTTTGCGGAAGCATGATGTTGGATAGCAACATGGTTTAATATCTTACTTCTGGTATTTCACTTCCTGTTTGACACAGCCAGGTAGGAATGAAACACATCAAAGCTCTGTGATCAGAAGAACAATGCCTTGGCTCAATCCCACCTGCTGTGACATGTGGGAATAGAAGTTTCAAAGAGACGCTGGCCCTGCTGGACAATTTAGCATGCTTCCTGGAGAATGGGCAGACATTTGGGAGGGATACCTCCTCGGCAATGTGTATTGGATAAAGGCAAATGGGGGTGGCTACGAGTGGGCGTGTATGTTGGAATGAAAGGAACACATAGGCTTTTGATCTTCCTCTTGGCTGCTGGGAAGCCTGCTGTAAGGTCATCCCCTTTGCTATCTTGGGACCTTGCTCTGACCGAGGGCTTGGGCCTATATTCCATGAGGCCCAGACCCCTTTATCATCCAGAACCCGCAGAGGAAACCATGTGTGATAAGTATCTTTGATATTTCATTGTTGTTATATGTTGTAGAGATGTGCTGTTAGTATAGTGTGTTCTGATTGTAAGCTATGTAACATTGTAATACCCTTTTAGTACTTTTATGATAGTTTCCTAACTCCTTGGGAAATAAAAATAAGATATTGTTTTACTAGCAGAACCGTGTGTTTGGTTTCATAGCTAACCTGGTATTATTGTGATATTAACAATAGCATGTGCTCAGAGTTTAATAGACCAACTAATTATAGGGACTAGACAAATTAATACACAGATATAATATTAATAATTATATTGATTATTACATTTGGCACCCCGGACTGTGAATTCTATTTTTACACAGGATCCACAAAAACCTAATGTATTTTTGTCTTGAGTCCCTGTAAGTTCTGAAAGTATATGTTAAACGTTTGTATCATTATTATGCTTTAGGCCTGTAACCAGCCAAAGGTGCTGGCGAGTAAAAGGGCTGATCACCCTTGGTTAGAGATTGACAGGAATTACCATACATCTTTGAGGAAAAAGTGGGAGAAATATAGATTGTTATTTTCAATTTTTAATTTTTTAAATTTTTTTTTTTTTTTTCCCACGTGAGAGTGAAATAGCTTTGTTCCAATAGGAGATCAATGTGGCCTGCAACCTAACGGGAAGGCATTGATTGACAGTATGCCTTGTGTCTTAGAATGTGCCTTGCGTCTGGTAGGCTGTAGAACTACAAGTCACTGTTAGGTTTAAATGGCTTTGTAGCAGTTTTTTTTTGTTTGTTTATCTTTGCATGGTAAGCAACTCTGGTAAAAGCAGGTTAGACCAGCTTTAGTGGGGGTAGGCTAATTAGCATATCAATGGATATTCCCCAGTAAGCATGTGGTAATCCTAAAAGCCACATAGAACCTACAGGACAGAAGTGCTCATATACAAGGCAGCCGATAATGCCACAGTAAGTGTGGTGGGTCTTTTCTATGGATATGCAAAAGTTTAATGATTTTGAATGATATCAGGTAAAAGTGGTAATGAATGAAGAATATTGAAGGCTAGAAGAGCTATTCAGTTTTTTTCGTGAGTTGTAAGAGATAACGATAATTAAGTTTGGTGTGTTACTCAGTTCACTGTTGGAACGTTAGTACAAATAGAATTGTGTATTGTGTGGATTGTATGGTTGTGAAATGGAACTGGTGTATACATATGTTAAAAAGTACGCTTCTGCCAATTATCATTCATGTGCAGATGAACCTCTTAAAAGCCAGTGTAAGGTTCTATTGTCACAGTGTCAACAACATAATAGCAGATTGGGTAAACAGCTAAAAAAGAAAGTTAAAAAAGAAAGGTTGGCAAATGAAATTGCAGTGTTGCTCAGAATTAAATTTATATCTGAGCAAATGGAGGGGAAGTGGGAAGCAGAGAGGAGACGTCTCGGGGAGGACATAGAGAAAATCAGTGAAAACCTTATAAAGATCGCAACAGACACCAGTAGTGAGATGGATGAATTGCGGACTACAGCACGCAATTTGTCAGAAAGAAACAGTGAGCTACAAGAACAGCTGCAGAGGTGCAGCATGGACTGTGATATGAAGAGCAAACTTTTAGAGTCATTGCGAGTAAAGTTGTCAGAGATGGAAGAGTTGGTTATGTCTTTAGAAAGAAAGTTAGCAAATGCACACTCCCAGCTTCTTACTAAAGAGCAATGTATAGTATCGCTCAATGAGCACAAAGGAACGTGCCAATTGGCCAATATCTGCACAGTCAATGAGGAGAAGGGCTGTGATGAAACACATTCTGCTATTGCACCCATAGCTTCGAAGCAGGATAACAGTTTGATTACAATCCAAGAGAGACTTACTTTGTGCCAGATTCTGGGTGAATTTAATGCCCTGGAATCACCAGTGAGTCTGTCCAATAAATTTGAGGCTCTAGTCCTTAAATTTCATTTGACTAATGAGGATGCATGTTCTCTTCTGAGAGCATGGCTACCAGGACCTTTGGCAGGCCAGTTATTTGCACAGGTTAATGATAACTTAGCAGATGCAGAGGTGCGGAGGAAAGAGTTGCAGCGTATTGTGGACAGTCGTGATAATGGTATGAGTGATTTACAACGAATGAGATTTAGGAGAGGAGATGACCCAATTTTGTTCTGCAGTGAGTATCTTGCATTGTATACGAAAGTGTTCAACTGCCCTGACTTATTGGAGGATGATACAAGTTTCATATACTCAATGGCCAATAAGTGTTATGTAAGCTATCCCATTAGAATGGCTCTGAGGAATGCTAGATCCTACCAAAATGTTGTCAATATCCTGCGAGACTTCTGTCAAGAGTCCAGTGGTAGGGAATATGGGTCAAAGGCAGGTGTATCCGTAATAAGCAGAGGTACAGGAAGGCAGAGAGAGTTCAGACGTTCTAAATGGAATAGGCATGGACATAGATTTTGTAAAGCCCTTAACATAGCTAGCATGGAGCAGGAAACCCCAGAATTACAGGGTGCACAGGCAGCCATAATGGAGTTATCATCCAAACATGCAAAAGCTGAATGTGCAATGGTGAAGGTACCCTCCGCACATGCGCAGTGCTTAGCAAAAATAGAAGTGGAGCATGCAGAAAAAACAGACGCTCTTATTGCTGCAAGTGATGTTGCTATGACAGAAATCAATGCTGGAGATGTAAATAAAAATGCGATAACTGTGCTTGAAAGTGATTCAGGAGTTGAAACTTCTGATGACTCCTCAGATGATGAAAGTGTAAAGTATGGATATTCCAAGCATAGTAATCATAGTAATAATGTCCAGCAATGTGCGTTTCCAATGCCGTAAGCTCAAGAAAGGGCCGACACAGAGGGACCAGCCCTCAAATGTTTTTTGTGTAAAAGGGGGGGGTCACATCGCTAAGTATTGTTGCGCAGCGAATAATGATATCAAAAGAAGGTTGCAGTACCCCAAAACGACGCCAAGGCATTATGAAGTGTATTCTGCCCGATGGGGTAGCAACCCAAAGCATGGAGGCCATAGTAATCAAACCCATTTCCCTTTAAAGACCCAAATGCGGAGACTACAGACTGAAGATCGCCAATATGGGGAACAGTTACGTAGAGTCAAAATGGAGGTAGCTGCATGGTTATTCAAATGTAGCACTGGGGAAAACAATGTTAGCAGCACTTAGTGAGCTGCATGGATGCTCCTTGCCATATTTTATTTATATATGACCCTCACATCTAAACCTTATACATAGCAAATGTTCCCCTGCATTGCAATTAATGGGAAAAGGCTTGGGGGACTCAAAAAGTCAATTGTCATGATAATTGTGTGTAATCACCGTCTTTGTGTTCCTTTTTCAGAGACCTTGGAAGAAGATAAAACTGGTTTGGATACTAATAT
This sequence comes from Lithobates clamitans, assembly GCA_037952925.1. NCBI lineage: Eukaryota > Metazoa > Chordata > Amphibia > Anura > Ranidae > Lithobates > Lithobates clamitans. Next base: position 1,166,001 of record JBBGZY010000083.1, on the reverse strand, counting down.
CTGTGTTTGTTTGCAGGTTCTTCAAAGAGAGAACAACAGTGGGCACATTTAGCAAGACAGGGGTTAGGTTATGGTAAAGGCATAATCGATTATCAAATGGTACCATGAGCTCATTAATTAGTAATTGTTTGCAAACAATGAAAAAATAAGATAAACAATGGTCAGGCATTAAGGGTTTAAAGTGTTACAAGTGAAGTTACAAATGTTGTGATGAGGTACAGATGTTTTTTTTTTGTTTTTCCCATTAACTAATTGTCTTTCAGATGGAAATGAGCACTTACTCTTCTCAGGAGGAAAATCCATGGATGTCTTTAGTTAAAAGTTGAGTGTTTGTCATTGTCTTATGGTGGTTGTCTTGTCATGTTGTTTTTGTGTAATAATGGCCAGAATTTTAATTTTTTTGTTAAGTTTTTTTAATTTTTTTAAATATTTTTGGTATTTGTTTAGTCATCTATTTTATTTATGTTCATTCAGGTGGAAAAAGTTACAAGGTGTACGCTTTGTCCACCTGAAAGGGGGGGTTGGTGCATAGGTCTGAAAGTACAGATAATGCATTGTCTTTTTAATGCTTAAAATTTTGAATTTTTGAGAAGCAACGTTCAAGTTCATGTTTTTAAAATTTTTGATCATACCTTGGGGATCCATTTTAGAGTGGGTTCAGCCTAAAGAGGTCATGGTTGTTTTGAAAGGTTGCAGAAGAGTTGCAGAAACCAGGAACACTAAGTTCCTGGGTTCCAAGGAAGGAACTATAAGTAAACGTAGTAAGCGAGCAGATATTATGGATAAGAATTTGATTCTGCTCTTGTGTTTCAATTCCAGAGTCCTGGTGGAGCGAGATTGGAGGGGTCTCTGGAACATGGATGACAGATGTTCATCTGGTTGGCAGTTTGACTGTGCCGTACCACACTGCAAATTTGTTCTAATAAGCATCAGGAGAGAAGGAACAAACAAAAAGATTCAGTTTAATACTTGTTTTTGCTTATGGACAATTTAATCCTAATCCTGAATCTGAAGGACTGTGCCTATCAACGACACTTGTGAGACATTTTTGCCGGATTCACTCCTGAAGAATGCAAACATGCTATTAATACATGTGCAATGGGTTGGAGGTTGGGGAAGGAATATACACATCCAATCTGTCAGAACCTGAAATGTAAAATATGTTTTTTTTTGTTGAAGGAAGGAATTGGAAGAAGAAAAGGTTTTTAATGTATGACATGTATTAACGTAACGAAAGTAATATGGTGCATGTACCCTGGAGACTGGCGCTTATACATAATAAGGTGTCGGTTGGCCAGACTAGAGGTTGGCCAGGTGACACATCAATGGGGTGAAAATTTCCTTGTATGGGGAGATACGCCTGGCTGATGTCTCACCTGAGAGGTTGAAACCCGGCACAGGGAAGGCCAGTGAATACGCACAGGAGCATGCTCCGTTAGATACAGGGAGCAAAATGCTGGCTAACAGGGTACAGTATGCCTTCACCACATGGGACTTCAATATCTCGCAATGGTTGGTAAAATTCCATTACCCTATATGTGCTGAATATACACTGAATCAAGTGCGGTCAGTATACCAGTGACTTGCTCCCAGAGATGTGCGGACACAGAAGGAGGTTCATGCAGGGCGCGTGTTTCTGAGGAGTAACCCGAAAGAGGAGGGATGTATTCAGCACTATATTGGGGGAATAGGAGCTGGGATGGGTGTTGTTAATGGGGTGGACATCGGCCTCCTGAGGAAACAAATTTGCAGCCATAGCTTCAGAGAATAAGCGGGGCTTTGTTACTCAGAGATTGGTGGCATCCTTAATAACATTCAACAAAGTCACATATATACCCAGGTTAAAGTGGCTCAAGATTTTGTCAACCATGTTGAGAGGTTGGTAGAGAATGTGATGGTATAGAACGGGAATCTGTCATTGGCTCTGGCGTGCACGAAGTGGCAGGTGGAAGTGTCAACCAGCATTGAGCTGATTGTACAGTCTCCATATGAGGGACAGAGGCCTTATGAGTTAGCATCACCGCTCAGTAAGACTTTGCCAAACACGTCGCTTACACTGATCCAAAGTGGTGGTCGAATGCCTGGATGGGCCATACCAGTTTGGATTGTGAAAGGTGTTATGCTGTATGATCTCAAGTACAGAAGTGCAGACTCGGTCTGTATATTTGGTGGCATGAATGGGCTTACTGACTGGGGATTCTATCTTCTTGCGTTTGAGGCTAATTGCCCACATATGACCAAAGAAGCTGGAAGATGGAGGCAGGTTGATACTTCCCTTGGTCAGAAGCATGACCATGATGTCCTTTGTATGCCAGGTCAATACATGGTGGTGAACAAAAAAAATGTTGGGAAGATATTTCATTCTGTATTCAGGATGGACGGATCATTGCTGGGAAGGAAGCACCTGGGTATTATTTGGGACATAGACGAGTTTGTTTCCTTGTCCTAAAGAATGCCAATGTAACGTTAGTCATGGAACTAGATGGTTCTTTGAACCTAACCATAGGTAGAGGTGCATGGTATACCCTGGGCATGGTCTTTGAAACCCAGGCACAGGGATGGAATTGTGTGGGTTTTGTCATTGTTACAGATTTATATGTGTTGTTAAACTTGATATTTATATAGAAGGGTCGCAAAGTTATCTATGCAAGCTGGGGAACGAAGTGACGGTAGGGTCTCTGCGTACAAGTTAGAGACTTTGCTGTCAAGTCAGAGCCCTGCAATACCGCTGACATGCCCGAAATCTGATGGGTCATAGGTATATATGTATATATTATGGTAATGGGTTGATTTATGTCATGGTATCGTGTGATAAAGGTATATTTTAAGCTAGTAATATGGGCAAAAGGCCCTCCTCGAGACTCTATATCTGAAAGCTGGTTAAGATTCTGCTCTGGATGTGTGCTGGAGAATGATGAGTGTATGGACACCCCTTGCCTGTTTTATACCCCTTCATGAAGATGTTAGAAAGAAGAAGATACAGAATGGTGACATGGGAGCTGTCACGGAAGAATGATGTTGGTGTGTCACCCAGTAGCAAAGCGGCACGTGTTGGGAAACACAGCACGTTGGGACCGTTATGGACTGTTCCACAGGAGCTGGTTCTGCACATGTTGAAAACACAACACGTTAAGACAAGTAAAGACTGTTCTATAGGTACTGGCTTGGAAACACATGTTGGGGAGGAAACAGTTATGGACTGTTCAATAGGAGCCGTGTCTGAAGAAGGGTGGTATGCGCCCTTTAGGCGCAAAGCGGCTATGTTGGATAGCAACATGGTTTAATATCTTACTTCTGGTATTTCACTTCCTGTTTGACACAGCCAGGTAGGAATGAAACACATGATAGCTCTGTGATCAGAAGAACAATGCCTTGGCTCAAACCCACCTGCTGTGACATGTGGGAATACAAGTTTCAAAGAGACGCTGGCCCTGCTGGACAATTTAGCATGCTTCCTGGAGAATGGGCAGACATTTGGGAGGGATACCTCCTCGGCAATGTGTATTGGATAAAGGCAAATGGGGGTGGCTACGAGTGGGCATGTATGTTTGAATGAAAGGAACACATAGGCTTTTGATCTTCCTCTTGGCTGCTGGGAAGCCTGCTGTAAGGTCATCCCCTTTGCTATCTTGGGACCTTGCTCTGACTGAGGGCTTGGGGCTATATTCCATGAGGCCCAGACCCCTTTATCATCCAGAACCCGCAGAGGAAACCATGTGTGATAAGTATCTTTGATATTTCATTGTTGTTATATGTTGTAGAGATGTGCTGTTAGTATAGTGTGTTCTGATTGTAAGCTATGTAACATTGTAATACCCTTTTAGTACTTTTATGATAGTTTCCTAACTCCTTGGGAAATAAAAATACGATATTGTTTTACTAGCAGCACTGTGTGTTTGGTTTCATAGCTAATCTGGTATTATTGTGATATTAACAATAGCATGTGCTCAGAGTTTAATAGACCAACTAATTATAGGGACTAGACAAACTAATACACAGATATAATATGAATAATTATATCGATTATTACACATGAAAAGCAGAGTCCTTGCGGGTTACACTATCTGGAAATGCCTCCTCCCAGCCATGTACTACTCCCAAGGTTTCTGGGGACTAAAAATCATCTCTTAGGGTTTGACGTATGTCTTCCTCTGCTTCAATGCCTCCAAAACTGCCAGAATCCTCCTCCTGCTCCTCCTCCCTCTTGTGTGTTCTGTGGTGACGCAAGAATGGTGTCTGCATAAAGCGGGCCTTGAATGCAAAGGAAGTCCTCCACTTCCTCCCAGTGCTCTGCATCGAGTGCCCTGTCCATAATGCTATGCAGCAGGAACACAAGAGGGATAGCGTCACTGATGCATGCATTGTCACAGCTCACCATCTTTGCTGTCTCCCCAAATGGTGACAGTACAATTCATGCATCCTTTATCAGCAGGCTATTGGTGTGGGGAAAAAAAACTGAGCTCTAATGAGCCTGTCTTTGTACCATACTCACACAGGTACTCGTTGATGGTCCTCTGCTGCATGTGCAGTCACTGCAGCATTGTCAAAGTAAAGATCTACCTGGTGGGCATATCACAATTCAGGCAGTTTATGGGCAGGTGGAATTCCCACTGAATTTCAGCCAACTGAACACTGGGTGTGTATGAACCTGAAATTGCTACAGACTCTTCTGGCCTGCCTTAGAACATCTTGCAAACCTGGGTACCTGTTTAAGAAACGCTGCACCACCAAATTTGGGACATGTGCCAAGCATGGCACATGTGTCAACTTTCACTGTCGAAGGTCAGACAGAAGGTTAGTGCCATTATTTACAACATCATTCTTGGCTCAAGCTTCCATGGCGTAAACCACCTCTGGGCCTGCCCCTGCAGACCTGAAAGAATCTCTGCTCCCGTGTGGCTCCTGTGCTCTAGATAGACCAGCTGAAGCACTGCATGGCATATTTTAGCCTGACTTGTTGAATAACCCGCTTAGGGGTACTGGTGGTTCATAGGACAATTCAGCAGAGGAGGGCAAGGAAGAGGAGGAGCAGGGGGTGGAGCCAACAAATCTCGCATCATGACCACCATCTGTATGTAGACATGGCGGAAAAAAAAGCTCCAGTACTGAGCCTTGTCCTTTCTAGTTGTAAGCAGAGTTACCCAGTGTGTTGTAAACAAAATATATTATCCATGGCCATGCTTGCTGGACCACGTGTCAGCAGTAAGGTGGACCTTGCTGCTGACTGCCTCGCCCAATGATGCCAAAATATTGCCTTCCACATGATGGTACAGAACTGGAATGGCCTTACGACTGGGAATCTGCCATTGTGGTACAGCACATTCTTCAAATTCACAGAATCCACCAGATGGAAAGTTGTGAAGCCCGCAATTTGGACAAGCTGGAATTGAGATGCTCAGCATGTGGGTGGCAAGGAGTGTATTTTTTTATGCAGCAGCTGGGGCAGAGAAATTTGCCTGCTATACTCTACAGCTAGTGGTGTGCTGCTGGCAGACATGGACATGTGACACCCTTTGCTACACCATCATCCCTGTCAGTGGAGTCTGCTGAGAGGTCATGAAATATAGTGGGGGTAAACATGAAAGTTGAGGAGTGAGGAGAAGAATTGTGTCCCTTTTGTGTGGCTTTTATGTGCCATGAGCTGAGTGATTGGAGGTTAAATGCCTTGTCAAGCACATGGTACCCAAATGGCTGGTATTTTTGCCACGCTTGATCTGCTTGCGGCAGAGATTGAAAATTGCAACAGTGCGATCAGCTGCACATGTGCTAACAAGTGCTCACACATCTGAGCTGTGGGAAGCGGGCTGGGAGATAACAGCTGCACAATCTGATGGAATAGGATGGCTGCTCTCTACGGTTCCATGATGGCTGCTTCTGGAGGACATCCTGCTTCATTGGGGTTGTGCTTCCTTCTCACTTTCCTCCTCTGCTGTATCGGCACACAAGTCGCATCAGGGACCTCATTATTATCATCCCCTTCATCCTCATCATCACTAAAGCCAACTTGGCAATGTGCTGTGGCTCGGGAAACATGAATACCAATTTGATGTTTATCAGTGTTCTCTACTCTCTGTAGGCTCATGTTATTCCCTTCCTCAACCTCAGAACCAATATCTGAATCAAGTAATGCCTGTGCATCTTCAAGAAGCAAGTGGCTGATGCTGTGTTCAAATAATTTAGCTGACTCCTTCATGCATGATGCTGGGGCTATGGCAGGAATAGCTGTATACAAGGAGGCAGAATAATCCACCCCGGCAGCTGCGGTGGACTGCACACTAATCTCAGCTTGGGTGATAGAGAATGAGGAGGATGAGGATGGTTTAGTAAGCCAGTCCACCACCTCCTCTGCATGCTGAGGTTGAATAGCATGGGCAACATCACTAAACAGAGAAAAACCTTTCCTGCCTGAGGACGGACCACATCCACTTTTGCCTGTGATCACAGACGCTGCTGGCCCCCTCACAGTGGTATGGGAATATCTGCCTCTCCTTGTTGGCCTCCCAGCTTATTACCCAAATGTAATGGATACACTTTATTGAATGAAAAGTGGTGTTTGATGTACTTTAAATTGGGGACTGCCACTAGCAGAAATGTAAAAACTATAAAAAAAATAAAATAGTGGGGAACAGCATCACAGTCAAAGAAACTGTGGCTAATGCCGGGTACACATGACCGGACTTTCCAGCAGAAAAGGTCAGACGGAATCATTCTGACGGACCTAGAAATAGAACATCAAATCTTTCCGACGCACTAAATTCCTATCGGGAAAACTGTTGGTCTGTATGCTATTCCGATGGACCAAATGGACTAAAAATGACTGGCAGCTATTGGCTACTGGCTATTGAACTTCCTTTTTCTAGTCCCATCGGAGGTCATCGCGTTCTAAACAAATGGATTTTGGTGTGATCGTGTGTAGGCAAGTCCGCTTCAGAAAGACCGTCAGAGTCTACTCTGATGGAAAGTCCGGTTGTGTGTACGCGGCATTACAGTTTACAAAAAGGGGGCAGGCACAGGACAAAAAAAAATGCAGCAACCAAAAAAAAAGGGGTATACAGCACTGTATACAGCACTAAATGTTATGTAATGCTGTGTTAAACACTGCACTAAACTAACACTACACTCTCACTACACTATACTCACACTATACTGACACTACACTGACACACTACACTATACTCACACTACACTAACACTGCACTCACACACTACACTATATTCACACTATACTCACACTATACCCAGACTACACTCACACTACTCTGACACTCTACACTCAGAGTCACAATACCACCTTAGCCCTGCTCCATCTATCTCCACTCCAACAACATACTGCAAAAGGTTCCTGTGGGAAGGAACCTTTTATAGTGTGGGGTGGGACTATGAGCACTGAGCCATGATTGGGCAAAGTCATTATGACTTTGTCCAATCATGGCTCTGACTGTGCTCTGTGCCCTGATGTGGCAAAGCCTTGGACCTGACCAGCAGTCAGGTGCATTGCTTCATCCAATTAGGGCCCTAGAATGCACTGTGCAGTGCATTGTGCGGCACTCAACGGGCAAACATCCCTCCGAGCACCTCGCAAATTCGGGTGTTCGCTGAACGGGCGAACAGACGATGTTCAGGCCGAACTCGGCTCAAACTGTCCGACGTAAAGAGCAGTGGTGATGCTAACGTACATTTTTTTTACTTGTTTTGCTGGTAAAAATAACCTGCGCAATCGTTTTGTGGACTTTTTTTTTGTTTTAACCACTTCAAGTCTACACTGATTTACTCCCTTCCAGTCCACAACATTTTTCAGTATTCAGTGCTGTCACACAATTACTGCCATGCAAAACTGTACCCAAATTAACCACTTGCCGCCAGCCCACCGTTAAATGACGGAGGGGCGGTGCGGCTCTCGTTCTGGGACAACCTCATATGACGTCATCCCAGAATGGGATGTGATCGGCTGTGTCCAATCACAGCCGCTCACATGTAAACACGGAGATGCCGGTAATCAGCACTCCTCGCCTCACACTGACAGAGTGTGTGGTGAGGAGAGCCGATCAGCAGCATCTCCTTGCATGAGACATCTACACATGTAATCAGGGGACTGATCATCAGTGCCCTAATTACAATATAGCACCACAAGTGCCACCAATCAGTGCCTATTAGTGATGCCAGTCAGTGCTGGCTATCAGTGCCACCTAGCTCTCAGTGCTGCCCATCAATGCCCATCAGTGTCACCCATCAGTGCCACCCATCAATGCTCATCAGTGCTGCGGCTGCCTATCAGTGTCCACCAGCACTGCCTATCAGTGCCCATCAGTGCCACCTATTAGTGCCCTTGCCCACCAGTGCCACCTATCAGTACCCATAAGTGCGGCATATTATTGATTCCTCATTAGTGCCACCTAATCAGTGCCGCCTCATCAGTGCCCATAAGTGCCACCTCATCAGTACCCATCAGTGCAGCCTATAAGTGCTCATCAGTGCTGCCTCATCAGCGCACATCAGTGAAAGAGAAAAATTACTTATTTACAAGATTTACTGACAAAAAAAAAACCAAATTTTCGGTCTTTTTTTTTTTTTTTTTTTTTAGTAAAAAATAAAAAACCCAGCAGTGATTAAATACCACCAAAAGAAAGCTCTATTTGTGTGAAGAAAATGATAAAAAATTCACATAATTATAGTGTTTCATGACCGCGCAATTGTCATTCAAAGTGTGACAATGCCGAAAGCTGAAAAATGGCCTGGGCAGTAAGGGGGTGTAAGTGCCCTGTATTGAGGTGGTTAATTTTATATGATTTTGAGACAAATAAAGTTTTATTATGGTGGTATTTAGTCGCTTCCCATCTGGTCACTGTACATAAACAGGTGGGACAAGTGTCATTCTGGCTGGACATACCCGCATGTCCTGCCAGAATGTGTAGCCATGCCGCTGCGCAATCCTGTACAAATGTCATGTGACTGCTGTGATTGGTCACAGTGGTCACATGGTACTGGGACTTGCCAATCCGCTGTCATCTGCTGTGTTCCATGGACACAGCGAGTGACAGAACGCCTCGCAGTGTGGCCCGAGTGACTGGGAGAACGTCATATGATGTCCACCCAGGAAGGAAAAGCTCCCGCTCGGCCGTCATTTGTCATTTCACTATAGGCTGGGCGGAAAGCAGTTAAAAAAAACATCCACACATCAGCTGCTCTTACACACCAAAACAGTCTACAGAATAACACAAATCCAGAGGATAAAAACCCTAGCCAAGTGGAGCTGTGGAGTTTCCTCCTAAAGATCCCCAAATCTATAATTAGCTCAAAAGTCCACTCATTACTGAGAGGTTGCAAGAATTCCCTATCAACAGGTGTAGTCTATCGGGGATCCATAGGAATGGCTGAAGATGCATTGACTAAAGGGACTTTAGAAGCCAGCTATCACAACAACAGTACTAGTGTATGTTTATGTGTGAAAACTAAGTCATGGATCATCTCAATATTGCATAAGTATTTATGGTCAAAATAGGGCAATAGTTATTAATTATTCTTATGTCCATACAGGCAAGTATCTCTATAGGTTGTAATTCAGAACTCCATGGCCTAGAGCATTAAATCATAATAGGTCCATTTGACTTCCAAATTAACAGTCAGTCACAGCAGTTGAGTCAAAAGCAAAAGTAACGGCAGTCATGGAGGGGCAGAGCCAGGGCTTTTTTTCCCCCAAAAATAGGTGCAGGAATCCCAGCCCAAATCCCCGCCCACAACCACGCCCAACCCCCACCCCAAACCACGCCCAACGCCCAACCTCCATCCCAAACCACGCCCAACCTTCACCCCCAGACACACCTTCCTTAGAGGAGAGAAGTACAGTGACGTCAAATAACTAATAAGTGAGGCCTTAGAATTGCGTATCACACATGGTTCAGGAATGTGTAACACACAAAGTACAGGACTCAGGACTTTATAACACACAGGGCTCAGGAGTGTGTATTGTGCAATTGAGAGCGGTGCATATTACACAGGGTGCAGAAAAAAAAAAAAACAGCAAACAGGATAGTGCTTACATTCAATGTGAAGCGTCCCTTGTTCTCAGAAATATGGAGCATATAGCCCTGTGTATAAAGTGCAGGGGTCAGGAATATGTAAAGTAGAGCCCAGCACACAGAGAGCAGTGGTAAAGTGTATAATATGCAGTACAGCATACAGAGTGCAGGGCTCCGGGGTATGTAATGCAAAACCCATTGTACACAGTACAGCATTCAGGAGTACCATACCGACTAGGGTGCCCACGTGTCCCAGATTGCCCGGGACATTCCCGCAATTGGCAGGTCTGTCCCAGGTCCCAGGCACCTTCATTCTGGGACAATACAGTGTCCCGGAATGGAATTGACAGAACGAGCAAACCCGGCTATAGCGCTGGTGCTTGCTCTGCCTCCAGATTCACCTGAGACTCTGCTCACTGGTTGCTATAGCCGCCTGGCGGCTAGCAACCAGTGACCTCACAGACTGCCCAGCATGCAAAGCAGAGGAGAAGTTAACTTTCTCCTCCGCGCCTAATGCTCTCCACCATGCTGGACGAGGCTGTCAGCGGGGGCAGCCTCAAAGACACTAATCCACTGGGCACTGTCTGTTACCTGGATGTCTCTCCCTGCCCCGAACCGCAGAGCAGACCGAAGCCGCCTCCCCGTCCTCTTTACAAGTATACGGAGAGGGAAGAGGGACACCGCTGTGCATTCCTGGCGGTGATCTGAGGTCTGTTCTAAGCTTATATTATGTGTATGTAGATGGACAGAGAAGGGGCATGAATAGTGATCAGGAAAAGGGTAAAAAGTCCCCCCCAGCATGTTTCTGACACCCACCTCTCCACTAGCACAAGTGGAAGGGGGGGTCTGTACTGTGGGGGGTTCTCTACTTAGTGGGGGGTCTGCACTGTGGGGTGGGGGGTCTGTACTTAGTGGGGGGTTCTGTACCTAGGGGGGTCAGTACTGAAGGGGGTCTATAATGAGGGAGGGGGGTCTATACTGATGGTGAAGGGGTCTGTATTTATTTAGTGGGGGGGTCTATACTGAGGAGGGGAAGTCTATACTGAGGGAGGGGAATTTATACTTGATGGAGGGGGGTCTTTACTGAGGGGTATATACTTAGTGGAGAGGGGGGTCCGTACTGAGGGAGGGGGCCTATAGTTTGTGGAGGGGGGCCCGTACTTAGGGAGGGGGCCTATAGTTAGTGGAGGGGGGCCCGTACTGAGGGAGGGGGCCTATAGTTAGTGGAGGGGAGGGTCTGTACTGAGGGAGGGGGCTTATACTTAGTGGAGAGGAGGCCGTACTGAGGGAGGGGGTCTATAGTTAGTAGAGGGGGGATCTGTACTGAGGGAGGGGTCTATAGTTAGTGGGGGGGTCTGTACTGAGGGAGGGGGCCTATACTTAGTGGAGAGGTGGGTCCGTATTGAGGGAGGGGGGTCTATAGTTACTGTGGGGGGTCCGTACTGAGGGAGGGGGCCTATAGTTAGTGGGGGGGTCCGTACTGAGGGAGGAGGCTTATACTTAGTGGAGAGGGGGCCGGACTGAGGGAGGGGGCTATAGTTAGTAGAAGGGGGTCCCTACTGAGGGAGGGGGGTCTATACTGAGGGAAGGGGGTCTGTACTAAGGGAGGGGGGTCTATTATTACAATGTAACAATAGAAATACATTTCAAGCATGGTATTGGGATAATATAAGTGCTAAAACCAACCATTCACCCGACAAATCACTTGTTGCCGAAATCTCGCCAACCCCGAAACTACATTCAACCCCCCCGTCCAAAATGGTCCCTGAATGACAGTTTGGAAATGTGGTCACCCTAATACCGACACCTTAGATATGTAACATACAGCACAGCACACAGAGTATATCGGTTCTGAGTATGTAATGTACAAGGTGTTACAAAATTTGTTACAAGGTGTTACAAGAAAAATGTAATGTACAAGGTGTTACAAAATTCACACCACTGAACCCTGCACGCTGTTTTATACATTACATACTCTTGGTCACTAACTCTGTATGCTTTAGACCCTTTCACACTGAGGCACTTTACATGCGTTTTTGCTCTAAAAATAGCACCATGTCGCCATGCTTTATTTTACTGAGAAATCACTTTGAAAAACACCTCCCTAGCATTGCTGGCCATGGCCATCTTGAGTAAGGGCAGATGATTCATGTAGCATTTGCTTCCTGGAGTCCATCTGCCCTTAACTTAGGCATGCAGGCAGGAGGGTGTGCTTAGCCCCTCCTGAAGACTCCTGGGATGTATGACATCATTTGCCTAGGAGTAAGAAAAAAAGTTAAAACAGTTAACTCCACTGTCATGGGAAAAAAAATGGAATGTACAAGGTGTTACAAAATTCACACCACTGAACCCTGCACGCTGTGCCATACATTACATACTCTTGGTCACTAACTCTGTATGCTTTAGACCCCTTTCAACTGAGGCACTTTACATGCATTTTTGCTCTAAAAATAGCACCTGTCTCTTCTGCAGCCCCAGCGTGAAAGCCTGCGTGTTTTTACACTGGGGGGGTGTGCTTGCAGGACAGGAAAAAAAGTCCTGCAAGCAGCATCTTTGGGGCGATGGGGGAGGGGTGTATACCTCAAACTTGTTTTGCATACACACGGTCGCACAAAGTTGTCGGAAAATCCGATTGTTCTGAACGTGGTGACGTAAAACACGTACGTCTGGACTATAAATGGGGCAGTAGCCAATAGCTTTCATCTCCTAATTTATTCTGAGCATGCGTGGCACTTTGTGCGTCGGAATTTACGCGAACAGATTTTGTTGTCGGAAAATTTTATAGCCTGCTCTCAAACTTTGTGTGTAGGAAATTCCAATGGAAAAAGTCAGATGGAGCCCACACACGGTCGGAATTTCCCGACAACAAGCTCCGATCGCACATATTCCGTCGGAAAAGTCCGACCGCGTGTACAGGGCATTATTGAACAAGCTGAAGTTAGCTGATTGGCTACCATGCACAGCTGCACCAGATTTTGCTTCAGTTTTAGTAAATCAACGCCTTTGCATTGAATGGGGGTACTATCCCTTTTGCTGATTTTTTTCTGTTCCCTATGGGATGCACACACCTCAACACTGCACAATACACACTCCTAAGCCCTCTACCCTGACTGCTATGCACTCCTGAGCCATGTTCTCTGTGTTTTACACATTCATAAACCTTGCAATTTGTGTGAAATATTGGTCTTAGCCTTGATAACAACCATTATTTGATGCCATGTTACTTCTCTCCCATGAAAAAATCCTTGCAGCACTCCAATCCCTAAGTCAAAAGGATTGACTGTTTTTTTCTGTGCCCTATGGGATGCACACACCTCAACACTGCACAATACACACTCCTAAGCCCTCTACCCTGACTGCTATGCACTTCTGAGCCATGTTCTCTGTGTTTTACACATTCATAAACCTTGCAACTTGTGTGAAATATTGCTCTGAGCCTTGACAACAACCATTATTTGATGCCATGTTACTTCTCTCCCATGAAAAAAATCCTTGCAGCACTCCAATCCCTAAGTCAAAAGGATTGGGAGAAAGATAGTTCTCACAGGAGCATCCTCACCATTCAGAAGCTCAGTAGAGAAGATACTAGAAAGTATCTGAAATATGTAATACCTTCCCAGTCAACGAATAAGCCCCCCAAGCCTGCTGATTGGCACCAACTAAACACCCATGACACAGGATGGCACTTCTTTAACATACCTGCTCAAGCAGTAAGTGAGTGAGACAGTACAGTCCATACACAGAGAGCACTAACAGTCACACTCTGACAGGCTGGACTACAGACTACAAAATCCCAAACAAGGTGAAAAGAAATTTAGAAAAATAACACAACTCTACAATGGTAAGACTTCTGCTAAAAAAAACAAAAAAAAAAAAACAACTTTATTCTTTTGGTTTTCCAACAATTTTATGCAGGTTGCCTACAATTTTTTCTCTGAGAGCTTTGGTCCTCATCCCGTAGATCAGAGGGTTTATAGAAGTAGCTATGCTGGTACCAATCAAAGGTATGATAACATCAACTTTGGTTGATATAGAACCTGTGGTTAGACTGTACCTGAAATTAACGAACATGAGGTTGACAAAATAAATTGAGAAGGCCAATATGTGAGTCATCAATGTATGCAGAGCTTTCAGAGAGGATTCTGCAGAAAGTTTCAGACAGATGACAACTGTTCTTATGTAACAGTACATTATTACAAGCAAGCAGGGAATCACCAATAACAAGGTCAAACTTGTGTCATACATAACATTAACTGTTATATCATTACAAGCAAGCGGTTGTAGAGACATGTTCTCACAAAAGACATTGTTGATATTTTCCCCACAAAAAGTTAGCCTCAATGTCAACAATGTACCCACAAGTACTATCACCACAATGAAAACATATAGGGCAAGTAATATTATTTGAGTTGTAACATTAGTCATTAGAGTGTGGTATCTCAGAGGGTAGCCTACAGCCAGATATCGATCATATGCCATTACCGTAAAAGTAAATATTTCATTAGCTGCATAAAGCTGGAGACAGAAAGATTGACAGAGACATCCTGTGAGTGAGATGGATGAACATCCAGACAACAAGTCGATGGCCAGCTTGGGAAAATATGCTGCATTCCCCAACATCACATTCGTCACCAAGACACATATTAAGATGTACATAGGTTCATGCAAGCTGTGCTCTGTCCAGGTTACATAGACAATCATAGAACTCATAAACAATGTGACTGAAAATGATGCTAGAGCCAAAACAGCACATACATATTTAAATGATTCAATCTCAATAAGCCCCACCAGAACAAAATTGGTTACAGAGACATTTTTTGGAGACAAACTCATGACTTGGATTTATGTCTTTCAAAATCAACAATTCAAATGTTCTATTCAATCTGAATACTGTCCATTGAAAAATGTAATTCATAGAGGCCCTGTGGATATTGGTGCAACTCTCGTCACATTGATTTTCTCTTGAATTCAGTTGGGCTTTTATAGGTTTCATAAAGCTGTCACCTCACTCACAGTCTACATTTAGAAACGTTTGCAGTCTCTGCATCCAAGTCTTCCCAGAGGACCACATCTGTTAGATCTGCGGCTGATGGACTAATTAGTGTCAGAAATGTAATGAAGTAGTGCACATAAATCAAGCAAGCTTTCCCAATGAAAAATAAACCATGAAAAAATAAATAAATAATAAAACACAAAAAGAGAAACTTTGAATTAACACTTGATCTAACCTTAGTTTTGAGTTTTTCATATTAATGGTGTAAAATACATCTCTACTCTTCTGTTGGTTTGATGTTATTGATGATGTAATCATGCACATCACAACTTTGAGTATCTTGGCGTGCGGTGGGTGTATCTGCACACGTGGTGGAAGTGGTGGGTGGTAGTGGGGGGGCGCCCTGGTTAACTCTTGCATCGGGACCCACAAGCTTCAAGCTACGCCTCTGTCTCTAATCATGTCAACCATGTAGTGAACCCAGAAAAAGCTGAACGGTTTACATCCACCACTTCACCTTGGATCCCAAAATATCCTTCACAATTAAAGACCTTGCTGGGCAAGAAAAAAGTTAGACTGCTCTACTCCTCCCATGACTCCCCTAGGATGGGCAGAAAGTTTGTTATTATTGTCATTATTATTATTATTAATATTATTATTATTCAATGCCATCAAGTTTTTGTTGACTCTTGGATGTCGCATGAATAGCACATTTCCAGAGTGATTTGTCTTTGGTTTGGGTCTTAAGTAGCGATCCATAAAACCGGAAGTAAGCAAGAAACCTTATTCAAGTCTATTGAGAACCAATATTGATACTGAATTCTGGCCATTTTCAAGGTTAATAGGCAAGCTATTGCCAAAAAAGGCATGGGAAGATGGGTATTGTCATGTAGGACATTTAAAAAAGAAAACAAATACTCTACAGCAAAAATCTTTGAATCTTTAAGTGTTGCTTCCACAATGACATGGGAAAAATATCAATCTTTTAAAATATATGCTTAGAAGATGCCTTTTAGCCGGTGTTACAACACAGTACAATTTCCATAGACAGCCAAGGTGATGTCGTGGGATTCTGGCATTACATGCTTTCAGTGTATAATTGATTTTTTAATATTTACTTTTAGCTTGACTTAAACGCAGCAGCAGAACCTCATTTTGATACATTACAACTTAAAAGAAAAAGCTTTTATTAGATAGTAGACAAGACGCCCGCCTTTCTGTGTCGGCCTGTGTGATTCCCATCACATCTCCCTGCATTTCAGGGATGATCTCCCCCCTTTTCCACCACTGGAGGGAGCCGTTCCGCTCTGCCTGGTATCCGAGCCCTAGGACACGGTGCCAACGGGCGGAATTACGTGATGGCGCATTGCGCATGCGCAGCGCAGCCTTACGTCCACTTCCGGCCCTTCAGGACTGGATGGGGGGATAAAACGCTGCTGCTCCGGCATTCATACGCTGCTGGAGCCCCTTGGGACATGATGTGCTGCTACACACTGTCAGGTAACTTTCTCAGCTCCTCTGAGGATTGTTGCCCTTATTTTATTATGTATTTTGACTTGGCGCTGGGCTGCCTTTTTATTTGGCCGCCTAGGTTCCCTTTGACTATCTCTTTTGGTGCCTTATTATTGCTTGAACGATTAGCTGCCCTTTTGGATAACCAATTGTTTGTTTGTCATCCCCTTTTTTTTCATTGTTTGCATTAGCCTGACGAGTACCTTCAGTGCTGTTATGTAGCCTTTCCAAGTCCCTTGGTCTTCAAGTTCCTTTTGGGTCCATATTGTGAGCTTATTTTTCTCTTTATTTAATTGATACAATATTATTATTATATTCTCTCTCTCTTTACTTATTTGACCCATTGTATACTGTTTTTAGTTGGTCCTTTTGTCCCCTCTGTGACCCCCAGTCGCTTGTGGTCCTGACTGGAATTGTCAGCCTTTGAGGAGACCTTCGCCCCTATTTTCTGGGTGAACTGGGCTAGAAGCACTGCCCTGGGAGTGGAGACACAGGTGCATATCTGATTATTCTGTACACTTTACTTTCTTATTATTTTGCTTTCATTTTAGTTTTTCTTATATGCAATATGTATATCATATTTTCTATTAGTATTCAGTCACTTACTATTTTTGTATATGTTGTTTGTTCATTTGTTGTCTATTTTAGAAGGCCTGTACTTTCAAAAGACAGCTCCCCTGAAGAAGCCGATTTATGGGCAAAACATGTCGGGATCTTTTATCATGCTGTCTTGTTTAACACCGTAATAACATTACTGTACATGCCTGTGTCTTTTGTTTTTATACATATTTTTTGTTTTGCTCCTCAAAATAAGAAATATATCTTCTTTTATTGAATATATTTGACAACATTTTCTGCACCTCCAAAAATCCCTACCCCATATTCTTATCGTTTCCATGTTAATTTGGGGATTGGTGATATTATTTAGCTGTATTTTCCACTACCAATTAACCTGTTATGCTACCACTTGATCCCAAGAAATAATGTGGTTACCGCAGGGAATCAATTAACAACTACAGTGGGGCAAAAAAGTATTTAGTCAGCCACCAATTGTGCAAGTTCTCCCACTTAAAAAGATGAGAGAGGCCTTTAATTGTCATCATAGGTATACCTCAACTATGAGAGACAAAATGTGGAAACAAATCCAGACAATCACATTGTCTGATTTTTGAAAGAATTTATTTGCAAATTATGGTGGAAAATAGGTATTTGGTCACCTACAACCAATCAAGATTTCTGGCTCTCACAGACCTGTATCTTCTTCTTTAAGAGGCTCCTCTGTACTCCACTCATTACCTGTATTAATGGCACCTGTTTGAACTTGTTATCAGTATAAAAGACACCTGTCCACAACCTCAAACAGTCACACTCCAAAATCCACTATGGTGAAGACCAAAGAGCTGTCAAAGGAAACCAGAAACAAAATTGTAGACCTGCACCAGGCTGGGAAGACTGAATCTGCAATACGCAAGCAGCTTGGTGTGAAGAAATCAACTGTGGGAGCAATCATTAAAAAATGGAAGACATACAAGACCACTGATAATTTCCCTCGATCTGGGGCACCACGCAAGATCTCACCCCATGGGGTCAAAATGATCACAAGAACAGTGAGTAAAAATCCCAGAACCACACGGGGGGACCTAGTGAATGACCTGCAGAGAACTGGGACCAACGAAACAAAGGCTACCATCAGTAACACACTACGCCGCCAGGTGTCTTGCTCTGCAGGACACCTCAGGCATACTATGCATGCAGCACATACTCCATTTTTATGACAGTGCTAATGCTATTATTTCAGACCTTGTTCATCAGCATACCTTGCATTTGATGCCATGATGTACATTTTTTCACACTTCCAAGACCCTTAAACCTTATACGACCATATATTTGTATTTCTACACAGTGAGTTGCCCTGCAGGACATATGGGAACAATTTGGGTCCACGTTCCCCTTTCTTTTTCTCATTACCATGCTGCCCCCCACGTCTGGCCTCGGTCCTCTGGTTGGGTCCTCGGTCTCTTCAGCTCCCGGGGGAGATGCCCTCTGCCGACCCCTACTTGGGTTCAGTGTCTGTAGCTTTGGTTCTTCAAGTAAGTATGAGATGATCGGTTCTGGCTTCTTGCTTCCATCCAATCATAACCGATACTCTAATTACTTTAATCTGTTTTTAAAGACAACAGATATGCACATCAGCCCCTGATGAAGCGAGGAAAGCTTGCGAAATGCGTCGGGTTAGAGATGTACCATGCATACCTGTATTATATGTATTACTATTATATTATGGCTATGTTTTAGGATTACAATGCAATGTTGCTGTTTTATGAACCTGTTCACCCATGCTCATGTCCTACTATGGATTATGTTGTTGTTCTCAATAAATATTTGTACTTTTATACTTGTTTACCCTTTGATCACCATTTACACCTCATTTAAAGTCCCGTGGGCGACGTTCGTTTCTTTTTCTTATATTTAGGGATGAAGGTGGTTTATGTTAGGGGTCAGTTCTCAGATTTCCTTTGCAATTTCAGCATGACAATGATCCCAAACACACCGCCCGGGCAATGAAGAAGTGGCTTTGTAAGAAGCATTTCAAGGTCCTGGAGTGGCCTAGCCAGTCTCCCGATCTCAACCCCCTAGAAAACCTTTGGAGGGAGTTGAAAGTCCGTGTTGCCCAGCGACAGCCTCAAAACATCATTGCTCTAGAGGAGATCTGCATGGAGGAATGGGCCAACATACCAGCAACAGTGTGTGACAACCTTGTGAAGACTTACAGAAAACGTTTGACCCCTGTCATTGCCAACACAGGATATATAACAAAATATTGAGATGAACTTTTGATTTTGACAAAATACTTATTTTCCACCATAATTTGCAAATAAATTCTTTCCAAATCAGACAATGTGATTGTCTGGATTTGTTTCCACATTTTGTCTCTCATAGTTGAGGTATACCTATGATGACAATTACAGGCCTTTCTCGTCTTTTTAAGTGGGAGAACTTGCACAATTGGTGGCTGACTAAATACTTTTTTGCCCCACTGTATATGCCAACTCACAAAGTCCATACATGGTCCTGGTGGTCATCAAAGCAAGCTAACTAAACCACAAATCAAGGCATAGGTACTCCAACCTAAAGCGACCACCATCTATGGACACTCATGGCATGTACACAGTTAAGTTAAACAAACACTTTTTGTTAAAAGCTCAAACCTTTACCAGATACAGAATCAAAACATTATAAAAATTTAATAATTGTGATTAATACTTGCTCCTCTAACCACACGCAGAATTAGGCCCCGACCGTTACAACCCTGGCAAACTGACAACACTAGAAATCTCAAGAGACATTGCCGTGCTCTTGAAAAACTGTGGCGTAAAACCAAATGCCTGCAAGACTTCACCCTATATAAATCTGCCCTTCTAAAATACAATTCCTGCCTCCATGCTGCAAAACAAGCCTACTTTGTCTCTCTTATTAATTCCTTGTCATCCAGTCCCCGTCGGCTCTTCTCAACCTTTAACTCTCTGCTTCGTCCACCACCCCCTCTACCCACTAACTCACTCATTGCCCAAGAGATTGCCAATCACTTCAAAGACAAGATTGATGCAATTCGTGAGGACATCTCCACTGTGCATACGTCTTCCCCACCCATCATACCTTGCCCAGCAGCACATTCAACCCTCTCCTCTTTTGAATTGGCTACTACGGAAGAGGTTACAAAAGTTTTCTTGGATGCCCACCTAACCAATTGTCCCTTGGATCCTGTTCCCTCACAACTACTACGGTCACCCTCTTCTTCTATCCTATGCTCCCTCACCCACATCTTCAATCTCTCCCTTTCTAGTGGCATTTTCCCCTCCCCTCTAAAACATGCACAGATCACTCCCATTCTTAAAAAGCCCTCACTGGACCCTACCGACCTGAACAACTTAAGACCCATCTCACTACTCCCATTCACTTCTAAACTTCTAGAACGCTTAGTCTACAACCGTCTTAGCTCCTACCTCAATGAAAATAACCTTCTTGACCCCTTACAGTCTGGCTTTCGCTCGCAGCACTCCACGGAAACTACCTTACTAAAACTCACTAACGATTTACTAACTGCTAAAACCAACAGCCAGTACTCCATACTCCTACTACTTGACCTCTCTGCGGCCTTTGATACTGTTGACCACCCGCTCCTTCTCAATAAACTACATTCCCTTGGCCTCCGAGATTCTCTGGCTATTTATCACAGTGCTCCTTCAGTGTCACCTACAACTCTGTCTCCTCCTCTCCATTGCCCCTTTCTGTGGGGGTCCCCCAAGGCTCGGTTCTTGGACCCCTTCTCTTCTCTATCTACACCTCCTCCCTTGGTCACCTAATAACTGCCCATGGCTTCCAATACCACTTATACGCTGATGACACCCAAATCTATCTGTCTACTCCTCACCTCACTCCTTCAGTCTCCTTTCGCTTTACTAACTTACTAACTGACATATCAGCATGGATGTCGCACCACTTCCTTAAACTAAATCTCTCTAAAACTGAGCTATTAATATTCCCCCCTGCCCATGCCCCCCTCCATGACTTTTCCATCAAAATCAACAATGCAACCATCAGTCCCTCCCCTCACGCCAGGGTACTAGGTGTAATCCTAGACTCTGACTTGTCATTTCAGCCTCAAATCCAATCGCTGTCAAAAGTTTGTAGAATTCACCTCCGTAACATCTCTAAAATTGGCCCTTTTTTAACAAATGAAACCACCAAGCTCCTCATTCACTCCCTTGTTATCTCTCGCCTTGACTATTGCAACTCCCTTCTCATTGGCCTACCGCTCCATAGGCTATCCCCTCTTTAGTCTATCATGAATGCTGCTGCCAGACTTATCCACCTTACCAACCGCTCAGTGTCTGCCAACCCTCTACTTCAATCCCTACACTGGCTCCCAATCACCCAGCGAATTAAATTCAAAATTCTAACCACAACATACAAAGCCATTCACAACTCTGCCCCAAGCTACATCACTAATCTTGTCTCCAAATATCACCCAAATCGACCTCTCCGCTCTTCTCAAGACCTCCTGCTTTCAAGCTCTCTCATCTCCTCCTCCCATGCTCGTCTCCAGGATTTCTCCAGAGCCTCTCCCATCCTCTGGAACTCGCTACCTCCATCTATCCGGCTATCCCCTACTCTTGCTACCTTCAGGCAATCCCTGAAAACTCATCTCTTCAGGAAAGCCTATCACGTCTCCAACTAATCTCCTACCACTTCCACCAGCTCATTCCCCACAGTTACAACCTTTTGTACCACCTGCCCCACCCTATTAGATTGTAAGCTCTTCTGAGCAGGGCCCTCTTAATCCTATTGTATTGTATTGTATTATAACTGTATTGTCTCCCTTTTATATTGTAAAGCGCTGCGTAAACTGTTGGCGCTATATAAATCCTGAATAATAATAATAATAATAATTAATACCAACACCCTTCACCCTCCACCCCATTAAATGCATAACCACTCAAGACAAGCATCTTAAAGTCCAGGGTGTCTGACCCAAACCCAATTCCCCTATAGCAAGCGCATCTGGTAAACAAATTCCTCCTATAGGAGGGTAATATACCCCAATCTGCCCTGATGTATTGTGTTTTCTGGCATCCTTCCAGTGAAGTGTCAGCTACTACCAGTGCAGACTACTGGACTGATTACAGGCACTCATACCTCGCAATGCTCTTGCAGCTACGGTTTCACTATCAGTGGCTGCTGAGCTGGAGCTGTACGAGAGCCCATCCTTTTCACATCAGGCTCACCAACCAGATGCATGATAGATGGTGGCCGCTTTAAGTTGGGGTGTCTATTCTTTGATTTGTGGTTTATTTTTACTTGATCCCTACCTGCAACACCTTATTAATGGCCTTTGGCTTGTTTACTGACTATGCTTCTGCTTGATCCCTACCTGCTACATCTGCCACTGAAGGGGTGATCCTGAGAATTGTGACCTGATACTAACATGCAGCAAAACCCATCTCCACTATCAGGAACTGTGGTAAATACCGGTTATTGCTTAGACCTCACACCTCGGGTGAGCCTGCGTTATCCGCCAAGGTGACCTGCTTCTGTACTTTTGCTGGTCGGTGTTTGCCTCTCTACTGTTATAGCTACTGGTCTCTGAGCCTAACCCCTGATTGCAACTATTTTGCTGGTACTGTGATGCAGACACAGTGAGCCAAAAAGAAGCTCTGTCCATCGCTCGAGACTGCAGAGGACACAGTGCTGTTCAGTCTGAGAGAGAAAAAAGACTGCTGGAAGCCACCTGGAAGTACAGGGGATGTAGTCCCCAAGAGATAGATCTCTATCAAGCCAAGGACTGGATAGGACTACGAGTCCCAAGAGGACAGAAAGATCTGCAGGAGGAGAAAAAGAAATGAGAAGTCCATGGCTCAGGGCAGTCTCACACTGGATATGAGAGTTGACCAGAGAATGGCCTGCTGAGTTGAAGAGTTGTCGATCGTGAGTGTTTTGCACAGTGTCAGGGAGAAACTGGGCTGCCATATGTCAAAAGAGGGCACACAGCTGGATGTAAGAGGCACCACTGGTTCCATGAGAGACCGCTACAGGGTCGCTGTCCCTGATGCCAGACTGCAAAGTGGTGAGAGGCCATGGGCCACAACTTCATTATCCATGTCACAGTCTACTGCAAGGTGGTGAGAGGCCATGGGCCATAATTTTGTTATCTAATTATGGGACTGCCTGATGGTGAGAGGCCATGAGCCACAGTTTCCTTATCCACTTCTTAAAAAGACAGTGCCACCTTGCTTGGGATACATTTTGGGTATGTATGCCCTTTACTGTGGGATCCATTTAAACTTGAGGGTTCAAACACAAAAACTTTAGGCCCCCAACATTTCATAGTATACTGGCCAGTGGGAATGGTTTTGAGAGACTGAGGGACCTTTTTAGCTTCCAGTTCTGCCCCATTATTTAGGACCTCCCTATTTTCAGGGTTCAGATACAATGACATTTTAAGGGAGTCCTTGTTTGTGGTGTTGTACAAAATTGCTATCTGCCATTGCCTAATGCCTATTTCTACTGCCATTCCATATTTTGCTTTGTGGGGAGTATTTCCAGAAATAAAAACAAAAAAAACAGCGCCACTTTGGGTGCAGCTGTTGCACAACTCTACATGTTTATTGAAAACAGTAAGAATATCACATTTAGGAGATAAGAGAAGCCAGAATCGGGATGGTCACTATCTTATGGGGATGTGAACAGTCCAGGGGGATAAACTGCGTCACTTGGATAAGGACACCGTAGCTACCCGCTGTAATTCTTGGGTGCCAGGAGCCCCCCGCAGTCGGAGAATGCCAAGCTTGAGGCACTGGGACTGACATCAGCCCTGACGGAGGACAGGAACATAACTAATGGATTTCAAAGCCGCCCTGCACCTTTCTCAAAGCCTGATTGGGCACCCGCGACCAGCCTCTATTTATGATGGACAGTCTATGTGAGCATAGGCAGCGCATGGGCCCGAATGGAATGGCAGGGGTTCTAAATGGCAGCATAGAGACTTCTCTACTTGGCCAGTATGACATAGTGTGCAAAAAGGGCGTTACCGTAAGCAGGGTATTGCATGACACAAAAAAACTAAATAAATAAGTAGAATCGTTTAAAAAAAAATGATAAAATATCATAAAAATTAATTATAAAGAATATTTAGCAAGAATCATCTTACAATAAGAAAAACACACTAAAACACACTAAAACACACTTGTGGTAATGCATTGATAAAAATGCATTATAAGGATATAAAATGCATTGTAAGGATATAATATATATTGGCATTTAAATGGGATGACCCATAATTATATCTCATACACACCACTCACATAGAGTCATAATGAATAAAAAAAATAATAAATAGAAAAGAAGTAGATAGAAAGACTTGAATTGAGAATTAATCAGCAGCTAGAGGGGATTAAAACAAACCTTAAAAAACTGCTATAATGTATAATTATATGTGTAATATAGTATTACCAAATTTTGTTTTATGTTTCTTGTGGCATGTCCAAGTGGTATGTCAATTATTCATTATATATTTTTATATGTAATAAATGAAAATAAATGATAAATAAACCTCAAATAACACTATTCACCTCAATCTCCTTGTTTATACCCCAAGGAGCGAATGAGTCATCTAAAGTGTGTATCCAAAAGGTTTCCCTCTCGCATAAGCGCTTAAAGCATTCAGTGAGAGGGAAAAAAACAGGTATGGGTTCTTTTACCCAAACGTTTAAATCAGAAGAGCACTTATTATGTTAGAGTGGCAAAATGCCTAGGGACACTGGGGTTCATTTACTATAGTGCAAACATGCAATTGCGTGGTAATTAGCTCTGAAAATGCCAAATAGCGCTAATTAGCGCCCAAATGGAATTTACAATAGAGCTGACAAACAAATACTCCCAAAATCTAATTTACTATAACGCCCAGACAACAGATAGCGCCCAATACTTACTCTTGTTAGGACCTGGAGAATTGCACATGGAAATAATGTTTAGAGCATGATATGATCACCTAAATGGTACTGAAATATGTCCTATATTGTTTAAAGATAATCTGCTTTGAGAGTGTGTGAAAAGGTGATTTCTACACTGAAATATCTTTAAAAGTCTGAGAAGAGATAAATCCCCCGTATCTTTACAACTAGGTGCCAGCACAACTGAGCATGCTCAGACATGCAAACTACTCTCATTTTAACCCCCATGCCTTTTTTACAGGGAGCTATAGTAAATACCAAATTTAGCACTGGGTCAAAAAGCGTTTTTGGTAGTGAAAATTAGAGTTATGTAGCCCCATGCAAGTTTCAGCCATTGATTCTAATGGTACAATTGTAACTTCCCCAAATAAATACTTTTCATGTTGAGATGAATGTATCTTTCTCTCAAAGAAATTGTCCTTGCAGCAATGTTGCTTCTTTATCATCTATTCTATTTTGTTTTTAAGAATGCTAGAATGTTGAATGTTTTGATGTTTTGGTAAAATATATTTTTCTCTGTCACTTTCACTTGTTGCTGTCCATCTCACAAAAATTTTTACCCAAACTCACACAGGTGTCTTTACAAACCACAAACAATACCATTGCTGATGAAAATTTTAAATGAGCCACATTTTTGTGTGTTTTTATTATTTCCAAATGATCCTAATTTGAGCCCGAAAAATGTGATATGTGTACCAACATCAGAAATAAAAATGTAATTCTTAAAAATCAGAGGGTAACATCACTATTCTACACTCAAATACCAAGAACCACCATATATCACAGAATAAATCAAGAAGAATAACTCCTGACTAATGTAATTCCACCACCTATATGTCAAAAGAAATGCAGTATATGTGTATTTATGTGTAGGAGGGCACCACATGTGGCAGCACAATGGCTCACAGTGCCTAGCAGCACTGAGGTTCTGGGTTAGAATCCCAAACATGCCAATTCACGTCGAGAAGTTGTCTCTTCTCCCTATGTTTTTAAACATAATTCCTGACTCGGGGCCTTATATAAATGATGTATAAATGTAGTATTTATGTGCAGGAGGGTTCCCCCACCATTGCAAATAGTGTCAAATGTTTTCCATGAGCAAGGACTCTAATCAGCCTTAACATTTTCCCACCACCACTAATTGCAGCCTCTTACCAAGCCAAAACCCACAAAATGACAGCTGAGTTCAAATCACAACCCTGCTTCCTGGCTAGAAATGTATATGTTGTGGTGTTAAAGTTTATTTTTCACCAGTGATTACATTTTTGATGGGTTTCGCATAATAGAACCCCAAGAAATCACATTATAAATCAAGCAAGTGTGGGTTTGCACCAAGTCTAGAACTGGGGTGTTTTGGCCCAGATATGGATGTCTAAGTCTGGCGTAATGCTGCACACATATTTTAATGTTGTATATGTAGCACAACCCCTGAAGGAGCTGCTGATTTAGATCGGGCTGTTACCGTCACCTCTTTACCCGTAGTTTCACCAATACCAGAACTTAGAGTCCATGTTGAGCTTTGTATTCGACAATGTAGGCACCAGTCACTTAGTACTTTTTCAATGCTTTCATAGGAAATAACTTGAAGAAGTAGCATTAAAGAGGTAGAAGAAGAGTTGCAGGAAAGTTCAAATACCTTTTCTTAAGATCTCTGAGGACTTAAATTCTCGTGGACAAAAGTATCTTCAATCCAGAGTTTAATCTTTGCCTACCGGATAGGTCTCTCTCACTAACCTAGCAGCTGGAGTGTAACACGAACAAAAAGAAAAGTCTCTGCCACAGACTTTAAAAGACCAATTTAACTGAACGATCCTCTGCCACAGGACGTAGTAGGTTTAGATGAACAGCAACACAGTACCAGAACCTTTAAGCCAACCTGGAAGTACTTGTGCAGTAGATTAGATTAAGATGCGACCAGGCCAATCTCTAGACCAGCCTTCCGCATGGTCTCTTCCAAGATGGGTCCTCCCCTGGGTCTTCTAAATTGCTCGGCTTCTTCCCGCAGGACAGACAGCACAGGACCATCGCAGCAGTAGTAGGCCCCAGACAGGCTTCTGGGCCTACTCGCACGGCTGCATAATCGCAGCCCTCCAGCCTGGAGGGCCACGAGATAGAACTGACCCTTAACACATGGCGTCTGTCCCTTAAATACTCTCTCCCAGAATGCACGGCAGCGGACCACCTCTGCCGAGTTGCCTCCGAGAAAGAAGAGCACTCAATATACCTCAGCTTGTTGCTTTTCCAACACCAACCTATGGTGACAATGACACCTACAGGTGACAGCGTGGAACTGTACGCAACACAGCCAATGCTGGAACAGAGGCTAATTTAGCCATAGATTAAATTTGAACTATGTACAGAACAGATGACCCACTAAATTTACATATCAGTGGTAGATTAGAAATCTACCAGCGCTACATATACTTATGATGAATGCAATTTTTCGCCAATTTGTGTGAAGCACCCCTCACAAAGTTGTCATTTCCTGATTTGGACCCTTCACATGACCAAAAATGTACAAGTTTTATTTGGAGATTTTTGGAATCACTGATCATGGGCAGAGCCTTGAACATGTGTTATTTTGAGCTTTACCCTGCACAGATATCAATGCTGAGCCATTTTTTCATTTGTAATGAGTGTGGATTTCTAATGAACAGGTGTGAGCACTTGAAGCCTACATGAAGAGACAGAATCAATTACAGTGGTGGGTGTTTCCTTTACTGGGTGGGTGGAAGTGTGCTAGCAAGCTTAGCTAGGTTTTTTAGCATTTGTGGCATGTGTTTGGTCTAAGTACAGGCCTGAATTTTCTTTTGCAGTGTGTATATTGGGTTACATAATAGATATGGTTTTTGTGGGTTGGGGGTATGCAAAATTCCTGACCCACACCCCACTAAGGCTGTTGTTTGATAATTGCTTCCAAATCTCACATGTTAGACTTACAACTGCTATGTAATGGTTGAGATGAAAAGCAAGGTTCCTGCTAATTTATTCCTGCTGTGTGTGTCAACGTAGTTTATGCATTGCCTTTTTGGCTTTTGTATTAATTTTGTCTTATGATAATTCTGCCATCTAACTTTTTTGGGGTTTGGGGCGAGGACTTCTGATCACAAAAAAAGGTTAGTCATGCTTGTTAGCTTGATTTTTATCCCTGCTTTTCTAATATGATTTGTTTAATGTGTCTAATTTTTTGTGTCTGACACTTGTAGAATGTAAGCTCATTTGAGCAGGGCCCTTCTAACTATATTGCCAAATGCTGGAGCATCATTTCCAAGCCTTTCTTTCATTTTTTTTTGGTCCAAGTACATTAATGTACCGAATGTTTATACTAATATTGAAATAAAAAGTTGATTGTTTTTTGCTTTAAGTTTGATTTTTGCAGACTTGAAATACATATTGTATAAGTGCAAACAATTCATTATCCTTCAAATCTGTATTAACCGCTAGCCGACCACCCGCTGCAGTTATACTGCGGCAGGTTGGCACGGCTGCACAAATCGCTGTAGCTATACATCGCTCCTTTAAGACGTCATAGCAGGTACGCCCGTGCACCTGCCGCGAGTCCGCAGAGCTGATGCGCATGCCCGATGGGCGCGATGTCCTCCGGACACCCATGGTCGCTCGTGACAGAATGAGAACTGGGATGTGTGTGTAAACACACACATCCCGGTTCTCTCAGGGGAGAGGAGACAGATTGTGTGTTCCTACTAAGTAGGAATACCGATCAGTTTCCTCTCCTAGTCAGTCCCATCCCCCCTACAGTTAGAACACACCTAGGGATTGGAACACAGTTAACCCCTTGATCTCCCCCTAGTGTTAACCCCTTCCCTGCCAGTGACATTTATACAGTAATCAGTGGCTATTTTTAGCTCTGATCACTGTATAAATGTCAACGGTCCCAAAATAGTGTCAACAGTGTCTGATCTGCCCGCCACAATGTCGCAGTCCTGATAAAAATCTACTAGAAATCTACTGATAAAATATTTACTAGTAAAAAAAATAATAATAAAAAAGATATAAATCTATCCCCTATTTTGTAGATGCTGTAACTTTTGCGCAAACCAATCAATTTACGCTTATTGTGAACTTTTTTACCAGAAATATTTAGAAGAATATATATCGGCCTAAACTGATGAAGACATTTTTACTTTTTTTGGGATATTTATTATAGCAAAAAGTACAAAATATTGTGTTTTTTTCCAAATTGATGTTTTTATGTTTATAGCGCAAAAAATAAAGAACGCAGAGGTTATCAAATACCACCAAAAGAAAGCTCTATTTGTGGGGAAAAAAGGACATCAATTTTGTTTGGGTACAATGTCGCACCAACGCGCAATTGTCAGTTAAAGCAATGCAGTGCTGTATCGCAAAAAATGACCTGGTCAGGAAGGGAGCAAATCCTTCCGGGGCTAAAGTGGTTAAATCTAGTTGCATACAAAAGTATTTGGTTGTGCAAGTCCTTGAATAGAAAATGTAATGCGGGGGAGGAGGAAGAAAAACCCCCAAAAAATGAAAAAACAAAAAAACACTGCTCCAAAACTGAAATTCAGGACTCTACAAATTATTTTGTGAACTAGGTAAGCCATGAAATATGTCAACTAAATGTGAATTCTCTCTAATCACCAAATTAAGAAAAAAAATACCCCAAAAACTATTGTTTACAAAAAATTTGGCATGGAGTTCCCCCAAAATCCAAAATATTAAAAAAAATGGCATGGGGTCCCCCCCAAAATCCATACCAGACCCTTATCCGAGCATGCAGCCCGGCAGGTCAGGAAAGGGAGAGGATGAGCGAGCGCCCCTCCTGAATCATACCAGGCCACATGCCCTCAACATGGGGAGGGTGCTTTGGGGTACCCCCAGAGCACCTTGTTGTCATGTTGATTGGAAAAAGGCCCTCTTCCCGACAACCTTGGCTGGTGGTTGTTGGGGTCTGCGAGCAGGGGGCTTATCAGTATCTGGAATTCCCCTTCAACAAGTGGGCCCCCAGATCCCGGCCCTCCTATGTGAATGAGTATAGGGTACATCATACCCCTACCGATTCACCAAAATGTTGTGTAATGTGACAAAAGACAATAGCCAGTTTTGACAAGTCCTTTATTAAAAATGTCTTCTTCTTCCCCCACTTCTTCCTCCTACTTCATCCAGTCATCCTCCGGCTTCTCTGGCTTATTCTTCCCCCACTTCTTCTTCCGACCTTCTTCTCCTTCTTCCGCCGCTGCTCCCACCACCGATCCACTGAAGATCCAAAAACGAGCCTCCTCTGATGCTGTGGCCCGCCGATCTGTCTGCTTCCATGGTGCACATGTCATATTTAACTATGGATCATGGCCCCCTTGTGACATCATGGACCCATCATGCCCCGGGCGGTGAAGTCATAAGGGGTGGGGTCTCTGAATGATGTCATCCGCCTCATCGCATCATCAGAGGAGGTTCTTTTTATAATCTCCAGTGGGTCAGTGGCAGCAGCGGAGGCAGAGGAAGAAGAAGACCAGAGGAAGAAGAAGCAGGGGAAGAAGAATCCGGAGGAAGACCAAAGGAAGAAGGAAAAGACCAAAGGAAGAAGCAGGAAATTAGAAGATGGAGGAAGACCGGAGGAAGAAGGAGAAAGAATTGGGGGAAGAAGAAGAAGAAGACATTTTTAATAAGGGGCTTCCAAATTCTGATAAGCCCCCACCAGCAGACCCCCAACAACCATCGGCTAGGGTTGTCGGGAAGAGGCCTTTGTCCCAATCAACATGAGAACAAGGTGCTTTGGGATGGACCCCAAAGTACCCTCCCCATGTTGAGGGCATGTGGCCTGGTATGCCCCCCTTTTCCTGACCTACAGGCTGCATGCTCAGATAAGGGTCTGGTATACATTTTGGGGGGGATCTCTTGTCAATTTATTTTTTCATTTTTTTATCTATATTGCCGCGAGCAAGTTTGAATTACATTTATTCCTTTAGAAATGTCATTATTGCTGCGGCATGTTATAGACATCGCACAGATGTGCCACTTTACAGGCAGACTAAGGGGACACGATATTTAAAGGAATTTTTCATTTTTATTGTTTCACTTTAATCATTGTTAAATCACTGCTCCTTTAAAAACAATTATTTTAAAAACTTTGTTTTGCATTGATACATGTCCCCCAGGGCAGTACCCGGGTCCCTATACACTTTTTATGGCAAATAACTTGCATACAAGTCTTCAATGAGGACTTTTGATTTTGCAGGTTCAAGCCCCATTGACTTCAACTATTCCCGCATATGCAATCTGACAGGCATGTTCGCCGGCATTAGCACAATTTTCTATTTGCATGTCCGCCCAGTTGAAGTCTTAATTGGCTTAATTTGGAGCTATTATCATGTACCGCGCAATGGCATATTTGCGCTATAGTAAATGACACCCTATTCTACAAACCTGCAATGTTCAACAAATTGGATACGTAATGTTCTGATTGTGCAGTCAATATATAAAAGTCCACAGGGACAAGTTAAACAGTAAACTACATACTGTGAGGAACAATTCTCAAAAGCCTTGATCTGATACACCTTACCATTAGCGGAAACTTTTTTTTTGTTCATGAGAGACATGTTTACATGTGAGAAGTGCCTTTTTTTTACATTGGAACATACCAGTGAGATGGCCTAACGTACTATAGGGTGTGCAGGAATATGTTTTAGAGTCAGTAAATTTACTCAGTGCAATCTTATTTTTGATGTTAGGAGCTTTCCTGTAAGAGAAATTTTGTTGGTCACCGATCTAGTTCTTTAGGTGTGGGTGTTGTTAGAGTATAGCCCAATGTGTCATAAATGCCTTCTCCATTTTGTAGTATTGGGCATGATATTGTGTAACAAACTTACAGGTGGATTGGACACTATCAAGGGTTGTTTTCCCTTTATCATTGGATGGTTAGAGATAAAAAGAATAAGCCTGCTCAACTAAGTCAGCGGGGTACCCCTTGTTAGCAAATTTTATTTTTAACACAAGGCTCTGTTCAACATGATCTTCATTCAGAGTACAATTATTTTTTAATCTGCAAAATTGACTTTTGGGGATGTTACGTACCCACCAAAGGTGATGGCAACTCGAAAAATGCACAGATGAGTTGCCCGATTGAGTTACGATCAACTTGTTCTGCTGACACAATTCTAAATCAAAGAATGCTAATGGAACAGGATTGCATACATGCATGAACGACAGGCCAAAGGTGTTATAATTGCAGTATGCAACAAAATCTCTAACCACTTTGTAAGATGTTTCTTACCAAATATCCTTCATAATTCCTTTTTTTGTGATATTTTATCAATGTTTTTTAATGATTCTATTTATATGACAATATTCAGCAACATTTTGTTTCTTGTGTCATGCAATAACTTTATTACTGTAACTCCCTTTTTTCACATAGTGCCCGAGTAGATAGGTCTCTATGCTGTCAGTCATGAATCCCTGTCATTCCATTCAGGCCCATGCACGGCCTCTGCTCACAGACTGTCCATCATAAATAGAGGCTTATCAAAAGCGTCCATTCAGGTTTTGAAAAAGGAACTGGGTGGCTCCAAAATATGTTAGCCATGCCCCTGTCCTCCTCCAGGTGCTGACATCACTTCCAGCGCCTCAAGCTCAGTGTTCTCTTGCTCCGTGAGGCTCCTGGCACCCAGGATCACAGCAGGAAGCTGCAGTGCCCTTATATGAGTGAAGCAGTTGATTCCCCTGGACTGTCCACATCCACATGAGACAGCGGCCATCCTCTAATAAATGCTTCTTTTATCTCCCAAAGTGGCTATGAGTTGATGACTGTTTTTAGTAAACTTGTTGAGTTGTGATGCTGCACCCAGAGTGCCGCTCTTTGTTTTTTTTTGTTTTGACTGCAGAGATCCATACCAGGAGCTGCCTTGTGAGTACTGCTTATACTTATGATTTATTAGTTACCACCGTTGCAATTGAGTTTACCAGCTTCGCCTTGTGGATTAAGTCTTTGCCCACCTCTTGCGCCATCTACATTTGTGTACTTTCCAGGAATAAAACCTCTTTCTTTGGTTTTGGTGTGTCAGAAGGTGTGGCATTGCTAGAAGGGTCATGCTCATCCAGATTTAGGGGACCCATCCAACAGTTCTTCCTTCAGAAGCAGCACTGCATGCTGTTCTGTGAGTAAAAAACAAAGGCTACCAAAAGTCAATGAACACCCATGGGCCCTGTCATAGCTGCCCATTGGTTCAGACAGCAAAATAGCTAACCAGGCCTGAACACAGTTCTGGATGTCCCTGGACTTGCCTGGGAAGAAGGACAGATTAATCTGGCAGTGATGGCCTTAGCTCCTGAACAATTGGTTTTCATGTGTGACTTGAAAGCACACCAGGCATACTCCTGCACCTACATACTGTTAAGCTGGAGGAGAGGGACCCCAGCCTGTTTCCAAGGAGCTAGTCAGAACTTAACTAATTATATTGAGGCTCATTTAGTTCAGCTGAGAGTCTCAGACACCAACCCAGAGAGCACAAGTCAGGCAACACCGACAGAAGAGGCTCCTGTATCAGCAACCTCAGTAACCATTGTGGCAATCTATTCACCACTCTGGGAGACTCCATACCCAGGTGTAATCAGGCTAGCACTGTCCGTTCGGTTTCCAAGGGCTTAGCCAACAAACCATCCTCTAGCCCAGAGGGAGGAGATGCAGCTGGCTCCGCCGACCCTCAACCCTTTAAAGGCCACAAAGGCCCTAGTGGAAGACCATGGCTCTGGCTGTGACCCCACGGGAGATGGTGGGGTTCACTGTCCATGGTCTAATCATGGACAGTTACCTGCAAAATATTCTGATTATGTTTAAATTTGTCTTGCATTGAGGAGTGTAGGTAGGTGGAGTCAATTTTCTCCACTACATGTGGCCTGGAGCAGCAATGCAGCTAGAAGGGAAGTCAAGGGAAACTAGGTTTCTCTATGGTCACCTCAGTTCCCTGGAGCAGCGTTCCAGTTGGCAACGCTACGTCCAGGTGACCCTGGTGGCCATGTTGGGTCACACAAAATCTTTTTAAGTCCCTGCCTACAGGTTTTGACGTATATCTATCTGTCAGGTACAGCACTAGTGGCATGGAGAGGTCCCAGATAATTAGGGAAAGCTCAGGGCCTATGTCTGCTACCTCAACAAGCTCTATTTTGCATTGGACCATCTACAAATAGTCCACCATACAGGCATGTACAGTATGCTTATTCAACCATGCTCTTTCAGGGCCTCATCAGACTATCAGAGCTTCAAGGAGATGGGTCACATGGCTTCACCTATGGAAAGGGCTTGAGCCTAAGAAGCCATTCACAAGGCATAAAACTTCCACTGTCTAAACTCTGTCACCAGTTGATGCAGCTTAGATTCGTGGGGATGCTACAGCTGAGAGGGGACGAGAGTGCATATACATGCTTGGGGGGTGGGTTATGTGCATACCTGGGAACTTGTATGGCAGCACCAGCTTCTCACTATCATTACCAGCTTGTTACAGGCCTGGCTCAGCTCTCTGACTTTCCAGAAATGTAAACACATAGCTCCCAACCGTCCGTGATTTGGTTGGACTGTCCCTGATTTGGAACAAAGTCCCTCTGTCCCTTTTTCCTCCTCATTTGTTCCTCATTTTGGTCTAATCTGTATAGTTGTATATAAAATGCACTTAGATTTTAAAGTATTTCCCAGTGCTAAACCTTTCATTCAATTTCTAAACTGCTGCATTTGTAAATGTCAAAAGCCAGTATAAAGGAATAGTAGTGGTAAAAAAAAGCACTTGTGGGTTTCACCAATTTTTTTTTTCTGCATAATTGTCCTTTAAGTGGGCGTGGCAGAGGGTGTGTCCTATGCCTACATACTTTTGCTAATAGGTGTCCCTCGTTTCCATCTTAAAATGTTGGGAGGTATGTAAACATAAGTTGTTTATAACTAAAAGCCAATATCTTTCTGCTCATGTGCTGCTGCCTAGTGTCTTAGGTTAGGTTCACACTCTGTGCGGCCATGCAGGTCACGGTTTGGCGGGACGCGGCAGTCCATTAGTTTGAATGGGCTGCTGTGCCTCGTTAAACACAGGAAAAAAGTCCTTGCACTATTTGTGAAATTGCAGCCCGCATGGGAACTGCGAATACAGTGCAGTTCCCTGTGAAGGTGCAATTTCCAGTGCGGATGGTGTGCCATTAGGAATAATGGCACCTGCCCGCATGCCCTGCATTTTACTGTGCGGGTGGTTGCAGCTGCGGGCATATGTGTAGGTTCCGCAGCGGCAGCTACCTGCACAGGTGTGAACCTAGACTTGGTGACACTTTATTTTATGTTTACATCTCCCTCCTAGGGTGACCACATTTTGCATTCTGGGACTCCCCCCCCCGCCCCAAAGCACCCCCCCCCATGTTGAGGGCATGTGGTAAGTATGGCTCAGGAGGGGGGAGGAAAGCTCGCTCATTCTCCCCCTTTCCTGATCTGCTAGGCTGCTTGTTAATGTAAGGGTCTGGTATGGATTTTGGGGGGACCCCACACCATTTTTACATTTTTTTTATAGCTGTACGATGGCATTTACAACCATGAGTCAATTTAAATGTGATTTAACTCGATTTTTTTTCTTTAGAAATTTCATTTTTGCTGTAGCCTGTTCTATGCATGCTCCAGATGCACCACTTTACAGGCAGGGACCCCCCGTGATGTACAAAGTACGCCACTGTCACTAAGTGACTTAGTTAAAGCAGGTGCACATTGTATGCCACCTGTCTAAACTGGTGACCACTGTTTTCTTTTGTTTTTCCAAAACCTGGTAAAAAAAAGGTATCAAAAACCATCTTTTTTTTAATTGCAGTTTGGAAATGTGGTCACCCTACACCCTCCTGACCCTGAATGAGTAATTCACTAGGCAGCAGTGCAGGTGCAAAATGAGCTTGGTCTTTAGACATTGATAAAAATACATGTAGCACATATGGCCACAAAGGTAGACTCCAAACCCACCCCTGCCAATTTCTGACTAAAAGCAAACACAGAAATGAGACACATGCTCCTGGTGCAGTAACCTTTATTAAATGAATAAAAGCAAAGTAAAGTTGGACTCACAAAGGAAGGCTTACATAAGGCATATCATCCACTGAATCACAGTATCGTGGCTGGATGTGTTCTCTTTCCCTCACTGTCAGGATGAAATCTTGGCCATCGGCATTGGCTCCATAAACATAATATCCTTGTACTCACTCCTAGTTGTCAGGTTGCTGAGCCCACGGCGGGGCAGAAGGATGCTCATGGCTGCCCGACAAGCCACCACGCTGTCTTGGAGAAGGTTCTGGGGCACAGCAGGGACAGAACTATCTGGCAGCACTGCACATGGAACAAAGTCCACACAAGACGTGGGAAGCAGACTTTCCTGGTTTCCTGGCTGTTGATCCAGGTACACTGAGCCTCCTCCAGTCTTTGCGCTTAAGTTTAGTCAGAAAATATCAGCACAAGGGACATTTATTATCCTGGTTTATTTGAAATGATCCTCCTGCAATCATGCCCCCCCACCCCAACACAGCCACCATAATCTCTCAATGCAGGAGGGGTTAATAGAGCTGAGGAACCTGTTTTATTCACTCCTCAAGAGTGCTGAATATTGCCTATTCCTTCCAGCCACCTCCTCAATTTGTAAAAGTTGTACTATAGCATCTATGAATGAATGAAAATCTCTGAATGAAAGAGGCAGATCTTTCATTCATCTGTCCATCTTAAAGTTATAAATCAATATTTTCAGCTGATTCTGTTCCACCACCTCTGGCTGCCTTGTCCTCCAGTTCCCTCATCCCAACACCACAACCACCTACAATGTTTTTAATGTGTTTGATGCTTGGGATCTGCGTACTTTTGTCCCCACTTCCAGCCTATCAGACCTGCGTAGCACAGACCCTTGAAAAGTGCTCTGAAACTCCGCTTCAGCTATGTCCTACATGGGTCTGAGAGGCAAAGCTGCCTAGGCATAGCAGCATGCACTGTATCGAATAGAAAAAGTTCACATTCACCTAATTGAGTGGCGCTGGCTGAACAACTGCATACCTCCCAACTGTCCCTGATTTTGAGGTACTGTCCCTGATTTGGAGCAATGTCCCTCTGTCCCTCATTCCTCTTCATTTGTCTGCCATTTTAGTCTGATCTATATAATTGTATATAAAATGCACTTTTTGACTATCAAAAAGTGTTTCCTACTGCTAAACCTTTCATTCATTTTCTAAATTGCTACATTTGTAAATTTAAAAAGCCAAGATAAAGGAATAGTAGTGGTATAAAAAAAGCACTTGTGGGTTTAACCATTTATTTATTTTTTTGCATAACCTGTCCTTGATGTCCGTAAAGTGGGCATAGCAGGGGGGTGTCCTATGCCAACATACTTTTGCTAATAGGTGTCCCTTGTTTCCATCTTAAAATGTTGAGAGGTGTGTAAACATAAGTCGTTCATTTATAACTAAAAGCCAATATCTTTCTGCTCCTGTGCTGCTGCCTAGTGTCTTAGGTTAGGTTCACACTGTGTGCGGCCATGCAGGTCACGGTTTGGCGGGACACGGCAGTCCATTCATTTGAATGGGCTGCTGTGCCTCGTTAAACACAGGAAAGAAGTCCTTGCACTATCTTTCAAAAAGTGTTTCCTACTGCTAAACCCTTCATTCAATTTCTAAATTGCTACATTTATAAATTTCAAAAGCCAATATAAAGGAATAGTAGTGGTAAAAAAAAAGCACTTGTGGGTTTAACTATTTTTTTTTGTATAATTCGCCTTTAGAGGGGCGTGGCAGGGGGTGTCTCATCTGCCTACATACTTTTGCTAATAGGTGTCCCTCGTTCCCGTCTCAAAAAGTTGGGAGGTATGCAACTGTAATGCCGCGTACACATGGTCGGACTTTTCGTCTACAAAAGTCCGACGGACGCCGACAGACTAAAGCTGGCTGACAATCCGATCGTCTGTGGGCTTCCCCGGACTTTCAGTGGACTTTCAGTTGACTTTTCCAGCCGCAAATCTGACGGACTTTAGATTTGAATCATGCTTCAAACCTTTACATCGTAACTACGCAGGACCCAGAAATCCGCTCGTCTGTGTGCTAGTCCGACGAGCAAAAACCCACGCTAGGGCAGCTATTGGCTTCCTTATTTTAGTCCGGTGTACGTCATCACGTACGAATGCGTTGGACTTTTGTGTGATCGTATGTAGGCAAGTCCGTTCGTAAGAAAGTCTGCCGCAAGTCCGACAAAAGTCCGACAAAAGTCCGTCGAAAGTCTGTCAGACAGGCTGTCGGACTTTTGTAGCCGAAAAGTCCGACCGCGTGTACGCGGCATAATAAATTTATGAAAAAGTGAGAGCTGTGGATGGAAAGTGGGAGTAGGGTGGTTGTGCACAAAGGCAGCTGGGGGAAGGTTAAGGATGTTGTGAAGATGTGAGAGGTGGGAAGGGGGATGAAGATTTGTGCAGTTGTGAGAGCTGGGAAGGGGGATGAAGATTTGTGCAGTTGTAAGAGGTGGGAAGGGGGATGAAGATTTGTGCAGTTGTGAGAGCTGGAAAGGGGGATGAAGATTTGTGCAGTTGTGAGAGGTGGGAAGGGGGATGAAGATTTGTGCAGTTGTAAGAGGTGGGAAGGGGGATGAAGATTTGTGCAGTTGTGAGAGCTGGAAAGGGGGATGAAGATTTGTGCAGTTGTGAGAGGTGGGAAGGGAAATGAAGATTTGTGCAGTTGTGAGAGGTGGGAAGGGGGGATGAAGATTTGTGCAGTTACATAGTTACATAGTAGGCGAGGTTGAAAAAAGACACACGTCCATCAAGTCCAACCTATGTGTGATTATGTGTCAGTATTACATTACATATCCCTGTATGTTGTGGTCATTCAGGTGATTATCTAATAGTTACTTGAAGCTATCAATGCTCCCCGCTGAGACCACCGCCTGTGGAAGGGAATTCCACATCCTTGCCGCTCTTACAGTAAATAACCCTCTACGTAGTTTAAGGTTAAACCTCTTTTCTTCTAATTGTAATGAGTGGCCACGAGTCTTATTAAACTCTCTTCTGCGAAAAAGTTTTATCCCTATTGTGGGGTCACCAGTACAGTATTTGTAAATTGAAATCATATCCCCTCTCAAGCGTCTCTTCTCCAGAGAGAATAAGTTCAGCGCTCGCAACCTTTCCTCATAACTAAGATCCTCCAGACCCTTTATTAGCTTTGTTGCCCTTCTTTGTACTTGCTCCATTTCCAGTACATCCTTCCTGAGGACTGGTGCCCAGAACTGGACAGCATACTCCAGGTGTGGCTGGACCAGAGTCTTGTAGAGCGGGAGAATTATCGTTTTATCTCTGGAGTTGATCCCCCTTTTAATGCATGCCAATATTCTGTTTGCTTTATTAGCAGCAGCTTGGCATTGCATGCCATTGCTGAGCCTATCATCTACTAGGACCCCCAGGTCCTTCTCCATCCTAGATTCCCCCAGAGGTTCTCCCCCCAGTGTATAGATTGCATTCATATTTTTGCCACCCAAATGCATTATTTTACATTTTTCTACATTGAACCTCATTTGCCATGTAGTCGCCCACCCCATTAATTTGTTCAGGTCTTTTTGCAAGGTTTCCACATCTTGCAGAGAAGTTATTGCCCTGCTTAGCTTAGTATCGTCTGCAAATACAGAGATTAAACTGTTTATCCCATCCTCCAGGTCGTTTATAAACAAATTAAATAGGATTGGTCCCAGCACAGAACCCTGGGGAACCCCACAACCCACCCCTGACCATTCTGAGTACTCCCCATTTATCACCACCCTCTGAACACGCCTTTGTAGCCAGTTTTCATTCCATGTACTCACCCTATGGTCCATGCCAACGGACCTTATTTTGTACAGTAAACGTTTATGGGGAACTGTGTCGAATGCTTTTGCAAAATCCAGATACACCACGTCTACGGGCCTTCCTTTATCTAGATGGAAACTCACCTCCTCATAGAAGGTTAATAGATTGGTTTGGCAAGAACGATTCTTCATGAATCCATGCTGATTACTGCTAATGATATTGTTCTTATTACTAAAATCCTGTATATAGTCCCTTATCATCCCCTCCAAGAGTTTACATACTATTAATGTTAGGCTAACTGGTCTGTAATTCCCAGGGATGTTTTTTGGGCCCTTTTTAAATATTGGTGCTATATTGGCTTTTCTCCAATCAGCTGGTACCATTCCAGTCAATAGACTGTCTGTAAAAATTAGGAACAACGGTCTGGCAATCACCTGACTGAGTTCCCTAAGTAGCCTCGGATGCAAGCCATCTGGTCAAGGTAAGTTGTGAGAGCTGGGAAGGGGGGGATGAAGATTTGTGCAGTTGTGAGAGCTGGGAAGGGGGATGAGGATTTGTGCAGTTGTGAGAGGTGGGAAGGGGGATGAAGATTTGTGCAGTTGTGAGAGGTGGGAAGGGGGATGAAGATTTGTGCAGTTGTGAGAGGTGGGAAGGGGGATGAAGATTTGTGCAGTTGTAAGAGGTGGGAAGGGGGATGAAGATTTGTGCAGTTGTAAGAG
The DNA here is from genome assembly GCA_037952925.1 of Lithobates clamitans. NCBI lineage: Eukaryota > Metazoa > Chordata > Amphibia > Anura > Ranidae > Lithobates > Lithobates clamitans. Next base: position 1,125,468 of record JBBGZY010000083.1, on the reverse strand, counting down.
CTGGGAAGGGGGATGAGGATTTGTGCAGTTGTGAGAGGTGGGAAGGGGAATGAAGATTTGTGCAGTTGTGAGAGCTGGGAAGGGGGATGAAGATTTTTGCAGTTGTGAGAGCTGGGAAGGGGGATGAAGATTTGTGCAGTTGTGAGAGGTGGGAAGGGGGATGAAGATTTGTGCAGTTGTGAGTGCTGGGAAGGGGGATGAAGATCTGCAGTTTTGAGAGCTGGGAAGGGGGATGAAGATTTGTGCAGTTGTGAGAGCTGGGAAGGGGGGTGGAGATTTGTGCAGTTGTGAGAGGTGGGAAGGGGGATGAAGATTTGTGCAGTTGTGAGAGGTGGGAAGGGGGATGAAGATTTGTGCAGTTGTGAGAGGTGGGAAGGGGGATGAAGATTTGTGCAGTTGTGAGAGCTGGGAAGGAGGATGAAGATTTGTGGAGTTGTGAGAGCTGGGAAGGGGGGGTGGAGATTTGTGCAGTTGTGAGAGGTGGGAAGGGGGGGTGACGATTTGTGCAGTTGTGAGAGGTGGGAAGGGGGGTGAGGATTTGTGCAGTTGTGAGAGCTAGAAGGGGGGGAGGGCGTGCAAAGGTGAGAGCTGTGGCGGTGGCTGGTTGTGCAAAGTGAGAGCTGTGGAGGGAGGAAGGTTCTGCAGAGGTGAGAGTTGAGGGTGAATTGTGAAGAGGTAAGAGAGTTGGGGGTGCAGAGGTGAACAATGGGGGGTTGCAGAAGTGAGAGCTGTAAATGGGGGTGCAGAAGTGAAATGTGGAAGGTAACAGAGATAAGCTGTGGCTCATGTGAAGGTGCAGAGATAAGTTGTGGTTGGGGGTGCAGAGGTGAATTGTAGACTGGGGTGAGCTGTGGACAGGGGGGGTGCAGAGGTGAGATGTTGACAGGGAGTACAAAGGTGAGTTGTGGAGAGAGGTGAGCTGTGGACAGGGGTAAGAAAAGGTGAGCTGCGGATGAGGGAGAAAAGGTGAGCTGTAAACTGGGAAAAAAAAGGTGAGCTATGGGCACGGGCTGTAGAGAGAGGTGAGCTGTGGACAGGGGGTACAGAGGAACCAGCACTTGTGAGCCTCCTAAAGAGAATGTACAGTTTGAGAACACTGAACCTTGCCTGCCCATGTGAACTATGAGGGGACTGATGCCAGCCCAGTACTCTGATTACTCTACTTGAACTGTTTACTGGTTATCTGTGTTTATACATTTTTTTTTGGTTGTTCTCCTGCTATGTTTACATGTAATGTAATGCAAGGACTGGATTCCTTAACAGGGTGGGAGATGTAGCAGGGTGTTAGGTGTGTAGTTCTCACATTTCACCACTAAATAACCCTGCCCTACTTTAGTTCTTTAATGTCCACTTTCCACTCAGCCATTCACTCACCACCTCTCTTTTTAGGAACATCTGCAGTTTACTTCCTCCAGGCCCAAAAGAGAACATCCCTTGCAGCCAGTAGGGAAAATCCTTTCAGCAATCCCTAGGCCAAAAGGATTGTGAGAAAGATGGTTTTCACTGTAGCATCATCCCCAGACAGAAGCTCAGGAAAGATGATAATTTGCTAGGAAGTATGTGAAATATTTAATACCTTCGTAGCCAGCTAATAAGCCCCCCCCCCCCCCCCCCCAGCCTGCTGATTGGAACTAAACTAAACACCCATGACACAGAATGGCATTTCTCTAACACACCCTAATGGAGCAAGCGCAAACAGCAAGTGATTGAGACAGTGCAGTCCATACTTAGAGAACACTAACAGGCAGGACTACAGCCCTCTGTTTCCTAACGAATCCCAAAAAAGGTGAAAAGGAATTTGGAAAACAACACACCTCTACAATGGTAATTTTATTCTTTTTGTCTGCAAACAATTTTATGCAGGTTGCATGCAATTTTTTCTCTGAGAGCTTTGGTCCTTATCCCATAGATCAGAGGGTTTGCAGAAATAGCTATGCTGGTACCAATCAAAGGTATGATAATATCAACTTTGGTTGATACAGAATCTGTGGTTAGACTGTACCTGAAATTAACGAACAAGAGGGTGCCCATATAAATGGAGAAGGCCAACATGTGAGTCATCAGTGTATGCAGAGCTTTCAGAGAGGGTTCTGCAGAAAGTTTCAGACAGATTATAACTGTTCTTATATAACAGTACATTATTACAAGCAAGCAGCCAATCACAATGCACGAGGTCAAAATCGTATCATACATAACGTTAACTGTTATATCATTACAAGCAAGCGGTTGTAGAGAAATTCTCTCACAAAAGACATTGTTGATATTTACCCCACAAAAAGTCAGCCTTAATGTCAACGCTGTATCCACAAGTACTAGCACCACATTGAAAACACATAGGGCAAGTGATATTTTTTGAGTTGTAATGTTGGTCATCAGAGTGTGGTATCTCAAAGGGTGGCCTACAGCCAGATATCGATCATATGCCATTGTCGTAAAAATATACAATTCACTAGCTGCATAAAACTGGATACAGAAAGATTGACAGAGACATCCTGTGAGTGAGATGGTTGAGCATCCAGACAACAAGTCAATGGCCAGCTTGGGATAATATGATGCATTCCCCAACATCACATTCATAATCAAGACACATATTAAGATGTACATAGGTTCATGCAAGCTTTTCTCTGTCCAGGTTACATAGACTATCATAGAACTCATAAACAATGTGACTGAAAATAATGCTAAAGCCAAAAGAGCACATACAAATCCAAATGATTCAATCTCAATAAGCCCCACCAGAACAAAGTTGGTCACAGAGACATTTTTTGAAGATGAGTTCATGACTTGGATTTATGCCCTTTAAAATCTACAATTTCTAAAATGTTCTATACAATCTGAATACTATAAATTGAAAAATTCATACAGGCCCTTATTAGTGCGACATTTGTCGCATTGTTTTTCTCTTGAATTCAGTTGGGCTTTTATAGGTTTCATGAAGCTGTCACCTCACTCACAATCTAGATTTAGAAATTTTGCAGACTCTGCATCCAAGTCTTCCCAGTGGACCACAGCTGTTACAGCTGCCGCTGATGGACTAATTAGTGTCAGAAGTGGAAAGAAGTAGTGCAGATAAATTAAACAAGCTTTCTTCCCAATCAAAAATAAACCATGAAAAAAATACATGAAAAGAGAAATTTTGAAATAAAAATTGAACTGATCTTAGTTTTGAGTTTTGCATTGTATCGGTGTAAAGCAGTGGTTCTCAACCTCAGTCCTCAAGAACCCCCAACAGGCCATGTTTGAGGAATTTTTCTTAGGTAAAATAGCTGTCCAAAATACCAAGCCATTGACTCTGATTTACAGCACCTGTGTGTAGCAAGGTCCCAGGCCCCCTCTAGTAATGAGAACCTTTAGAGCCAAGAACTGCTGACATCCTTCCATACAGAGTGGATTGTGAGGCATAGTGGGTGTAATGCAAGCTAGATTCATGGGTGCCAGACATTTCTTGAATGCAAAGAGATTTTATTTCTCTTAAACAGAACTTTGGGAGAGAAGGTTAGGCCCAGGACACCCTTAAGCAGTTGCAATGTTAATTGGCAAACACAGAGACTTCTACAGGAAGACATAGAGTACTAAATTGGGGTGAATGGTGCTGTTCGACTGGGTCCACTATGATGTACACAAAAATATAAGTGTAAAATAAAAAATTATATGTGTATAAGAATGATAAAAGTTCCAAACGTGTAGACAAAATATATGTGCATGTATAAAAAAACCTGCCCGCAATCTATAAAGTGCAGTGTGTAGTATCGCATAGAATGCAAACACTGACAAAAATTGAGTGATAAAAATAAGTGATAAAAATTAAATCATCCCAAAAAAGTGAGTACGGTATATAAATATGAAGAAAATAATATAAAATTATTTGAAAAACACTTATTGGTAAAAATCCTTTGCTGATAAGTACACACAATAGTGCTAAAACATATTGGTAAAACGCCTGTGTTCATATGTACACACAATAGTGCTTAAAACATAAGAAGAGTAATCAGTTCATAAAAACAAGTGTCCCCAAAAAAGAAGAAATTCCATAAAAAGTTCTTCTTAAAGTGCAGTGATGTGTCTCTTCATTCACATAACAATATTCCTGGTGTGGTAAGTGCTCCCAGCCTTCCAAAGGACCCCCACTTGTGCCCTCACTCACCGGAAAAATTCACCCCTGCAGGGGTATCAAGCCTGTAAACTGAATCCAGCAGCAATGGTCCGTGGTGACAATCCTCCGTTCTCCTCTCCTTATCTGGTGTCCCGATCACCTCCAATCGCTCCCCGGTTTAAACATCCATTATTTGATGCTGTGCTAATTCGCTCACTCCAGCAGTTCAGGCTAGAAATGAATACACCAAAGTATTTCCAGAAACGTATTGGTTATGTCCATCCACAATGGCAATATTGACGTTTTCAGGATATTCAATCCCGGTGTGTGTGTGTGCGGCAGGCTGGGCTCATCCACATGAATAATATCCTCTCTCTCCGGATCTCTGCTGGATGTCACACTCCTCTCTCTCCCCGGATCTCCTCTCTCTCTGCCCGGATCTCTTCTCTCTCCCCGGATCTCCTCCGCCGCCGCTCTCCGGCCCTTATTCCCCCACACACAGTAAAAGGAGCTCAGTGTTACTGGGGGATTAAGTGAATCAACTAGCAGGGAGCACAGAAAGTTGAAGTGCTGGCATGGTAATAGAATAGGTGATCTAATTTGACACTTCAACTTACTGTGAATGAAGAGACACATCACTGCACTTTAAGAAGAACTTTTTATGGAATGTCTTCTTTTTTGGGGACACTTGTTTTTATGAACTGATTACTCTTCTTATGTTTTAAGCACTATTGTGTGTACATATGAACAAAGGAGTTTTACCAATATGTTTTAGCACTATTGTGTGTACTTATCAGCAAAGGATTTTTACCAATAAGTGTTTTTCAAATAATTTTATATTATTTTCTTCATATTTATATACTCACTTTTTTGGGATGATTTAATTCTTATCACTTATTTTTATCACTCAATTTTTTCAGTGTTTGCATTCTATGTGATACTACACACTGCACTTTATAGATTGCGGTCAGGTTTTTTATACATGCACATATATTTTGTCTACACGTTTGGAACTTTTATCATTCTTATACACATATAATTTTTTATTTTTTATTTTACACTTATATTTTTGTGTACATCATAGTGGACCCAGTCAAACAGCGCCAATCACCCCAATTTAGTACTCTATGTTTTAGAATTTCACTTAGGTGTTATTCTGTGCTGGGGGGGCTGCAGTTCCTTTATTTCCTAAGCATGGAACTGTTTATTTCTTATATTCTACAGGAAGACAGCCATGCAGGGAAAGGCATCCAGCAGGACATAGGAGACAGCATGTGTAGGAATGCTGTCTCCTATGGCAACAGTCTTTAACAGTTTCTAACACAAGGTGTAACAGTTCTGTCACTTACACTACAATCACTTCTTGTAGTTCTTCAACCCACTAAGTTCCCAGTCTTTCACTAGACTAGATGATTTACTGCCACTGAATCTCTTGAGCTCTTCCAATCTTCACGGTAGTATCTTCCTCAAGCGACACCCCTGCTTCTCTGCTGGGTCCCTAGCTTGGCACTCCGGATACTTCTTAAGCTTCACTGGCCACCTCCGCTGGCTGGGTCCCTGGCTTGACACCTGCTGAAGTTTCCTGATTCTTCACCATCTCCGGTTTGTGGTAATACTGCTACGGGACTTGCTTCAGCTACTTACTGTGGTCCCTGGCAGTAAGGTGGATGGTCCCTTAGTGGCAACAGCTTCCCCTCTACCTCTGACCACATCAAGTTCCGGCAGAACCGTCACTTCTGGTTGGACTGCAAGCCGCAATCCCAACCTTGCGCTGCCCTCTTGCTTCTGGATAGGCCCTCAGACAGCCTAGCAGCCAGATGTGCCCCGGTTAGGCCAAACTCTGGCCTAGCAGCCCAGGCAGTACAACACACGTCCACCCAGACAGCGTCCAGGTGGCACAGAATCCCGATCACCTGACTCCACCCAAATATATAGGTTCTCTCAGCAGGCCAAGGGATTCAAGAAAACCCCTGCCCATTGGCTGAGATACCCCATATACTCCTAATCTGTCCTTGCTTTGCCCTTGTCTTATCTAATGTCACCAGGTACCCGGCCACCTAGTGGCAGAAGAGAGAAGTGCAGCAATTCTAGACTTAGGGTGAAATCAATTGATCCCTAACAATGAGCCAAGGTAACTACACCTGGCAGGTAAATTGCCTAAACATCAGGGTGCTACATGTGCAAGATAAAGGAAAACCTGCAAACATGGCCTGTTGGGGGTACTTGAGGACTGAGGTTGAGATCCACTGGTGTAAAGCACATCTCTGCTCTTTTCTCAGTTTGATGTTATTGATGACTCAATCATGCACAATCATAAGAGATGAGATAAGATTTATTATCATTGCAAAAATAACAAACTTTCTATCCTACTCCTCACTTTAAACATAAAATCAATACAACACACACTCATGCATAGTGCATAAATCATATCAATACTGAGAATACTAAAACATTCCCTATAAAAATTCAGAAAACCTGGCGAGAGTTTTGGCCACAAGACTGAGCAAGGTTATACACACTTTATTTTTATTATTATTATACGGGATTTATATGGCGCCAACAGTTTGCACAGTTCTTTACAAGACACTACAGTTACAATACAATTCAATACAGGAGGAATCAGAGTGCCCTGCTCATTAGAGCTTATAATCTAGGAGGGAAGGGCAAGTGATACAAAAGGTAAAAACTGTGGGGGATGATCTGATGGAGAAAAACAAAGTACAATTGTTAGGTAGGGGCAGGATAGGCTTCTCTGAAGAGGAGGGTTTTCAGGGATCATCTAAAAGCAGAGTAGGAGATAGTTGGACAGATCAGGGTAGGGAGTTCCATAAGATAGGAGAAGCTCAGGAAAAGTCCTGGGGGTGAGCATAGGAGGAGATGACAAGGGAGCTAGAGAGCAGGAGGTCTTGGGAGGAACAAAGAGATTGAGTAGGTTGGTATTTTGAAACTAGTTATATTAATGTGTACACTTCTGCACTACCTCTACCTTACTGTGAAATTCTATATGCTGTATGTGGTGAGTGCTGCTCACATACTTATGTGAATTATTTATGTAATGATTATGCGTCTCTCCCCCTGTAGAAGCGATTAAGCAATTATAGATAGTGCAATAGCAATCTTACTACTATATATGAAGTGAACTAATATAAACATGACCCAATACAATGTTGTGAATATCAAATAATAATATAAAAAACAAATCAAACGTGATAAGAAAAAAATCTGATCCATGTTAAGACAATTATAGTCCGTAGGAGCAGTGGCGTCGCTAGGGGGTGGCTTTTGGGGCTATAGCCCCGAATCTGGGGCCCATAGCCCCGAGTCTCTGCAGGGGTCCCAAAGGGGAGGGGAGGCTCTCTGGGGACCCTGATGTTAGTGGGGGGGCTCTCTGGGGACCCTGATTTTAAGGGGGAGGCTCTCTGGGGACTCTGATTTTAAGGGGGAGGCTCTCTGGGGACTCTGATTTTAAGGGGGAGGCTCTCTGGGGACCCTGATTTAAGGGGGAGGCTCTCTGGGGACCCTAATGTAAGGGGGCTCACTGGGAACCCTGATGTAAGTGGGGGGCTCTCTGGGGACCCTGATGCAAAGGGGAGGCTCTCTGGGGACTCTGATGTAAGGAAGAGGCTCTCTGGGGACCCTGATGTAAGGGGGGCTCTCTGGGGACCCTGATGTAAGTGGGGTGCTCTCTGGGGATATATACACACACGTGTATATTACTGTATATACATGTGTATGACCGCCCAAGCATATGACTTTCTTTACTACGCTGCTATGGGCTCTAGCTCCAGATCTTTTGTTGACCTAGCAACGCCCTTGCGTAGGAGTATGACAAAAAACTTTAAACAAGTCCCAAGTTGGAGAGTCCACATAAGCTCCTCCTCCACTATGTGCACAAACTTTGCAGTATCTATTACCATCATGCAGATGTTATCCCCACCACCTTCACTACAATGTGCTCACCTCAGGGTGTAGACCTATGTCCTAGGTCAATCGGACTTAGTCCCCCCCCCCCGGGGTATGGATAGGCTGCTGTCTTTTCCACTGATCTCCTCACAATAGTAGCCCCATCCTTGGTGGTGGTATATAGTTGGTACCGCTTTAAGAGACCCTCTGTCTTTGATCCTATGCGCTTATACGCTCAAATAAACACAAAGTGGGTCCCAATAGTGTATTACGTATTAGAATGCCAATTTTGATAAAAAACAATGCACTTACGTGAAAATAGATATATATGCCTTTAAAATTACATAGTCAGCCACAATCTGACACTTGGCTGCTAACAAGATCACCCAGCTTCTCCTATGCGTTAAGTCACCGCTCATGTGACTTCCTCAGAGAGTTTTCACTTCGTTTTCCATTAGTGATGTAGCCGGGAGCAGAGTTGGGGATGGCTTTGAAAGTTGTTAGTATTTTGATTTTTTTTAATAATAGAATTTATTGAAATAATTCAAGATTTCAGGAAAAAGAATGTGACCCCCTGAGGGAGTCGCCTAGGTCTCTCATTTTACAAATTATTAGCAAAGGGATATGAGGGGAGATAATGAACATAGTATTAACTATACATACAGTATATCACAAAAGTGAGTACACCCCTTACATTTTTGTAAATATTTTATTAAATCTTTTCATGTGACAACACTGAAGAAATTACACTTTGCTACAATGTAAAGTAGTGAGCGTACAGCTTGTATAACAGTGTAAATGTGCTGTCTCCTCAAAATAACTCAACACACAGCCAATAATGTCTAAACCGCTGGCAACTAAAGTGAGTACACCCCTAAGTGAAAATGTCCAAATTGGGCCCAAAGTGTCTGTCATGGACGTACTGCGCATGGCGCTGCAACTGGCCACGGGTGCACGAGTCCATCAGGATGTGTTCAAGTCCACAGGCATTCAGCGGTGAATAGATGTGCGCCAATGCACATGCGCAGATCGCGGAGATAATGCACGCACGCAAGGTAACGCAGATTTGGCGTCCAGTGATCTTTAAAAGGGGCCTATTCAGAATGCATTCTTACTGTCTGATCTGCAGCTCATCCTGTAACCCAATCCTGAACCCACATCTGCTCCAGTGTTTAACCGGCTTTCCTGACCTCACTGCTTGTCTTTGACCTGCTCTGTGTTCCTGTTTACCTGATCTCCTGTTGCCGATCCTGCCTGAACTTTGACCATTCTCTGCCTGCTGCCTCTGTCTGATTGATCCGCTGTTGTGACCTGGCTTGTCTGACCCTGCTCCCGCCTGCTGTCCTGCACTTGTGCGCACCTGCCTACAGTCCTGCATCTGTGCGCATTTGCCTAAAGTCCTGCATCTGTGCGCATCTGCCTACAGTCCTGTATCTGTGCGCACCTGCCTGCTGCTTTCCAGCATTTCTGCCTCTGCCAAGCGGACATCATCTTCAGCTAAGCAAACCCTGCAGGCTCTCATACCCCACTGTGCCCTGAGGGTCACTGTTCCCACTCCAGTGATCCCGGAACCAGAGCCATACGAGAGGTCTCCCTCTGCACGTCAGGCTCACCTCCAAGGTACGTGTCCGTGTCAATATGTTTTGTGGCCACCATTATTTTTCAGCACTGCCTTAACCCTCTTGGGCATGGCATTCCCCAGAGCTTCACAGGTTGCCACTGGAGTCCTCTTCCACGCCTCCATGATGACATCAGGGAGCTGGTGGATGTTAGAAACCTTACGCTCCTCCACTGTCTGTTTGAGGATGCCCCACAGATCCTCAGCTTCTTTAGCAAGGCAGTGGTCGTCTTGGAGGTGTGTTTGGGGTCATTATGTTGGAATACTGCCCAGTCTCCGAAGAGAGGGGATCATGCTCTGCTTCAGTATGTCACAGTACATGTTGGCAGTCATGGTTCTCTCAATGAACTGTAGGCAAGACACACTTGTCTTTGTACTTCTCACCTGGTTGCCACCACACACACGCTTGACACCATCTGAACCAAATACGATTATCTTGGTCTCATCAGACCACATGACATGATTTCAGTAATCAATGTCCTTAGTCTGCTTGTCTTCAGCAAACTGTTTGCAGGCTTACTTGTGCATCATCTTTAGAAGAGGCTTCCTTCTGGGACGACAGCCATGCAGACCAATTTGATGCAGTGTGCAGCGTATGGTCTGAGCACTGACAGGCTGACCCCCACCCCTTTAACCTCAGCAGCAATGCTGGCAACACTCATACATCTATTTCCCAAAGACAACCTCTGGATATGACGCTGAGCATGTGCACTCAACTCCTTTGGTAGATCATGGTGAGGCCTGTTCTGAGTGGAACTTGTCCTGCTAAACTGCTGTATGGTCTTGCCCACCATGCTGCAGTTTAGTTTCAGGGTCTTGGCAATCTTCTTATAGCTTAGGCCATTTTTATGAAGAGAGACAAATCTTTTTTCAGATCCTCAGAGAGTTCCTTGCAATGAGGTGCCATGTTGAACTTCCAGTGACCAGTATGAGAGAGTGAGAGCGATAACACCAAACACACCTGCTCTCCATTCACACCTGAAACCTTGTAACACTAATGAGTCACATGACACAGTGGCGGGAAAATGGCTAATTGGGCCCAATTTGGACATTTTCACTTAGGGGTGTACTCACTTTTGTTGCCAGCGGTTTAGACATTAATGTCTGTGTATTGAGTTATTTTGAAGGGACAGAAAATTTACACTGTTATTCAAGCTGTACACTCACTACTTTACATTGTAGCAACGTGTCATTTTTTCAGTGTTGTCACATGAAAAGATATATTAAAATAGTTACAAAAATGTGAGGGGTGTACTCACTTTTGTGAGATACTGTAATGTAGGCAGGTGCAGTCTGCTTTTTTCTCTGTAGGTGGCACTCGACCGTAGTGGGCATAAACTCCAGATAAGTAGAACTATTTTTCTTAAAAAGTTAAAAAGTTTTTATTAGTAAATGTTAAAAACAGAAAGTTCAGGTGCAATAAATTGATGGGGGTACAGTCAATATACATAATAGTTACAGAACAAATGATCACAGTTCTCTCTCATTGGTACACACACGGACAGAAATATACCCAGCGTGTTTCGAGAGATTAAGTTGTTCCTCTTCTTCAGGGGTAAGTGGTTATAATTACAAGACATATTCTATGGATATAGACTCATATCCTAGACATCCGCATCAGTTAAAAACACAAAGAATTTTGCCGCCATGAGTTACCAGGAGTCCAGCAGATGAGAGGCAAGGGGGCCCAACTCAAACCACCCACAAGGGGCACGGGACCCAGCTCCAAAGGAGACTCCACACCAGATGCAGGGGATGGGATAAATCTGAGCCCTTATAATAATATAATAATAATATGATTATAATAACAGTATATAAAGAAAAAAAATACATTTAAATTGATTTTCCCAGCAAGCTTTCTTTATTTTGTAAAAAACGAACACACCGCCGGAAAAAGCTACGGCTAGAGGTACTCTTGATGAAAGCAAGAATTAGCCTCTCTATAGAAAATTGAAAGTATATGGACCTGTCAAACATGTGTGGAAAAATTGGCCTTTGGGTGTTGGTGGTGCCTTCACACTATAACCCTATAGAGGTACTCTTGATGAAAGCAAGAATTGGCCTTGCTATAAAAATAAATGTAGCACCATCTAGGTGCTAGCATAGGATTTTTGCTAGGGAAACTGTCAGTACAGGTAAATTTAGGCAGACCTAAATTACAGACTAGGCCTGTTTGTTTTGATCTGGGGGCGGGGAGTGGTTAGTGTAGCAGTGGGTCTGACCACCTGTACTTCAGTTCTGAGGCGCCTTCCCTGCTTCCAGTGAGAATGTTCTGGAAAAGGGGCAGGGCCTAGAACTGGAGTGGCAGGCAGCTCATGTGAGGAGCCCTGACCAATCCCCAACTGGAATTGGCAAGGGGCAGGCCTCCCATATAATCTGAGGTAACAGGCCACTGGCAGGAGTTGTCGGCTGAGAGAAGTGAAGAATGGAGTACTAGACAGCAGCAGGAGGGCACCCCCATCTGGGGGGGGGGGGTGCGCCGATCGCAGGAGGAGGCTGGGAGAGATGTGAGGGAACTTCACCCTTACACGGTTATGGGTCTAGTCCTCAACATTACACAGTCATTGATGAGGAATTCCTGGAGCAGAGGGGCAGGAGAAGCTGGTGGAATGTACGGTCCAGTTAAGTTCTTCACCATGGACACGGTGCAAAAGAAGGTCAGTGAGTGTACCACAGCAGAGGGCTGGATGTGGAGACATGCCAAGAAGTCTGTGAGGGAACTTCACCTTTACTACACGGTCATTGGTGAAGTCCTCATCATTACACGGTCATTGATTAGGAGTCTTGGAGCAGAAGAGAGACTGTGGGGAATAGTGTCAAATTGATGCGGCCCAAGGGAGCAGGATTTGCAAGCTGGACTAGCTGGGAACAGTAGTCCACCATTCAGCACATGCTATTAAACTACTAGGCCTCTGGGGAGAGGTACTGCAGACCTCTGGCCTAGTTGCAGCAACCAAGCAAAGTCAGCATTAGAGACTATTCAGAGTGGGATCTTTTGCATATAGAAGAAGATGTGACAAGAAATTGATGTGCTACAGTATAAGTTTGTGCAGGAGGGAAGGATTCTTGGGAGCTTCACCCTTACACGGGAGCAATAGTCTGCAGGAGTTATAATAATCTGCATGGTGATGCAGGGAAAAGACTGTAGATGTTATTTATTTAAGGTACTTATATAGCGCAGTCAATTTACACAGCGCTTTACATACACATTGTACATTCACATCAGTCCCTACCCTCAAGGAGCTTACAATCTAAGGTCCCTAATTCACATTCATACATACTAGGGACAATTTAGACAGAATCCAATTAACCTACCAGCATGTCTTTGGAGAGTGGGAGGAAACCAGAGTACCCGGAGGAAACCCACGCAGGCACAGGGAGAACATGCAAACTCCAGGCAGGTAGTGTTGTGGTTGGGATTCGAACCAGCAACCCTTCTTACTGCTAGGCGAAAGTGCTATCCACTACACCACTGTGCCGCCCATACTTTTGCATCATTCCTTCAGGCTCAAATGAAGATATAATCTATAAATAGGATGGCAAAGTAATTTGTTCTATGGGCATCCCATATACCCCTTTCCCCAACCAAGTTATATCCCCCAATAAACAAAAACAAACAAAGTAAAAGACTGTTTATTGTCTCAGAGGTGATATATGGAGGTCTGGCAGCAGGGTGACATGATAGATATTAGTAACTAGTGGCAACACACCGCTACATATAAATAATAGGTACCTGTCAAACAAGTACAGAAAAATTGGTCCTGGGGTGTTATTTGTGCCCATGAAACCTATACCAAAAAACTACTTCAAGATAAAATCAACACCCACAAAGCTAGGCAGCCTGGACAGTCTTGCAGAGATTCCAGATCCCAAAAACATTTAATCAGCGATATCGGTATCAGGGGCTTGATAGCTGCTGCTAATCCAGGACTGATTCATTTTGACAAATGTCAGCCATCAACGGAGTCTATGGACAGACACGCTCTTTTATCTGTCACAAAACCTCCGGCAGCACTGAACTCTATTTCGGAAAGCCCGCTGAATGCAGAGCAAATAATTTAGCTGACTCCTCCATGCATGATGATGGGGCTATGGCAGGAGTAGCTGTGGACAAGAAGACTGAATAAGCCGCTCTGGCAGCTGCGGTGGACTGCACACTGGTCTCTGCTTGGGTGATAGAGGATGAGGAGGATGTGGATGCTTTAGTAAGCCAGGCCACCACCTCCTCTGCATGCTGTGGCTGGATAGTACAAGCAATATCACTAAACAGAGAAAAATGTGCCCTGTCTGAGGCTACCACTTCTTCCCTTGCCTGTGGACACAAATGCTGCTGGTCCCCTCATAGTGGCATGGGGACATCTGCCTCTCCTTGCTGGCCTCCCAAATGTAATAGATACTGGGAAATGTGTAATTGGATGCACTTTATTCAATGAAAAGTGGTGTTTGGTGCACTTTAATTTGAGGACTGCTGCTGAGTGCTGACAGAAATGTAAAAACTATAGGAAAAAAAAAAAAAAAAGGGGGAACAACAGCATCGCAGTCAGAAAAACTGTGGCTGACAATTTAAAAAGGGGACAGGCACAGGAAAAAAAAAACAAAACTAAAAAACAAGGGAGTATACAGCACTATATACAGGACTAAATGTTATGTAATGCTGTGTTAACCAGTAGTCGATCAGCTGCCTTCATTATACTGCACCAGGACGGCTCGTTCCCGCAAATCGCTTTAGCTGTACGTTGGCCATTTAAACAGCTATAGCAGGCTCATGCACCTCCCGAGACGCGCTGCAAGGCGGGGGACACGATGTGCATGGCCCCCGAGCGATGTGCGCCGGCCACCCGCGATTGCTGGCACGAGACAGAACGGGGATTTGTGTGTGTAAATGGTGGTGATCAGGAAGCTGGTATGGTGGTAATCAGGATACTGGTGCTGGTGTATAGTGGTCTGGTGTCAATGCAATCAGGCAGCACTGGCGATACTGGGACAGGTGAAAGGTGCCTTGCTGCAATTTATACACAGTACACAGTTGGGCAGTGATCAGGGACACTGTGAACTGGCTGTGCAGTGCTGTGGCTGTGTGAGCAATGTGACCAGCAGTGCTTACTCACATTACCAAAAAAATGGCTCTCTCCTCTCACAGAAAATCTATGTGAGGAGAGAGCCTGAAGCTACACCATGCAATTTTTTTTTTTACATTTATGTTGTGCTGTGATTGAACACAATGATCCCATGGTACAAGACCATTTTCTTTTGTCCTGTACCATGTCATGTAGTTCACTGCATCCAGGTGACATATCAATCACCGGGCTCATGGGTGCATGCTCTATTAGGCACACATGAGCCTCTGATGTGGGAGGAAATATTGGTACGTCCCCTTGCAACAGCACTGCTTACATCTGGCCTTTTATATACATTGGCCAGGCAATAGGTGGTGAATAAAAGTGGTCTGTCAAGCCCTAAAATGATCATAGTCACTCACTCTTCTACCACTAGGCTGAATTCCTCAATGTCACAATAGATTAAAGAAAGTCTTCAGTCTCAGGATGGCCTCAAAAGGGCAATACTGCACAAAACCTCCTTATCTCTGCATGAGCTGCACCATACTCCAATCACCTCCAGCTAAAACAACAGAGCATAAACAAGGGAGGGAGGTGCTTCTAAGTGTATAAGTTTAAAAACACTTCAATAGTATGCAACAAATGGTAACTCACATGCTCAGAAACGCGTCATACCTTAGTGACGTCTTTGCTCTACGCCGCTCTGCTTCATGCACTCCAAGCCTCATTTTGGGACTATCACTGCACAGTCGTATCTACCACCAGCAGTTTCCAGCGAAGACTCCATGCTCTGCAGCGCCACAAGTGAGGGCACCTTTTTTATCTTCACCCATGTGAGTTGGCATTTGTCTGGACAGTGCTGATTGGCCCCATGCTGATCACATTCACCCTCTCAAGAAAAAAAAAAAAAACACTCTAGCAATAAACACCAAACTGAGCATGTGCAGCCTGTCCCCTGGCTCAGTAAATATCAGGTTATTTTTTGGAGACAGTGTAAAAAGAGGAGGATCAGAGAGACAGGATCAAACAGCCTTTATACACAATGCAAAAGATTAATCCCTTAGGTTCCACAGTGAGTATAACAAGCATGCTTTACTGCATATACAGACTGATTTTACTGTTGTGGGTTTAGTAACACTTTAAATACCATAAAAAGTTGAAGTTTAAGTAGTGTGCACACACCAGAGGAGGAACAGCCATGTCCTGGCTAAAAAAGGGATAAATGCTTGAGACCTTTTTCTTGTAAAGGTCACATATATAAGGTAAGGAAGTGCCCATAAGTGTTTTGATGAAGTCTTATAATTATTAATTAATAATTAATAATTCACAAGAGTGCATCAAGGGTATAAGATTGCAAGATTTTTTATTTTGTTATTCATGGATGTTTAAAAAATGTTTACATATATATTTGTGTATTTTTATGATCAGGCCTTGAAATCAATTATTGTATTTTTTTCACTGCATATTTGCACCTTGTTTGAGCTGGAAACACTAGGCACATTGATGTTATTTGTGCTTAGTTATTTAGCGGGTGATAATCCACATGATTTTTTTATTCACTCTGAAATAGCACAACATCTATTTTGTATTAGTCAGCCTAACATCATTAGTATGTAAACTATTGGAAGAAATCATAAGTGACCATATCCAAGAAATTGCACAATAAAAATGGTATCATTAGTAGTACCTAACATGGATGTATGAAACACGGTTCTTGCCAAATCAACCTTTTAACATTCAATGAGGAGGTGATCTGTAACTTGAATAGAAGGGCTGTTGATGTAGTAAATCCCTAGACAAGATGTACGTAATGCCCCATACACATGATCAGAAATTCCGTAAAAAAAACTTGGATGGTTTTTCAGACAGAATTCCTCTCAAGCTTGCCTTGCATACACATGGTCACACAAACGTTCTCTGAACTTTCGACCGTCAAGGACGTGGTGACTAGGGATGAGCCGAACACCCCCCTGTTCGGTTCGCACCAGAACATGCGAACAGGAAAAAAGTTCGCTCGAACACGCGAACACCGTTAAAGTCTATGGGACACGAACATGAATAATCAAAAGTGCTAATTTTAAAGGCTTATATGCAAGTTATTGTCATAAAAAGTGTTTGGGGACCCAGGTCCTGCCCCAGGGGACATGGATCAATGCAAAAAAATTTTTTTAAAACGGCCCTTTTTTCAGGAGCAGTATTTTTAATAATGCTTAAAGTCAAACAATAAAAGTGTAATATCCCTTTAAATTTCGTACCTGGGGGGTGTCTATAGTATTCCTGTAAAGGGGCGCACGTTTCCCGTGTTTAGAACAGTCTGACAGCAAAATGACATTTGGAAGGAAAAAACCCATTTAAAACTACTCGCGGCTATGGCATTGCCGACAATACACATAGAAGTTCATTGATAAAAATGGCATGGGAATTCCCCACAGGGAAACCCCGAACCAAAATTAAAAAAAAAAAAATGACGTGGCAGTCCCCCTAAATTTCATACCAGGCCTTTCAGGTCTGGTATGGATATTAAGGGGAACCCCGGACAAATTTTTTTTTAAAAATGACGTGGGGTTCCCCCTAAATTCCATACCAGACCCTTCAGGTCTGGTATGGATTTTAAGGGGAACCCCTCGCCAAAAAAAAAAAAAAAACAGCATGGGGTCCCCCCAAAAATCCATACCAGACCCTTATCCGAGCATGCAACCTGGCAGGCCGCAGGAAAAGAGGGGGGGACGAGAGTGCGCCCCCCCTCCTGAACCGTACCAGGCCACATGCCCTCAACATTGGGAGGGTGCTTTGGGGTAGCCCCCCAAAACACCTTGTCCCCATGTTGATGAGGACAAGGGCCTCATCCCCACAACCCTGGCCGGTGGTTGCGGGGGTCTGCGGGCGGGGCTTATCGGAATCTGGAAGCCCCCTTTAACAAGGGGACCCCCAGATCCCGCCCCCCCCCTGTGTGAAATGGTAAGGGTCTACTTACCCCTACCATTTCACTAAAAAACTGTCAAAAATGTTAAAAATGACAAGAGACAGTTTTTGACAATTCCTTTATTTAAATGCTTCTTCTTTCTTCTATCTTCCTTCATCTTCTTCTTCTTCTGGTTCTTCTGGCTCTTCTGGTTCTTCCTCCGGCGTTCTTGTCCAGCATCTCCTCCGCGGCGTCTTCTATCTTCTCCTCGGGCCGCTCCGCACCCATGGGATGGGGGAGGCTCCCGCTCTTCTCTTCATCTTCTTCTTCCTGTTCTATTCTTCCTTCTTCTCTTCTTCATTTTCTTCTCCGGGCCGCTCCGCACCCATGCTGGCATGGAGGGAGGCTCCCGCTGTGTGACGGAGTCTCCTCGTCTTTCGGTTCTTAAATAATGGGGGGCGGGTCCACCCAGTGACCCCGCCCCCCTCTGACGCACAGTGACTTGATGGGATTTCCCTGTGACGTCACGGGGAATGCCACAGGGAAGTCCCGTCATGTCCCGTGCGTCAGAGGGGGGCCCCGCCCCCTGTTATTTAAGAACTGTCAGACGAGGAGACGCCATCACACAGCGGGAGCCTCCCTCCATGCCAGCATGGGTGCGTAGCGGCTCGGAGAAGAAAATGAAGAAGAGAAGAAGGAAGAAGAGAAGAGGATGAAGAAGAAGATGAAGAGAAGAGCGGGAGCCTCCCCCCATGCCATGGGTGCGGAGCGGCCCGAGGAGAAGAAGATAGAAGACGCCACGGAGGAGATGCTGGACGAGAATGCCGGGGGAAGAACCAGAAGAGCCAGAAGAACCAGAAGAAGATGAAGGAAGATAGAAGAAAGAAGAAGCATTTAAATAAAGGAATTGTCAAAAACTGTCTCTCGTCATTTTTAACATTTTTGACAGTTTTTTAGTGAAATGGTAGGGGTAATTCCCCCTTACCATTTCACACGGGGGGGCCGGGATCTGGGGGTCCCCTTGTTAAAGGGGGCTTCCAGATACCGATAAGCCCCCCGCCCGCAGACCCCCACAACCACCGGCCAGGGTTGTGGGGATGAGGCCCTTGTCCTCATCAACATGGGGACAAGGTGTTTTGGGGGCTACCCCAAAGCACCCTCCCAATGTTGAGGGCATGTGGCCTGGTACGGTTCAGGAGGGGGGGCCGCACTCTCATCCCCCCTCTTTTCCTGCGGCCTGCCAGGTTGCGTACTCGGATAAGGGTCTGGTATGGATCCTTGGGGGGACCCCAAGCCGTTTTTTTTTTTTTTTTTGCCGCGGGGTTCCCCTTAAAATCCATACCAGACCTGAAGGGCCTCGTATGGAATTTAGGGGGACTCCCACGTCATTTTTAAAAAAAATTTTGGTTCGGGGTTTCCCTGTGGGGAATTCCCATGCCGTTTTTATCAATGAACTTCTATGTGTATTGTTGGCAATGCAATAGCCACGGGTAGTTTTAAATGGGTTTTTTCCTTCAAAATGTCATTTTGCTGTCAGACTGTTCTAAACACGGGAAACATGCGCCCCTTTACAGGCATACTATAGACACCCCCCAGGGACGAAATTTAAAGGGATATTACACTTTTATTGTTTGACTTTAAGCATTATTAAAATCACTGCTCCTGAAAAAACGGCCGTTTTTAAAACTTTTCTTTGCATTGATCCATGTCCCCTGGGGCAGGACCCGGGTCCCCAAACACTTTTTATGACAATAACTTGCATATAAGCCTTTAAAATTAGCACTTTTGATTTCTCCCATAGACTTTTAAAGGGTGTTCTGTGGCATTCGAATTTGCCGCGAACACCCCAAATTGTTCGCTGTTCTGCGAACTTGCGAACAGCCAATGTTCGAGTCGAACTTGAAGCTCATCCCTAGTGGTGACATACAACACTACGACAAGCTGAGAAATGTTTCCGAGCATGCATGATTTTTTTGCGCGTCCGAATTGCATACAGACGATTGCATTTTCTGATAGAAACTTTTTCCGACCGAAAAATAGAGAACATGCTCTCAATCTTTTGCTGGCTGGAATTCTGCCAGCAAAAGTCCAATGGAGCATATACACGGTCGGAATTTCTGACCAAAAGCCCACATCCGACTTTTGCTGGCGGAATTTCTGATCGTGTGTACGGGGCATTAGAGGAGATATGATAGCAATATACAAATCTTTAAACTGTGACTCTAGCATTGGGAGGAAACTTTTAAATGTGTATGTTACCCGAATAAATGTTTCTTTAACTATGTGTGTGTTTGCATGCATGTCTGTCTGCAGAGTGTGTGAAGTAACTAGCTGCCAACCTCTTGCTACACAGAAGATGACAGAGGGGAATGCAGCACATTAACACGACCACACAAAAAAGGTCAGGAAACGTTTAAACTAATTATTGGTATGGGCAATATATAACCTGAACTTTGTTACCATCTATGCTGTGTTCACATACAGTATACTTTAACCTAAGGTCTTTAAAGAAGACATATATTAAAGTTGGTCGATAAGCAGTTTTGTCTTAAACTGTGTATGGAGATCTTTACTGTTATAGTAGTAATGATGTGGAGCTCCCTTCCAAAGTTGGTGGTGTCAAGGAGGAGTGTAGACAAATTCAAAAAACTTTTATATGTGCTTCTTAGTGAATACAATATACAGGGATATGGAAGGTGTTAGTGACATAAACACTTACACAAGGTTGAAATGGATGGACTAATATCTTTATTCAACCCTAACAGCGATATTACTTTCCTCCAACCACAGGAGCTGTTAATTATGTTGAATCCTCTGTTCTTAACTAGGCTTTAATAGATGCCTCAACACCACTGGCACCTCAGGTTTACATGTCAACAGAGGTAGATTAGTAGTTTTTTTTTAATACCTTGAGGTCACCCTGAAATTAGACTTGAGACTTTGTAGCAAATATCAGAATATATTGTCAAGTAGTGATCAAATAATCAGGGTATAACAGTGAAAAATTTAGCAGCATAAAGGATACAATGAGGCTTCACTTGACATATTTAAAGTACTATAGGAAACTCAAACCAGACCAGCATAAATTGTAGCTCTCCTCAATAAATGAGCAGCAAAAGGCAACCAAAACAGGTACCAACACAGATAAGGGCTAAGTTACCAATGAACTCTTGGAATGATAGAGCTAAGCCTAGGCCTTTACAAAAGAGAGCTGGTAATATACTGGGAATTGCACTCAATAGCAGGTGGACTCTGTACAGTCTTTAAATTTAGTCTTCAGCCAGCTACATTGGGGTCCTTGAATATGTCCTTGAAGAAGCCATTGAAGATGTGCTTATTGGTGTTGTATATCCCTGCACTCACAACACTGAAGTGGGAGAGACCAGGCAAAGAGTTAAGGTTCTGTGGTATAGAGTCTGGCCAAACAGGACTAGTGGTGATCAATAGTAGACAAGTGTAAAGTAAAAGTAGAGGCAAATGGGTATGCACAAAGTAAAAAAAGGTCAATAATGGGTCAATGATCTTCTCCTGATCTGTGTCAGCAGAATTTTATGATAGAGGGGGTCCCCTTTGGAGTGGTATTGATTCCAGGTGGCTTCCTGTGATCTGCTGAATGGCAAACCCAATGGCACAACAGCGGACACAGCATACAGTTACTGGTCGGCCTATTAATTTCTTTCTCTCTTTCACGAGTCCTCCAGGTCTACGCTCACTGCCCCCACTCTTAACTGGGCTTTTCTAATCATTTGATTCCTTTTAAGTGCCTCCTGCCTCCAGGCACACTGGATCTTGTAGTGTATTGGTCAGCAATAGTAATGACACCATTTAAAGCTCAGACTACATCTCCAAGCATTCAGTTTAAGAATCGGGAGCTCAATGTCTATAGAAACTCCATGTTGTGATGGAAAAATGAAACTGAATTCAGGTATTTTAACAATAGTACATTATAGAATCTGCATGGTCCAGTAACTGCAATGCTGGTTACGTTATCACCCTCGCTCTTTGTCCTGTTTACCATTATCATTGAAAGTGAAAGTAAAAGAAAACCTTCATTTTGGGTTGTCCCCAGGAAAGTAATAGAGGGCAAATCTTCCAGTAGGGACCCTAGTTATGGTAATCTGGGTGACCCCAATGAATTGCCTTAATTTTCAGGTATTTTATCTCACATCCTGTTTGGCTATGGGACAGGAAGTGAAAGTAAAGCACCCCAATCGGACACAGATAGCAAAAAACAAATTGCAGGAGTATTAACCCTCCCTTACTCTATCCAAAAAGAAAAAAAATGCCTTGAATTGAGATTAGGACAAGCCTACACCCCATGTTCTTGGACACATGGATATATTTTCACCTCTACTTTGAGTGGTGCTAAAAACACCTACAAGCTGGAGCTTAAAATCAAGCTCCAGGCATATTACAAACACCAACTCATGCAACCCTGTGTTTATATATTGTGACAAACAGCCCCTGACAGTTATTGATGGAGTATATCTGCCACATATAATCTTGAGAATCGTAAGGTAAATAGGTGGCAGTGAGAGATCTGTAGGCAGCAAGGGGTTAAGCACTGGTCACACCTTGCTCCCCACCTGGGGTATAATTTTGTCTTACCTGGATATAAGTGTGGTGCTGAGAGAGGAGAAGGCAGGCCCTGAGGGAACATGCCTGCAGGACTGAAGCAGACACAGTGAGGTCTATCAGCCAGGAGGCTTATATTCGTGTGATGGACTTTTGCTTTTGGACTAGGTTTTCCACCCTTCTGCAGGAAGCCTTTCTGTTTGCTTTATTTGCTGACCAAGTAAACATGGGCAGGAAGCCCCTAACCTTGCTACGGCTGGATTGCCTTTCTGAAAACTCTTCACTTGAAGCTAATTGCCCACAATTGGTGGAGGATGCGGGCAATCCCTCTACTGATCCACGCTGAAAGGCAAGTTTGTTGGCTACACTGTGTACCTGTTGTTAAAAGACTGCATTGAGATAAGCTGTGTGAACGTTGTGTCAGCAGTGTTAAAAGGACAGCAGTGTGTGTCTATACCACTTAAAGACACATTGTACTGCAGTATAACTGTGAATCTGCAGCATGGAGGACTTAATAAAGGCTTTGCTCTAAAGTAATGCCACACAGCAACAGGCTTATAAGCAAACTACTGCTGCACAACAAGAAACTAATAGGCTGTTGGCTGCTCAGTAGCAGCAAGCCCAAGCAACCAGCCAGCAAGCTGTGGCTGCCCTGGCTCAGGCCACTGGGGCTCAAGTGACCGCCTTGGCTCAGGCAGCTGAGAAAGACTGACAGGTATTAGCTGAAGTACTACAGCAGATTCCAGCCAAGACTACAAATGTTTTCACAAGGTCCCCTGGTGAGGTGACACCCTGCCAGGCACCAAAGGATGATGTGGTGGCATTCTTATGTACTTTTGAAAGAACTGCTGAGGGGCAAGCCTGGTCTAAAGACCACTGGGCTGCATTTGTGGCACCACTGTTGGAAGGGGACTCCCAAAAAGCTTACTTTGACTTGTCCATGGAGGATGCCCGAGATTATGACAAACTAAAAGCTGAGATCTTGCAGCGCCTGGGCGTCACCACAGCAGTGAGAGTGCAGCGAGTACACAGCTGGAGTTTCAAGGCAGACCTGTACGTTTGCAGCACTTATCCCCATAGGAGTCACTTGGTTTGATGGGTTCTCTGTTAGGCCATGACTCTGTAAACCGCTCTGTCCCCTCTTACACACCTGGTTATAGATGTTAAAGGATGCACACACCTGTACAATATAAGTATTAGTAGACTACCACACTGTGTTAGCATAAAGAAAATAGGCCACAGACTGCTTGATGGTAGATCAAGTATATTACGGCAAGCTAAGATAAACACAATGCACAAACCAATAAACAGGTCAGAGAATATTTTAGAATGTGTTAGACTAGCTGACGGGAATACTAGCTTCAACTATGACAATTAAGTTAAACCGCAACATGGCTAAACCATATTAAACCCGTATACACAGTATTAAATAAAAACAGGATAACCACATGCTGACCAGCGCACGACGATGTACGTCGGCACAATGGCACGGCTGGGCAAGTGGGCGTACAGGTATGTCCCCTTTAAATTGCGGTATTGTGGGCGAATGCGCCGCCATGTACTCCGTGACCATGCCCGGGGGTCCCCGGACTCGATGTTTGCCGGGGGGCACGCGATCGTGTCACGGAGCGGCAGAACAAGGAAATGCCTATGTAAACAAGGCATTTCCCTGTTCTGCCTAGCAACATGACAGAGATCTACTGCTTCCTGTCATCGGGAGCAGTGATCGCTGCCATGTCCTAGGTAGCCCATCTCCCCCCACAGTTAGAATCACTCCCTAGGACACAAATAACCCCTTGATCGCCCCCTAGTGTTTAACCCCTTCCCTGCCAGTATCATTTACACAGTAATCAGTGTATTTTTATAGCACTGATCGCTGTATAAATGACAATGGTCCCAAAATAGTGTCAAAAGTGTCCGATGTGTCCACCATAATGTTGCAGTCCTGATAAAAATCGCAGATCGCCGCCATTACTAATAAAAAAAAATAAAACATAAAAATGCCATAAATCTATCCCCTATTTTGTAGGCGCTATAACTTTTGCGCAAACCAATCAATATACGCTTATTGCAATTTATTTTACCAAAAATATGTAGAAGAATACATATCGGCCTAAACTGAGAAAGAAATTTGTTTTCTTTATATATTTTTTGGGGATATTTATTATAGGAAAAAGTAAAAAATATTGCTTTTTTTTTTTTTCAAAATTGTCACTCCTTTTTTTGTTTGTAGCGCAAAAAATAAAAACTGCAGAGGTGATAAAATACCACCAAAAGAAAGCCCTATTTGTGAGAAAATAAGGACGTCAATTTAGTTTGGGTGCAACATCGCACGACCGCGCAATTGTCAGTTAACGCGACGCAGTGCCGTATCGCAAAAAGTGCTCTGGTCAGGAAGGGGGTAAATCCTTTCAGGGCTGAAGTGGTTAAACCATGAGAAGCATAAATGGTAAAAAGACAAGTTTCCCTGTAACTCTTGGCAATAACTATTTAACCACTTTCCCATGGGTAGGAGACTTCATATGATGTCCTGGTCACATTTTTTTGCAGGTTAAAGAATTGCATTTTTTTTTTCTTTTTCTTTTTTAGAGCCTGTAAAACATTGCACCATGGTGCCATGCCGGTCTCCTGCAGATCTGTCAGTGTATCTGTGAGCAAACCAACAGCCGCAAAGATGTCAGGGCTTTTAGTTCATTCACATATAGAGCTGTGTGTATGAATGATGTGCCCGTGTGAGTGGAGCCACGTGCGGCTGCTCTCATTTCCAAAAGTGACAGCTAGTATGGTGAACTTCTCTCTGTGCTGCTGTCACAGGGAGGGGGGATCGGGGAGCGACTGCAGCATTGGAAACACGTAATATGTTCCACCCAAAAAAAAGGGTGGATCATGTTACCAAAGGTGAACTTATCCTTTAAGTGGTTGTACTGGTATAATAGCTGCGGCTACAGTCATCATCTTGGTATCAACATCCCTCTGTCCCTCATTCCTCCTCATTTGTCCCTCATTTTGGTCTGATCTATATAGTTGTATAAAATGCACTATTTATCTCTCAAAAACTGTTTCCCGGTGCTAAATCTTTCATTTAATTACTAAATTGCTGCATTTGTACACTTCAAAAGCCAATATAAAGGAATAGTAGTTGTAAAAATAAAGCACTTGTGGGTTTAACTAATCATTTTTTTGTATAATTCTCCTTTAAGGGGACGTGGCAGGCGGATGTGTCCTGTGCCTACATACATTTGCTAATATTTGTCCCTCGCTCCAGTCTCAAAAAGTTGGGAGGTATGGTCACTATAGCATCCTCACCAGGCAGAAGCCCAGTAGAGGACATCATCAGGCATGTACTGACCATCGGGACTACCGGGAGATTCCCGGTGGGCCGATGGCTCAGTAGGCCAGTCAGGTGTGGTCCAGGAGCCGCTCCTCTCTGACAGTGAGTGATCGCAATTTCACTCCTGTCAGGAGGAGCAGCTTCCGTCATATGGTGGAGAGAGCATTAGGCGTTATGCTCCCTCCAGCCTGCAGGGGGAGATAGACCAACGGCAGACTTTCTTTCCTCTCTCCCCTTATCACTTGTTATCACATGACTGGAGAGAGGAACGAGAAGCTGCCTTCAAAACTGTGAGTACATGTGGGAGGGGGAGGACATTCTGATGTGAAGGGACTGTTGATGGGGGCTCTCTGATGTGAAGTGCTTCTGATGGGGACTCTGATGTGAAGGGAACTGCTGATTGGGACACTCTGATGTAAGGGGGATGCTGTTGGGGACACTCTGATGTAAGGGGGACGCTGTTAGGGACACTCTCATGTAAGGGGGATGCTGTTGGGGACTCTCTGATGTAAGGAAAAAATATTACAGCGCACACATGCAAAAAAGACATTTACCTCCAGCAGGGCTAGTTTAAAACACCTAGACAATTTAAAAAAATATTATCAAAAAATATGGGGATTTGGTCACTCCATATTGCTATATGGTGCTAAGCCCACTTACTGCATCAAAGTACCCCATGATTAGTGGGTCCTACACTATCCATGGATTGGGAGTTCTCCCATATAGAAGAGTGTATTGCTCTCATGGTTCAGAGAAGCAGGATCTCCCAATCCATGGATAGTGTAGGACCCACTAATCATGGGGTACTTTGACGCATCAAGTGGGCTTAGCACCATATAGCAATATGGTGTGACCAAATCCCCATATTTTTTGATAATATTTTTAAAAATTGTCTAGGTGTTTTAAACTAGCCCTGCTGGAGGTAAATGTCTTTTTTGCATGTGTGCGCTGTAATATTTTGCTCTGCTGTATGGTCTTATGGCTGCACCAGCTTTAATGCATCTTTTAGGGTGTGCCCCCCAAATATCTTGTTTCTCTGATGTAAGGGGGGTGCTGTTGGGGACACTCTGATGTAAGGGGGAGGCTGTTGGGGACACTCTGATGTAAGGGGGATGCTGTTGGGGACACTCTGATGTAAGGGGGGCGCTGTTGGGGACAATCTGATGTAAGGGGGACGCTGTTGGGGACACTCTGATGTAAGGGGGACGCTGTTGGGGACACTCTGATGTAGGGGGGATGCTGTTGGGGACACTCTGATGTAAGGGGGACGCTGTTGGGGACACTCTGATGTAACGGGGGGCGCTGTTGGGGACACTCTGATGTAAGGGGGACGCTGTTGGGGACACTCTGATGTAAGGGGGTCGCTGTTGGGAACACTATGATGTAAGGGGGATGCTGTTGGGGACACTATGATGTAAGGGGGGCGCTGTTGGAGACACTCTGATGTAAGGGGGACGCTGTTGGGGACACTCTGATGTAAGAGGGAAGCTGTTGTGGACACTCTGATATAAGGGGGACGCTGTTATGGACACTATGATGTAAGGGGGACGCTGTTGGAGACACTCTGATGTAAGAGGGGCGCTGTTGGGGACACTATGATGTAAGGGGGACGCTGTTGGGGACACTCTGATGTAAGGGGGACGCTGTTGGGGACACTCTGATGTAAGGGGGACGCTGTTGGGGACACTCTGATGTAAGGGGGACGCTGTTGGGGACACTATGATGTAAGGGGGACGCTGTTGGGGACACACTGATGTAAGGGGGATGCTGATGGGGACACTCTGATGTAAGGGGAATGCTATTGGGGACACTATGATGTAAGGGGGACGCTGTTGGGGACACTATGATGTAAGGGGGAGGCTGTTGGGGACACTATGATGTAAGGGGGATGCTGTTGGGGACACTCAAAATTAAAGTGGGCCGGTCATGAGGAAGTCCATGGCCACATTTTTGGACAGCCCTGGACACCATGTGCCAGGAAGTATCTGACGTATTAAATACCTTCCCAGCCGCTCACCAACACCCAAAGTCTGTTAAATGCTGTTAAACTAAATATTCATAACACATGGGCTCAGTGTGATTACTTTATACCCAGAGCTGTACCTATTTCACATCCAAATACAAAGATGAACAAAACATACCATATATACACATAGAATTCAGAATGGTACTTCTCAAGCACACCCTGCTGGAGCAACCTCAAGCAACAATTAACTGACACAGTACACACAGAGGCTTATAAAACACTAATGCCCCGTACACACGGTCGGATTTTCCGTTGGAAAATGTCCGATCGGAGCGTGTTGTCGGAAATTCCGACCGTGTGTGGGCTCCATCGGACATTTTCCATTGGATTTTCCGACACACAAAGTTTGAGAGCAGGATATAAAAATTTTCCGACAACAAAATCCGTTGTCGGAAATTCCGATCGTGTGTGCACAAATCCGACGGACAAAGTGCTACGCTTGCTCAGAATAAATAAAGAGATGAAAGCTATTGGCCACTGCCCTGTTTATAGTCCCGACGTACGTGTTTTACGCCACCGCGTTCAGAAGGATCGGATTTTCCGACAACTTTGTGTGACCATGTGTATGCAAGACAAGTTTGAGCCAACATCCGTCGGAAAAAATTACAGGATTTTGTTGTCGGAATGTTCGAACAAAGTCCGACCGTGTGTACGGGGCATAACAGGCACACTCCAACAGACTGGCCTACAGCTCTCTGTTACCTACAGAATCCCCAAAAGGCAAATAGGAATTTCGAAAAACAACACATCTCTACAAGATTGCTGCCTTAAAAAATGTAAACTTTTTTATTTTTTTATTTAGCGTTGCCAATTATTTTCTGCAGGTTGTATACAATTTTTTCTCTGAGAACTTTGGTCCTCATACCGTAGATCAGAGGATTGGCAGAAATAGCTATGCTGGTACCGATCAAAGGTATGAGAATATCAAATGCCGTTATCACAGTACTTCTGTTTAGCCTGTACCTCATAGTAATGAACAAGAGGGTGATGGAATAAATTGAGAAGACCAATACGTGAGTCATCAATGTATGCATAGCTTTCTGGGAGGATTCTGCAGAAAGTTTCAGACAGATGACAACTGTTCTTATGTAACAGTATATTGTTACAAGCAAGCAGACAACTGCAAAGGACGAGGTATAAACCATTCCATAGATGGTGTTAATTGTTGTATCATTACAAGCAAGCGGTATTAGAGACAGGATCTCACAATAGACATTGTGGATATTTACTCCACAAAAAGTTAGTCTTAATGTCAACAGTATACTCCCAATTACTAACACTCCATTATAAACATATATGGCAAGTGATATTTTTTGAGTTGTGAAGTTGGTCATCAGAGTGTGGTATCTCAGAGGGTGGCCTACAGCCAGATATCGATCATAGGCCATTGCGGTAAAAATATACATTTCACTACTTGCATAAATCTGTATACAGAAAGATTGACAGAGACATCCTGTGTGTGAGATAGTTGAGCATCCGGACAATAAGTCAATAGCCAGCTTGGGATAATATGATGAGTTCCCTAACATGCCATTGATAGCTAAGATGCATATAAAGATGTACATAGGTTCATGCAAGCTTTTCTCTGTCCATGTTATATAGACAATCATAGAACTCATAAACAATGTGACTGAAAATAATGCAAGAGCCAAAACGGCACATACATATCGAAATGATTCAATCTCAATAAGTCCCACTAGAACAAAGTTGGTAACAGTTGAAGAGACATTCTTGGAAGATGAGCTCATGACTTGGACTTATGTCTTGAAAAATCAACAATTCCTAAAATGTTCTATTCAATCTGAACACTGTACATTGAAAAATGTTATTCACAGAAGCTGTGTGGATATTAGTGCAATTCTTGTTGCATTTATTTTTTCCTTAATCCCAGCTGGGCTTTTATAGGTTTCATAAAGCATGACCTCACTCACAATTTAAATATAGAAACTTTAGCAGTAACTACATGTAAGTCTTCCCAGTGGACCACAGCTGCCACTGATGGATTAATTAGTGTCAGAAATGTACTGAAGTAGTGTGGATTAATTTAACAAGCTCTCCAAATCAAAATAACAAGTATGGAAGGTGGAATATTATTGAAAGCAAGTAGATTATTTGAATTAAAACTGAACTGATCCTAAGTCAGCGTTGTTATGGTAAACATGTATATCCACCACACAAGGTGAATGATTTACAATCAACACTTCATTCTATAATTCACAGTATCCCTTAACATTTAGAGCCAAATCTCTGCTGACTCTTGGTGACCACATGAATAGCATTTTTAAAGATAGATTTGTCTTTAGTGTGGGTCTTAAGTAGGAATCCATAAAACTAGAATTAATTGTTGATCTCCGTTCAAGTCGGAGATAGGGGAGGGGGGGAGGGGCTATAGTAAATTCTGGACCTTTTCAAGGCTAATAGGCAAGCTATCATCAAAAAAGGCATGGGGAGCTGGACACAGCCATGTGGGACATTTATTAAAGCAAAAAACACTGTTCGAAAAGTGGAGGATCTTCAAGTGTTACTATCAGGGATTATATGGAGAAAACAGCTATCCTTTAAGTTACACTGTATGCTTGGTAGATGCCTTTAAACTGTATGTGGAGTTATAATACAATAAAATGTCCATGGACAGATCAACGGGTGTTCGTTTTGGACTTGAAGAACAAACTCCTACACCTGCGTGCTGTTAGAGTTGAAGGAGTTTCTGGGGCTAAGGTGATGTTTTTCTGGGCCTTAGGTATTATAGTAAAGAAAAGGACTTCTAATGCCACGTACACACGGGCGGACTTTTCGACCGGACTGGTCCGACAAACTTTCCAGTGAACTTTTGACGGATTTTTGACGGACTTCCGATGGACTTTCTAACAAACGGACTTGCCTACACACGATCACACCAAAGTCCAACGGATTCATACGTGATGACGTGCACTGGACTAAAATAAGGAAGTTGATAGCCAGTAGCCAATAGCTGCCCTAGCGTTGTTTTTTGTCCATCGGACTAGCATACAGACGAGCGGATTTCTGGGTCCGGCGGAGTTACAACGTAAAGATTTGAAGCCTGTTCCAAATCTAAAGTCCGTCAGATTTGTGACTGGAAAAGTCCGCTGAAGCCCACACACGATCGGATTGTCCGCCGGGTTTGGTCCGTTGGCATCCATCAGACCAGTCTGGTCGAAAAGTCCAACCGTGTGTACGCCCCATTAGTGTTTTCAGAAATATTGCCTGTAACACGAGCCA
Source organism: Lithobates clamitans (assembly GCA_037952925.1). Classification (NCBI taxonomy): domain Eukaryota; kingdom Metazoa; phylum Chordata; class Amphibia; order Anura; family Ranidae; genus Lithobates; species Lithobates clamitans. The sequence goes on along the minus strand of JBBGZY010000083.1, from coordinate 1,094,723 downwards.
CACCAGAGAGGCAGCAGGAGTAAACAAGTGGCTGAGGAACTGGTGTAGGAAGGAGATTGAGGTCGGTTACAAGCTCTACATGTGGAGGCTGCAGCTCTGTTAGTGGAGAAGACGGTCAGAAGGTTGAAGGGACTTTTAAACTAGGTTGAGGGCAGAGGGATCAGTAAAAGGTGTAGGACAGTGCAGTGAGCAAGGGTCAAAGTGTGCAGATGTGTTATAGCTAGGCCATTGTTCCTATTATTTAGGCTGGGTTCAAACCTATGCAAATTGGATGCGGTTTTCCCCCGGATCCAATTCGCATAGCAGGAGAATGTGACTGGCTCTATCTGTCCTGATTCATCCCTGGATCAGAGTCCAAAAAACAATAATAAATTTGCGCTTACTCAATGTTGTAAGCAGCCAAAACAACAAATAGAATATTTGCTAAAAACGACAAGTGTAACAAAGTGTAGTGCTACAAAAAATGAAAATGTGAGTGATAAATACAAAAAACAATAAAAATGTGTACTCTGGTATCTAGTTAAAAGTCTATCAAATGTGATAATAGTTTACAATCCATATATAAATGGGGTCATCATAATCACCATATGTGAAAAAATGAAAATTGTGAGGATACTGTTACCAAAGTAAATGGAGGCCTGCCAGTAAAATTCAGACCCAAGATAACATGAGCTCAAATAGATCAAACTGGCTTTTATAGTGCACCAATCATATAAGGAAAGTCTTGAAGTCTTGAAGGCCAGCAAAGGAAGAGGTCTGGAAAACCTTCACAAAAGTGTCCTATATAAAAGCATGTGAAGCATGTGAAGATCCCATAACCGAAGTGACTGGAGGCTTACCGGAGGGTTTGAACCCAGAACGGCATACGCCGTATGGGTCAAACCAGCTTGTATTGCCCGCCAGCAATAAAGAGAAGACCTTGGCTACCGGGAGGAAATGGGGTCCCCAGGGAGCTTCACGGAAGTATCTTCTCCATGCGGATGGTTAAACGTCCAAAGACATGGCCCATAAGGAATAAAAAAGGGGCCACATAGCGTAATTCCATAAACACAGTATTTATTAATAAAAAAGAAATACACTTACATTTAAGTAGATTAAAAGCTCTTGTATGTAAAATAAGGGCGGCAGTGGAGTCCTCCCGATGCGTTTCGTCTAACAAGACTTCGTCTGGGGTGTCCATCCACTGCAGCCCAACTCCTTAATAAAGGCACTGTGACCCCTGTAATGAGAATCCAGCCCATTCACTTCCTTAATTCGGCACTTCCGGGTCATCCAAAATGGCAGACCCGCGTGCGCTCCAAGCCTCTATCTCATGGGTGTACTCTGTGTTCCAGCACCGCAAGATATATTCAGATAATCCCCATACAATATAGTTAAAAAAAGTTAGAAAAATCCACATCACCCTTGCGCTATACCACGGGGAAAGAATATTAATTACCCCATACTCCGATGATATATGTAATGTGAATCTGCCTAACATCCGGCGTTTTCCAATATGTGAGATGGTGTATTCCCAGACACCAAATCCCGCGATGTCACGTCACGACACAGGGTTGAGGGTACGTTCAGGCAAGCCCCGTTCTAGAGTGGCTTGCGTTGCACAAGCACGCCTCGTTCTGAAATAGCTTGCGTTCCAAAGCACTGCATGTTGTATCGACGTGCGTCCTGGCGTCAAATACACACATGCGCACTCGCATCCTAGAAAAATCTCTTGGTTATGGGCATTTAGATGTAAAAAAAGAGGAGTGGGCAGCTAAAAAATAAGCTGCTTCATATCTCAAACCTGAGAGAAGGTGTACGCAATGTGTAGATGCATATATTCCGTATTGTCAGAGCATTAAGTGTAGCACATTTGTCATCCCCCCTCATATCTGACAGACAGATATGGTTTGGATGTCTATATATGTAAACCAAATCTAAAAAATGTATGCAAAAAGATTATGATATACCCAAAAACATATATCTGTTAAATAATAGGGAAATTTTGCTCACAAAAACTCAATAGGATGAATTCTCATAATAAGATGAATACCCCAAGGGGTCACTGTGACTTAAAGTCAAAATATATATATGAATAAATATAGAACATGAATAATTCTCAGTGGTTACCAATTTCCAACTACTACAAATCATGACTGATCAATGAAGGCATTAATGTCCACTTCCACATTCATACCCTGTGGGGAGAGAGTCTGTAGTTCATGTATCCAGAACATTTCTAGACGGGATACCCCTATGGTTCTGCCCCCCCCCTCTCCACGGTGGCGTATATTTATCTATGATAATAAATTGGGATCCTTCTGGATTGCCATTGTAGAATTCTTTATAATGTCTGGGGACTGTATGTTTTGAGTCCCTACCTTTAATAAGGGCAATATGCTCCCCTACTCTTATAGAAAAAGTCCCGGTGGTACGACCTATGTATTGTTTACGACAATAAGATACACTACATATCCCATACTACATGTACAGAATGGCTTTATAGTGTATCTCTTGCCAGTGACCGTAGATACAAATTCTGTCACATTACGACTCCCTAGTGTGTTATGTTGACACACGACACCCTTCCTACATGGAAAGAAACCGGTCCAATCATGAAAGAAGGAAGGGCGGGTGGGGGGGTTAATGATATTGGGGGCCACTCGGCCTTGTAATGATGGTGCTCCTCTAAAGATGACCTTAGCTTCTTCGGGAACTAACGGACCCAGAATGCTATCTTGCCTGAGGACATCCCAATGTTTCCTCATGATGTTATTAATTTGCTTATGCTGTATTGAGAAAGATGTCAACATAGCCCACTTGAATTTCTCATCCGGTTTCTTTTCTGGTTTTGTTGCAAGTAAAGACTTTCTATCAATGTCAATAGCTCTTCGGATTTCAAGGTCCAGGCTGGTTCCATCGTATCCCTTATCAATAAATTTTTGTTTGAGAATACCTGCTTGTGTTATGAATATATCTGTATCAGTGCAATTCCTACGAAGCCTTAGGAATTGGCTTTGCGGGACTGCATTTAGCCAGAACCTGTGGTGACAGCTGTCCACAGGAATGAAACCATTGCGGTCTGTAGGTTTGAAATATGTATTGAATTTGAACTGTTTATCCACTATCTCTATTAGTAAGTCTAGAAAGTGTATTTTGGTTTCACTGGCTTCATATGATAAAGAGATCCCTCTATCATTAGAATTTAGATTCAAAAAATTAGGTTCAAAAAATTGTTTGAGTGTCTCCAGGGTTCCACTCCATAGAAGGAGGATGTCGTCTATATACCTTGCCCATAGGACCAATGACCTGGTCCCATGGGTATAGACGACATCCTCCTCCCACTTGGCCATAAACAAGTTAGCGAGGCTAGGTGCGAATTTCGCTCCCATAGCCACTCCACGTTGTTGAAGGTAATAATCCTGGTTGAACCAGAAATAATTGTGTTTAGTTGTGAACTCGAGCAATTCTATCAGATATTCACATTGAAATGTAGCTAAAGATTGTTCACGGGCAAGAAAATGTCTCACCGCCTCAATACCTTTTTCGTGTGGTATGCAGGTATATAGTGATGCCACATCGGCGGTGGCCATGATATAACCATCTTGTATAACAATATTTTCAAGAAGTCTAATAGTGGAACTGGTGTCTTTCAAATAGGAAGGTGTTTTCTTCACTAGGGGTTGTAGAAAAAAATCAAGATGACCCTGAAGGTTGGAGGAAAGAGAGTTATACTCTTGAGAGTTTTTGTTAGCTAAAACTTTATCCTTCAACTCTTGAATAAAAAAGAGAAAGCCTTTTTGATCCCCACAGCACCTAGAATTCCACTATGTACTATTTACCTAAAATCCACAAAAATCCAGTATGTCCCCCTGGGAGGCCGATTGTAAGTGGTATTAATTCCATCACAGCAAGAATAGGTAAATACATAGATTTTTTTCTACAACCCCTAGTGAAGAAAACACCTTCCTATTTGAAAGACACCAGTTCCACTATTAGACTTCTTGAAAATATTGTTATACAAGATGGTTATAACATGGCCACCGCCGATGTGGCATCACTATATACCTGCATACCACACGAAAAAGGTATTGAGGCGGTGAGACATTTTCTTGCCCGTGAACAAACTTTAGCTTCATTTCAATGTGAATATCTGATAGAATTACTCGAGTTCGCAACTAAACACAATTATTTCTGGTTCAACCAGGATTATTACCTTCAACAACGTGGAGTGGCTATGGGAGCGAAATTCGCACCTAGCCTTGCGAACTTGTTTATGGCCAAGTGGGAGGAGGATGTCGTCTATACCCATGGGACCAGGTCATTGGTCCTATGGGCAAGATATATAGACGACATTCTCCTCCTATGGAGTGGAACCCTGGAGACACTCAAAAATGTTTTGAACATCAAAATTCTAATGATAGAGGGATCTCTTTATCATATGAAGCCAGTGAAACCAAAATACACTTTCTAGACTTACAAATAGAGATAGTGGATAAACAGTTCAAATTCAATACATATTTCAAACCTACAGACCACAACAGTTTCATTCCTGTGGACAGCTGTCACCACAGGTCCTGGCTAAGTGCAGGCCCGCGAAGCCAAATCCTAAGGCTTCGTAGGAATTGCACTGATACAGATGTATTCATACCACAAGCAGGTATTCTCAAACAAAAATTTATTGATAAGGGATACGATGGAACCAGCCTGGACCTTGAAATTCGAAGAGCTATTGACATTGATAGAAAGTCTTTACTTGCAATAAAACCAGAAAAGAAACCGGATGAGAAATTCAAGTGGGCTATGTTGACATCTTTCTCAATACAGCATAAGCAAATTAAGAACATCATGAGGAAACATTGGGATGTCCTCAGGCAAGATAGCATTCCAGGTCCGTTAGTTCCCGAAGAAGCTAAGGTCATCTTTAGAGGAGCACCATCATTACAAGGCCGAGTGGCTCCCAATATCATTAACTCCCCCACCCGCCCTTCCTTCTTTCATGATTGGACCGGTTTCTTTTCATGTTGGAAGTGTGTCGTGTGTCAACATAACACACTAGGGAGTCGTAATGTGACAGAATTTGTATCTACGGTCACTGGCAAGAGATACACTATAAAACCATTCTGTACATGGAGTACGGGATATGTAGTGTATCTTATTACTTGTCTCTGTCGTAAACAATACATAGGTTGTACCACCAGGACTTTTTCTATAAGAGTTGGGGAGCATATTGCCCTTATTAAAGGTAGGGACTCAAAACATACAGTCCCCAGACATTATAAAAAATTCTACAATGGCAATCCAGAAGGATCCCAATTTATTATCATAGATAAATATACGCCACCATGGAGAGGGGGGCCAGAACCAGAGGGGTATCCCGTCTAGAAATGTTCTGGATACATGAACTACAGACTCTCTCCCCACAGGGTATGAATGTGGAAGTGGACATTAATGCCTTCATTGATCAGTCATGATTTGTAGTAGTTAAATTGGTAACCACTGAAAATTATTCATGTTCTATATTTATTTATATATATATTTTTACTTTAAGTCACAGTGACCCCTTGGGGTATTCATCTTATTATGAGAATTCATCCTATTGAGTTTTTGTGAGCAAAATTTCCCTATTATTTAACAGATATATGTTTTTGGGTATATCATAATCTTTTTGCATACATTTTTTAGATTTGGTTTACATATATAGACATCCAAACCATATCTGTCTGTCAGATATGAGGGGGGATGACAAATGTGCTACACTTAATGCTCTGACAATACGGAATATATGCATCTACACATTGCGTACACCTTCTCTCAGGTTTGAGATACGAAGCAGCTTCTTTTTTAGCTGCCCACTCCTCTTTTTTTACATCTAAAAGCCCATAACCAAGAAATTTTTCTAGGATGCGAGTGCGCATGTGTGTATTTGACGCCAGGTCGCGCGTCGATACAACATGCAGTGCTTTGGAACGCAAGCCATTTCAGAACGAGGCGTGCTTGTGCAACGCAAGCCACTCTAGAACGGGGCTTGCCTGAACGTACCCTCAACCCTGCGTCGTGACGTCATGACGTGACATCGCGGGGTTTGGTGTCTGGGAATACACCATCTCACATATTGGAAAACGCCGGATGTTAGGCAGATTCACATTAAATATATCATCGGAGTATGGGGTAATTAATATTCTTTCCCCGTGGTATAGCACAAGGGTGATGTAGATTTTTCTAACTTTTTTAACTATATTGTATGGGGATTATCTGAATATATCTTGCGGTGCTGGAACTCTGAGTACACCCATGAGATAGAGGCCTGGAACGCACGCGGGTCCGCCATTTTGGACGACCCGGAAGTGCCGAATTAAGTAAGTGAATGGGCTGGATTCTCATTACAGGGGTCACAGTGCCTTTATTAAGGAGTTGGGCTGCAGTGGATGGACACCCCAGATGAAGTCTTGTTAGACAAATTGCGTCAGGAGGACTCCACTGCCGCCCTTATTTTACATACAAGCGCTTTTAATCTACTTAAATGTAAATGTATTTCTTTTTTATTAATAAATACTGTGTTTATGGAATTAGAAAAAAGAGAAAGGCTGAAGACTGCTCCCTAACATGAGGCACCTCCATCCCTATATTGCACAAAAAGAGAAAAAGATTCGCCCATGGGACTTTAAATGAGGTGTCCATGATGATCACAGGTAAATGAATAGAATAGTGTAAAAAATATCAAATTTATTAGAATCATTGTCATACAATACAGGTCATGCATATAGATGGCAATTCATAAGAACAGCAACATAACATAATGGTCCTAAAAACATAGCCAAAATAACATTGATCAAAGTATAATGAGTACAGATATACATGATACATCTCTAACCCAACGCGTTTCGCGAGCTCTCCTCGCATCATCAGGGGCTGATGTGTATATCTGATGTCTGTAACAACAGATAAAAAAGTAGATTCAAGTATAGGTTATAATTGGACAAAAATGTGAAGCCAGAGCTAATGATCCCATACTCACTTGTCAGGCAATTGGCTCCAGGGGCCGACCCCCGGCAGGGGCGGTCGGAAAGCATCTCCCACGGGAGCTGAAGGGACGAAGGTCACAGCATGGAGTACCGAGGTCAGGCGTAGGGCAGGCACGGCAAAGAGATGGAAAAGAAGAAGAGAGGGCTGGACCCAGATGTCACCCAGAATCATTGCAGAGCTTGCTCACTAGAATAAATTGAATGAGTATAAATATATAATATATATGTGTGTAAATCTACAAAAATGAATCTAGCAAAGACTATCAAGTGGTATGCTCTGGTGCAAGGGGTGCAGAGGTGTCCAACAATGCTAGAATTGTTACAGACATCAGATATACACATCAGCCCCTGATGATGCGAGGAGAGCTCGCGAAACGCGTCGGGTTAGAGATGTATCATGTATATCTGTACTCACTATACGTTGATCAATGTTATTTTGGCTATGTTTTTAGGACCATTATGTTATGTTGCTGTTCTTATGAATTGCCATCTATATGCATGACCTGTATTGTATGACAATGATTCTAATAAATTTGATATTTTTTACACTATTATATTCATTTACCTGTGATCATCATGGACACCTCATTTAAAGTCCCATGGGTGAATCTTTTTCTCTTTTTGTGTTTATGGAATTACGCTATGTGGCCCCTTTTTTATTCCTTATGGGCCATGCCTTTGTACGTTTAACCATCCGCATGGAGAAGATACTTCCGTGAAGCTCCCTGGGGACCCCATTTCCTCCCGGTAGCCAAGATCTTCTCTTTATTGCCGGTGGGTAATACAAGCTGGTTTGACCCATACGGCGTATGCCGTTCTGGGTTCAAACCCTCCGGTAAGCCTCCAGTCACTTCAGTTATGGGATCTTCACATGCTTCACATGCTTTTATATAGGACACTTTTGTGAAGGTTTTCCAGACCTCTTCCTTTGCTGGCCTTCAAGACTTCAAGACTTTCATTATATGATTGGTGCACTATAAGAGCCAGTTTGACCTATTGGAGCTCATGTTATCTTGGGTCTGAATTTACTGGCAGGCCTCCATTTACTTTTGTGACAGTATCCTCACAATTTTCATTTTTTCACATATGGTGATTATGATGACCCCATTTATATATGGATTGTAAACTATTATCACATTTGATGGACTTTTAACTAGATACCAGAGCACACATTTTTATTGTTTTTTGTATTTATTACTCATATTTTCATTTTTTGTAGCGCTACACTTTGTTACACTTGTCCCTGAATCGGAGAATGGGGACGCACAGCGTTCCTGTGCGGTCCGTAGCTGGTTCCAGTCTGAACCGAGCCTGAAGGACAGCTTGTTGACTGGAAGGGTACTAGCTGATTGGTACCAGTATTCACAAAGGAGCCGAGATATATACCTGGGAACTACATACCAGTCAACCTATTATCAAGTTTTACATTATAGCTACATTTAGTTCCCTTCCTATTGATATAGCAGCCCCTGCATTCAGGTGTGTGCACTCTGCCTTGTGGGACCGCCTGGTTTCCTAATGCCTGGGAGCTGCAATGTGCACCTGGCACCCTCCCCCTCCCTCCTTCTTGCTGGGGGCGGGGGATTAGGCGGGCTGCTCGCTGCACATCGGCGTCACGCTGGGCACAGCGCGTATGCCGTCATTGTCTCTTGCCTCACTCAAAGTCCCAGTTCCCAATTTCATATTCACTTGATTTGGGGATGGAGGGACATATTGTATTATATTGTGTGTGCTTCATGCAAAGTCCCAAAACACGACCCCCCTTATGTATGATCTTAGCAGCTAGTATAACAAAGTGTAGCGGATGCCCGCAAGTCCCGCGACCCCGCCAAGCTGGCCGGAGCAATGTACACAGGCTTTCCAGCTTAAGTTAGGAAAAAGGAACCTGTCAGTGTCTGCATAGGCTTTTTTCACTGCCCTCCTTCTTCTCCCTGTTTCACTGACTGAGTCTAATGTAATATGAACTGCCACACACAGAGCTATTCATTCTGTAGCCTCTCTTGTGCCCCTATTGGCAGGAAGAAGAAAGCCAATTACAGGCACAGTTAAAGCAGCCATCAGAAAGACTGTACTGAACTGCAGGAAGAGCTGCCATGGATTCTGGGAGATGCAGTTCCCTCACAAAATGGCCCCATAGACTGGTATACAGGGAGAAACTACAAAGCCCTGGATGCTCTGCACAAAAAGGAGCTGAGGACTCCATTTTGTGTCCTGTGGGAAAGTCAGTCACGATGAGGCAGTGAGGGATATCAGACCTGTAGGAGAGATTCTGTCTCTCAGATGATCTACCCGCGCAGTTCAGGCCTCCACCACCAGTCGGGACATCCAGCCTGAGAGAAGGGGATTCCAGGTGCATATCCAGGCGCACCTGCACCGACGGTGAAGCGTTCCCGTGTGTTGTGACTGCTGTTCCAGGATGTTCATTTAATCACAGGATTTGGTGAGAGGGCATTTTGCCCACCTGCAGGGACAGAGACACTGCACCATAGAAGAAGTATGAACACTGTATACAGACATCGTTGCTGGTAGTCATCTTGCTGACACTTGTAGTACCACAGGGATAAGAGATAAGGTTATCCATTTCTAGGACACTGTATACAGACATCATTGTCCTCTCACCTTGCTAAGGAGCATCCTGCCTATTTCACTTGATGAGCTGGGCCAGTTGTGTTGTTTGGGCCCGCTATACAGGAGTTTAAGTGCACCAACGAAAGTGGCTAGCTGAAGACATCAAATCTTTTTTTTTCCTCAAAAGGACTAAAGCTACTAGTGCCATACGGATCCGCACACACATATTCAGGGCTCTGCATATGCATTGGGTATGTGGGACAGTTTAAGAAGTTAAGTCATTACCTGTTAACTTGTATAGAGTGTTTAAAGTTCTGTGGTGTCAGGGGACAGGAGAGAGAGACCTGACACAAAGGGAGTCATTCCTCTGCTCTCCTCTTGCCTGGAGTCGGAGAACCAATCTAAGTAAAGATAACCAATCCATATAAAAGTGTCACATTGTGCTTTATTTGCCATTTGAGTGTTCTGCTCTTGGGGACATTCTCAGGTTTGGAATCCCCTGAGAGCAGCTTGAATATATTATTGAGAGCTATATTGCTCTTAAATCTCAGTTATTGCCCTATAGTTGGTTACTTGAATATATTCTGTTACTGCCTGTCATCTTTCCACAGAGGTATTGCAGTAAAGACAATTTCTGTGTTTTATAAAAACCTGTGTGTTTCTCATTGGTCACTGCACTTATACTATTGCCAGGTGTGCCAGGGGAGGCTGAGACTGTTATTAAGGTTGAGAGGCAGAGTACTGGACTGAGCAAACAAAGCAGCTACTTCGGGGGTATCTACAGAAGTGCACCAGACGCTTTCGTGGACGAGGCCACCCAGGTGGGAACTTGTTAAGTAATGCTAAACTGGACTGTTGATCAATAGACAAGCCAGTCAGCTTCCGGGGGAACGAAAACCCTCTATTCCAGAAATCCCTAAGCTTAGGGCATTCCCACCATACAGTATATGCAGCATAGAACCTCTCAGTTTGGAATTTAGGAAACATTCTGCGGGATTCGTAGCATACATCGTGGCCGGGCGAGTAGGGACCAAGTACCATCTGGTCATGACTTTAATTTAAGGCTAGCTTCTATCAATGAAACATTCAGGACACCCTTATAGGAAATCTGGAGTCTAGATGACCAGGAGTCCAGTTCAACCAGAGGGACTGATGTTTCTTTTATTCTTTTACATAGAACATGGGGGGTTATTTACGAAAGGCAAATCCACTTTGCACTACAAGTGCAAACTACAAGTGCAAAGTGCACTTGAAATTGCACTGAAAGTGCACTTGGAAGTGCAGTCACTGTAAATCTGAGAGGTAGATCTGAAATGAGGGGAAGCTCTGCTGATTTTACCATCCAATCATGTGCAAGCTAAAATGCTGTTTTTTTTATTTTCCTTGCATGCCCCCCTTGGATCTACAGCGACTGCACTTCCAAGTGCACTTTCAGTGCAATTTCAAGTGCACTTTGCACTTGTAGTTTGCACTTGCAGTGCAAAGTGGATTTGCCTTTTGTAAATAACCCCCATAGTCTTTAACCACTTACGGACCGCCGTTGTTTTATGTCGCTACTTTGAAGAGGAATACTGTTGCTATGGCAGCAGCTAGCAGTCTGACACCCTGCAACACCGATCTAGGTAAAGAGTCTCTGACGGAGACTCTTTAGCACGTGATCAGCCGTGTCCAATCACGGCTGATCACAATGTAAATAGGAAGAGCCGGTGATCGGCTTTTCCTCACTCGCGTCTGACAGACTTGAGTAGAGGAGAGCCAATTGGCTGCTCTCCTGACAGGGGGGGTCTGTGCTGATTGTTTATCAGCACAGCCCCCCCTCGGATCCCACCCAGGACCACCAGGGAAGCCACCCATGACCACCAAGGAAGCCATCCACACTGGACCACCAGGTATGCCCCTAGACCCCCAGGGAAATACCACTATGTGCCCAGGCAGCTGCCAATCTGTGCCCAGACAGCTGCCAATCAGTGCCCACTCCAATGCCTACCACTGCCAGTGCCACCAGGGATGCCTATCAGTGCCTCATATCATCGCCCATCAGTGCCACGTATCAGTGCCCATCAGTGCCCAGCAGTGCCGCCCATCAGTGCCACCCTATCAGTGCCCAACAGTGCCGCCTTTCAGTGCCCATCAGTGTCGCCTATCAGTGCCAACCAGTGCCACCCAGTGCCACCCATGAGTGCCCATCAGTGCCACCTATCAATGCCCATCAGTGCTGCATATCAGTGCCACCCATCAGTGCCGCCTACCAGTGACCATCAGTGCCGCATATCAGTGCCCATCGTCAGTGCCCACTCATTGGTGCCACCACATCGGTGCCACTGTATTAGTGCCTGTCAGTGCCGCCTTATCAGTGCCCATCAGTGAAAGAGAAAACTTACTTATTTACAAAATGTTTTTAACAGAAACAAAAGCAAAACTTTTATTTTTTTCAAAATGGCTGGTCTTTTATTTGTTTAGCAAAAAATAAAAACCGCAGAGGTGATCAAATACCACCAAAAGAAAGCTCTATTTGTGGGAACAAAAAATTTAGTTTGGGTACAGTGTTGGATGACCGCGCAATTGTCATGTAAACAGAGACAGCGCTGAAAGCTGAAAATTGGTCTGGGAAAGTGTCTAAGTGCCCTGTATTGAAGTGGTTAAGAGGTCCTGTCATGCTTATTTTCTATTACAAGGGAGGTTAACATTCCTTGTAATAGGAATAAAAGTGACACTTTTTTTTTTTTAAAGACCAATGTAAAAAAATGAAAAAAAGGTAAAATAAATTTTAAAAAAAATTTTAAACGTGCCCCGTCCCGCCGAGCTCGCGTGCAGAAGCGAACGCATGCATGAGCAGTGCCCGCATATAAAAACGGTGTTCAAACCACACATGTGAGAAATCTCAGCGATTGGTAGAGCGAGAGCAATAATTCTAGCCCTAGACCTCCTCTGTAAGTCTAAACATGCAACCTGTAGAATTTTTCAAACATCGCCTATGGAGATTTTTAAGGCAAAATGTTTGTCGCCATTCCACGAGCGGGTGAAATTTTGAAGCATGACATGTTGGGTATCAATTTACTCAGCGTAACATTATCTTTCACAATATTAAAAAAAAATGGGCTAACTTTACAGTTGTTTTATTTTTTTAACTCCAAAAGGTGTATTGTTTCCAAAAAAAGTGCGCTTGTAAGACCGCTGCGCAAATACGGTGTGACAGAAAGTATTGCAACAACCGCCATTTTATTTATTCTCTAGGGTGTTAGAAAAAAAAAAAAAAATATATATATATATATATATAGGAGCAGCTTCCGTCATATGCTGGAGAGAGCATTAGGCGTTATGCTCCCTCCAGCCTGCAGGGGGAGATAGACCAATGGCAGACTTTCCTTCCTCTCTCCCCTTATCACTTGTTATCACATGACTGGAGAGAGGAATGAGAAGCTGCCTTCAAAACTGTGAGTACATGTGGGAGGGGGAGGACACTCTGATGTAAAGGGGACTGCTGATGGGGGCTCTCTGATGTGAAGTGCTTCTGATGGGGACACTGATGTGAAGGGAGCTGCTGATTGGGACACTCTGATGTAAGGGGGACACTGTTGGGGACACTCTGATGTAAGGGGACGCTGTTGGGGACACTCTGATGTAAGGGGGACGCTGTTGGGGACTCTCTGATGTAAGGGGGACGCTGTTGGGGACACTCTGATGTAAGGGGGACGCTGTTGGGAACACTCTGATGTAAGGGGGGGCGCTGTTGGGGACACTCTGATGTAAGGGGGACGCTGTTGGGCACACTCTGATGTAAGGGGGATGCTTTTGGGGAAACGCTGATGTAAGGGGGACGCTGTTGGGAACACTCTAAAGTAAGGGGGGCACTGTTGGGGACACTCTGATGTAAGGGGGACGCTGTTGGGGACACTCTGAAGTAAAGGGGACGCTGTTGGGGACACTCTGATATAAGGGGGGCGCTGTTGGGGAAACTCTGATGTAAGGGGGACGCTGTTAAAGACACTCTGATGTAAAGGGGACGCTGTTGGGGGCACTCTGATGTAAGGGGGACGCTGTTGGGGACACTCTGATGTAAGGGAGACGCTGTTGGGGACACTGATGTAAGGGGGACGCTGTTGGGGGCACTCAAAATTAAAGTGGGCCGGTCATGAGGAAGTCCAGGGCCAAATCTTTGTCCCAGTCCAGCCCAGCCCTGGACGCCATGGGGGTTATTTACTAAAGGAAAATCCACTTTGCACTGCAAGTGCACTTGAAAGTAAAGTCACTGTAGATCCGAGGGGGACATGCAAGGAAAATAAAAAACAGCATTTTAGCTTGCACATGATTGGATAATAAAATCAGCAGAGCTTCCACTCATTTCAGATCTACCCCGTTGATTTAGAGCAACTGAATTTCCAAGTGCACTTGCAGTGCAAAGTGGATTTGCCTTTCGTAAATAAACCCCATGTGCCAGGAAGTATCTGACATATTCAATACCTTCCCAGCCGCTCACCAACACCCAAAGTCTGCTGATTGCCGTTAAACTAAATATTCATAACACATGGGCTCAGTGTGATTACTTTATACCCAGAGCTGTACCTATTTCACATCCAAATACAAAGATGAACAAAACATACCATATATACACATAGAATTCAGAATGGTACTTCTCAAGCACACCCTGCTGGAGCAACCTCAAGCAACAATTAACTGACACAGTACACACAGACGCTTATAAAACACTAACAGGCACACTCCAACAGACTGGCCTACAGCTCTCTGTTACCTACAGAATCCCCAAAAGGCAAATAGGAATTTCGAAAAATAACACATCTCTACAAGATTGAAAAAATGTCAACTATTTTTATTTTTTTATTTTGCGTTGCCAATTATTTTCTGCAGGTTGCATACAATTTTTTCTCTGAGAACTTTGGTCCTCATACCGTAGATGAGAGGATTGGCAGAAATAGCTATGCTGGTACCGATCAAAGGTATGACAATATCAAATGCCGTTATCACAGTACTTCTGTTTAGCTTGTACCTCATAGTAATGAACAAGAGGGTGATGGAATAAATGGAGAAGGCCAATACGTGAGTCATCAATGTATGTATAGCTTTCTGGGAGGATTCTGCAGAAAGTTTCAGACAGATGACAACTGTTCTTATGTAACAGTATATTGTTACAAGCAAGCAGACAATTGTGAAGGACAAGGTATAAACCATTCCATAGATGGTGTTAATTGTTATATCATTACAAGCAAGCGGTATTAGAGACAGGATCTCACAATAGACATTGTGGATATTTACTCCACAAAAAGTTAGTCTTAATGTCAACAGTATACTCACAATTACTAACACTCCATTATAAACATATATGGCAAGTGATATTTTTTGAGTTGTGAAGTTGGTCATCAGAGTGTGGTATCTCAGAGGGTGGCCTACAGCCAGATAACGATCATAGGCCATTGCGGTAAAAATATACATTTCACTAGTTGCATAAATCTGTATACAGAAAGATTGACAGAGACATCCTGTGTGTGAGATAGTTGAGCATCCGGACAATAAGTCAATAGCCAGCTTGGGATAATATGATGAGTTCCCTAACATGCCATTGATAGCTAAGATGCATATAAAGATGTACATAGGTTCATGCAAACTTTTCTCTGTCCATGTTATATAGACAATCATAGAGCTCGTAAACAATGTGACTGAAAATAATGCAAGAGCCAAAACGGCACATACATATCGAAATGCTTCAATCTCAATAAGTCCCACTAGAACAAAGTTGGTAACAGTTAAAGAGACATTCTTGGAAGATGAGCTCATGGCTTGGACTTATGTCTTGAAAAATCAACAATTCCTAAAATGTTCTATTCAATCTGAACACTGTACATTGGAAAATGTTATTCACAGAAGCTGTGTGGATATTAGTGCAATTCTCATTGCATTTATTTTTCCTTAATTCAGCGGGGCTTTTATAGGTTTCATAAAGCTATCACCTCACTCACAATTTAAATATAGAAACTTTAGCAGTAACTACATTTGAGTCTTCCCAGTGGACCACAGCTGCCACTGATGGATTAATTAGTGTCAGAAATGTACTGAAGTAGTGTGGATTAATTTAACAAGCTCTCCAAATCAAAATAACAAGTATAGAAGGTGGAATATTATTGAAAGCAAGTAGATTATTTGAATTAAAACTGAACTGATCTTAAGTCAGCATTGTTATGGTGAACATGTATATCCATTACACAAGGTGAATGATTTACAACCAACACTTCATTCTATAATTCACAGTATCCCTTAACATTTAGAGCCAAATCTCTGCTGACTCTTGGTGACCACATGAATAGCATTTTTAAAGATAGATTTGTCTTTAGAGTGGGTCTTAAGTAGGAATTCATAAAACTAGAATTAATTGTTGATCTCTGTTCAAGTCGGAGATGGGGGAGAGGGGGTGAGGATCTATAGTAAATTCTGGACCTTTTCAAGGCTAATAGGCAAGCTATCATCAAAAAAGGCATGGGGAGCTGGACACAGCCATGTG
This sequence comes from Lithobates clamitans, assembly GCA_037952925.1. Lineage (NCBI taxonomy): Eukaryota > Metazoa > Chordata > Amphibia > Anura > Ranidae > Lithobates > Lithobates clamitans. The sequence goes on along the minus strand of JBBGZY010000083.1, from coordinate 1,078,640 downwards.
GGACATTTAATAAAGCAAAAAAACACTGTTCGAAAGGTGGAGGATCTTCAAGTGTTACTTCCAGGGATTATATGGAGAAAACAGCTATCCTTTAAGTTACACTGTATGCTTGGTAGATGCCTTTAAACTGTATGTGGAGTTATAATACAATAAAATGTCCATGGACAGAACAGCTGGTGTTCGTTTTGGACTTGAAGAACAAACTCCTACACCTGCGTGCTGTTAGAGTTGGAGGAATTTCTGGGGCTAAGGTGATGTTTTTCAGGGCGTTAGGTGCTATAGTAAAGAAAAGGACTTCTAATGCCACGTACACACGGGCAGACTTTTCGACCGGACTGGTCCGACAAACTTTCCAGTGGACTTTCGACGGACTTTTGACGGACTTCCGATGGACTTTCTAACGAACGGACTTGCCTACACACGATCACACCAAAGTCAGACAGATTTGTATGTGATGACGTACACCGGACTAAAATAAGGCAGTTAATAGCCAGTAGCCAATAGCTGCAGCCGAGCGGATTTCTGGGACCGGCGGAGTTACAACGTAAAGATATGAAGCCTGCTCCAAATCTAAAGTCCGTCAGATTTGCGACTGGAAAAGTCCGCTGAAGGTCCGGTGAAGCCCACACATGATCGGATTGTCCGCCGGATTTGGTCCGTCGGCGTCCGTCAGACCACTCCGGTTGAAAAGTCCAACCGTGTGTACGCCCCATTAGTGTTTTCAGAAATATTGCCTGTAACACGAGCCACACCAGAGAGGTAGCAGAAGCAAACAAGTGGCTGAGGAACTGGTGTAGGAAGGAGATTGAGGTCGGTTACAAGCTCTACATGTGGAGGCTGCAGCTCTGTTAGTGGAGAAGACGGTCAGAAGGTTGAAGGGACTTTTAAACTGGGTTGAGGGTGGAGGGATCAGTAAGAGGTGTAGGACGGTGCAGTGAGCAAGGGTCAAAGTGTGCAGATGTGTTATAGCTAGGCCATTGTTCCTATTATTTAGGCTGGGTTCAAACCTATGTGAATTGGATGCGGTTTCCCCCGCATCCAATTCGCATAGCAGGTGAATGTGACTGGCTCTATCTGTCCTGACTCGTCCCTGAATCGGAGAATGGGGACGCACAGCGTTCCTGTGCGGTTCATAGCAGGTTCCAGTCTGAACCGAGCCTGAAGGACAGCTTGTTGACTGGAATGGTACTAGCTGATTGGTACCAGTATTCATAAAGGAGCCAAGATATATACCTGGGAACTACATATCAGTCAACCTATTATCAAGTTTTCCATTATAGCTACATTTAGTTCCCTTCCTATTGATATAGCAGCCCCTGCATTCAGGTGTGTGCACTCTGCCTTGTGGGACCGCCTGGTTGCCTAATGCCTGGGAGCTGCAATGTGCACCCTCCCACTCCCTCCTTCTTGCTGGGGGGGCGGGGGATCAGGCGGGCTGCTCGCTGCGCATCAGCGTCACGCTGGGCGCAGCGCGTATGCCGTCATTGTCTCTTACCTCACTCAAAGTCCCAATTCCTTTCATATTCACTTGATTTGGGGATGGAGGGACATATTGTATTATATTGTGTGTGCTTCATGCAAAGTCCCAAAACACAACCTCCACCCCCTCTTATGCATGATCTTAGCAGCTAGTATAACAAAGTGTAGCGGATGCCCGCAATTCCCGCGACCCCACCAAGGTGGCCGGAGCAATGTACACAGGCTTTCCAGCCACAGTTAGGGAAAAGGCACCTGTCAGTGTCTGCATGGGCTTTTTCACTCCCCCCTTCTTCTCCCTGTTTCACTGACTGGGTCTAATGTAATATGAGCTGACACACAGAGCTATTCATTCTGTAGCCTCTCTTGTGGCCCTATTGGTAGGAAGAAGAAAGCCAATTACAGGCATAGTTAAAGCAACCATCAGAAAGACTGTACTGAACTGCAGGAAGAGCTGCCATGGATTCTGGGAGATGCAGTTCCCTCACAAAACGGCTCCATAGACTGGTATACAGGGAGAAACTGCAAAGCCCTGGATGCTCTGCACAAAAAAGGAGCTCAGGACTCCATTTTGTGTCCTGAGGGAAAGTCATATGACGTCCTCCTTGACGAGAGCGGTCCTGCCCGGCCATCATTTGCTGCATGCCAGGCAGGAAGCGGTTAAACGTTCATGAATAACAAAATGAAAAATTTTGCTATCTTCCAAGATGCATTCTTGGAAATGATTGATGTAGCGACAGCTAACTATATCTACCAGTTATGCAGACTACCTCCCGTCATTCTCCATCTATTCCAATGTCCCTCAAGTTCTGGGCTCCAGTAAATGTCATCATATCTGTGAGCCAACCAAGGAGGATTGTGGGACTAGTAGTCTTTGGATTAGTAATTCAGATGTTGTGATATTACTCCCGGACTACACACCCCATATAAGCCTACGCAACACGAGGGGTTCCCGTGGAGGAGCTATAAAAGGGTCAGTGAATCTGCCCCTTGGTCTCTTCTTCCTTGGCCTCACGTAGTGCACAACTCTCTGCTGTTCGGAGAGAGGGCTGCGGCCTACCACACAGCGATCGAGTAACTCCTACCTGGCCCCTGAGGGCCCAACTCTGCTTGCAATTCATCAGACATTCATGCAGCATCAACTCATCAGACAGACCCAAAGACCGCCTGTATCCTACAGCTGGTGGGTCATCGCTGTTCATCTTTCCGAAGGACATGCCATCCAGGGTCACTGTTCCAGAGGCTTCTGCAAGGGTTGGTCTCAGCCCTTCCTTCTCTGAGCTGGCCACTCAGCTGTTGGTTAATTGCCAGCTCCTATCTCTCCACAGTGTCTCACCTGTTGATGATTTCCTGCTCGTCGGTCCTGCTTACTTAAGCCGTCTAGCCCAGATGATCTCTGCCTTCGCCTGGTCAACATCACAAAGATTCTCTCCTGCGTGCCTGTTAAAGACTTGCTTGGCTGACATTTCTTCTTGCTCCATATCCTGCTTGCTGTTCCACGCTGATTCCTGGCTTGCTGACTTTCTGGCTTGTCTGACTATCCGTTCTGGTTACCAAACTTTGGCTATGTTTTGACTACGTTTGTTCTATTTACTTATATTAATAAATAAGTGTGATTTAACTGTACTTCTGTCTCGGTCTGATTCATGGTTTCTGACAGTAGGCAAAGGCCATAAATTCAGAAGATGCAGCCAATCGACTTGTTAGTAATATTTTTTTCCAGATTGGATGAGCAGGATCACCACATGCATCAGTTTGCCATGACATTACAGACGCTCCTGAGTCACCCGGCTCACCTGGAATCTCAGGGACAACCTGTGTTGCAGGCAAAGGCGGCTCTTTAATTAGGCAAATTAGGTGGCCGCCTTAGGTCTCGCACTCACAGGTGCCTCGCGGCCGCCTAATTTGCCTAACGTGAGGTATGGAACGTCCCCCGATCGGCGGCAGGGCCGTCTTTAAATAGCAGCTGCCGGCGGTTAGTGTGGAGAGAGAGCGACAGCGGGAAGCTCGGCAGCAGGTATCCACTGCTGCACACAGTGCCCAGCTGAATAGGAAGTGGAGGGGATTGTTTGACACTGCAGGGCTGCAACAGTGACGACTGCTTTGCCCCCCCACCTCTCAGCCAATCAGCATTCGACACTACACTGTCACTGTAACCCTCCCCCTTCCCCAGACCTCCACTTGTGACTCAGAAGAGGCGACTATGGGCTGGATCAGAACAGGCGGGGGTCGAGACCGTTCCCTGTGCTTTCTTGTTTACCTAGCAGTAAGTACTGTACCTGAAGAACATTTGAGTTTGCATTTTAGAAGCTGTACATTGCAGTAAGGTAGAATTTTTAAATTGGCTACTTAGTTGTTCCTGCGAGTTATTGCAGAGCTGATTGTATTTACCAAAATGGTTTCCATATAAGGGACAGTTTAACTATATGGGGATGAAAGTGCTGACATTATTGACATAGTATATATTCGATCATCTCCTTTATACTATGTGCAGACTCTGATCATCTCCTGTATACTATGTGCAGGCTCTGACCGTCTCCTGTATACTATGTGCAGGCTCTGACCGTCTCCTGTATACTATGTGCAGACTCTGACCGTCTCCTGTATACTATGTCTGCAGTCTCTGATCGTCTCCTGTAGTACGTCTGGCACTAAATAATATGCACAACCCTTTGGTGTGTCAGGGGCTGCAGTCGAGGCCCCCAAAATCCCAGCAGTTGGACATACTGGAATGCAGTCTCCAAAACAAGCTATACTGTATGTTCGCAAAATAGAGTCCGATCAAGAAAATGTTTTCCCAGGGTCCAATCAATATTAAAGACGGCTGCATCGCTTCCTCAGCAAACTTGCCCAAGGCTAGCATTAGCTTAAGGCAGCCACCTAAGGGTGCCAGGATAGTGGAGGTGGTAAAATCCGAAATCCCAGCGCTTCCTCTGTGTCTCCTCAGTACTCTCCAGTGCTCCCTTGGTACTCACTTCTTGTAAGCCCTGGCACTCCAGCACTGCCGCCATCTCCCTGAGCACTTTCCAACATTCCTTCCCTCTTCTCTATGGTTCTGCAGTGCTGGCTGAATAAAAAATAAAAAGAAACCGAGGTGGAGGCGGAGCATCTATACTGCCAAGCCGACTGCTGCTTACAAGCGCTGGCGGAAAGGAAGAGAATTACCAAGTCTCAGAGATCACATTGGAAGGGATGCGAGCTACAGGAGGGGATATAAGTCGGCAGGTTTGTCATGAGGGTTTATGTGCAGGGACTCAAGAAAGGGTAATAAAGTGGCAGGGAGGTTCAAGGGTGAGAGGAAGGAGGAGCTTGTGGTTGGAGCCAGCTTAGTATGCAGCCTGTTGTTTTATGCATGCCACTGCCCAGTGTCCTCTGCAGTGACAGAGCAATCTCTTTCAAACAGGCGGAAATTTTTTTTATAAAATGTTGGTGTTGTATCTTTCAATTTGATGTTATAAGTTGCACTAGTAAAAACAGCTAGATAAAACAAAAACAGTGTCTGTTATTTCAGGCTGCAGAGCAACAAAATGGGATTATTTTAAAGGGGGGATTCTTTTCTATGCCCATCGTATGTAGTTTAGATCGTTAATTTGAATTGCTTTAATTATTTTTCTCATTATTGGGTCTAAGTGGGGCCCAATGTCTAATTTTTGCCTAAGGCCTCACTAAGCCTAGAGCCGCCTCTGGTTGCAGGCTGTCCCTGCTGCTGCTCCAGTCTCTGTGCAGGCTTCTGCCTCGAGTATTACCTCTATAAGAGGTATGTCTGGTTCCGCTCTGCTTCCCCAGCAATTTGGGGGCGATCCAGTCAAATGCAGAGGGTTTCTCAACCAGGTTGAGATATACTTTGAGTTGCTGCCCCAGGCGTTTCCCATGGACAGAAGCAAATTAGGTTTTGTGATATCTTTGCTTTCCGAGAGAGCCTTGGCCTGGGCAAACCCTCTATGGGAGACACAAAAACCCATTGTCCTGAGTTACCCAGAGTTTTTGGCTTCTTTTAAAAGGGTATTTGACATTCCCACATGCTTTGCTTCTGCTGCCAAGTGCCTCATGTCCATCAAACAGAGTACAAGAACTGTTGCCTATTACGCCATTAAATTCTGTACTCTGGTAGCAGAGGTTGCTTGGAACAATGAGGCCCTCATGGCTGCTTTTTCTCATGGTTTCTTGGATGCTATCAAAGATGAGATAGCTACCCGAGATATAGTCACTAAGCTGGAGAAGTTGATCACATTTGCCATCCAGACTCAGAGAAAGACTCTCTTTAAGGAGCACTTGCAGAAGCCTCCTGCACATTTGTCTCTGGACTTTGCAGTCCCACCCTTGCCTCCCTCACCTCCCATGCCTCCTGGTACTGAGTCAGTCAGAGAAGGTCCATGCACTTGGGGTTCACGCGTCTCTCTGCAGATGAGAGAGCCCTTAGGAGGAGGAAGAAATTGTGCCTTTATTGTGGCCAGGCAGGGCACTTTTTGAAGTCTTGTACTACCCGTCCAGGAAATGCCCGAACCTTGTGGTCCTGTCACGGACAGACCTTAGGTGGCGTTGTTTTGTCCCCAGTTATCCAGAAGGATAAACCCCTTGTTCCGGTTACCCTTTCTTGGGCTGAGTCGTCTGTCGAGATACAGGCTCTAATCGACTCTGGGGCTGCAAGCCTGTTCATTGATGCTGCCTTTACATCGAAGCACTCGATTCTGCTGTAGCTGTGTGCCACTCCACTTGCCATTGAGGCTCTTGACGGGAGACCTCTACAGCCTGCCCATGTGACTCATGAGACTGCTCCATTGTCCATGGCCGTAGGGGCTCTTCACCATGAGATAATTCAATTCCAATTTATTTCCTCAGCTAAATTTCCACTGGTTATTGGTTATCCCTGGTTACAGAGGCACAACCCCTCTTTCGATTGTCTTCCTGCTGAGGTTCTCTCCTGGTCACCACAATGCAGTAAAACATGCTTTCAGAAGGTGCCTAAGGTCCTGTGCACCTCTTCACTCCATACGCCATACCCCCTCATGGCCGGGTTTACCATTTGTCTGTCTCAGAGGAATAGGGCTATGGAGGAGTATGTTGCAGACGCACCTTCTTGAGGTTTCATCCACAAATCCTCGTCTCCTGCCGATGCTGGTTTCTTCTTTGTGAAGAAGAAGAGTGGTGAACTGAGACCTTGTATTGATTGTAGGGGTCTCAATCGTCTCACGATTAAGAATGCTTATCCAATTCCATTGAATACGGAATTATTTGATCTCCTCAAGGGAGCAACGGTTTTCACAAAGCTTGATTTAAGAGGGGCATACAATCTCGTGAGGATTAAGGAGGGCGACGAATGGAAAACTGCATTTGATACAAGAACAGGTCATTATGAGTACATAGTAATGCCATTTGTGATGACATCTGAGATTTGTTGCAGCTATGTGTGGTGGTTTATCTCGTCGATATCCTCATATTTTCCAAGTCCCTAGAGAGCCACCACACAGATGTCTGTCGTGTGCTTCGGAAGCTGAGAGAAAACAATTTCTATTGTAAGTTGGAGAAGTGCGAGTTCCATCATGAACAGGTTAAATTCCTGGGTTTTGTCATTTCCACTGCTGGTTTTTGAAAGGACCCATAGAAACTTTCGCAGTTCTACAGTGGCACCGACCCATGGGTTTATGTCCTTGGCAGCGTATTCTGGGCTTTGCCAACTATTATCGGAAGTTTATTTGTAACTTCTTGTCTCTGGTCAAGCCCCTGACTGATATGACCAGAAAGGACGGTAACCCACAGAGTTGGTTCCGGACTCTGTTAAGGCCTTTGAGAGTCTCAAGGGTGCCTTTGTTTCTGCTCCTGTCTTGGCACATCCTCATCCTACATTACCTTTTATCCTCGAGGTTGATGCTTCAGAGACTGGAGTTGGTGCCCTTCTGTCTCAACTAGGGATGAGCCAAACACCCCCCCCGGTTCGGTTCGCACCACAACCTGCGACCGGACCGAAAATTCTCACGAAAGTAAGAACCTCATTGAGGTCTATGGGACTCGAACGTTTGAAATCAAAAGTGCTCATTTTAAAGGCTAATTTTTTTGGTATTGTCCTAAAAAAGGTTTGGGGACCCGGGTCCTGCCCCAGGGGACATGTATCAATGCAAAAAGAAACCTTTAAAAAACGGCCGTTTTTTCCGGTGCAGTGATTTTAATGATGCTTAAAGTAAAAAAAAAAAAAAAAGTGAAATATTCCTTTAAATTCCTGGGGGGTGTCTATAGTATGCCTGTAAAGTAGCGCATATTTCCCGTGCTTAGAACAGTCCCTGCACAAAATGACATTTTTAAAGGAAAAAAAGTCATTTAAAACTGCTTGCGGCTTTAATGAAATGTCGTGTCCTGGCAGTATGGAAGAAAATCAGTGAGACAAACGGCATGGGTACCCCCAAGTCCATTAGCAGGCCCTTTGGGTCTTGTATGGATATTAAGGGGAACCCCGCACACAAATTAAAAAAGGAAAGGTGTGGGGCCCCCAGGCCCCATATACTCTGCACAGCAGTATACAGGCAGTGCAAACAAGACAGGGACTGTAGGTTTGTTAAGTAGAATCTGTTTGTAATTTTGAACTGGTGCATTTTCAAAGTGTAGCTCCAGCCAAAAAATCTGTTTTTAAGCTTTTTGGTAAACATAGGGAAGGGTTATCACCCCTGTGACATTTGATTTGCTGTCTGTGCTCCTCTTCAGAAGATTTCACCTCACTTTTTGTCCCAATGACAAATGTTTTTTGAAAATTTGGGGTTTTTGGTGAAACAAGGATTGGTGATAAAGCATCAGTGTAAAGGAGAAATGTTTTTCCCATATTAACTCTTACAGGAGAGAATTTCCCTTCCTATGGGGTAGATTTCATCTCACTTCCTGTTGTCTACTTCCGTTTGCAAGTAGGAGTCATTTGTAAGTTGGATGTTTGAAAGTAGGGGCCTGCCCTATATACTCAGCAGAAATTTGGGCCTTAGGTGTTGTTGTGGCCACAACACTGTAAGCCCTCACAGGGCCCTGCTGTGAAAATATTAGATTGAGAATTGTAATTACATGCCCCTGTTGAATAGGGTCAGAAAAATTGGGCCTTTGGTGATGGTGGTGGTGGTGCTGGTGCCACAACACTGTAAATCCTCACAGTAATGGCCCATACACACGGTCGGATTTTCCGACGGAAAATGTGTGATAGGACCTTGTTGTCAGAAATTCCGACCATGTGTAGGCTCCATCACACATTTTCCATCGGATTTTCCGACACACAAAGTTTGAGAGCAGGATATAAAATTTTCCGACAACAAAATCCGTTGTAGGAAATTCTGATCGTGTGTACACAAATCCGATGGACAAAGTGCCACGCATGCTCAGAATAAATAAAGAGATGAAAGCTATTGGCCACTGCCCTGTTTATAGTCCCGACGTACGTGTTTTACGTCACCGCGTTCAGAATGATCGGATTTTCCAACAACTTTGTGTGACCGTGTGTATGCAAGACAAGTTTGAGCCAACATCCGTCAGAAAAAATCCTAGGATTTTGTTGTCGGAATGTCCGAACAAAGTCCGACCGTGTGTACGGGGCAATACACTTGGTGGGCGCAGAAACAGCTGTGAAATATTAGATCAAGAATTGTAATTACATGCCCCTGTTGAACAGGGCCAGAAAAATTGGGCCTTTGGTGGTGATGCTGGTGGCACAACACTGTAATGCCCCGTACACACGGTCGGACTTTGTTCAGACATTCCGACAACAAAATCCTAGGATTTTTTCCGTCGGATGTTGGCTCAAACTTGTCTTGCATACACACGGTCACACAAAGATGTCGGAAAATCCGATCGTTCTAAACGCGGTGACGTAAAACACGTACGTCGGGACTATAAACGGGGCAGTGGCCAATAGCTTTCATCTCTTTATTTATTCTGAGCATGCGTGGCACTTTGTCCGTCGGATTTGTGTACACACGATCGGAATTTCCGACAACGGATTTTGTTGTCGGAAAATTTTATCTCCTGCTGTCCAACTTTGTGTGTCGGAAAATCCGATGGAAAATGTCCGATGGAGCCCACACACGGTCGGAATTTCCGACAACACGCTCCGATCGGACATTTTCCATCGGAAAATCCGACCGTGTGTACGGGGCATTAGTCCTCACAGTTACTCTTGGTGGGCGCAGAAACAGGCCCTGCTGTGAAATATTAGATCAAGAATTCTAAGTACATGTCCCTGTTAAACAGGGGCTGAAAAATTGGGCCTTAGGCACTGGTGCTGTTGCCACAACACTGCAACCCCTCACAGATACTCTAGTTGGAACGCAGGAACGAGCCCTGCTGCAAAGTATTGCACCAAACATTGTAATTACACGCCCCTGTTAAACAGGGGCTGAAAAATTGGGCCTTAGGCACTGGTGCTGTTGCCACAACACTGCAACCCCTCACAGATACTCTAGTTGGAGCGCAGGAACTAGCCCTGCTGCAAAGAATTGCATCAAAAGTTGTAATTACATGCCCCTGTTAAACAGGGGCTTAAAAATTGGGCCTTAGGCACTGGTGGCGGGGCCCAGAACCAAAATTGTCCTTACAAGCTATCAGCATGATCATTGAGGAGGAAGAGGATAATTACTCAGCATAACAGGATAGTCACTCAGCATCAGCATAGGCAGTCTTTGAAGGGATCTGACATTTCCAAAAAAAATTATTCGGTTACATCAGCATCAGGTGCTTGGTATCTGGTGGTGATCCAAGACTGATTCATTTTTATGAAGGTCAGTCGATCGACCGAGTCGGTGGACAGACGCACCCTGTGATCGGTTACAAAGCCTCCAGCAACACTAAATGTGCGTTACGAAAGAACGCTGGATGCAGGACAGGCCAGTAGCTCAATTGCATACTGTGCAAGCTCTGGCCAGTGACCCATCCTCAAGACCCAGTAACCCAGAGGATTTTCGGTGGGAAAGGTGTCCAAGTCAGATCTCGCCCCTAGGTATTCCTGCACCATGTAAAACAGACGCTGGCGATGGTTGCTGGAACCGATCATACCTTGGGGCTGCGGACTAAAAAATTGTATGAACGCATCGGTCAGACAGCCACCTTTTACACCGCCCCTTCTTTGACTGACTGAAGCCTCAGCAACACGTTGTTCAGAAACAGGAGTTTGTAACCTTCCAGTCTCTGGGAACCCGTTGCACAAACCTTTCTGCAAGGCCTCCCGAAGATGTTTCATCCTCTGCTCCCTCTGCGACGGCAAGATAAGGTCCGCAACCTTACCCTTGTAACGTGGATCAAGGAGGGTTGCCAGCCAGTATTGGTCCTTCTTCTTGATACCACGAATACGAGGATCCTTCCGCAGGCTTTGCAGGATCAGGGAGGCCATGCAGCGTAAGTTTGCTGAGGCATTCAGTCCGGAGTCCTCTGGGTCACTAAGGACGACATGATCCGCAGCCACCTCCTCCCAGCCACGTACAAGTCCATGTGTTTCTTGGGACTCTAAATGATCCCTTAAAGACTGCTGCTGATGCTGAGTGCCAGGCTGCACCTCCATACTGAAGCAATCCTCCTCCTCCTCCTCTTCCTGTGTGATCGCCAGGCACGCAGGAACACTGTCTGGATAAAGGGGGCCTTAAGAGCTAAGGAAGTCCTCCTCTTCCTGCCTCTGTTCTGCCTCAAGTGCCCTGTCCATTATTCCACGCAGCGTGTGCTCCAACAGGTGGACAAGGGGGACAGTGTCACTGATGCATGCACTGTCACTGCTCACCATCCTCTTGGCCTCCTCAAATGATGACAGGACGGACAGTGCATGCATCCCTGATCATGGCCCACTGGCGTTGGGAAAAAAAACAAGCTCCCCTGACCCTGTCCTGGTGCCATAGTCACACAGGTACTCATTGATGGTCCTCTGCTGCGTGTGCAGCCGCTGCAGCATGGCCAACGTTGAGTTCCACCTGGTGGGCATGTCACAGATTAGGCAGTTCTTGGGCAGGTTAAATTCCTTTTGGAGGTCTGCCACCCGAGCACTGGCATTATATGACCGGCAGAAATGCACACAGACTTTCCTGGCCTGCCTCAGGACATCCTGTAAGCCCAGGTACCTGCCCAAGAATTGCTGTACCACCAAGTTAAGGACTTGAGCCAAACAGGGCACATGGGTCAGTTGTCCCTGTCGGAGGGCGGAGAGGAGGTTGGTGCCATTGTCGCAAACCACCATTACTGCCCTAAGTTGGCGTGGCGTCAACCACCTCTGAACCTGCCCCTGCAGAGCTGACAGAACCTCTGCCCCAGTGTGGCTCCTGTCCCCCAAGCACACCAGCTCAAGCACCGCATGGCATCTTTTGGCCTGTGTAATTGCGTAGCCCCTTAAACCGCTGGTTCCGAGGACAAAACACAGGAAGAGGCAATGGAGGAAGAAGAAGAGGAGGGGTGGAGGAGAGAGGTGTGTCACAATCATTAGTAGTGGCATTTTGGAGGCGTGGTGGTGGAAAAACCTCCAAAACTACTGCACCTTGTCCTGCATCCTTCCCAGCTGCCAGCAGAGTGACCCAATGCGCCGTGAAACTTAGGTAACGTTCTTTTCCATGCCTGCTGGACCATGAGTCAGCGGTATTATGCACCTTACCGCTGACCGCCCTGTCCAGCGAGGCCAAGACATTGCCTTCCACATGCCGGTAGAGAGCCGGAATCGCCTTCCGTGAGAAAAAGTGGCGTTTGGGTACCTGCCACTGAGGAACCGCACATTCCACAAACTCACGGAAGGGGGCAGAGACTACCAACTGAAAAGGTAACAGTTGAAGTGCTAGCAATTTCGTCAAGCTAGCATTCAACCGCTGGGCATGTGGATGGCTGGGAGCGAACTTCTTTCGGCGGTGCAGCAGCTGGGGCAGGGAAATTTGCCTGGTACAATCTGATGTCGGTCTACTGAAAGCAGATTGGCCACAAGTACTTGGCTGTGACACAGCTAATTCTACACCTTCATTCCTCTCAGTGCAGGTCTCAGAGAGGACTGAAGGTATAGTGGGGTTGGAGATCTCAGCTGATGAGGAGCAAGGAGGTCCTCTTTGTTCTTTGGTGTGGGTCTTTTAGATACGCTTGCCAACGAACTGCGTGGCAGGTCAACATATGTCTGGTCAAGCATGTATTGCCCAAGCGGGAGATGTTTTGGCCACACGAGATACGCTTGAGACATATGTTGCAAATAGCAGCGGTGCGATCTTATGTACTCGTCTCAAAAAAGGCCCACACCAAAGAACTTTTGGAATAATGCACAGAGACAGCAGCACCCTGCACATGCGGAGCTTTGCGGTGTGATGCAGTCAGTGTGCTGCCTTTAGGCTGGCCCTTGGAGGGCATCCTGCCTCGTTGGTGATGTGCCTCCTCCTCCTCCTCTCCTATCAGGCACCCACATTGAGTCAGTGACCTCATCATCCCCTCCTTCCTCATCACTGGAGCAAACCTGGCAGTATGCTGCAGCAGGGGGAGCATGACTGCCAGTTTGCTGTCCTTCTTGGACACCCCCTCTGTCTGTGCTCACGTTACTGCCTTCATCTAGCTCAGTATCATCATCAGAGCCTTCTAAACGCTGGGCATCCTCCTGGAGCATGTACCCAACAGTGTGGTCAAACAGATCGAGGGACTCCTCAGGAGGACATGGTGGGGCTAGGGAAGGAGTCACTGATGCCATTGAGCCGAGGGAAGAGGCCGTGTTGGCAGCTGCTTTGCCAGACTAAGTACCCTGAGCATGGGTGAGGGAGGATGAGGAGGATGAGGACGGCTTGGACCAAGTCTTCCGCATGTTGCGGCTCAACACGGCCAGCTGCCAAAAAAAAGGCCAAGTGTGTCCCATGGCCACGTACTGATGAGGACGCACCGTCTCCACGACCAGCACCGTTGCCTCTAGACACAGAGCCTGCTTGCCCTCTTTTATTGGCTTGTGACTGTCTGCCTCTCCTTGTTGGCCTTCCAGACATACTAATGGCCTGTAGCTGCACTAAGCTGGGATATATATATATATATATATATATATATATATATATATATATATATATATATATATATATATATATATATTGATACTGCAGCTGGCAAAATCAACTGCCTGCCTACAGTATGAGAACACAACCAACCTTCTACAGGTAGCTTTAGCTGAACACTGTGCAGAGGTTGCACTACACTAACATGTAAATACTTTAGCTGCCTGCGGTAGTGATAGGATCAGGAAAACACCACCAACCTTCTACAGGTAGCTTTAGCTGAACACTGTGCAGAGGTCGCACTACACTAACGTGTAAATACTTTAGCTGCCTGCGGTAGTGATAGGATCAGGAAAACACCACCAACCTTCTACAGGTAGCTTTAGCAGGCATGGAAAGGGACGTTACCTAAGTTTCACGGGACATTGGATCACTCTGCTGGCAGCTGGGAAGGATGCAGGACAAGGTGCAGTAGTTTTGGAGGTTTTTCCACCACCACGCCTCCAAAATGCCACTGTGCAGAGGTCGCACTACACTAACTTGTAGCTTTAGCTGAACACTGTTCAGAGGACGCACTACACTAACTTGTAGCTTTAGCTGTATACTGTGCAGAGGTCGCACTACACTAACTTGTAGTTTTAGCTGAACACTGTGAGAAGGACGCACTACACTAACTTGTAGCTTTAGATGAACACTGTTCAGAGGACGCACTACACTAATGCCCCGTACACACGGTCGGATTTTCCATTGGAAAATGTCCGATCAGAGCGTGTTGTCGGAAATTCCGACCGTGTGTAGGCTCCATCGGACATTTTCCATCGGATTTTCCGACACACAAAGTTGGAGAGCAGGAGATAAAATTTTCCGACAACAAAATCCGTTGTCGGAAATTCTGATCGTGTGTACACAAATCCGACGGACAAAGTGCCACGCATGCTCAGACTAAATAAAGAGATGAAAGCTATTGGCCACTGCCCCGTTTATAGTCCCGATGTACGTGTTTTACGTCACCGCGTTCAGAATGATCGGATTTTCCGACAACTTTGTGTGACCGTGTGTATGCAAGACAAGTTTGAGCCAACATCCGTTGGAAAAAATCCATGGATTTTGTTGTCGGAATGTCCGAACAAAGTCCGACCGTGTGTACGCCCTATAACTTGTAGCTTTAGCTGAACACTGTGCAGAGGTCGCACTACACTAACTTGTAGCTTTAGCTGAACACTGTGCAGAGGTCGCACTACACTAACTTGTAGTTTTAGCTGAACACTGTGAGGAGGACGCACTACACTAACTTGTGGTTTTAGCTGAACACTGTGAGGAGGACGCACTACACTAACTTGTAGCTTTAGATAAACACTGTTCAGAGGACGCACTACACTAACTTGTAGCTTTAGGTGAACACTGTGCAGAGGTCGCACTAAACTAACTTGTAGCTTTAGCTGAACACTGTGAGGAGAATGCACTACACTAACTGTAAATAGTCTAGCTGCCTGACTGTGGTACTAATAGGATCAAAAGGACACCAGCAATTTTCTTCAGGCAGCTGTAAATGCTGTAACAAGACAAGCCTGCCTGTCTGTCAGGGACGTGTTGGTGGTCATCGGGCTAACATTCGTGCACGCAGGTGCACGAGAGGCTTTCCCAGAGAAATTCAGCCAAATTCCCCATTGGGGGGCGCTGGCGCGCTCCCGCGCGCGCGTTCGCGCATGCGCGCGCGCCCGCGCGCGCGCCCGTTCGCGCTAGCGCTGTTTGGCGCCAAAGTCCCTTTAAATAGGTGTCAGTTACTGCTATTAGGTGCTGTTCGTCTGCAGCTCTGCACCTGAATTCTGTAATCTGCCTGTTGTTTATACTGTGAATTGACCCGGCTCCGTCTGACCATCCTGCTATCTCCTATCCGACCCGGCCTGCCTGACCTTGCTGTATCCTGATTACCTGTTGCCGATTATCTGCCTGCCTGACTATTCTGTGATTATTCCTTCTACCATATACCTGCCTGATCTCCTGCTGATGCGGACTGTTTGACTCTGCTTGCTTGTGTCCTGAGACGCTGCTCACCACCTGCTCTTCCAGCTCCAGGTTCTGCTGCTGCACAACCTTCTCCTGCCTGCTATCGGATCCGCTTCTGCCTACCCGCATCCGCTTCACAGTCTCCTAGAAGGAAGTCTCATCAGCTCCTGCGCTGGTCATCGCAAGAAACCGCATCAGGCACTCCTACCCACTGCGCTCAGTAGACTGCTGTTCCCACTCCAGTGGCTTCTGAACCAGTGCTTAAGAGAGGTCTCCTTTCATCAGTCGGGCTCAATACCAGGTACCTAACAGTACGAACAGCCATGTCTGAGCCCGCAGGAGAGGCCTCTCCTATCAAGGAGATCTGTACGCACTTAGCAGCACTCACGCAAGCCGTACAGACCCTGCAGGACAGTTATACCAGGTTGGAAGGTCAAGTTCTGAACCTCAGTAGCCCAGGAGGTGCATCTCCTGCTCCAGCAGCAGCTCCAGCTCAAGCCACTGTACCTCCCTCTGTGGTTATGCTTCCACCCGAACCAAGGGTTCCCATTCCTGAGAGATTCTCTGGGGACCGCACAAAGTTCCTGGCCTTCCGCAGTGCCTGTCAGTTATATTTTGCCTTACAGCCACGGACTTTCTCTTTGGAGGCTACCAAAGTAGGATTCGTGATATCCCTCCTGCAAGGAGAACCGCAGACCTGGGCTCATCGTCTGCTAGAGAACAACTCCGCACAGACCCAGTCTTTGAACTCTTTCCTTGAGGCCATGGCCCAACTGTATGATGATCCGCAGCGCACTGCCACCGCTGAGTCAGCTTTGTTCGCGCTCCAGCAAGGCCGCAGGCCGGCCGAGGACTATGTCACAGACTTTCGACGCTGGAGCGCGGACACACAATGGAATAATGCAGCATTACGCCATCAATTCCGCATGGGGTTGTCAGAGGGCCTCAAGGATGAGCTTGCAAGGGTCGGAATACCAGATACCCTTGAGGAACTTATTGCTTTAACCATTCAGATCGATCGGCGCCTTCGTGAACGCCGATCTGAACGCTCCTCCCAGCAAACGCGCCCCATGTGGATGACTGCAAAGGTTCCAATGCCTGCTTCCCGATACTTACCTCCTTCTACCTGCTCTAACCCGGCCACCACAACACCTGACGTTTCAGAACCGATGCAGTTAGGACTACTGCTTTCTACCCTATCTCCAGAAGAGCGGGCACGTAGACGTCAGCTGAACCTCTGTCTCTACTGTGGTGGGACCGGTCACTATGTGATCAATTGTCCAGTCAAGACCAGTAAGTGTGTCTTCACTACCCCGGCCAGTCTTTCAGCATTAACCGCCAATACCACTCAACTCGCTCTCCCTCTCTCGTTGCAGCTCCAGGGAAGAACAATCCGGATCAACGCCATCATTGATTCTGGGGCTTGCAGCTGTTTTGTTGACTCTGCCTTTGCTGCTCAACAGAATCTTCCGTTGAAAAACAAGACACACAGACTTTCCGTTTTTCTGGCTGATGGGTCCCACATAAAATCAGGACAAGTCTCTCAGGAAACCCTTCCACTGCTTGTCACCTGTTCAGCTCAGCATGAAGAGTTTTTGATTCTGGATGTTATCTCCTCTCCTCTGTTTTCAATCATTTTGGGCATGCCGTGGCTTCAGGCCCATAATCCCCATATTAATTGGTCTACCGGTGAAATTAAGTTTTTATCTCCCTACTGTCAGCAATGTTGTTTACCTAAACCCTCCGAACCAGCTGCCACTTTACTCTGCATGGATGAAGACCCAGATCACCTCCAAGCCATACCAGAAGTTTACCACGAATTTGCAGATGTTTTCAGCAAGAAGGGAGCGGACTCCCTGCCACCCCACCGTACCTATGATTGCCCAATTGAATTGCTTCCAGGGGCTGAGATTCCCTTCGGGCGCATCTTCCCATTATCTGAGAAGGAACAAGAAGCTCTTAAACTATACATTAATGAAAACCTTGAAAAGGGCTTTATTCGACCTTCTACCTCTCCAGCTGGAGCGGGTATATTCTTTGTTGCCAAGAAAGACCAGACTCTTCGTCCATGTGTGGACTATCGGGACTTAAATAAGATCACAGTCAAGAACCGCTACCCGTTGCCACTGATACCCGAACTATTTCAGAAGTTGAGGTCTGCTGTTATTTTCACCAAGCTGGATTTAAGAGGGGCCTACAACCTAGTCCGCATTCGAGCCGGGGATGAATGGAAAACGGCTTTCAGGACCCGTTTCGGACACTACGAGTACTTGGTCATGCCCTTTGGCCTATGCAATGCCCCTGCCACATTCCAGCATCTGGTCAATGATATATTCAGAGATTTCCTGGACATCTTTATGATAGTTTACTTGGATGATATTTTGATCTTCTCCAATTCCCTTGACCAACATCGAGAACATGTTCGCAAAGTCTTGAGCCGTCTTCGTTTACACGGACTGTATGCCAAAGCAGAAAAATGTGAATTCGAACTAAGGAACATTCAGTTCTTGGGGCTAGTGATCTCCCCTATCGGCATTAAGATGGATCCTCAAAAAGTGTCCGCTGTGCTAGATTGGCCAGCCCCTCTGGACAAGAAGGGTGTACAGCGCTTTGTCGGATTCGCAAATTTTTACAGAAAATTTATTAAAGGTTTTTCTGCCATCATTTCACCTATCACGCAGCTAACCAAGCAGAACTGTCGTTTTCACTGGAATTCTGAGGCTCAAGAGGCCTTTGAAGAATTAAAAAGACGGTTTACCTCAGCTCCAATTCTCAGCCATCCGGACCCATCCCTACCCTTTATTCTGGAAGTAGATGCTTCTGAAGTGGCCGTGGGCGCAGTTATCTCACAGCGACAGGGGAACAAGGATCTGATGCACCCGGTGGGTTTTTTCTCCAGGAAACTCTCGCCGGCTGAGCGAAATTATGATGTGGGTGATCGAGAGTTATTGGCCATTAAGGCAGCTCTGGAAGAATGGAGGTATTTGTTGGAGGGTGCGGTTCATCCGGTTCTAATATATACAGATCACAAGAACCTTGAGTATTTGAGATCTGCTAAAAGACTGAAACCTCGACAAGCCCGGTGGGCTTTATTCTTTACACGTTTCTGTTTTCACATCACTTATCGGCCAGGAACCAAGAACGTGAAACCAGATGCGCTGTCGCGCATGTTTGACCATCCTAAAGAACCTTCTGTACCTGACACCATCCTGCCAGCAAATAACTTCCTACTTCTCCAGACGGACATCTTGTCCTTGATCAGACAAGCATCACCAGAACCTTCAAGCCTTCAAGGACTTGCTGTAGTACCTCGAGATGGGTTATTATGGAAAGGAAGTCAGATATTTGTGCCAGAAGACATCCGAGTCAAGGTGCTGAGCTTGTTGCACGATCATCCACTGGCGGGACATTTTGGGGTCCGTAAGACCCTTGAACTCGTGCAACGCACGTTCTGGTGGCCTAACATGAAGGAATTCTGCAATAAGTACATTAGCTCCTGTCCTGTTTGCATCCAAAATAAGACCTCTAGAAATCGAGCTTGGGGACTATTGAGGCCGTTACCCATACCAGATAGGCCCTGGAGGATGATAGCAATGGACTTCATTGTCGAACTACCATGCTCTGAAGAATGTTCAGCGATCTTCGTAGTAGTCGATCGTCTGTCCAAGATGGCCCACTTTTTGCCCCTAAAGGGGACACCTTCTGCTGTAGAGACTGCCCGTGTATTCATCAAGGAGATTGTCAGGCTGCATGGAGTTCCTGCAAATATAGTATCTGATAGGGGGGTGCAGTTTACATCACGCTTCTGGAAAGCCCTATGTGAGATATTGAAGATTGAATTGGCACTGTCCTCAGCGTATCACCCCCAAACAAATGGGCAAACTGAACGGACAAATCAAACGCTAGAGCAGTACATCAGATGCTTTACTTCATTTGCACAGGATGATTGGGTGTCCCTGCTACCTCTAGCGGAATTTGCCTATAATAATGCTAGCCACTCTGCCACGGGTCAGTCCCCGTTTTTTGCCAATTATGGGTTTCATGTGTCTTTCTTACCAGATTTTCTTCCAGAATCTCCAGTTCCAGCGGTCCAGGACACAGTGCAGTTTCTCAGTCACAACAACCGGATGCTACAGGAGGCGATATCCAAGGCACAAGCAGACAGTAAAAGGTTCTTCGATCAAAAGAGAAGAGGAGATCTAGACCTACAGATTGGCGACAAGGTATGGCTGTCTACTGATAATATTAAACTAGCTTGTCCTTCCAAGAAACTTGCTCCTAAGTTTATTGGACCTTTTCCAGTGAAAAAGAAGGTTAATGAGGTGTCTTACGAACTGTGCTTACCTGATTCATTGAAAATTCATCCTGTATTCCATGTGTCACTATTGAAGCCTGCTGTAACAGATCCCTTCCCTAATAGGGGCACCAGGGTCCCTGAACCTGTCTTGGTGGACGGAAATGAGGAATATGAGGTGGAGGCTATCCTTGATTGCAGAAAGAGATCGGGGCAGGTACAGTTCTTGATCAAGTGGAAGGGGTATGGTCCTGAGAACAATTCATGGGAACCCAATAGCAATATTCACGCTGAACGTTTAATCCAGGCCTATTTCTCGGCTCATCCTGAGAAGAGGAATTATCTGGGCATCCGGAGGCTGCCCGTTGGGAGGGGGCAATGTCAGGGACGTGTTGGTGGTCATCGGGCTAACATTCGTTACGTGCACGAGAGGCTTTCCCAGAGCAATTCAGCCAAATTCCCCATTGGGGGGCGCTGGCGCGCTCCCGCGCGCGCGCGTTCGCGCATGCGCGCGCGCCCGTGCGCGCGCCCGTTCGCGCTAGCGCTGTTTGGCGCCAAAGTCCCTTTAAATAGGTGTCAGTTACTGCTATTAGGTGCTGTTCGTCTGCAGCTCTGCACCTGAATTCTGTAATCTGCCTGTTGTTTATACTGTGAATTGACCCGGCTCCGTCTGACCATCCTGCTATCTCCTATCCGACCCGGCCTGCCTGACCTTGCTGTATCCTGATTACCTGTTGCCGATTATCTGCCTGCCTGACTATTCTGTGATTATTCCTTCTACCATATACCTGCCTGATCTCCTGCTGATACGGACTGTTTGACTCTGCTTGCTTGTGTCCTGAGACGCTGCTCACCACCTGCTCTTCCAGCTCCAGGTTCTGCTGCTGCACAACCTTCTCCTGCCTGCTATCGGATCCGCTTCTGCCTACCCGCATCCGCTTCACAGTCTCCTAGAAGGAAGTCTCATCAGCTCCTGCGCTGGTCATCGCAAGAAACCGCATCAGGCACTCCTACCCACTGCGCTCAGTAGACTGCTGTTCCCACTCCAGTGGCTTCTGAACCAGTGCTTAAGAGAGGTCTCCTTTCATCAGTCGGGCTCAATACCAGGTACCTAACACTGTCAGTAGGAAGATAACAGGAACGGATCTAGCTAAACTGAATACAGTGTGTATATATATATATATATATATATATATAACACCTGGGATGCATATATATACACAATACACTGTAAGTGCAGCTAACTGACTGACTGTCCTGCCTAATCTAGCTAACTTAAATGAAATGACACTGTCTCTCTCTCTCTCTATCTCTCAGCACGCCGGAACACACTACACAGGGCCGCCGTGCAGGCAGCCTTATATAGTGTGGGCCGTGTTCTAAATTGGCCAAAGCCACCCTGGCTTTGGCCAATTACAGCTCTCTCTACTGACAGCCCTGTGATTGGCCAAGCATGCGGGTCATAGTACATGCTTGGCCAATTATCAGCCAGCAATGCACTGCGATGCCGCAGTGAATTATGGGCCGTGACACGCCACACGAATTTGGCGCGAACGGCCCATATCTTTCGCAATTTGACAAACGGTCGAACAGGCGATGTTCGAGTTGAACATGGGTTCGACTCGAACACGAAGCTCATCCCTATTCTCAACGTCCTACCTCTGAGAGCGCTATGCATCCATGTGGCTACTTTTCCAAGAAATTGTCACCTGCGGAGTGCAATTATGAAATTGGGAACAGAGAGCTGTTAGCGATCATTTTAGCCCTTAAGGAATAGAGGCATCTCTTTGAAGGTACCACTGTGCCGGTTATCATTCTTACTGACCATAAGAATCTCACATTCTTGACTGAGGCTAAATGCCTCTCTCCCAGAAGGGTGTGATGGGCTCTTTTCTTGTCACGTTTCAATTACATTGTTTCATTCTTACCCGGTGCTAAGAATGTAAGGGCTGACACTTTGTCGCAACAATTTTCCTCCACTTCCAAGATCGAGTCGGTTCTGGTTCCTGTGATTTCTCCTGATCGTATTTTGGCTACGGTTCGCACCAGGCTCACTTCCCCTTTGGGTGACAAAATTATTATCAGGTCCATGCTCCTCCTGAGAAACCTTGTGACTGCTGCTTTGTCCCTGAGAGTCTCCATACTGCCATGCTCTAGACTTACCATTCATAGTAGGTAGGTGGAAATTATACCCCAGTCCATCATGTCCAACCTATGTGTGTGATTATATGTCAGTATTACATTGCATATCCCTGTGAGTTGCTGTCGTTCAGGTGCTTATCTAATAGTTTTTTTGAAACTATTGATGCTCCCCTCTGAGACCATCGTCTGTGGAAGGGAATTCCATATCTTTACTCTTACAGTAAAGAACCCTCTACGTGGTTTAAGGTTAAACCTCTTTTCTTCTAATTTTAATGAGTGGCCATGTGTCTTGTTAAACTCCCTTCTGCGAAAAAGTTTTATCCCTATTGTGGGGTCAAATTGGAATCATATCCCCTCTCAAGCATCTCTTCTCCAGAGGGAATAAGTTCAGTGCTCGCAACCTTTCCTCATAACTAATATCCTCCAGACACTTTATTAGCTTTGTTGCCCTTCTTTGTACTTGCTCCATTTCCAGTACATCCTTCCTGAGGACTGGTGCCTAGAACTGGACAGCATACTCCAGGTGCGGCCGGACATGAGTCTTGTAGAGCCAGAGAATTATTGTTTTATCTCTGCAGTTGATCCCCTTTTTAATGCATGCCAATATTTTGTTTGCTTTGTTAGCAGAAGCTTGGCATTGCATGCCATTGCTGAGCCTATCATCTACTAGGACACCCAGGCCCGTTTCTATCCTAGATTCCCCCAGAAGTTCTCCCCCCAGTGTATAGATTGCATTCATATTTTTGCCACCCAAATGCATTATTTTACATTTTTCTACATTAAACCTCATTTGCCATGTAGTTGCCCACCCCATTAATTTGTTCAGATATTTTTCTAAGGTTTCCACATCCTGCGCAGAAGTTATTGCCCTGGTTAGCTTAGTATCGTCCGCACATACAGAGATTGAACTATTTATCCCATCCTCCAGGTCCTTTATGAACAAAATAAATAGGATTGGTCCCAGCACAGAACCCTGGGGGACCCTACTACCCACCTCTGACCATTCTGAGTACTCCCCATTTATCACCTCCATATACTCACCCTATGGTCCATGCCAATGGACCCTATTTTGTACAGCAAATGTTTATGGGGAACTGTTTCAAATGCTTTTGCAAAATACAGATACACCACATCTATGGGCCTTCCTTTATCTAGATGGCAACTCACCTCCTCATAGAAGGTTAATAGATTGATTTGGCAAGAACGATTCTTCATGAATCCATGCTGATTACTGCTAATGATACCGTTCTCGTTACTAAAATCTTGTATATAGTCCCTTTCATTCCCTCCAAAAGCTTGCATACTATTGATGTATGGCTAACTGGTTTGTAATTCCCAGGGATGTATTTTGGGCCCTTTTATGTTTCAATGGTTTTTATTTCAATTTTTCACATTTTCCATAGTAAAATAGAAGTAAAAAGCGAATAAACAGTTTTGTAGTGATAATTGCAGCACCACACTTTATGACAAATATAAACTTTATATGATATGGTACTGACTTTGTGCCATCTGAGATGCAATTTATATTATTATTGCTACATTAGTGTTTTCAAAGTGGGGTCTGTGCCCAGGCTAAATTATCATTTTAAGATTTCAGCAATATGACCCTCATTATTTTGTCAGCCCAATTAGAGGTGACAAAAAGAGATAGTTGTGCCTAAAGAGAGACCGGTTAAGAAGGAAGGAAAAGAGTAAAGCTTTAGAGATTTAGAAAGTAACCCCCGCACCCCAATTTCCTCCCCCCCATCAGCCCATCTACAACGATGTAGCTCTGGAGTCTCCCGTTAAACACCGGATCCAGGGACTCCATATCTTTTCGAGCTGTTGCATTTTATCATTTAAGGTTCCAGTCATTTGTTCGTTAAGCATGATCCAGGAGAGTTTGTGTTTGAGCTGATCAAATGGCACTGCTGCCTATTTACATGATTTCGCTATTGTAATTTTTGCTGCTGTAAATACAAACGTTATAAGACGCCTTTGAAATTTTGAGGCTGATTCTATCTCGGCACCCAACAGTGCTTGTCTTGGGAATTTAACTAGGTTTACCTGGTTGAGGGAGTATGTAAAATTATACATCCTGATCCAGTAGCGTCTCACCTTTGGGCACTGCCACCACACGTGGTATATCGTCCCCAGTTGTCCACAGCCACGAAAACATCGAGGGGATGCATTGGGTATGAAGGTCGCCAGTCTTGTTGGGATCATATACCATCTCATTAAAACTTTGAAATTTGCTTCTATTGATGATGTATTTATGATGGATTTTGTGGCCCCCCGGGCTATTTTGTGCCACTCGTCCAGCTCAATACTCAGTCCTGGAGGTCAGCCTCCCATCTCTTTATATATTCCAACTTTTCAGTACAATTCGTTAGGACTGTGTATATTTCAGAGATATGCCCTCTGATCTTATCATATTGTGTGCACAAATATTCCATGGGGGTCATTGTAGCTATGTCTCAATTTCTTAATATAGTAGATAAGAAGTGTACTATCTGTGTGTATCTAAAGAATTCTGAGATCGGTAGCTGATGTTTTTCCTCTAGTGCCATTCTCGTTAGGATGCCCCTATGATCACATATATCTGATTTTCTCAGTAGTCCCTTGTTTGTCCACCATTGAAATGTTCTAGGAGTGAGGCCCGGGTGAAGTTTATGTTTCTCAATATTTTGGCTAATGGGGTATTTAGGGATTGAAATTTGTGAGATTTAAGTAGTCTGTCCCTTTTGGACCCTTTTTAAATATTGGTGCTACATTGGCTTTTCTCCAATCAACTGGTACCATTCCAGTCAGTAGACTGTCAGTAAAAATTAGGAACAATTGTCTGGCAATTACTTGACTGAGTTCTCTAAGTACCCTCGGATGCAAGCCATCTGGTCCCGGTGATTTATTAATGTTAAGTTTCCCAAGTCTAATTTTAATTCTGTCCTCTATTAACCATGGAGGTGCTTCCTGTGATGTGTCATAAGGATAAACCTTGCAGTTTTGGTTACTGAAGCCCCCCGATTCCCTCGTGAAGACTGAGGAGAAGAATAAATTCAATACCTTTGCCATCTTCCCATTCTTGGTAACAGATGTTCTTCCTCATTCTTTATGGGGCCAATATGGTCTGTCCTCCCTTTTTTACTGTTTACATACTTAAAGAATTTCTTGGGATTTTTTTTACTCTCCTCTGCTATGTGTCTTTCGTGTTCTATCTTAGCCGCCCTAATTGCACCCTTACATTTCTTGTTGCATTCTTTATAATGTCTGAATTCTGATGATGATCCCTCAATCTTGTATTTTTTGAAGGCTGCTGGCCACCCTGGGAATAATCAGCTCTTTTGGGCCATTTCTCAACAATTCTCAACAAAGCTGCTTGTTCCATGTGTGCTCAGAATAAGACTCCAACGACACCTTCCAGTAGGTCTCCTACAACCCATACCCAATGGAGAGAGGCCTTGGACCCATCTGTCTATGTATTTCATTGTGGAGTTACCCAACTCCCAGGGCAACACAGTTATCCTTATGGTAGTTGACCGGTTCTTGAAAATGTCTCATTGTGTTCCACTTAAGAAGTTGCCCACATCTAAGGAACTGGCTTCCATTTTTCGCTTACATTACCCAAATGGATAGTCTCATCAATCCTCCCCATGGGCTGTTAGTAACGATGCTGGATGATTCTGGGTAAGGTGAATCTGGACATCAGGGAATGATTGGCTCATCCCGTTGATCGTTCCGTCTGTGGTATCCACCGCCCGGTCGTCCTCACACAGAGATCACAAAGATGATGCTGTGATCGCTAGTTTTTTTTTTTTTTGGTCCCATACAGGGGTTATGCTTCTCCAGAGCAAGGGTGCCAGGCAGGTCAGACAGAGGGGGTCAGCAGTCTGTTTCCCCTGTAGGTCAAAGAGCTCACGCTTGCTGCACAGCTAGCCATGGTGCTTCAGGAAAAGCTAAGATAATATATACTGTATATTTGACTTGTGTTTAGTGGCATTTAAAGGTGACTGAAAAAAGATGTCTGAACCCAGACTGCCAGGTGGGTTGGATTGTTCACAGGGTCAGGGTGATGCAGATGAACAGGTCAAAGCAGCCCTCTAGGGGGCCATGCTACATTATCATTGAAGCCTTCACCAAAACACTTATGGGCACTCCCTCACCTTATTAATGTGACCTTTACAGAACAAAGGTCTCAAGTACTTATCCATTTTATAGCCAGAACATGGATGTTTCACCTCTGGTGGCAGCACACTGCTTAAACTCCAGGATGAGCACTCATTTTCAGATACAAAAAAGGAAAAACATAGTTCTCTCCGTAATACACCATTTATTGTTTGGAAAAGAAGAAGGGTAACAGCGCTCTCTGCAGGGACAACTCAATCCATACACCAGGTCCACTCACAGGTGCCGAGGCTCAATGTGTCCCAACACACTCCAATGCAACAGTAATAAGCTCCGACTAAGGCTATTGCCGAAACGCGTCAGCTTTATTGTTTTATTGTCACCCTGATGTACCAATAAACGACACTTCAAGGAATACAGTTTTGCTGGCTCTCCTTATTACTACACCATTTATTGTTGCAAAAAGAGATACTCACTTGTACATAGATAAAACAAAGTCTTCAGTCTCAGGATGACCTCAAGAGAGCTGTGCTGTACATCATCTCCTTATCCCTACATGAGCTGCACCATACACCAATCTCTTCTGGCTAAAACAACACAACCAACAGACTTGCCAACAAACTCTTGTCTCGCCACATGATCCCTAAACTCTGCCCAACATGTTTCATCAGCAATGATGTTATCAGGGTCACTTCATGACATTCCTGCCCACTGCTGCATGGAGCGAGCTGTCATTTAACGGCCCGTCTGTTAGATGGAGACGTGTCGGCGGTTCCACATTCAACTTGCGTTCCAGTCTGGCCGGAAGTAATGTGTGAGAAGAAAGTCATCTGACGCATTTTGTCATACAAGTGCCTTGAAAACGGTCTTCTAACACATCACTTCTGTCCAGACTGGAACGCAAGTTGAATGCGGAACTGCCGACACGTCTTCATCTCACAGATGGGCCGCTGAATGCATTCAAACAGTAGCAGTGGCGTTTTTTAAAGATGGAAATTGTAGTATACAATTTTTACTTAAATAAATCGCATGAGTTTTTACCCTATGATGAGCTTCCTATCTTTTGTTTTATTCTGGGCATATTATCATCCATCCCTGAAATCCGGGAGCCATAGCCAGAGGATCTTCATCCCAGAAGGAACACACCAGGGTTTGGAGTATGGGGTTAGGTCCCCATGAAGACCTACAAGCGAGTTTGACTCTGTTTGCTATATGGCAAAGGGGTCCAACCCATCTGGTGAGTTTTAAATCTCTAACACTCCCAAGAAGTGGATCATCACAACATTGGGATTTGGAGCACTGGCACTTTTGCACAGAAAAAGGACTATTTGCACCATTATCACCATGTGCAGTTTATATTGCACTATTGTCATTTTATTATCAAATTTATTAATTTTTGTATATCCAATGCTGTTGTCACTATCACATATTTAGAATAGTTTATATGCCCAATTCCCAGGTACTATCAGCTTGTAGAAATTAATTAGGAGGAGGAGCCGGCGCTGTTTATCCATTATCATCTTTGTGTACCTACCCAATCTAGTGGGGATATTCTGAACAGCAGCAGGTCCATATATTTAAGGATATTTTATTCCAAGGCACGAGTGTCTTATCCCATACATATCATTTATACATTCACATCTTCAGTGCCCACTAATTAGTGATTCTATGTGCTCCTCTCCAAAAATACAGTGACCGTGAATATTGTGCTCTACACATGTGGAAACTCCCTCACCAGCTACTTTTTTTTTCAACAATTGAAAGGGTGAGATCATGCACATATTCTCTGTAAGAAAAAGAAAAAATATATATACATATATATTGTACATACATTTTCAAAAGGGTCTTCTGGACAGTCTTATGGTGTAAGGGGTTCTTCCTCTTTCTCCAGAGGTGGGTGATTTTACTGCTGCATTGAAGCGAGCAGGGGCATTTTCAGTGCAGCAATACTCTGAGGGCTGCATGATGATGCTTCTTAAGGGAGAGGGGCCATGACAGCCTAGGCTCAGAGGAAGTAGTTTGGATGGTTGAGGTAACCACTCTGGATTTAAGATGAGTATTGCAGCAAAAGTGGTAGCCTGCAGCCTCCTCTAGAACTTCCTGCGCTGTTCAGCAACATGGGCTTCAATCTGCAGAATTCAATAGGTGTGCATCATCTATTGGTTTAAATTAATACTGTCTTCAAGTGTTTCACAAGTGTGCACCACTTTAATACTAATTGTCGGTTCCCTGGTGTACTAATGGACATTTACCCTAGAACCCAGAACATTTGTGTTGCAGGGTATAAGGCATGTAGTCCAGGTCTTCCAAAAGACTATAGCAGTGATGGCGAACCTTGGCACCACAGTTGTTTTGGAACTACATTTCCCATAATGCTCATGCACTCTGTAGTATAGCTGAGCATCATAGGAAATGTAGCTCCAAAACATCTGGGGTGACCAGATTCACCATCACTGGACTATAGAGTGGATAAGGGTGGTGGTCATCTGCGAGGCTTCCTTCCCTGAGATCCTAGTGGTGCGTGGCATGAAAGCTGTGTGTGAACTGAACCTATCCCACCTTCTATGAGAAGCTTGGCCACTAGTGACTGAAGAGTCAGCTACAGTATCTTGTTAATGCTTGTTGGATTCTTCAGATACAAAGCATCCAGAGCTCAGAAAAAGTTAGGGTCATATCCCACCACATCACAGAGTGATGATACCCCCTTACCAAATAGTTGTGTGCCCTCTTCCAGCAGAAAGCATTTGTAACCAAGAAACCAAATAGACCCCACAAATAGCTGCTCTGTAACCTGCTTTGCCCATGTGTGTTCAGTGTTGACTTGTTCTCCGCTGCACCCATCTCTGCATGTCCACCTTCTGCCAAGATAACACCAAGTGGGATATTTTAGCTGAAGGATCTTTGGAATTGACCATACTACAGAGGAATGTGTAGTCCAAGCACACCTAAACCTCCTAAAGAGAATTTACAGTTTCAGAACACTGAACCTTGCCTGCCTAGGTGAACTATAAGAGGACTGATGCCAGCACTTTACTCTAATTACTTTACGTGAACTGTTTACTATTTATCTTTGTTTATACATTGTTCTTTTTGGTTGTCCTCCTGCTATGGTTGCATGTAATGCCAGGGACAGCTTTCCTTAACAGCAGGGGTCTCCAAACTTTTTAAACAAAGTGCCAGTTTATGGTCCTTCAGGCTTTAGGCAGGGGAAGATGGACTGTGACCAGTCAGAGTAGAAAATGTCTTGGCATCGGAAGGCATAAACAGTGCCCTGTCTTTGTTTATAATGGGAGGAAGAAGGTCCCATTGTTGGTATAAATGAGAAGAATATTGCCACTGATGGTGTCAGTGGGAGGAATGGTGTCCCATCATTGGTGTGAGTTGATGGAATAATGCCCTAAGGGCCAGATAAAGGCAGGCAAAGGGCCACATCTACCCCCAGGCTGCAGTTTGGACACCACTGCTTAACAGGATGGGAAATGTAGCATGGTGTTAGGTGTGTAATTCTCACTTTTCACCACTAGATGGCCTTACCCTTCTATAGTTCCTTAACCGCTTGCCGACCAGCCCCGTCATTATACTGCAGCAGGTCGGCCCGATCCCGCTATCCGTCGTAGCTGTACTTCGGCTCCTTTAAGCAGGATAGCAGGCGCACGCGCACCGCCGGAGGCGCGTGCATGCGCCCACTGCACTGCGGGGGTGCCGGTGTTCATGGTCAATGGTCACGATGACCGCAGGGCATGAGCAATCGCGGGCACGAGAGGCAGAACAGGGACGTGTGTGTGTAAACACACGAATCCCTGTTCTGTCCTGTTCTGTGAGGAGAGACAGATCGTGAGTTCCCTAATAGCTAGGAACCACGATCTATCATTTCCTCTAGATCGATCCCCTCCCCCTACAGTTAGAAACACACCCAGGGAACACAGTTAACCCCTTGATAGCCCCTAAGTGTTAACCCCTTCCCTGCCAGTGACATTTTTACAGTAATCAGTGCATTTTTATAGCACTGATCGCTGTATAAATGCAAATGGTCCCAAAAATGTGTCCAAAGTGTCCCATGTGTCCGCCATAATTTCGCAGTCCTGATAAAAATTGCAGATTGCCACCATTACTAGTTTAAAAAAAAATAATTAAAAAAATGCTATAAATCTATCCCCTATTTTGTAGATGCTCTAACTTTTGTGCAAACCAATCAATATACGCTTATTGCGATTTTTTTTACCAAAAATATGTAGAAGAATACATATCGGCCTAAACTGAGAAAAAAATTAGCTTTTTTTTAAAAAAAAAAATGGGGATATTTATTATAGCAAAAAGTACAAAATATTGTGTTTTTTTCAAAATTGTCGCTCTTTTTTTATAGCTCAAAAAAAAAACAAAATGCAGAGATGATCAAATACCACCAAAAGAAAGCTCTATTTGTGCGAAAAAGGACGTAAATTTTGTTTGGGTACAGCATCGCACAACCGCGCAACTGTCATTTAAAACGACGCAGTGCCGACTCGCAAAAATTGGCCCGGTCATTCAGCAGCCAGATCTTCCGGGGCTGAAGTGATTAAAGTGGCTGTAAAGGCACATGGTTTTTTACCTTCATGCATTCTATGCATTAAAGGTAAACAACCTTCTGTGTGCAGCACCCCCACTCTAATACTTATACCAGTGATGCCCTTGAGAGCCTTGGCTATCCAGGGACTCACACTCCTGCTGCTGTCATTCACAGCCAGTGAGCCAATCAGGAGATGGAGGGTCAAACCGCAGCCCCGTGTGTGAACAGACACAAGCGGCTCGGTAGCAAGCTGCTTGCTGTGAGGGCAGAAGGAAGGGGCCAGGATCTTGGCTGCTCTGTGAGAAAACCATTGCAAAACCATTGCACTGAGCAAGTAAGTATATTATATATATTTTTTTCTTTTAAATACTTAATACTGCTTTAATCTCTTCTTTTCACTCAATCAACATTTACCACCTCTCTTTTTGAAAACCACTGCAGTTTACTTCCTCTAGGTCTAACAGAGGACACCCCTTGCAGCCAGTAGGGGAAATCCTTGAAGAAATCTAACTCTCCCAAAGGATTGGGAGAAAGATAGTTCTCACCTTAGCATCATCACCAGGAAGAGGCTCGGGAAAGAAGACCATTTGCCAGGAAGTATCTGAAATATTTAATATCCTCCCAACCATCTCATAAGGACCCCAAGCCTGCTGATTTATAAGGGGAGGTGTAGATAGCGCTGGACGGACTCAATCAGTCACTGTTGTAGGGTACGCAAGGGTGTGGGCAGATAGGAAGGGTTTGCTTCCAGAGGTTTTTTGCCCGGTTTGAGGAAAAGGTAGTGGTGGGGCCCTCTTTGGGCCTGGGCTGCTACCTCGGGGTACGGCCTTGTGGTCGTCTCCGTGTATGTTTGAGAAGAAGTGAAAGTAAAAGAGCGTGTATCCAGTAGCTGCAGGTTTTAAAGACGTTTTATATGAAGTCACAGCAATAAAATGAGGCCAACACCTCTGAACCTACAGTCAGCGTTTGGACATTTATCAGTCGAATCCATGTGCCAAAGGCAGTCCCCACCAGGACCATTCTTTAATAACTCTCAACAGCAGCCCTGATGAAGGGGGAGTCCTTAGTCCCCCCGTAACGAGTTGGCCTCATTTTATTGCTGTGACTTCAATTAAAACGTCTTTAAAACCTGCATCTACTGGATACTGGGCTCTCCTTTACTTTCACTTCTTCTCAAGCCTGCTGATTGACACTAAACTAGCCACCCATAAAACGAATGGAACTTCTCTAGCACACTGGATGGAGCAAGCTCAAGCAGCAAGTGACTGAGACAGTACAGTCCATGCATAGAGAACACTAACAGGCACACTTTGAAAGGATGGACTACAGTCCTCTTTCCTACAGAATCCACAAAAAAGGTAAAAAGAAACTTGGAAAAATAACACATCTGTACAATGGTAAGATTGTTGCTGAAAAAAGAAAAAAACTCATTTTATTCTTTTGGTATGCAGGTTGCACACAATTTTCTGTCTGAGAGCTTTGGTCCTTATCCCGTAGATCAGAGGGTTTACAGAAGTAGCTATGCCGGTACCAATCAAAGGTATGATAACATCTACTTTGGTTGATACAGAACCTGTGCTTAGACTGTACCTGAAATTAATGAACAAGAGGGTCACAACATAAACAGAGAAGGCCAATATGTGAGTCATCAATGTATGTATAGCTTTCTGGGAGGATTCTGCAGAAAGCTTCAGGCAGATGGCAATTGTTCTTATGTAACAGTACATTATAACAAGTAAGCAACCAATTGAATTTAACAAGGTCAAAATCGTTCCATAAATTATGTTAATTGTTATATCACTGCAAGCAAGAGGTTGTAGAGACATGACTTCACAATAGACATTGCTGACATTTACCCCACAAAAAGTTACCCTTGATACCAACAATACACTTACACATATTATCACCACTACATAAACATATATGGCGACTGATATTGTTTGAGTTTTAGCATTGGTCATCAGAGTGTGGTATCTCAGAGGGTTGCCTACAGCCAGATATCGATCATATGCCATTACCGTAAAAATAAATATTTCATAGGTTGCGTAAAGCTCGATACAGAAAGATTGACAGAGACACCCTGTGATTGAGATGGTTGAGCATCCAGACAACAAGTCAAAAGCCAGCTTAGGAAAAAAAGATGCATTTCCCAACATCACATTGATAACCATGATGCATATTAAGATGTACATAGGCTCATGCAAGCTTTTCTCTGTCCAGGTTACATAGACAATCATAGAACTCATAAACAATGTGACTGAAAATATTGCGAGAGCCAAAACAGCACATACATATCCAAATGATTCAATCTCAATAAGCCCCACCAGAACAAAGTTGGTTACAGAGATATTTTTCAGAGATGAGCTCATGACTTGGATTTATGTCTTGCAAAATCAACAATTCTTAAAATGTTCTATTCAATCCAAATGCTTTAAATTGAAAAGGGCCAATCATAGAGGCCCTGTGGATAGTAGTGCGAACTTTGTCGCATTGCTTTTCTCTTGAATTCAGTTGGGCTTTTATATGTTTCATAAAGATATCACCTCACTCATAATTTAAATTTAGAAACTTTGCAGTCACTCCTTCCAAGTCTTCCCAGTGGACCACATCTGCCTCTGATGGCCTAATTAGTGTCAGTAATGGAATGAAGTAGCGCCGATTAATTTAACAAGCTTTTAAAATGAGAGACAAAACATAAAAAAAATAAAACATGAAAAATGTTTGAATTAAAAATTGAACCAACCTTAGTTTTGCATAGTAATGGTGTAAGACACGTCTCTTCTCTTTTGTTGGCTTGAGATCATTGTTGATTCAATCATGCACAATCATATGATTTATTGTCATTGCAAAAATAAATTCACAATTACATTTCTATCCTACTCCTCATGTTAACAAACCATAAAAAAAAAAACATAAAAACAATACATCATGCAGTCATGCACAGTACATACTGTAAACCAAAGCAATATCCAGAATACTAAAGCATTCCCTTTAAAAAAAAGGAATGCCTGTTATAATGACAGTAACCCAGGAACACCCGGCTCATTAATTCAATATAATTTCCATATCTTTTATAGCCTTTGGAAAAAAAAACTCTCTGAACCCACAGCTGAACAAACTGTGGAACTGATGGTTCGGGAAGCCTCCACTTCCGGTCCGGGCCAATTCTAGCATTCCTCTCCTACATCTCAAAAAACATTTTTTTTTTTTTGCTAGAAAACAACTTAGAAATCCCAAACATTATATATATATATTTTTTTAGCAGAGGTCCTAGAGAATAGAATGGTGGGCATTGCATATTTTTATGTCACACGATATTTGGGCAACAGTTTTTCAAACACAATTTTTTTGGAAAAAATACACTTTAATGGATTTTAATGCACAAAAACACAATATAATACCCAATTGTTTGATAGAATATAAAAGGTGATGTTATGATGAGTAAATAGATACTAAACATGTCATATTTTAAAATTGCATGGAACGGGGTCAAATTATGGTACCTAAAAATCCTCATTAAACAATGCTTTAAAAGCCTTTACAAGTTAATAGTTTAGAGTTACACGGGAGGCCTGTATATTGCTCTTGATCTGACATTGCTCCTCACATGTGTGGTGCGATCGCCGTTTACTTATGTGTGTGGGACCTACATGTGCATTCACATTTGTGCACAAGTATGGGGGGACAGGGGCAATTTTAAAAAAAAATTGTTAATAAAAAAATGTTTTAAAGCTGTAACTTTAACTTTCTTTTTTATAAACATACAGTATATAAATGTTATTGCTATTACAAGGGATAAACAACAACAAAACCCTTGTATTAGCATGGGCCATAACAGGTCCTCTTTATGGAGCGATCTGCAGTCTATTAGACCCTAAATCTCTCCTCTGGCCTTCAATGCAACCGATCAGACACAGATCGGTCTGATCGGCTGCTTCCCTGGCTGGCAACGGACAAAGAACCTAAACAGGAAGTGATTAAATCCTTGTCACTTCCTGTTTCTGATGTCACACAGTGGGAGGAACAACATCAGTTCCTCGCACTGTGTGCCTAGAGCTGGATGCTGCCGATCACATCCTTACTGGCCTCTCCGATTGCACAGGAGAGCTCTGTTAAGGCGGTGGCAGCGGCAGAAGGGGGATAGGACCCACGTCCGCATCCTGTAAAAGTAATCCAGTGGCATGTTAGCTGCTCGGATATCTCAATCATTGCTGCAGCAAGGACCGAGATATCACCCTTCTTACGTTTCATGTGGGTGACAAAGTTTGGTTATCTTGCAAAAATGTGAAGGTTCACGTTCCATCGGCTAAACTGGGCCAAAGGTTTGTGGGACGTTTCCAGATTTTTGCTCAAATCAACCCAGTTACCTTTTGCTCAAAACTATCTGACAGTATGAAGGGTCACCCTGTTTTTCACATATCACTACTCACAGGCCCGGATTTACTCCCTTTGCCGCCCCAAGGCCGGGTCCTTCAATGCCGCCCCCCCCCCCCCCCCACACACACACACACACCACGTCCTTTATCGATGACTTCTACAATAGATCAATTAAAAACATATCTCCACACACAAGAACACTGAAAATAACTGGCTTTAATTGTACAGACTAAAAATACTTCAGGGTAAGCGCGCGAGGGGTAATGATTTTTCGCAGGCAATTTTTCAGGGCAATGGCTGGTGTTAGTGCCTCAATCATCCCCGGCACCATGGTTGTTATGGTGTCAGGATGATTGAAACACATTATTCCTATCATTACATTGTAATATAAACTGAAATAGTTCAACTCACCATAATGCAGAATCATTGGGAGCCCTGAGCGTG
This sequence comes from Lithobates clamitans, assembly GCA_037952925.1. Lineage (NCBI taxonomy): Eukaryota > Metazoa > Chordata > Amphibia > Anura > Ranidae > Lithobates > Lithobates clamitans. The sequence goes on along the minus strand of JBBGZY010000083.1, from coordinate 1,043,314 downwards.
TCACTTGCCACCATCTCTTGTCACTTGCCACCATGCCTGCCACCAGATGGGGATATCACTTGCCACGCTGCCTGCCACCAGATGGGGATGTCACTTGCCACACTGCCTGCCACCAGATGGGGATGTCACTTGCCACGCTGCCACCAGATGGGGATATCACTTGCCATGCTGCCTGCCACCAGATGGGGATGTCACTTGCCACACTGCCTGCCACCAGATGGGGATAACACTTGCCACGCTGCCTGCCACCAGATGGGGATGTCACTTGCCACGCTGCCTGCCGCCGGATGGGGATGTCACTTGCCACGCTGCCTGCCACCAGATGGGGATGTCACTTGCCACCAGATTGGGATGTCACTTGCCACCAGATGGGGATGTCACTTGCCACCAGATGGGGATGTCACTTGCCACCAGATTGGGATGTCACTTGCCACAAGATTGGGATGTCCCTTGCCATGCTGCCTGCCATCAGAAGGAGGAGGAGGGCGGAACAGCAGTGCGGGCAATGAGAGATGTCATCTTTCTCCCTCGCCGCCGCACCGCTGACATTAGTTGCTATTTTTTCAAAAATGGCGCCGGGCGGCGCAAGTACGCTACTGCGCATGCGCCGCCCAGCCGAGCGCTTACGAGCTTTCCCGAGCCCGGCCGGCTTCGGAACGGCGCATGCGCAGTTTCGTGGTCGGCTCGCGGCCATCTTGCCCATAATAGACTGCAGCAAGAAAGGGGGGGCGGCCGCGAAGTCGCTGCAGGAGCGGCGCCGCCCCTACACCACTGCCGCCCCGAGGCCTGGCCTCAGTGGCCTTGTGGCTAATCCGGCCCTGATCAGGTCTGTATTGTTGGTAATCAGTAGATCTAGTAACATCTTGTTTCTAGTTGGTGCGTTTACCATCTGACCCATGAAATTGTCCTGGAAAACATTTAGGAACTGGCGAGCCTTAGATGAATGCGTGGTTCCTTCCGCCCAGTCTATGTCTGGATAATTAAAATCCCCCATTATGATAACACTTCCCATCCTTGCTGCTCACCTCTCCCGAATTACTCTGCTGGAGGCCTCCGCTCCTTCATATAACTTTCCTTTCCTGAAATACTCTCCACTGTTGGAGGATTCTGCTCTTTCCTCTATCTAACTCTCCTCTCCTGAATTACTCAGCACTGCAGGAGGACTCGGCTCCTTTCTCTAACTCTTCTCTCCTGAAATGCTCTCCACTAGGGATGAGCTTCGATTTCGAGTCGAACTCATGTTCGACTCGAACATTGGCTGTTCGCAAGTTCGTCGAACAGCGAACAATTTTGGGTGTTCGCGGCAAATTCGAAGGGGAACACCCTTTAAAAGTCTATGGGAGAAATCAAAATGTGCTAATTTTAAAGGCTTATATGCAAGTTATTGTCATAAAAAGTGTTTGGGGACCCGGGTCCTGCCCCAGGGGACATGGATCAATGCAAAAAAAAGTTTTAAAAATGGCTGTTTTTTTCAGGAGCAGTGATTTTAATAATGCTTAAAGTCAAACAATAAAAGTGTAATATTCCTTTAAATTTCGTAGCTGGGGGGTGTCTATAGTATGCCTGTAAAGGGGCGCATGTTTCCCGTGTTTAGAACAATCTGACAGCAAAATGGCATTTCAAAGGAAAAAACCCATTTAAAACTACTCGCGGCTATTGCATTGCCGACAATACACATAGAAGTTCATTGATAAAAACGGCATGGGAATTCCCCACAGGGGAACCCCGAACCAAAATTAAAAAAAAAAAAAGACGTGGGAGTTCCCCTAAATTCCATACCAGGCCCTTCAGGTCTGGTATGGATATTAAGGGGAACCCCGCGCCAAAAAAAAAAAAAAAACGGCGTGGGGTCCCCCCAAAAATCCATACCAGACCCTTATGCGAGCACGCAACCTGGCAGGCCGCAGGAAAAGAGGGGGGGACGAGAGTGCGCCCCCCCTCCTGAACCTTACCAGGCCACATGCCCTCAACATTGGGAGGGTGCTTTGGGGTAGCACCCCAAAACACCTTGTCCCCATGTTGATGAGGACAAGGGCCTCATCCCCAAAACCCTGGCCGGTGGTTGTGGGGGTCTGCGGGCGGGGGGCTTATCGGAATTTGGAAATTTGGACCCCGTGACCCCGCCCCCCTCTGACGCATTGTGACTTGACGGGACTTCCCTGTGATGTCACGGGGAATGCCACAGGGAAGTCCCATCATGTCCCGTGCGTCAGAGGGGGGTGGGGTCACCGGGTGGCAGGCATCTGAGCCATGAGTGGGTAGTCACTACACATTAAGAAGCAGGGCATGGGTGAGGTCAACCTGTGATGGGCAGTGCCTGCATGTTTAAAGACAGGCTGTGGGTGGGGCCAACCTTTGATGCGCAGTCCCTGCATAATTTAGAGGCAGGATCTGGGTGTTACCAACTAGTAAAGTGGATGTGATTTAGGCACACCCACCCAGAAGGTGGGATACCAATGGCAGGTTTAGTGTCCCAGGACCATAAAGTTGGTGAGTATGTAAGCGTGATGGTCAGGTGTCTACAATCTTGTAAACTTAAACTATAGAGAACTATATTTTTCATTTGATTAGTGATCAATTGCAACTCTTTGTGATTTTCGGATCATGAATAAACTTCTATAAATCGTCTGTTTTGCTCTATCTGTACAGTAATAAATGCTGACCTATTCAATTCCAAAATAAGTCCCAGCTGCCTGAAACCTGAATTCTCATAGATTTGCTTTTCACGTAGCAATTTCAGTTTTATCAAATACCTCAGCTGCAGAGTCTTCAAAACAGGCAAAAAAAAATCTCATAGTCTACCGGAAGCTAAATTCGGAAACTCCACGCATGGCGTCTCGGCCGGCCATGTGCCAATAATTTAGTGCTTTTGTCAGAGTTTCCGGTGAATATATTCATTAAGCGTCTTCCACGAGAATTTAATAACCTCCTGTACATAAGAATTATGTTTAGTCAACAGATCTGGCCAGATGTAAATTATAATTAGAGCATCTCATGTGTCTGAAATGGTTCAGCAATGGTGCTAATTGAAGTGCATGGCTGCTGAAAAAATGATTTTTTTTTTTGCATTTTCAATTTACTCGGTTGATATTGAGGATATTAGATGGATGAAGGAACAGAGGGCTGTCACCTGGTGATTAGCAATGCCAGGACAGAATTCTGCTGAATGGACCAGAGAACCTGTAATTAGACTTTTCATGACATGCACATAGAGGAGCTGCTCTATGTATATGACAGCTTTTCAAGTTTTATCTTAAAGCTGAACTCCGGGAACAAAACCATTATTTTAAATATATTGCTGGATTACCACAAAGGATATAAATCTGCTTTGAGTTTATTAAAGGCTTTGCCAAAAACAAGTATAACCTTGTAAAGATATGAGTTTATATCACATTTAATCACTGTGCTGTACATAGCCTCTGCAGAGAGAAGAGAGAATTATCGTTTTATCCCTGGAGTTGATCCTCCAGGTCGTTTATGAACAAATTAAACAGGTTTGGTCCCAGCACAGCACCCTGGGGGACTCCACTACCCACCCCTGACCATTCCGAGTATTCCCCATTTATCACCACCCTCTGGACTCGCCCTTGTAGTCACTTTTCAATCCTTGTACTCACCCTATGGTCCATGCCAACGGACCATACTTTGCACAGTAAATGTTATCAGGAACTGTGTCAAATGCTTTTGCAAAATCCAGATACACCACGCCTACGAGCCTACCCTTATCATAGATGGCAACTCACCTCCTCATAGAAAGTTAATAGATTGGTTTGGCAAGAATGATTCTTCATGAATCCATGCTGATTACTGCTAATGATACTGTTTTCCTTTCTAAAATCTTGTATATAATCCCTTATCATCTCCTCCAAGAGCTTGCATACTATTGATGTTAGGCTAACTGGTCTGTAATTCCCAGGGATGTATTTTGGTCCTTTTTTAAATATTGGTGCTACATTGGCTTTTCTCCAATCAGCTGGTACCTTTCCAGTCAGTAGACTGTCAGTAAAAATTAGGAACAATGGTCTGGCAATTACTTAACTGAGTTCCCTAAGTACCCTCGGGTGCAAGCCATCTGGTCCCTGTGATTTATTAATGTTAAGTTTCCCAAGCCTATTTGTAATTATGTCCTCTGTTAGCCATGAGGGTGCTTCCTGTGATGTGTCATGGGGACAAAAACTGCAGTTTTGGCCACTGAAGCCCCCTGATTCGCTCGTGAAGGCCGAGGAGAAGAATAAATTCAATACCTTCACCATCTCCCCATCCTTTGTAATCAGATGTCCTTCCTTATTCTTTATGGAGCCAATATGGTCTGTCCTCCCTTTTTTACTGTTTACATACCTAAAGAATTTCTTGCAATTTTTTTTGCTCTCCTCTGCTATGTGTCTTTCGTATTCTAATTGCACCCTTACATATCTTATTGCATTCTTTGTAAAGTCTAAATGCTTATGATGATCCCTCAGCCTTGTATTTTTTGAAGGCCTTCTCCTTTGCTTTTATATGCATTTTTACATTGGAGTTAAGCCAGCCAGGACTTTTGTTCGCTCTTTTAAATGTATTTCCCAATGGGATGCACTGGCTAATGCCCTTATTTATTATGCTCTTAAAGCAAACTCATCTCTCCTCCGTGTTCTTTGTTTCTAAGATTTTATCCCAATTTATATCTTCTAGCAAGGTGTCTGAAATGGTTCAGCAATGGTGCTAATTGAAGTGCATGGCTGCTGAAAAAATGATTTTTTTTTTTTTGCATTTTCAATTTACTCGGTTGATATTGAGGATATTAGATGGATGAAGGAACAGAGGGCTGTCACCTGGTGATTAGCAATGCCAGGACAGAATTCTGCTGAATGGACCAGAGAACCTGTAATTAGACTTTTCATGACATGCACATAGAGGAGCTGCTCTATGTATATGACAGTCTTTCAAGTTTTATCTTAAAGCTGAACTCCGGGAACAAAACCATTATTTTAAATATATTGCTGGATTACCACAAAGGATATAAATCTGCTTTGAGTTTATTAAAGGCTTTGCCAAAAACAAGTATAACCTTGTAAAGATATGAGTTTATATCACATTTAATCACTGTGCTGTACATAGCCTCTGCAGAGAGAAGAGCTGTAGGAGGGGCCCAGAAGGCTCCACCCACTACAGGCTACCTGCAGAAAACTACAGGCGGGATGGAGACAAGACAAACCCCTCTGCACAAGCAGAGCGAGCAGCACTGACCGGTCGTTATAATAGGAAATTTTTTTTTCGGGAGCCGTTTACCCGGGTACATAAATGGGTGGCCCTGCCCCCCTCTGATGCCACGGGGAAGCCATTGGGAAGTCCCCGTGTGTCAGAGGGGGCGGGGTCACCCAGGTACGTCACTATGTGGCCCCGCCCTCAGTTATAAAAGAACTGTCATCGCGCTGAAGCGTCATAAGACGGGTGCCTCCCATGGAAGCGGATCTTTTTTATTTATTTTTATTTTTTAATAAAGGACTTGTCCCAGGATGTGTCTTGTGGTTTTTTAACATTTTGACACTTTTTGTGAAATGTTACGGGTACAATGTACCCGTTACCATTTCAAACAGAGGGGCTAGGATCTGGGGGTCCCCTTGTTAAAAAGGGCTTCCAGATTCCGATAAGCCCCCCGCCCACAGACCCCCACAACCACTGGGCAAGGGTTGTGGGGATGAGGCCCTTGTCCCCATCAACATGGGGACAAGGTGCTTTGGGGGGCCATTGCACAGAGCAGAAAAGTAGGTTTGTTAAGTTTTTAGCGTTCGATATATATAAAAAAAAAGCACAACCTTTAGAATCACTTTAACCTCTTCCCGCCTGCGCTATAGCCAAAAGACAGCTACAGCATGGGCTTACTTTGCGAGGAGGGCGTCCATGGATGTCCTCCCATGATTGCGCTGCTTGTGCACCCCCTGCGGCACGTGGGCAGCATGCTCTGTTATCGCAGAGTACTTCAGACAATCACAGCGGCTCTTTATGACGTGATCAGCTGTGTCCAGTGACAGCAGATCACAATATAAACATAAGCTGGTTATTGCCTTTTCTTTCCTCATGCTGACAGCGTGAGGAGGGGGGAACAGAGCCGATAACCATCTTGTGTTAAAGGGACATCTACACTGATAATCAAGACACTGATTGTCAATGTCCTAATTATCAGTGCAGTCCCAACAATGCCCACCAGTGCTGCCTATCAGTGCCCCCCAGTGCTGCCAATCAGTGCTGCCAATCAGTGTCCATCAGTGCTCCTCATCAGTGTCACCTATCAGTGCTGTCTATTAGTGCTGCATACTAGTGCCTATCAGTGCTACCTATCAGTGCCCATCAGTGCGGCCTATTAGTGCCACCTATCAGTGCCGCCTATAAGTGCTGCCTATCAGTGCCCATCAGTGTCACTTATCAGTGCAGCCTCATCAGTGCCGCTTCATCAGTGCTGCCCATTAGTGCTCCTCATCAGTGTCACCTATCAGTGCTGCCTATCAGTGCCACCTGTCAGTGTTCATCAGTGCAGCCTCTTTAGTGCACATCTGTGAAAGAGAAAATGTACCTGTTTGCAATTTTTTTTAACAAACTATAAAATATGTTTTTTTTTTATTCAAAATGTTCGGTATTTTTTTAGCAAAAAAGTAAAAAACCCAGAGGTGATTAATTACCACCAATAGAAAGCTATATTTGTGCGAAAAAAATGATAAAAACGTTGTTTGGGTACATTGTTGCATGACCGCGCAATTGTCATTCAAAGTGTGACAGCGCTGAAAGCTGAAATTTGGCCTGGGCAGGAAGGGGGTAAAAGTGCCCGGTAGGTAAGTGGTTAAATTACAATTTGGCTTGTGTAGTGATTATTTATGCTATATTGTAATTATTTTGTTTATTTGCAATATTTTTTTTTTCTGAGAAAGTGGAGTTACACTTTAATCTGTTTCATTTTTGATGGCTTTATCTTGACAATATCCTATTAAAGGCCGCCCTATGTTTTCTGTAGTCATAAATCCCGCACAATTCCCCCTAACGCAACATTTCAACACGCAAAGGCTTTCGATAAGGAAAAGGATCCCCATTCTACAACTTCCATATTCACCAGCTACCAAAGCCGATTGTTAAATTCCCAGTCTACGAGGGTTTAGCAAAGTGACTTCAAGTCTTTAAACGCGGAGTCAGCTGCGCCCGGAACATTCAATATGTTTGAGCGCCTTGTTCCTTGAGGTCTTATCTCGTAAGGGAAAGAAATAGAAGAAAATGTATCAGAATAGCCCCGTATCTCTGCCAGGCAGAGCGCCCATGATCTTATTTCGGCTGAAAATAAGTTTGCTGATGTAAAACCAAGTCAAGAAGTTTAAATCTGTCTAATACCGGATCTTTTATTTTTTTTTTAATTAGTGATATCAGTGCGTGCCACCAGGCCCGGATTTACTCCCTTTGCCGCCCCAAGGCCGGGTCCTTCAATGCTGCCCCCCCCCACACACACACCACATCCTTTATCGATGACTTCTACAATAGATCAATTAAAAACATATCTCCACACACGAGAACACTGTACAATTAAAGCCAGTTATTTTCAGACTAAAAATACTTCAGGGTAAGGATTTTTCGCAGGCAAATTTTCAAGGCAATGGCTGGTGTTAGTGCTTCAATCATCCCCAGCACCATGGTTGTTATGGTGTCAGGATAATTGAAACACATTATTTCTATCATTACATTGTAATATAAACTGAAATAGTTCAACTCACCATAATGCAGAATCATTGGGAGCCCAGGGCGTGTCACTTGCCACCATCTCTTGTCACTTGCCACCATGCCTGCCACCAGATGGGGATGTCACTTGCCACACTGCCTGCCACCAGATGGGGATGTCAGTTGCCACGCTGCCTGCCACCAGATGGGGATGTCACTTGCTACACTGCCTGCCACCAGATGGAGATGTCAGTTGCCACGCTGCCTGCCACCAGATGGGGATGTCACTTGCTACACTGCCTGCCACCAGATGGGGATGCCCCTTGCCACACTGCCTGCCACCAGATGGGGATGTCTCTTGCCACACTGCCTGCCACCAGATGGGGGTGTCACTTGCCACGCTGCCTGTCACCAGATGGGGGTGTCACTTGCCACGCTGCCTGCCACCAGATGGAGATGTCTCTTGCCACGCTGCCTGCCACCAGATGGGGGTGTCACTTGCCACACTGCCTGCCACCAGATGGGGGTGTCACTTGCCACGCTGCCTGCCACCAGATGGGGATGCCCCTTGCCACACTGCCTGCCACCAGATGGGGATGCCCCTTGCCACGCTGCCTGCCACCAGATGGGGATGCCCCTTGCCACACTGCCTGCCACCAGATGGGGATGTCTCTTGCCACGCTGCCTGCCACCAGATGGGGATGCCCCTTGCCACACTGCCTGCCACCAGATGGGGATGCCCCTTGCCACACTGCCTGCCACCAGGTGGGGATGCCCCTTGCCACACTGCCTGCCACCAGATGGGGATGCCCCTTGCCACGCTGCCTGCCACCAGATGGGGATGCCCCTTGCCACACTGCCTGCCACCAGATGGGGGTGTCACTTGCCACGCTGCCTGCCACCAGATGGGGGTGTCACTTGCCACGCTGCCTGCCACCAGATGGGGATGTCCCTTGCCACGCTGCCTGCCACCAGATGGGGATGCCCCTTGCCACGCTGCCTGCCACCAGATGGGGATGCCCCTTGCCACACTGCCTGCCACCAGATGGGGATGCCCCTTGCCACACTGCCTGCCACCAGGTGGGGATGCCCCTTGCCACACTGCCTGCCACCAGATGGGGATGCCCCTTGCCACGCTGCCTGCCACCAGATGGGGATGCCCCTTGCCACACTGCCTGCCACCAGATGGGGGTGTCACTTGCCACGCTGCCTGCCACCAGATGGGGGTGTCACTTGCCACGCTGCCTGCCACCAGATGGGGATGCCCCTTGCCACGCTGCCTGCCACCAGATGGGGATGCCCCTTGCCACGCTGCCTGCCACCAGATGGGGATGCCCCTTGCCACACTGCCTGCCACCAGATGGGGATGCCCCTTGCCACACTGCCTGCCACCAGATGGGGATGTCTCTTGCCACCATATTGGGATGTCCCTTGCCATGCTGCCTGCCATCAGAAGGAGGGCGGAACAGCGGTGCGGGCAATGAGAGATGTCATCTCTCTCCCCCGCCGCCGCATCGCTGCCATTGCTAGCTACTCTCGATTTTTTAAAAATGGCGCCGGACGGCGCAATCACGCTACTGCGCATGCGCCGCCCGACCGAGTGCTTACGAGCTTTCCCGAGCCCGGCCGGCTTCGGAACGGCGCATGCGCAGTTGCGTGGTCGGCTCGCGGGCCCGGCCATCTTTTCTATGGGCACTGGTGCCCATAACAGACTTTAACAGGCAGCACGAAAGGGGGGGCGGCCGCGAAGTCGCTGCAGGAGCGGCGCCGCCCCTACACCACTGCCGCCCCGAGGCCTGGCCTCGGTGGCCTTGTGACAAATCCGGCCCTGACTACTCAAACCATTTCATGGAAATCCTTTTTCTGGAAGAATTCTTCCACCTTCTCCACCTGCTGAGGTACAGGGTGATAAAGGATTTGTGGTCAAAAAGACCTCAGACCTCATATTTACACTAAAATAAAAAAAAATAAAAAAAATTGTCATTTAAAAGAATCATAAAAAAAAAATGGCCCTTTAGGAGCTGTGGGCAGAAGTGACGTTTGACGTCGCTTCCGCACTGCATTGTTATGGAGACGGGTGGGGGCCATCATCCCCTCACTCATCTCCATACCTAACAGGAGACAGAACGCGATCGCCTCCACTGCTGCCGACGGCTCCGGTAAGCAGCAGAGGGCACCGGAGCATGGCGGGAGGGGGCCCCTCTCCCGCCGCCGATAAAAGTGATCTTGCTGCGAATCCGCCGCAGAGACCACTTTTATCTTATAGTGAACTGCCCTCTGAAGAAAAGGATACCGGGGTTATGGCAGCTAGCTGCTGCCATAACAACGATATCCTCCTTCAAACAGCCGACATAAAACTACAATGGGTGGTCCATAAGTTGTTAAACATGAGGTCACAGGAATGAATCCAAACCGCTGCTGTCATCCATTCAGTATATATATATAGATAGCGTATTCAAAGCTCCAGTGTTGCCATATAGGGAGGGAGAAGAAAGGATACTCTCATAGTGCAGTATTTCGAGTCATTTATTTAAAAAGAAGGTTGTATTGCACTTACATCAAAGAAGACAGGAATCAGCATGTATTGTATAGGAATCGCCGGTTAGCGATCCACCTGCGTTCCAGTTGAATGGAAACTACGTATCTCAAACAATACCCAAAGCCGTTTTGTTCAGCTTATGTCTGATGTCTTCAAGTGTTACTAAAAAGTAACCCCTGAAACATGCCTCTCAGCAAATAGCCTAGGGTGTCTACTTTCAGAAAAGGGGTCATTGTGCTATCTGGGCATTTCATGGTCTCCGAAACTGTGATAGGTAGTAAAGAAGTGAAATAAAAAATTTACACCCTTAGAAAGCCTGAAGTCAGTGATTGGTTTTCGGGGTCCTGTACGCGGCTAGGCTCCCAAAAAGTCTCACACATGTGGTATCCCCATACTCAGGAGAAGCAGAAGAATGTATTTTGGGGTGTAATTTCACATATACCCATGGCATGTGTGAGCAATATATCATTTAGTGACAACTTTGTGTAAAAAAAAAAAAAATAATAATAATTTTGTCATTTCCCCGAAATTTGTGGCAAAATATAAAATATTCCATGGACTCAACATGCCTCTCAGCAAATAGCTTGGGGTGTCTACTTTCCAAAGTGGGGTCATTTGGCGGAGTTTTGTGCTATTTTGGCATTTCATGGCCTCCAAAACTGTGATAGGTAGTGAGGAGTGAAATCAAAAATGTACGCCCTTAGAAATCCTGAAGGCGGATTTCGGGGTCCTGTACACAGCTAGGCTCCTAAAACGTCTCACACATGTGGTATCCCCGTACTCAGGAGAAGCAGCAGAATGTATTTTTGGGTGTAATTCCACCTATACTCATGGTATGTGTGAACGATATATCATTTCAGTGACAACATTGTGTTAAAAAATTACTTTTTGTCATTTTTCAATCACTTGTGACAAAAAAATAAAATATTCAATGGGCTCAACATACCTCTCAGAAAAATCCTTGTGGTGTCTGCTTTCCAAAAAGGGGTAATTTGAGGGGGGGGGGGGGGGTTTGTACTACCCTGACAGGCTGATAACATTTTGGCCTAAATGTATGACAAAAATTGAGTTTATTGGATTTTTTTATAACAAAAAGTAGAAAATATCATTTTTTTTCAAACTTTTCTGTCTTTTTTCATTTATATCGCAAAAAATAAAAATCCCAGAAAAAAAAGAAAAAAAGGGACGCAAATTTTGTTTGGGTACAGCATTGCGTGACTGCACGATTACCAGTTAAAGCAGCACCGTGCCAAATTGTAAAAAGTGCTTTGGGCATGAAGGGGGTAAAACCTTCCGGGGTAGAAGTGGTTAAAGAGCATCCAATTACACATTTCTCCGTCTTTATTACATTTGGGACATAAGTCCCCCCATCATGTCTGGGAGGCCAACAAGGAGAGGCAGACATTCTCATGCCACTAGGAGGGGGCCAGCCCAGCAGCGTCTATGTCCACGGGCAAAGGTTGACGTGGTCCATATCATACACACTGGCTCTCTAAGCCATTGTTTACAAAATAACTTTCAGGGAAAATGTCATTTTTTTCTTTATAAATGTTATTTTTGCTGCAGCAGGTTCTTTACATGGTACAGATGCGCCACTTTACAGGCAGACTAAGGGGACCCCCAGGCACTATATTTAAAGGAATTTTTTATTTTATTGTTTCACTTTAAGCATCATTAAATCGCTGCTCGGGGGGGGGGGTACTGTCAGTGCTGGATCTAGGCACTGTAGAAGAGAGTAAACAACAACCGATGAATTTGCCTAATTCAATATAAGTAATAACAGGTGAGGGAGGTACCCTTAAAACATCTGTATAAACATAAAGCTAATTGCAGACACCCAGAGGATCTATTAATCACAAAAGGGTGTGTTCCTCTGAATTAAGAAGCATATCAAAAAAGGGAATAGTGAAGTTTCCTTCGCGCTAGTGGATGTGACAGTTACTAATAACACGATAGTGATGGTAAAAAGTGGATAAAGATAATATAAAATTAAGATAAAATATTGCTGCAAAATAGAAGTGTTCACGCAACCACTTAATGAAATAATAATAATAATATAGGAATTTCGCGCAATATTTATTAAAGTGATGTGAATGAGGTGGGCAGGGCAAGAGTGATTGAGGTAGTAGTGACTGTGTTAATGTTGATAGGGATATACGATCTCTATATAAAACATAAATCCATTAACACCGACTAACGATGGATTGCTGGTGCTGTGTTTAAAGTGCATCAGTGCAAAAAGTAAAATAAAATAAAATAACAAAACACTTGAAAAATGCCAGCTAACTTCAATAACGAAAATAAATTGATAAAAATAGAGTGAATAAATATCAAAATAGAAGTGTAACCGACTGTGAATAATTCATAAGGTGCAACCCATCTACAGGATGAATAAAGATATAAATAAAAGTGTCAAAGATTAATTGCAGTTAATGCGAACATCATCCAAATATAGTGTCTTAAAATAATAATGACAGCATTGTAGGATTAAGGAACAGCAGTTCATAAATTAATAAATAGGTGGCGCTGTTGTAGAGGTAGAAAAGTCCTTCTATTAGGATCTGTGTAAGCCTTTATGTGTAAATAAGTAGTTCCTTTAATGGTGCCTCCTAGTTTAGTCTCTCAGAACTCTCACCTTAAAATAGTAGAAATGAAGCTTTGGTAATATATCTTTTGAAATCTGGGAATACTGTCTGGTATTTTCTCCTTCTTTGCTGCTCCGTTCTCCTTATTATCTCCTTAATTCCTCCGCTCCAGTGTAACTCAGACCCAGGGGAAGAAGAGGCAGGGGGGGGAAGCAGGGGGGGGGAGAGAGAAAAAAGGGGGAGAGAGAGAGAAGGAAGGCTCCACTAGTGTATTAAAGTTTATAAGTAAAGGGAGATATTTATTTGATCTATGCTCTTACATTTACAAGCATAAAAACAGGCAGAGTAAAATCGTATGAGAAGCTTGGCGTTCTCAGCGCCCTCTCACTTGTGCAGACAGCTGTGTGCCGCTCCAGCCAATCCCTACGCGTTACGACACGTCACGTGTCTTCATCTGGGGATGAAGCCCTCCCACTTACATACGTGGATACGCCGGCTATCTGTTGGTCAGGCAACAGCGCCACAACTAGACTGCCTTCATACCATAAGACAACAGAAAATATAGGTAGAACAGGCCCGTCCGTGGGTGCACCACCCTCTCAAAGTTATGCAGAAAATATATTAAGAAGAAAAAAGAAAAAAGAAATTAGAGTAGAGTGGAAAACAGTACTGAAATAAGGCAATAAGAAATATGAATAAAAATGTGAATAAAAAGAGGGATCAGGCATAAATAAATATGCCGCCTTATTAATGAGGATAGGAGAACATAGGAAGTCTTCATAGGAAACTAAGGTGTTAGGAACACTGAGAGGTTACACTCGTTGTTTAAAATGTGGATATATATACCCTTGACAGTATGTCCCCCCATGGGTTAAACAACGAGTGTAACCTCTCAGTGTTCCTAACACCTTAGTTTCCTATGAAGACTTCCTATGTTCTCCTATCCTCATTAATAAGGCGGCATATTTTTTATGCCTGATCCCTCTTTTCATTCACATTTTTATTCAGATTTCTTATTGCCTTATTTCAGTACCGTTTTCCACTCTACTCTAATTTCTTTTTTCTTCTTTATATATTTTCTGCATAACTTTGAGAGGGTGGTGCACCCACGGACGGGCCTGTTCTACCTATATTTTCTGTTGTCTTATGGTATGAATGGCAGTCTAGTTGTTGCGCTGTTGCCTGGCCAACAGATAGCCGGCGTATCCACGTCTGTAAGTGGGAGGGCTATATAAGTTGTCTGCTCTGGCTACGGCGCATGCTCTGAAGAAATCCCTGTGACGGATGAAACGAGTCAGCATGACGCCATCACGCTCAACTTAGCATACACACGGACCCACCCACAAGCCCTGGGTACCCTGTCCGCCCTCTTGTGAAGCCCCGCTGCATGGAACCAGGAAGTGGATGTTGACCTACACCGCACACAGGCGGTACGCCTCAACACGCCTCCACTCCCCATAATCCTTGCTGGTATCTGACTACACAGACCCACGAGTCACATCAAGTCGGCCTGAAAAGGACCTAGCTGTCCCGCACAGCCTGAGATGATCTGAGTAGGACTGGAATGCCTTGCATGCCTGCCGTACCTCGGTGTCCATGGATCGGTGAGACTGTATCTGTTTATTTCTTTAATTCGTGACCGTTGTCACTACAGCAACACAGGTGTCTCCCCTTCACAGCTCAGCAATCACGCTGTGATTACTACCGATGCAGGCACATTCCCATCTTCATCCACGCACAGCCTCTACATAGCATCTAACCCACATTACCTGCTACTGTGGGATACTTAGCTGCAAGTGTATAATCAGCTACCCTCATGACCCATACCACAAGTTTTACCTAAGGTCTGTTACTGGCACCCTGCAAGGCGGACTCCCTTCATCTTCGGCTGCATACACTTACCCCCTGGCCCCTACCAGTAATTTTCAGATATATACTCATGAGACTGTAATGTTGTGTTTCTTTCCATTTATTGATTCAGCCGGGCGTATGTGTGTGTCTAGTGGTGGTCATCTGTGTGTTGTTTTGTCTTTAGACAACGTTGTCTATTTTATTTTTTCAGTGGTGGTTTTTGGTTCACTTATTGTCATATTATTTGATTTTTTGGTTGGTGTATATGTGGAGTTATTTTTCTAAAATAAATTTATCTATATATTTGCTATTTTGCTGGTTCCTTGTTGAAGAATTATTTTTCCTCGGGCGGAACTGGTACCCCATCCCGTTCCTTCCCCTTGTGTCCCCTTTTTTGAACTGTAGAAGAGAGTGTAACAGATACTCTTGGCTTACACCTGCAGCCAGCAACCCTGTCTGGGAGCCACAGACTGGGCTGAATAATGTGTCCAGGTATCAGGCAGTCTGAAACCCAGAACATGATTCAAAACCCAGACTGTCCAGGTGAATCCTGGACAGGTGGCAACCCTATGTTACATACCTTTTACAGTCATGTTACATATTATTGGCCCCTGGACTATACTCCTGGATGCACAATGGGTTTTAAGTTGCATACTCCTGAGCCCTGCACTCTGTATACTGGGCTGCACATTACATACTCTTTTGCACTGCACTCTGTATGTCAGGCTTTAGAGACAGATCAAAATGTGTCCAGTTCAACGGGAACCAGGTTCCATTTGTGGCCGCCCCTGTTCATCAGAAGTTAATCGTTCGATTGACTTCTGTTGAATGGGAATGTTGAAAAACTTTTTTCAAACAGTGGCTGCAGCCAATCGACTGTATTCTTACTGATAAGTGTATTCTAACAGGGAAGCAGTCCCAATATCAGGATACAATGTCTCGGGGGGATTCCTCCATACATCTCATTTGTGTAGAAAATACTTTTTTTTTTTTCAATCAGCCCGCTCACTCTCGTTTGTGGAACACACAATCCCTTGTGCTGCTGTTTTAGTTTAAATCCTAAGTCCTCTGCCAGCTTCCAACAACACACACCTTCCCATAGCTGTGGGCATGAAAGCTCCACGTGAACGGATCATATCCCTCCTTCTATGAAAAACTTGGTCACTGGTGACTGAACAGTCAAAGAGTCAGCTACAGTATCTTGTTAATGCTTGTTGAACCCTTCAGAGGCAGAACACCCAGAGCTCAGAAACAATTAGGGCCATATACCTTCTATCACATCACAGAGTGATGATAACCCCTTGTGAAATATTGGTGTGCTCATTTCCAGCAGAAATTATCTGTGTCCGAGGAACCATATAGACCTCGCAAACAGTTGCACCTTAACCTGCTTTGTCTATTTGTGTTCTATTGACTCGTTTTCGGTTGCACCCGTCCCTGCATTTCTACCTTCTGGCAAGACGAATAGCAAAGAGAATATTTTAGCTGAAGGAGCCTTGGGATGGACCATCCTACAGAGGAAGCTGTAATCCAAGCACTCCTGATCCTTCTAAAGAGAATGTACAGTTCCAGAACACTGAACCTTGCCTGTCTAGGTGAACTATGAGAGGACTGATGCCAGCCCTTTACTCTGATTACTTTACTTGAACTGTTTACTGGTTATCTGTGTTTAAACATTGGTCTTTTTGGTTTTTCTGATGTTATGGTGACATGCCAGGAAAGGCATTCCTTAACATGGTGGGAAATATAGCATGGTGGTAGGTGCATTAAAATCTATGTGGCTCACGGCCAAAGGTCAAAAAGCTATAAATAATAAGAAAGAGCTTTTAAAAATATAAAAATGAAGGAGCAATACCATCATTTAAATGTTACAAAGAATATAACAGAATATGTAAAAAGGAAATCAAGGATGCAAAAATTCATAACGAACAACAGATTGTAAAAGATAGTAAGACAAACCCCCAAAAATTCATCAAATATATTAATAGTAAAAAGGTCAAGTCTGAGCATGTAGGCCCTTTACAAAATAATCTAGAGTGGGTTACTGGGGACAGAGAAGGCAAATTTATTAAATACTTTCTTCAGCTCTGTGTATATAAAGGAGCATGAGGGAGCTCAAGTCCATAGTAAGGGTGGTAGTGACACAGCTCCAAATGATCCACAATGGCTCAAAAGTAATATGGTCGAGAAATATTCAGATGGAATAAAGGTGAATAAAGCACGTGGACCAGATGGAATCCACCCACGGATCCTAAAAGATCTGAGCTCTGTCATTTTAAAGCCAATTTTCCAAAGCCAAGCCTAATTTTCAGGGACTCGTTAATGACTGGAATAGTACCAATGGATTGGCGTAGGGCCATTGTGGTGCCTATATTTAAAAAGGGATCAAAGTCTTTACCAAGTAACTATAGATATGTTAGTTTAACTTCTATAGTCGGGAAGATACTGGAGAGATTAATAAAAGACCACATAGATGAGTTCTTGCTGTAAAAAATATTTTAGGCAACAGACAGCATGGATTCATGAAAGACAGAAGTTGTCAAACAAACCTGATTTCTTTTAATGTAGAGGTAAGTAAAACCTTGAACAGAGGGGTGGCTGTGGACGTGGAAAACTTGGGTTTTGCAAAAGCGTTTGAAACAGTTTCCCACACCTGGCTCATGTGTAAGGTAAAGTGTACAGGCCTGGAAAAATCAGTTTGTTAATTGGATAGAAAACTGGCTAACAGACAGAATTCAGAGAGTAGTGGTTAATGATTCTTACCCTGAATGGTCTAAAGGTTATCAGTGGTTTACCCCACCATATAAATTATATAGAGTCTGGTATTAAAAATATCATTTCAGTCTTTGCAGATGACACCAAGCTATGCAGAGAAATAACGTCATTATAGGATGTCTCCAACTTACAAACCAAGCTCAATGTACTGTTTATTTGGGAGACTATGTAGCAAATGAGGTTTATTGTAGATAAATGTAAATGTATGCACTTTGGGGCTAAGAATATGCATGCATCATACATACTAAGGGGAGTACAACTGGGGGATCCATAGTGGAGAAGGATCTGGGGGTTTTGGTAGACCATAAACTTAATAATAGCATGTAAAGCTGTTAACAAAGCGTGCAAAGTCCTTTCTTGTATTAAGAGAGGTATGGACTCAAGACATGGGGGGTCATTTACTATAACACCAACATGCGATCCTGCAGTAAATGAAAATAGTGCCCAATTAAAGCCAATTAGGACTTCAACTCTCAGAAACTGGGCGGACATGCAAATGGAAAGCGCGCTATTGCCGGTGAACATGTCTGTCTGGTCGCATATGCTGGAATAGTTGAAGTTAATGGGGCTCGAACCTGCAAAATCCAAAGTCCTCACTGAAGGCTTGTATGCAAGTTATTTTTACATAGTTACATAGTTACATAGTAGGTGAGGTTGAAAAAAGACACAAGTCCATCAAGTCCAACCTATGTGTGTGATTATGTGTCAGTATTTCCCTACATATCCCTGTATGTTGTGGTCATTCAGGTGCTTATCTAATAGTTTCTTGAAGCTATCAATGCTCCCCGCTGAGACCACTGCCTGTGGAAGGGAATTCCACATCCTTGCCGCTCTTACAGTAAAGAACCCTCTATGTAGTTTAAGGTTAAACCTCTTTTCTTCTAATTTTAATGAGTGGCCACGAATCTTGTTAAACTCTCTTCTGCGAAAAAGTTTTATCACCAGTATGGTATTTGTATATTGAAATCATATCCCCTCTCAAGCGTCTCTTCTCCAGAGAGAATAAGTTCAGTGCTTGCAACTTATTTGCTATTTGCCATAAAAAAAGTGTATGCCTTAGGGGACATGTATCAATGCAATTTTTTTTTTAACTACCAATTTTACAGGAGCAGTGATTTTAATAATGTTTAAAGTGAAACAATAAAAATTAAAAATTCCTTTAAATAGCGTGCCTGGGGGTGCCCTTAGTCTGTCTGTAAAGTGGCGCATCTAACTGATGTTTATAACAGTGCTGCAGCAAAATGACATTTCTAAAGGAAAAAATGTAATCCAAACTTGCTCGCGGCTGTAATGTATTGCCTGCTCCCGGCAATATAGATAAAAAATCAACGAAAAAATTGGCAAAATGTAAAAACAAATTGACGTAGGGTCCCTGCCAAAATACACACCAGACCCTTATCCAAGCATGCAGCCTGGAGGTCAGGAAAGGGAGGGGGCAAGCGAGTGCCCCCCCCCCCTGAACCATACTAGGTCATATACCCTCAACACGGGGAGGCTGCTTTGGGGTCCCCCCAAAGCACTTTGTCCCCATGTTGATGGGGAAAAGGACCTCTTCCTGACAACTCTAGTCTGTGGTTGTTGGCGTCTGTGGATGGGGGGGCTTATCGGAATCTGGAAATCCACTTTAACAAGGGGACCCCTAGATCCCACCCCCCCTTTGTGAATGGGTATCGGGTACATTGTACCCCTACCAATTCACCAAAAAAGTGTCAAAAAGTAGAAATCACAAAAGACAGTTTTTGACAATTCCTTTATTAAAAATGTCTTCTTCTTCCCTGCTTCTTCCTCCGGTCTTCCTCCGGTCTTCTTCTTGTTCCTCCAGCTTCTTCTTCCCCTCCTTCTTTTTCCTCCGCCGCCGCTCCGACTAAAGATTAAACAACAAATCTCCTCCGATGCTGTGATGGGGTGCATGACTGTGACTTCACCGCCCAGGGCATGATGGGTCTGTAATGTCACAATGGGGCGGGGTCTCCGGATGACGTCATCCAGTGGCCACACCCCATAGTTATATATATGAAATGTGCGCTATGGAAGCGGACAGATAGGCTGGCCGCATCATTGGAGGAGGGTAATTTTTCATGTTCAGTGGGTCATGGCGGGAACGGTGGCGGAGTAAGATGAAGAAGAAGAATGGAAGAAGAAGCGGGGGAAGAAGAAGCCGAAGGAAGACCGAAGGAAGAAGGAGAAGACCAGAGGAAGAAGCGGGGAAGAAAACATTTTTAAGTAAAATGTCAAAAACTGGCTACTGTCTTTTGTCACACTACACTACTTTTTTTGGTGAATGGGTAGTACTCATTCATATAGGGGGAGTGGAATGTGGGGGTCCCCTTGTTAAAGGGGGGCTTTCAGATTCCAATAAGCCCCCGCCCGCAGACCCCAACAACCACAGCCCAGAGTTGCCAGGAAGAGGCTCTTGTTCCCATCAACATGGGGACAAGGTGCTTTGGGGGACCCCAAAGCACTCTCCCCATGTTGAGGGCCTGTGGCCTGGTATGATTCAGGAGGGGGTGTGCTTGTTCACGTCCCCCCCCTTTTCCTGACCTCCAGGCTGCATACTTTGATAAGGGTCTGGTATGTATTTTGGAGGGGACCCCACAGAATTTTTTTTTTTAACTTTTGGTGTGGGGTTCCCCTTAAATTCCATACCAGACCTTAAGGACTTATCACGGATTGGGGGGGGCACACCAATTTTTTTTAAACAACTGTTTTTGGGATATTTTTTGCCTAATTTGGTGTTTAAAGAGAATTCACATTCAGTTGACATATTTCATGGCTTACGTAGTCCACAAGATAATTAGTAGAGCCCTTGAATTTTAGCTTTGGAGATGTTTTTTTTTTGTTTTTTTATTTTTTGGGGGTTTTTCTTCCCCTTCCCCCATTACACTTTCTACTCAAGAACTTGCACAACCAAATACCTTTGTATGCAACTAGATTTAATACAGATTTGAAGGGGTATGAATTGTTTGCACTTATAAAATATGTATTTCGAGTCTGCAGAAGTCAATCAAAGCAAAAAACAATCAACTTTTTATTTCAACATTAGTATAAACATTTCTTACATTAATATACTTGGGCCAAACAAAAAAAAGGCATGGAAATGATGCTCCAGCATTTGATAATAGTTAGAAGGGCCCTGCTCAAAAGAGCTTACAATCTACAAGGGTAGGACACTAAAAAATTATACACATTAAACAAATCACATTAGAAATACAGGGATACAAATGAAGCTAATAACAAGCATGACTAACCTTTTTTGTGATCAGAGGTCTTCACCCCAAACCCCCAAAAAATTACATCATAAGCAAAACAAGATAAAATTATACAAAAGGCAGCACACAAACTACATTGACACACACAGCAGGAATGAATTAGCAGGAGCATTCATTTTTATCTCAACCATTATATAGCAGTTGTAAGTCTAACATGTGAGATTTAGAAGCAAACAGCCTTAGTGGGGTGTGCAGGGTTAGGAATCTTGCACACCCCAAAACCCACATCTATTTGTAATCCAATATTAGACATGTGCAGTTTGTTTCTTTTCAAATTAATATTCTGACAAATTTTCTATATTTGGAAATTCGGATGTATCCGATTTTCCAAATTATAATAGTACCGAATTTAAACAAATCTGAAATAACGAAATTTGAATTCGGACGAAATTCGAATAGTTTTTTCAAATAGTTTTCGAATCTTTTTTGAATAATTTTTGAATTCGAATAGTAAAAATATTTATTTTTCTATTCTATTCCTTTATTTTCTATTCTATTTTTATACTTTTTGTAAATTGGAAAACTTTTTGAATTTGAAAACTATTTGAATTTGAAAACTATTCAAAATTGATTCAAAAACTTTTTGAACTCGAAAACTATTCGAAATTGATTTGAAAACTTCTCGAATCGATTCGAAAACAAAAAAACAAAATGAACCCGGAAAACAAATTAAACAAATTTAACTAAGCAAATTTATGTAAATAATGATTTGAAACTAAACTAAACACATTTTTTCATTCTGCACATATCAACCCAATATCCACTTTTTTTGTTATTTAACATATTCCCTCCCAGATCCGTCTTCACCCAATTCTCATATGCAACTTGACATGTTTCCTCAAAATGAAAAGAAACATCGTTTTGACCACTGGCCACAAAATCCTGAAGAGTGAATATATCACCGATCTGTTAATTTAGCAACTTTTGTAACATCCACAGCGATCGTCTTCAGACCCACTTCACTACGGTATTCAAGCTTTACCTGTATTCTCATAGAATTTCACAAACACATCGAACCCGCAACATGGCGACATCCTTTATTGGTTCTACCTTTATTTGGTCTCTCGTTTATCCAGGGGTCCCCCTAGAAGAGGGGACCCTAGAATACCCCTCAACCAAAAGCCTAGGCGAACATGACACCCGCTCTTGAGTCAGGAGGCAAGAAGCCATTTTTGTAAGAAAAATTCAGGCCTGTTCTTAGGCCAAACACCCACCACAAATGCAGGCCTTTAAATAACCTAACTAAGCTTGCTCACCTCCACCCATCCAGTAAAGGACACACCCACCAGTGTAGTTGATTCTGTCTCTTGAGGTAGGACTCAAGTGGTCACATCCTTTCATTAGGAATATACATTCTTTACAAATGAAAAAATGCATCAGCATTGATATTTGGGCAGGATAAAGCTCAAAATAACACATGTCCAAGGCTCTGCCCATAATCAGTGATCCCAAAAATCTCCAAATCAAACTTGTATGTTGTTGGGCATGTGGAGGGTCTAAAAAAGGAAATGCCAACTTTGTGTGTGTGGGGGGGGGGGTGCTTCACACAAATTGGTGACAAAGTACATTTGTCATTCATCATAAGCACACAACATTATAATATGTGTGCAGCATCACACCAGATGTATACAACCATATCTGGGCAAAAACACCCCAGTTCTAGATTTGGTGCAAACAAACACTTGTTTGATTTATAATGTGATTTCGTGGGGTTCCATTATGTGAAACCCATCAAAAATGTTAGCACTATTGAAAAAGAAAGTTTAACACCACAACATATAAATCTCTAGCCAGGTAGCAGGATTGGGAATCAAACGAAGAAACTCAGCGCTGCAAGGCAGAAATGCTAGGCTGTGAACCACCATGCCGTTCCATGTTTTTTGGTTGCATCTCTGTGGTGTCGAACTTCCCTAAGTCCAAGGGTTGCAAGAAGTTAATCAATGCAGATGTACTGTGGAAGGCCAGAGAGCCAGTAAACAACCTGTTTCTGGCATATGCCATCTGTTTTGAAGGCTGGGTATGGCTAATTACTATCAGCATGCTGAGAGATGAACAGATGTCATTTTGTGAGTTTTGTCTTTCTAAGAAGCTTCAATTAGTGCTGGTGGGTCAATGTTAATGCTGATTATAGTCCTTGCCCATGGAAAACATATGACACAATTTGCAATGGTGGTGGAACCCTCCTACACATAAATATTACATTTAGACATAATTTAGGGAAGAACCTGAGTCAGGAGTTATGTTTAACAACATAGGAAGAACAGAACTTCTCTACATGAAGTGGCATGTTTGGGATCTGAAACCAGAAACTCAGTGCTAGTAGGCGGGAATGCTAACCTCTAAGCCACTGTGCTGCCATGTGTGGAACCCATGTGTGGAAGCATTCCTTTGGACATATCGGTGGTGAAATTACATTAGTCGGGAGTTATTCTTCTTGATTTATTATGTGATATTTGGTGGTTTTTGGTCTGTGAATGTAGAATAGTGATGTTACCCTCTAAATTTTGAGAATGCCATTTAGATTTCTGATGTTGGTCGATGAATCACATTTTTGGGCTCAAATTATGATCATTTGCAAACAATAAAAAACACACAAAAGTGTGACTTATTTTAAATTTGCATCAACAATGGTATTGTTTGAGGTTTGTAAAGAGAAAGTGACAGAGAAAAATATATGAAAACATTCCACATTCTAGCATTCTTAAAAACAAAATAGATGAAAAAGAAGCATCATTGTTGCAATGACAATTTCTTTGAAAGAAAGATACATTTAATCTCAACGTGAAAAGGATTTATTTGGGGAAGTTACAATTGCATCATTAGAATCAATGGCTGAAACTTGCATTGAGCTACATAACTCACGTTTTCACTCCCAAAAAACGCTCTTTAGCCCAGCGCTCATTTTGGTATTTACTATAAATCTTGGTAAAAAAGTCAGGGGAGCTAAAATGAGAGTAGTTTGCAGGTCTGAGCATGCTCAGTTGTGCTGGCACATAGTTGTAAAGAGAAGGGGAATTTATCTCTTCTCAGTCTTTTAAAGATATTTCAGTGTAGAAATCACTTTTTTACACAGCTTAAAAGCAGATTATCTTTAAACAATATACCGCATATTTCAGTACCATTTAGGTGATTATATCATGCTGTAAACATTATTTCCATGTGCAATAGTAGTGGTCCTAACAAGAGTAAGGGTTTGGGCGCTATTTGTTTTCTGGGAGCTATAGTAAATTCGGTTTTGAGGGTATTTTTGCACCAGCTCTATAGTGAATACCGTTTTAGCGCTAATTACCATGATTGGCGCTAATTAGTGGTAAATAGTGCTAATTAGCGCACAGCGCTATAGTAAATGACCCCCAGAGAGATAATTTTGCCCCTGTACAAATCATTAGTAAGACCTGATCTGGAATATGCAGTTCAGTTTTGGGCACCAGTTCTCAGAAGGATATCGGGGAACTGAAGAAAGTGGGGATATCGGGGAACTTAATTTATTCTCTCTTGAGAAGAGGAGATTAATCCGGGATATAATCAACATGTTCAAATACATAAGTGATCCATATAGTGAACTTGGTGTTGATTTATTCACTTTAAGGGAGCACTCTTTACAACTAGAGGAAAAGAAATTTAATCTCTAAATATGGAAAGGTTTCTTCACAGTAAGAGCTGTAAAACTGTGGAATAGACTCCCTCCAGGGGTGGTTCTGGCCAGCTCAGTAGATTGCTTTAAAAAAGGCATGGATTCTTTCCTAAATGTACATAATATAACTGGGTACTGACATTTATAGGTAAAGTTGATCCAGTAAATATCCGTTTGCCTCTTGGGGGATTGGGAAGGAATTTTTTCCCCTGCTATAGCAGATTGGATCATGCTTTGCTGGGGGTTTTTGCCTCACTCTGGATCAATTGTGGGTATAGATAGGATTGTGTGTATGGGATTGTATGGTTGTTTTTTTTATTTTGTATTGATTGAACTAGATGGACTGTGTCTTTTTTTCAACCTGACTATGTAACTATGGGGTTAATTTACTATAGTGCTAATATGAGAATGGGAGAATAAATACTCTCAAAAATGCCAAAACCGGGCTAATTAGATCTAATATGAATTCACAACAGAGACCATCCGAATCATTACTCCTGATAGAAATACAGGAATTGAACATGGAAATAATGTTTAGAACATGATATGATAGCCTAAATGGTTCTTAAATATGTGATATATTGTTTAAAGATAATCTGCTTTTAAACTGCTGGAAAAAAGTGATGTATAAACTGAAATATCATTGAAATTCTGAGAAGAGACAAATTCCCCCTCTTTCTTCAACTATGTACCAGCACAAGTGGGCAGGCTCAGATATGCAAAATACTCTCATTTTAAATCCCATTAATTTTTTACCAAAAGCTATAGTAAATTTGAAAAATTAGCGCTTTGCTAAAAAGCGTTTGCAAATGTGAAAATGAGAGTTATATAGCCAAATGCAAGTTTTAACCATTGATTATGATGGTACAATTGTTACTTCCCTAAAAAAATACATTTTAATTTTAAGATGAACTGTTTATTTCTCTAAAATAAATTGTCCTTGCAACAATGTTGGTTCTCCTTCATATTTTTTTGTTTTTGAGAATGCTAGTAATGGGTAATGTTTTCATGTTTTGGTAAAATATATTTTTCTCTGTCGCTCTCACTTGTGGCTGTCCATCTCACAAAAATCCTTACCAAAACTCCCACAGGTGTCTTCACAAACCACAAACAATACCAGTGCTGATGCCAAGAGCCACCACATATCACAGAATAAATCAAGAAACATAACTCCTGACTGATGTCATTCTACCACCTATAGGTATATGTCCAAAGAACTGCAGTATGTATGTGTATTTATGTGTTGGGGGTTTCCACCACCATTGCAAATCATGCCATATGTTTACCATTTCCATGCCTTTTATTTTATTTTTTGCCCAAGTACATTAATGTAACAAATGTTTATACTACTGTTGCAATAAAAAGTTGATTCTTTTTTGCTGTATGTTTGATTTTAGCAGACTATAAATACATATTTTCTAAGTGCAAACTATTCATACCCCTTCAAATCTGTATTAAATCTAGTTGGCATACAAAAGTATTTGGTTGTCCAAATAGTAAAAAAAAAATCCCTGCTCCAAATTCAGGGCTCTATTAATTCTTTTGAAATATGTCAACTAAATGTGAAATCTCTGTATGAACCAAATTAAGAAAAAAATACCCCCCCAAAATATATATTTTTTAAATTTGGTGTGGGGTCACCCCCAAAATCCATACCAGGCCCTATAGGTCTAGCATAGATTTTAAGGGGAACTCCATGCCAAATTATTATTTTTTTAAATGGTGTGGGGTCCCCCTCAAAATCCATACCGGACTGTTATCCGAGCATGCAGCCTGGCAGGTCAGGATAGGAGGGGGCAAGTGAGAGACCCCCCCAGATCCCGCCCCCCCCTATGTGAATAGGTATCTGGTACATCGCACCCCTACCCATTCACCAAGAAAGGGTCAAAATGTAAAAAGTGTGACAGTTTTTGAGAATTCTTCTATTAAAAAGGGACAGAAAAAAAAGAGACAGCTGTCGATGGGAGGCCTCTCGAGGCAGAGCTTGGTTCATTTTTTCTATCTTTCGGGTCCATCGGGTGGCATGATGAACAGTGGATGAACATCATGGGACACTTTTTTTTTAAAAAAATTTTTTGTCAAAAACTGGCTCTTATGGTTTTTACAATTTCACACTTTTTTGGTGAATGGGTAGGGGCTATTTACAAAAGCATGTTCTCCGGGATTAACTCTCTTTTTCACTCACATGTTCACCTAGTGGAAGTCTTAATTGGGAGTAACTAAATGTAGAGTAACCATCACTTTCCACTCAAGCAGTCACTCACCACCTCTCTTTTGGAAGATTGCTGCAGAGTGATGACACCCCTTGCCAAATATTGGTGTGCCCACTTCCAGCAGAAAACATCTGTGTCCGAGGAACCAGATAGACCTGGCAAATAGTTGCACCGTAACATAACTTGCCCATGTGTGTTCAGTATTGACTTGTTCTCGGCTGCACCCGTCTCTGCATGTCCACCCTTCTGCCAAGATGGACAACCATGAGGATATTTTAGCTGAAGGAGCCTTGGAATGTACCATCCTACAGAGCAACCACTCCTGATCCTCCTACAGAGAATGTACAGTTTCAGAACACTAAACCTTGCCTGCCCAGGTGAAATATGAGGGGACTGATGCCAACCCTTTACTTTGATTACTTTACTTAAATTGTTTACTCTTTATCTGTGTTCACACATTGTTATTTTTGTTTGTTCTCCTGCTATGGTTACATGTAATGCCAGGGATGGCTTTCCGTAACAGCAAGGGTCTCCAAACTTTCTAAGCAAAGGGCCAGTTTACTGTGCTTCAGGCTTTATGGATGGACTGGACAGTGGCCAGCCAGAGTAAAAAATGTCTTGGCAATGGTAGTCATAAACAATGCCCCATCAATGTTTATAATGGGAGGAAGAAGGCCCCATTCTTGGTATCAATGAGAGGAATAGTGCCATTAATGGTGTCAGTGGGAGGAATGGTGTCCCATCATTGGTGTCAGTTGATGGAATAGTGCCCCAAGGGCCAGATAAAGGCTAGCATAGGGCCACATCTACCCCAGGGCCACAGTTTGGAGACCACATTAAAGGGGCTGTAAACCCTTGTTTTTTTTTTCTTTTTCTTAAATAACAAACATGTCATACTTACCTCCACTGTGCAGTTCATTTTGTACAGCGTGGCCCCGGTCCTCCTCTTCTTGGGTCCCTCAGTGGTGCTGGAGGCTCCTCCCCACATTGAGCATCCACATTGGAGAAAGCTCTCCTAAGGTGAACACCCATGCGGGCCCGCTCCTGAGTGATGCATCTGTGTCTATTCACACAGAATGCAGGACTCGGCCCCGCCCCCTGGCACCGCATCATTGGATTTTATTGACAGCAGTGGGAGCCAATGGCTGCGCTGCTATCAATCTATCCAATCAGGACACAACACCGAATAGAGCTGGTGTGCTCGTTGCCGGCCGGAGGATGACAGTGTTCAGGTAAGTAAAACGGGGGGGGGGTTGCAGCACTACAGAAGGTTTTTTACCTTAATGCATTAAGGTGAAAAACCATGAGGGTTTACAACACTTTTAAGGGAGTGGGAAATGTAGCAGGGTGTTAGGTGTGTAATTCTTACTTTTCACCACTAGATGGCCTTACCCTTCTGTAGTTCCTTAATTTCCACCTTCCACTGAACCAGTCACTCACCACCTCTCTTTTGGGAGACTGCTGCAATTTACTTCCTGTAGGTCCAAAAGGGAACACTCCTTGTAGCCAGTAGGGGAAATCCTTGCAGTACTCCCATCCCTAGGCCACAAGAATTTGAAGAAAGATAGTTCTCACCATAGCATCAACACCAAGCGGAAGCTCAGGAAAGAAGACCATGTGCCTGAAATATTTAATACCCTCCCAGCCAGCTGATAAGGCCCCCAAGTCTGCTGACTGACACAAAACTAAACACCCAAAACAAATAATGGCACTTCTTTAACACCCCTGGATGAAGCAAGTTCAAGCAGCAAGTGACTGAGACAGTACAGTCCATGCATAGAGGACACTAACAGGCACACTCCGAAAGGCTGGACTACAGTCCTATTTCCTACAAAATCCCCAAAAGGCCAAAAGAAATTTAGAAAAATAATACATCTCTATAATGGTAAGATTGCTGCTGAAAAAATAAGAAATCATTTTATTCTTTTGGTATGCCAATTATGTAGGTTACATACAATTTTTTCTCTGAGAGCTTTGGTCCTTATCCCATAGATCAGAGGGTTTGCAGAAGTAGCTATGCTGGAACCGATCAAAGGTATGATGATGTCTACTTTGGTTGATATAGAACCTGTGCTTAGACTGTACCTGAAATTAAGGAACAAGACGGTGACAATATAGATGGAGAAGGCCAATATGTGAGTCATCAATGTATGTATAGCTTTGTGAGAGGATTCTGCAGAAAGTTTCAGACAGATGACAACTGTTCTTATGTAACAGTACATTATAAGAAGCAAGCAGACAATCGAAATGAACAAGGTCAAAATCGTTCTATACATGACGTTAATTGTTATATCGTTACAAACAAGCGGTTGTATAGACATGATCTCACAATAGACATTGTTGATATTCACCCCACAAAACGTTAGTCTTAATGTCAATAATATATTCACAGTTACTATCACCACATTGAAAACACATAGGGCAAGTGATATTGTTTGAGTTGTAATGTTGGTCATCAGAGTGTGGTATCTCAGAGGGTGGCCTACAGCCAGATATCGGTCATATGCCATTATCGTAAAAGAAAATATTTCATAAGTTCCGTAAAGATCGATACAGAAAGATTGACAGAGACATCCGGTGAGTGAGATGGTTGAGCACCCAGACAACAAGTCAATGGCCAGCTTGGGAAAATATGATGTATTCCCGAACATCACATTGATAACCATGATACATATTAAGATGTACATAGGTTCATGCAAGCTTTTCTCTGTCCAGGTTACATAGACAATCATAGAACTCATAAACAATGTGACTGAAAATAATGCAAGAGCCAAAACAGCAAATACATATCCAAATGATTCAATCTCAATAAGCCCCACCAGAACAAAGTGGGTTACAGAGATATTTTTCAGAGACAAGCTCATGACTTGGATTTATGTCTTGCAAAATCAATAGTTCCTAAAATGTTCTATTCAATCCGAATGCTTTAAATTAAAAAATGTCAATCATAGATGCCATGTGGATATTAGTGCGACATTTGTCGCATTGCTTTTCTCTTGAATTCAGTTGGGCTTTTATAGGTTTCATAAAGACATTACCTCACTCACAATTTAAATTTAGAAACTTTGCAGTCACTCCTTCCAAGTCTTCCCAGTGGACCACATCTGTTACATCTGCCGCTGATGGACTAATTAGTGTCAGAAATGGAAAGAAGTAGTGCAGAATAATTTAGCAAGCTTTTAAAATGAGAGATAAAACATGAAAATAAGTTTTGAATTAAAAATTTAACTGGCCTTAGTTTTGAGTAGGAATGGGCCGAACACCCCCCCGTTCGGTTCGCACCAGAACATGCGAATAGGCAAAATATTTGTTCAAACGCGAACACCGTTAAAGTCTATGGGACACGAACATGAAAAATCATAAGTGCTATTTTTTAAAGACTTATATGCATGGTATTGTTTTAAAACGTGTTTGGGGACCTGGGTCCTGCCCCAGGGGACATGTATCAATGCAAAAAAAGTTTTAAAAACGTCCGTTTTTTCGGGAGCAGTGATTTTAATAATGCTTAAAGTGAAACAATTAAAAAGTAATATTCCTTTAAATTTCGTACCTGGGGGGGTGTCTATAGTATGCCTGTAAAGTTGCGCATGTTTCCCGTGTTTAGAACAGTCTGACAGCAAATTGACATTTCTAAAGGAAAAATAGTCATTTAGAAACTCATTTAGAAACTCGCAGCTATAATAAATGGTCAGTCTGGCAATACACATAAGAGTTCATTGATAAAAATAGCATGGGATTCCCCCACAGGGGAACCCTGAACCAAAATGAAAAAAAAAATTTGTGTGGGTCCCCCCAAATTTCATACCAGGCCCTTCAGGTCTGGTATGGATATTAGGGGGAACCCCGCACCAAATTTTTTTTTAAAATGGCGTGGTGTCCCCCCCAAAAATCCATACCAGACTCTTATCCGAGCACGCAACCTGGCAGGCTGCAGGAAAAGAGGGGGGCAAGAGAGCAGCCCCCTCCTGAACCGTACCAGGCCACATGCCCTCAACATTGGGAGGGTGCTTTGGGGTAGCCCCCCAAAGAACCTTGTCCTCATGTTGATGGGGAGAAAGGCCTCATCCCCACAACCCTTGCCCGGTGGTTGTGAGGGTCTGCGGACGGGGGGCTTATCGGAAATTGGAAGCCCACTTTAACAAGGGGACCCCAGATCCCACCCCCCCATGTGAATTGGTAATGAGGTACAAATGTACCCCTTCCATTTCACAAAAAAAGTGTCAAAAATGTTAAAAAAAGACAATAGACGGTTTTTGACAATTCCTTTATTAATGTCTTCTTCTTTCCCCGCTTCTTCTTCCTTCTTCTTCTGGTCTTCCTTCGTTGTTCTTCTTCTTTCTCCATCTTGTTCTTCCCCCACTTCTTCCTCCGGTCTTCTCATCCGGCATCTTCCTCCGGCTCTTATATAACGGAGGGCGAGGCCACCCGTGTTGTCAGAGGGGGGCGGGGTCACCCGTTTATGTAAACGGGTGACCCCGCCCCCTTCTGACAACATGGGAAAAGCCATAGGGAAGTCCTCGTGCGGCAGAGATGGGTAGGGTCACTGGGTGGCCCGTCCTCCGTTATATAAGAGCTGTCACCTGAACAGAAGCTTCACACAGCAGGAGATTCCCATTGAGGCGGATCGGAGGACGAAGCAGAGAAGAAGGAGCCAGAGGAAGATGCCGGACGAGAAAACCGGAGGAAGATGGAGGAAGAGCAGGGGAAGAACAAGATAGAGGAAGAAGAACACCGAAGGAAGATCAGAAGAAGATGGAAGAAGAAGCGGGGAAAAAAGAAGCCATTAATAAAGGAATTGTCAAAAACCGTCTATTGTCTTTTTTTAACATTTTCAAAACTTTTTTGTTAAATGGTAGGGGTACATTTGTACCCCATTACCTATTCACATGGGGGGGGGGATCTGGGGGTCCCCTTGTTAAAGGGGGCTTCCAGATTCCGATAAGCCCCCCACCCACAGATCCCCACAACCACCGGGCAAGTGTTGTGGAGATGAGGCCCTTCTCCCCATCAACATGGGGACAAGGTGCTTTGGGGAGCTACCCCAAAGCACCCTCCCAATGTTGAGAGCATGTGACCTGGTACGGTTCAGGATGGGGGGCGCTCTCCCCCCCCCCTCTTTTCCTGCGGCCTGCCAGGTTGCGTGCTCGGATAAGGGTCTGGTATGGATTTGTGTGGGAACCCACGCCATTTTTTTAAATCTTTGGCTCAGGGTTCCCCTTAAAATCCATACCAGACATAAAGGGTCTGGTACGGATTTTTGGGGGGACCCCACTCCATTTTTTTAAATTTTGGTGCGGGGTTCCCCCTAATATCCATACCAGACCTGAAGGGCCTGGTATGAAATTTGGGGGGACCCACACACATTTTTTTTTAAATTTTGGTTCACGGTTCCCCTGTGGGGGAATCCCATGCCGTTTTTATCAATGAACTCTTATGTGTATTGCCAGACCGACCATTTATTATAGCTGCGAGTAGTTTTAAATGACTATTTTTCCTTTAGAAATGTCATTTTGCTGTCAGACTGTTCTAAACACGGGAAACATGCGCCACTTTACAGGCATACTATAGACACCCCACAGGTACGAAATTTAAAGGAATATTACACTTTTATTGTTTCACTTTAAGCATTATTAAAATCACTGCTCCTGAAAAAAACTGACGTTTTTAAAAAAAAAATTTGCATTGATACATGTCCCCTGGGGCAGGACCCAGGTCCCCAAACACTTTTTATGACAATAACTTGCAATATCAACCTTTAAAATTAGAACTTTTGATTTCTCCCATAGACTTTTAAAGGGTGTTCCACGGCTTTCGAATTTGCCGCAAACACCCCAAATTGTTTGCTATTCAGCGAGCGGGTGAACAGCCAATGTTCGAGTCGAACTCATGTTCCACCCGAACATAAAGCCCATCCCTAGTTTTGAGTTTTGCATAGTAATGATGTAAAACATATCTCTACTCTTTCGTTGGTTTGATGTTTTTGATGACTATATCATGTATAATCATAAGATAAAATTTATTGTCTTTGCAAAAATGAAATTTCTATCCTATATACTCCTCATTTTACCAAACTATAAAAAAACATAAAAACAATACATCATGCAGTCATGCACAGTACATAAATCAATTCTGAGAAAACTCAAATATTCCATTTTAAACATAAGAACACCCGTTATCCACTTACCCTCTGGAAGATTTACCACCCTTGTGGTAAATGACCCATGACCAGGCCATTTTTTTTTTTTTTTTTGCGATACAGCACTGCGTTATTTTAACTGACAATTGCACGGTTATGAAAAGCTATACCCAAATAAAATATCATTTTTTCCCCACAAATAGAGCTTTCTTTTGGTGGTATTTGATCACCTCTGCAATTTTAATTTTTTGCGCTATAAGCAAAAAAAAACGACAATTTAAGAAAAAAATATATATTTTTTATTTTCTGCTATAAAATATATCCAATAAAAAAATGTAAAAAATGTATTCATAAATGTAGGCCTATATGTATTCTGCTACATATTTTTGGTAAAAAAAAACCCCAAGAAGTGTATATTGATTTGCGCAAACTATGGGATAGATTTATTTAAGAATTGTTATTTTTTATATTAATAATGGCAGGGATCAGCGACTTATATCGGGTCTGCAACATTGCGGCAGACAAATCGGACACTAAGTGACACTTTTTAGGGACTAGTGACTTTATTAATAGTGATCAGTGCTAAAAATATGCACTGTCACTATACTAATGACACTGGCAGGGAAGGGATAAACATCAGGAGCGATCAAAGGGTTAAATGTGTTCCTAGGGAGTGGTTGCTAGCTGTGTGGGGAGTGTTTGTACTGTGGGAAGGCAGAGATCCGTGTTTCTGCTTAGCAGGTACACAGGATCACTTCCTCCCCTTCTCACAGAATGGCGATCTGCCTTGTTTACATAGGCAGACTGTGGTTCTGTCTCTCTCGGAAACGGTCGGCAGGTCCCGGCAGACATCGCGCCTGACGGACCCGCTGATTGGCTCCCGCTGTGTCCAATCACAGCGTGACCGTGCACGCCCCAGACCCAGAAGTGCAGGATCACGTACAGGTACGTGATTCTGCGAAGGGGAGCCGCTTTGCCGCCGTATATATACAGTATACAGTCGCCAAGCAGTTAGGATAACAGTAACTCAGGACCAACCAGCTCAATAATTCAATATCATTTCCATATTTAATGCTTTTATAGCTCTTGGAAAAAAAACTCTATCTAAGTCTGTTTGTCCTCACGTTTATGTTTCTAAACCGTCTAACAGACAGGAATAATTCAAATAAATGGTGACCAGGATGGGACAAATCTCTCACTATTTTCTCAGATCAACATAGAAACATAGGAAAGCGACGACAGAAAAAAGCCAAGTAGTCCATCGAGTCTGCCCATTTTTTTGATTTGTTTTGGGGTTTTTTTTTGCTTTTTTGGGGGGGGTTTGGTTCTGTTTGATAACTTTTAGTTTGAGTATAGATCTATGTTTTTCCCAAGCATGTTTGAAGCCATTTACTGTTGACTACCTCTGCTGGAAGTTTTTTTTCCAGCGAGACTCATAAATTTCATCTTAAGAGAAAAGTTTACAGCCCACAATTTTTTGTGCAGTGTTGATTATTTTCAGGAGAGTTTTATCCCTCACTAAACGATTGGAGTACCAAACTACGATGCAATACATCAATACACTTTCAGTAGATGAATGGTAAAAGGTCCCTAATCATGTCAATCATGTAATGAACCCAGAACAAGGTGAACAGTTTATATCCAGCACTTCACCCTAGAACCCACAACATCCTTCACAATGTAAGACCTTGCTGGGCAAAGGGAAACTCTGGACTGCTCTGCTCCTTCCATGACTTCCCCTTGGACCAGCAGAATGTTCATTATCATTTTTTATTATTACCAGGACTTTTTTTCAGCGGGAACGCGGGGGAATGCAGTTCCCGGCACCTCCACCAATGAATGTATGTAATGGCAAGGAGTGCTGGGTTGTGCTACAGTGTCTATTGATGCTGGCTGCTGATGGATCTATTGTTACTGGAGGGGATCTATTTCTGCAGAAGGGTTTTATGTTGCTGGGGGGTCAGTTGTCGCTGGGAGGGATCTACTGTTGAGGGAGCAGTCTATTATAGCTGGCTGCTAGAGGGTCAATTGTTGCTGGGTGGTATTTTGTTGTAGGTGGTCCATTGTTGCAGGGTGGGGTTTTTTTTTGTTGCTGATGGGTCTATTGTTGTTGGCTGTGGGGGGGTCTATTTTACTGCTTTTCTTGTTATCAATAACAAATTCCATACAAATGACTTAGTACCACAAATGTTACTTGGTTCTGTATTCTCTAAAAGGGGCAGTGTTGGGAGGTGGGTAGGGGGTGGAACCAAGGACTGGTGCTCAGAGGTAGGTAGGGGCAAAGACAATGGGTAACTCCCAAAAGGGGGAGTTCCTGCACCTATTCTCTGAGAAAAAAAGCCCTGATTATTACTATAATTTTTTTTATTAGTAGAAGTAACATTATTGATGTTATTATTATTATGTGCCATCAACTCTTTGTTGACTCGTGGTGACCGCTTAAATAGCATTTTTTTTAACTGCTTCAGCTCCAGAAGATTTGGCTGCTGAATGACCAGGCCATTTTTTGTAATTCGGCACTGTGTCGCTTTAACTGACAATTGCGCGGCCGTGCGATGCTGAACCCAAACAAAATTGATGTCCTTTTTTCCCCACAAATAGCGCTTTCTTTTGGTGGTATTTGATCATCTCTTTCTTTTGGTGGTATTTGATCATCTAATTTTTTGCGCTACTGTATAAACAAAAAAAGAGCGACAATTTTGAAAAAAACACAATATTTTGTACTTTTTGCTATAATAAATATCCCCATTTTTTTTAAAAAAAAAAAAGCTAATTTTTTCTTAGTTTAGGCCAATATGTATTCTTTTACAAAAGTTATAGCATCTACAAGATAGGGGATAGATTTATAGCATTTTTATTGCTATTATTTTTTTATTAGTAATGGCGGGGACCTGCGATTTTTATCGGGACTGCAACATTATGGCGGACACATCAGACACTTTTGACACATTTCTGGGACCATTGTAATTTATACAGGGATCAATGCTATAGAAATGCACTGATTACTGTAAAAACTGTCACTGGCAGGGAAGGGGTTAACACGCGGGGGCAGTCAAGGGGTTAACTGTGTTCCCTCTCTGTGTTCTAACGGAAGGGGGGGTGGGACTGTCTAGGGGGATGACAGATCGCTGTTCATACTTTGTATGAACACACGATCAGTCTCTTCTCTCTTCAGAGAACCGGTGTGTCACAAGCGATCGCGGGAGCCAGGCGGTCACAGCCCCTAGTGGCCACAGGCCAAAGCGACGTAACATAACGTTGTTTCGCCCAGCCGTGCGGCAGCTGGTCGGCAAGTGGTTAAAGTGATTTGTCTTTATTTAGGGTCTTAACTAGGGATCTATGAAACCAGAAACATTAAACCCCATTCAAGTCTATATGGGGCCTATATTGATACTGAATGCTACAGTAGCTATTGCCATATGTCAAAATAGGCATGGAGAGCTGGGCACTACCCTACTCTACAGCAGGGAGAGGATCTTTACCCACTTGCCCTCCAGGAGATTTACCCCCCTTCATGACCAGGCCATTTTTTGCTATACTTCACTGCCTTACTTTAACTGGCAATTGCGCGGCCATGCCATGATGTACACATTTATGTCATTTTTCCCCACAAATAGAGCTTTCTTTTGGTGTTATTTGATCACCTCTGCGGTTTCTTATTTTTTTACACTATAAGCAAAAAAAGACTGACAATTTAGAAAAAAAAACAACAATATTTTTTACTTTCTGCTATAAAACATCCAATAAAAAAAAGTAAACATTTCAGTTCTTCATAAATTTAGGCCAATATGGGTTTTATTCCCTGCTTTGGGAGAAACAAAATTCACCACAACCCTGCTGACAGGACGGAGCTCTGCATTGTTTACTTCCAGGGCAAAATGGGAAAAAACAGTAATCCTTTACATTATACAGTGCATTGAAAAAGTATTCACACCCCTTGAAATTCTCCACATTTTGTCATGTTACAACCAAAAACGTAAACATATTTTATTGGGATTTTATGTGATAGACTAACACAAAGTGGCACATAATTGTGAAGTGGAAGGAAAATGATAAATGGTTTTCAATTTTTTTTTTTTTTACACATAAATATGTGATAGTGTGGCGTGCAATTCAGCCCCCTTTACTCTGATACCCCTAACAAAAATCTAGTGGAACCAATTGCCTTCAGAAGTTACCTAATTAGTAAATGGAATCCACTTGTGTGTTATTTAATCTCAGTATAAATACAGCTATTCTGTGAAGCCCTCAGAGGTTTGTTACAGGACCTGACTGAACAAACAGCATCATAAAGGCCAAGGAACACACCAGACAGGTCAGGGATAAAGTTGGAGAAGTTTAAAGCAGGGTTAGGTTATAAAAAAATATCCCAAGCTTTGAATATCTCACGGAGCTCTGTTCACATCATCACCTGAAAAATGGAAAGAGTATGGCACAATTGCAAACCTACCAAGACATGGCCGTCCACCTAAACTGACAGGCCGGGCAAGGAGAGCATTCATCAGAGAAGCAGCCAAGAGGCCCATGGTAACTCTGGAGGAGCTGCAGAGATCCACAACTGGGAGAATCTGTCCCCAGGACAACTATTAGTCGTGCTCTCCACAAATCTGGCCTTTATGTAAGAGTGGCAAGAAGAAAGCAATTGTTGAAAAAAAGCCATAAGAAGTCCCGTTTGCAGTTTGCTAGAAGCCATGTGGGGGACACAGCAAACATGTGGAAGAAGGTGCTCTGGTCAGATGAGACCAAAATGGAATTTTTTGGCCTAAAAGCAAAACACTATGTGTGGTGGAAAACGAACACTGCACATCACCCTGAACACACCATCCCCACCGGGAAACATGGTGGTGGCAGCATCATGTTGTGGTAATGCTTTTCTTCAGCAGGGACAGGGAAACTGGTCAGAGTTGATGGGAAGGTGGATGGAGCCAAAAACAGGGCAATCTTAGAAGAAAACCTGTTAGAGTCTGCAAGACTTGAGACTGGGGCCAGATGCATAGCTTGAAGCTTGTGGACCCCGATGCAAAAGT
The DNA here is from genome assembly GCA_037952925.1 of Lithobates clamitans. Lineage (NCBI taxonomy): Eukaryota > Metazoa > Chordata > Amphibia > Anura > Ranidae > Lithobates > Lithobates clamitans. The sequence goes on along the minus strand of JBBGZY010000083.1, from coordinate 1,005,614 downwards.
TGACCTGAGCACCCCCCACTACTTCCAATGTGCATGCAGATACATCCACCGCACGCCAAGATACTCAAAGTGGCTTAAGAGTTTTGAGTTCCTAGAGTTCCACTTTACATCAGAGGACAGGGATCACCGCTGGAGAATCAGAGGACAGGGACCCCTGGCAGGTCACTTGGCAGAGCTCCTTTCCCATCCCAGCACTGTATACAGCTCCCCCCCACACTACACAGGGCTGAAATCACATTCCTTTAAACACAGTCTGTCAGTCTTCACATGGTGTATCTGGCTTTTATGTTGCCGTTCTGACCTGTGAAATCCCCTGGTCGGAAAAAGCAGTGTGGTTGCAGTAGGCAGATACACCCTGTGCAGATCATGGCTAACTGGTTGTATTGTAAAGGAATGCGATTACAGCACTGCGGAGGAGTAACAGTATAGAGTGCTGTATTGGGAAAGGAGCTCAGCAGCCGGGCATAGCATGCAGGGTGGAGGTGGTGGTCAGGGGGCTTTGGGGGGGAGACTTAGATCTTGGAGGGCAAAGCCACGTGACACAAATTCTGGAGCCTGCAGCCCTTCAGGGCCCCCCCGAGGAGGTTTTAAGGGATTTGTTTTAGCAACTTCTGAAGGTTTCTCTGTCAGTGTTGGCAGGTGTTGGAGGAAGGTCACCTCCTGGAGGTGTGTGTCTTTTCCCCAGTTGTCAGCGAAGTCGGGTAAGTAGACATCCCCGGGTGGGGGGGTACAGAGAATCCCAGCTGGTGACTAAGAGACACTGAGCGGTGTCTTACCTCACCAGTGACATCGGTTCCATCGTGGCTACAGGATGGCGCTCTCCTCCTCTTGCCACACTGAGCTCGGTTACAATTCCATGTTGCCAGCACACAGCACAGACACTTCCCCATCCTGGGCTGTTCTCACTTCGTGCTCCTCTCCATTCAGAAACTGTCTCACAGCTTCTCCCCAGCCAATGGGAACAGAGGAGTGTGGACTGTGGAAGGCAAAGTAGAAGCCCAGTACTTGAGCGTGGCTGTGGGGTCCTAGGGCAGATCGGAGCTGGATTTTGTGGAGGATATGATAATATGACAGGGAGCTAGGGTCGGAGTTGCGATTGTGACCCCTGCAACCCCTTATGCTATGCCCATGACTGGGGCAGAGGTTCACCTTCCAGCAGGGCAATGACCCTAAATATACAGCTAGAGCTACAATGGAATGGTTTAGATCAAAGCATATTCATGTATTAGAATGGCTCAAAGTCCAGACCTAAATCAAATTGAGAATTTGTGGCAAGACTTGAAAATTGCTGTTCACAGACGTTCTCCATCCAATCTGACAGAGCTTGAGCTATTTTGCAAAGAAGAATGGGCAAAAATGTTCCTCTCTAGATGTGCAAATCTGGTAGAGACATCCCCAAAAAGACTTGCAGCTGTAATTTCAGAGAAAGGTGATTCTACAAAGTATTGACTCAGGGGGGGCGACTACAAATGTACCCCACACTTTCACATATTTATTTGTAAAAAGTTTTGAAAACCATTTATCATTTTCCTTCCACTTCACAATTATGTGCCACTTTGTGTTGGTCTATCACATAAAATCCCAATAAAATACATTTACGTTTTTGGTTCTAACATGACATAAAGTGGAAAATTTCAAGGGGTATGAATAATTTTTTAAGGCACTGTATGTTTGGGAGGTGCCTATAACCACTTGCCGACCAGCCGCCGCAGTTCTACTTTGGCAGAATGGCATGGCTGGGCGAAACAACGTTATACTCGCCCCCCTGGAGCCGATGCAAGTGCCCGGCGGTCACGATCACCGCCGGGCTCCCGCGATCGCTGGTGACACACTGAGAACCTGGACCTGTGTGTGTAAACACACAGATCCCTTTCCAAAATGGGGTCATTTGGGGGGGGGGGTTGTGCTTCTTGGCATTTCATGGCCTCCGAAACTGTGATAGGTAGTTAGGAGTGAAATAAAAAATGTGCGCCCTTAGAATTCCTGAAAGCAGTGATTGGTTTTCGGGGTCCTGTAGGAGGCTAGGCTCCCAAAAATTTTCACACATGTGGTATCCCCATACTCAGGAGAAGCAGCAGAATGTATTTTTGGGTGTAATTCCACCTATACTCATGGTATGTGTGAACAATATATAATTTCAGTGACAACTTTGTGTTAAAAAATAACTGTTTGTCATTTTTCAATCACTTGTGACAAAAAAATATTCAATGGGCTCAACATGCCTCTCAGAAAAATCCTTGGGGTGTCTGCTTTCCAAAAAGGGGTAATTTGGGGGGGGGGGGGGTTGTACTACCCTGACATTAGCACCAATAAATATACGGTTATTGAATTTTTTTTACCCAAGACATGTGGCTGATAACATTTTGGCCTAAATGTATGACAAAAATTGAGTTCATTGGATTTTTTAATTAAAAAAGTAGAAAATATCACTTATCACGACCCTAGCTCTCTGCTTCGATCCCAGGGGCCCCTCTCTGCTCCCATCCTGGGGGCCCCTCTCTGCTCCCATCCCAGGGGCCCCTCTCTGCCCCCATCCCAGGGATCCCTCTCTACCCCAATCCCAGGGATCCCTCTCTGCCCCATCCCAGGAGCCCCTCTTAGCTCCCATCCCCGGGATCCCTCTCTGCCCCATCCCAGGGACCCCTCTCTGCTCCCAACCCAGGGATCCCTCTTTGCCCCATCCCAGGGGCCCCTCTTTGCTCCCAACCCAGGGATCCCTCTCTGCTTCCATCCCAGGGATCCCTCTCTGCCCCCATCTCAGGAGCCCCTCTCTGCCCCCATCCCAGGGGCCCCTCTCTGCCCCCATCCTATCCCAGGGATCCCTCTCTGCCCCCATCCCAAGGATTCCTCTCTGCCCCCATCCCAGGGGCCCCCCTTAGCTCCCATCCCCGGGATCCTTCTCTGCCCCCATCTCAGGAGCCCCTCTCTGCCCCCATCCCAGGGGCCCCTCTCTGCCCCCATCCTATCCCAGGGATCCCTCTCTGCCCCCATCCCAGGGATCCCTCTCTGCCCCCATCCCAGGGGCCCCTCTCTGGACCCATCCTATCCCAGGGATCCCTCTCTGCCCCATCCCAGGGATCCCTCTCTGCCCCATCCCAGGGCTCCTCTTAGCTCCCATCCCCGGGATCCCTCTCTGCTCCCATCCCAGGGATCCCTCTCTGCCCCATCCCAGAGGCCCCTCTCTGCCCCCATCCCAGGGGCCCCTCTCTGCCCCCATCCCAGGGGCACCTCTTAGCTCCCATCCCCGGGATCCCTCTCTACCCCCATCCCAGGGGCCCCTCTCTGCCCCCATCCCAGGGGCCCCTCTCTGCCCCCATCCTATCCCAGGGATCCCTCTCTGCCCCCATCCGTGGGATCCCTCTCTGCCCCATCCCAGGGCTCCTCTTAGCTCCCATCCCCAGGATCCCTCTCTGCCCCCATCCCAGGGATCCCTCTCTGCCCCATCCCAGGGGCCCCTCTCTGCCCCCATCCCAGGAGCCCCTCTTAGCTCCCATCCCCGGGATCCCTCTCTACCCCCATCCCAGGGATCCCTCTCTGCCCCATCCCAGGGGCCCCTCTCTGCCCCCATCATATCCCAGGGATCCCTCTCTGCCCCATCCCAGGGAGCCCTCACTGCTCCCATCCCAGGGATTCCTTTCTGCCCCATCCCAGGGGCCCCTCTTAGCTCCCATCCCAGGGATTCCTCTCTGCTTCCATCCTAGGGGTCCAGGGGTGTACACATGTTGCAGCCTCAGCAGAAATTATACACCCTGTCACGCTTGGCATGGGGCCCCTCTCTGCCCCCATCCCAGGGGCCCCTCTCTGCCCCATCCCAGGGGCCCCTCTCTGCCCCCATCCTATCCCAGGGATCCCTCTCTGCCCCCATCCCTGGGATCCCTCTCTGCCCCATCCCAGGGCTCCTCTTAGCTCCCATCCCCAGGATCCCTCTCTGCCCCCATCCCAGGGATCCCTCTCTGCCCCATCCCAGGGGCCCCTCTCTGCCCCATCCCAGGGGCCCCTCTCTGCCCCCATCCCAGGGGCACCTCTTAGCTCCCATCCCCGGGATCCCTCTCTACCTCCATTCCAGGGGCCCCTCTCTGCCCCCATCCCAGGGATCCCTCTCTGCCATATCCCAGGGGCCCCTCTCTGCCCCCATCCCAGGGGCCCCTCTCTGCCCCCATCATATCCCAGGGATCCCTCTCTGCCCCATCCCAGGGAGCCCTCACTGCTCCCATCCCAGGGATTCTTTTCTGCCCCATCCCAGGGGCCCCTCTTAGCTCCCATCCCAGGGATTCCTCTCTGCTTCCATCCTAGGGGTCCAGGGGTGTACACATGTTGCAGCCTCAGCAGAAATTATACACCCTGTCACGCTTGGCATGGGGCTACTCTGCAAAGGTTGGGCAACCTTATGCAGTACAGTGACCAAGTGGCTAAAGTAGGCTATAAGGAGGCATTGTATTGCCTCATCACATAACCTGCTTTAACCCCTTGGATCCTACACTAGCATGCTGCTACTGCATGCATTACGCATGGTTGCTGGGTGTTTGCAGAGTGGCCCTATTCACTTGATTGGGTCACGATCACCCACCAAAAGCAACAGGGGGTATAATTCCTGCCGCAGCATGTGTACATCCTCAGCTGCTGCCTCTGCAGCTAAAGGGGGTAGAGTCCAATGTATGTAATGTGGGCAGTGTGGCAGGGACACGGGGGGGCCCCATAAGTTGTCAGTCCACTCCTGCTCTTGGCTTACACCTGCAGCAAGCAACCCTGTCTGGGAGCCACAGACTGGGCTGAATAATGTGTCCAGGTATCAGGCAGTCTAAAACCCGGAACATGATTCAAAACCCAGACTGTCCACGCGAATCCTGGACAGGTGGAGACCCTATGTTACATACCTTTTACAGTCATGTTACATATTATTGGCCCCATGGATCATACTCCTGAATGCACAATGGGTTTTAAGTTGTATACTCCTGAGCCCTGCACTCTGTATACTGGGCTGCACATTACATACTCTTTTGCACTGCACTCTGTATGTCAGGCTTTATAGACAGATCAAAATGTGTCCAGTTCAAGAGGAACCAGGTTCCATTTGAGGCCGCCCCTGTTCATCAGAAGTTAATTGTTCGATTGACTTCTGTTGAATGGAAATGTTGAAAAACTTTTTTCAAACAGTGGCTGCAGCCAATCGACCCAATATCAGGATAAAAAGTCTCGGGGGGGTTCCGCCATACACCTCATTTGTGTAGAAAATCCTTTTTTTTTTCAATCACTCAAGTTTGCGGAACACACAATCCCTTGTGCTGCTGTTTTAGTTTAAATCCTAAGTCCTCTGCCAGCTTCCCACAACACACACCTTCCCATAGATGTGGCAATGAAAGCTCCGTGTGAACGGAACCTATCCCTCCTTCTATGAGATACTTGGTCACTGGTGAATGAACAGTCAGAGAGTAGGGATGGGCTATCTGTTCGAGTCAAACATGAGTTCGACTCGAACATTGGCTGTTCGACCGTTCGCCGAACAGCAAACAATTTGGGGTGTTTGTGGCAAATTCGAAAAGCCGCGGAACACCCTTTAACATTCTATGGGAGAAATCTAAAGCGCTAATTTTAAAGGTTAACATGCAAGTTATTGTCATAAAAAGTGTTTGGGGACCCGGGTCCTGCCCCAGGGTACATGTATCAATGCAAAAAAAAGTTTTAAAAACGTCCGTTTTTTTCAGGAGCAGTGATTTTAATAATGCTTAAAGTGAAACAATAAAAGTGAAATATTCCTTTAAATGTTGTACCTGGGGGTGTCTATAGTATGCCTGTAAAGGGGCGCATGTTTCCCGTGTTTAGAACAGTCCGAGAGCAAAATGACATTTGTAAAGGAAAAAAAAGTCATTTAAAAGTGCTAGCGCTAGTGCCGGCTAATAATGAATTGGCAGTCCTGACAATACACATAAAAGTCATTGAAAGTCATTGAAAAAAAAAAAAAATGCATGAGGGTCCCCCATAATTCCATTACCAGGCCATTCAGGTCTGGTATGGATATTAAGGGGAACGCCGCGCCAAAGTTAAAAAAAAATGGTGTGGGGTTCCCCCAAAAATCCACAACAGACCCTTATCCGAGCACGCAACCTGGCAGGCCGTAGGAAAAGAGGGGGGGATGAGAAAGCGGCCCCTCCTGAATCGTACCAGGCTACATGCCCTCAACATGTTGATGGGGACAAGGGCCTCATCCCTAAAACCCTTGCTCAGTGGTAGTGGGGGTCTGCGGGCGGGGGGCTTATCAGAATCTGGAAGCCCCCTTTAACAAAACCCACCTATGTGAATTGGTAAAGGGTACATTGTACCCCTACCATTTCACAAAAAGAAAGTGTGAAAATGTTAAAAAACCACAGGAGACGGCTTGGGACAAGTATTTTATTAAAAATAAAAAAAATAAAAAACAAAAAGGAGATTCCAGCAATGTAATCCAATAAATCCATGCTCCTACTACAGCGATGTAATCCAATTCTCGATCTCCAGCGATGGATGATCTCCAGCAACTCCAGCAAGGAACACGCACAGGATCCTGCCTCCACCAGGGGCACCCAGCCAATGACGCGGCGCTAGCTTAGGCGGGTGTGACATGTGGCAGTACGCAGCGGCTGGGAGCTTTCTCTCTCCGTCTCCTCTCCCCCGCATGTTGCTGCAGCCCAGCGCGCACAACACACGATAGCAGAGGGAGGATCCGCCCATCGTCCCGCCCACCTAGTTCTATCGAGAAGTGCCCGCTATCCAATAGTGCCCGGGACGGACCGTGCATGCGCTGTACGTAATACCACAAGAGCTGATTTTACAATCAGCTGTTGTTTTGGCGAGACGGCACCTGCGCCAACGCTGTATCCTGGCCTAGACCAACAAGGCCCAAGCCTAGGGCAGCACTTTGCAGGGGGGCAGCACGGAAAGAGTCCCCGCCGGCTTGCACTACACTGTTAGTGTAGCGCCAGTCTTATGGGGCATAATGGGCTGAGAGGCAAATTAGTCTAGTGCCCCCATAAAGCGGCCTCACTGTCTTCTGGTATGGGGGCGGCTGGCATTCGACAACTGTGGGGGGGGCCCGCTTCTAACTTTGACTGTCCTGTAAAGTGGGCATCTGGCTGAAGTGTATACCAGTGCCGCAGCAAAATAACATTTCTAAAGGAAAAAATGTAATTCAAACTTGCTTGCGGCTGTAATGTATTGCCTGCTCCCGGCAATATAGATAAAAAATCAATGAAAAAAATGCCAAAATGTAAAAAAAATTGACGTAGAGTCCCCGCCAAAATACAAACCAGACCCTTATCTGAGCATGCAGCTTGGAAGTCAGGAAAAGGGGGGGCAAGCGAGCGCCCCCCCCCCTCCTAAACCATAACAGGTCACATGCCCTCAACACGGGGAGGGTACTTTGGGGTCCCCCAATGCACCTTGTCCCCATGGGACAAGAACCTCTTCCCGACAATTCTAGGCTGTGGTTGTCGGGGTCTGCGGGTGGGAGGCTTATCGGAATCTGGAAGTCCACTTTAACAAGGGGACCCTAGATCCCACCCCCCTATGTGAATGGGTATCAGGTACATTGTACCCCTACCCAGTCACCAAAAAAAGTGTCAAAAAGTAAAAACCACAATAGACCGTTTTTGACAATTCCTTTATTAAAAAATGTCTTCTTCTTCCCCGCTTCTTCCTCCAGTCTTCCTCCGGTCTTCTCCTTCTTCCTCCAGCTTCTTCCCCCCTCCTTCGTCCTCCGTTCTTCTTCCTCCTCCGCCGCCGCTCCCACTGAAGATTACAAAGCAAATCTCCTCCGATGCTGCGATGGGGTTATATATATGCAATGTGCGCTATGGAAGTGGACAGATCGGCTGGCCGCATCGTTGGAGGAGGGTTGTTTTTTTACGTTCAGCGGGTCGGTGGCGGGAGTGGTGGCGGAGGAAGAAGAAGACGACCGGAAGAAGAAGCAGTGGAAGAAGAAGCCGGAGGAAGACCGAAGGAGGAAGGAGAAGACCAGGAGAAGGAGTGGGGGAAGAAGAAGCTGGAGGAAGACCAAAGGAAGAAGGAGAAGACCAGAGGAAGAAGCGGGGAAGAAGAAGACATTTTTAATAAAGTAATTATCAAAAACTGGCTACTGTCTTTTGTCACACTACACTTCTTTTCTTGGTGAATGGGTAGAGGTATGATGTACTCCATACTCATTCATATAGGGGGAGCGGGATGTGGGGGTCCCCTTGTTAAAGGGGGCTTCCAGATTCTGATAAGCTCCCCGCCTGCAGACCCCAACAACCACAGCCCAGGGCCGTCGGGAAGAGGCTCTTGTCCCCATCAACGTGGGGACAAGGTGCTTTGGGGGGACCCTCCCCATGTTGAGGGCCTGTGGCCTGGTATGGTTCAGGAGGGGGGGTGCTTGCTCGTGTCCTCCCCTTTCCTGACCTCCAGGCTGCATGCTCGGATAAGGGTCTGGTATGTATGGAGTGGACCCCATGCCAATTTTTTTTTATTTGACATAGAGTTCCCCTTAAAATCCACACCAGACTCGAAGGGCCTGGTATGGGTTTTAGGGGGAACCTCACACCAATTTTTCTTTTAAACAACAGTTTTTGGGTTATTTTTTGCTTAATTTGGTGCTTAGAGAGAATTCACATTCAGTTGACTTATTTCGTGGCTTACCTAGTCCACAAAATATTTAGTAGAGCCCTGAATTTTTGCCTTGGAGCAGGGTTTTTTTTTGTTTTTATATTTTTTTGGGGCTTTTCTTTCCCCTCTCCCATTACAATTTCTACACAAGGACTTACACAACCAAATACTTTTGTATGCAACTAGATTTAATACAGATTTGAAGGGGTATGAATTGTTTGCACTTATAATATATGTATTTCAAGTCTGCAAAAGTCAAACCATGCAAAAAATAATCAACTTTTTATTTCAACATTAGTATAAACATTTGTTACATTAATGTACTTGGGCCAAACAAAAAAAAGCATGGAATTGATGCTCCAGCATTTAATAATAGTTAGAAGGGCCTTGCTCAAAAGAGCTTACAATCTACAGGGGTAGGACACAAAAAAAAGTTAAACAAATTACATTAGAAATGCAGGGATACAAATGAAGCTAACAAGCATGACTAACCTTTTTTTGAGATCAGAAGTCCTCTCCCCAAACCCCAAAAAAGTTACATCATAAGCAAAAAAAATGAAATGAATACAAAAGGCAGCGCACAAACTACATTGACACACACAGCAGGAATGAATTAGCAGGAACATTCCTTTTTATCTTAACCATTACATAGCAGTTGTAAGTCTAACATGTGAGATTTAGAAGCAAACATCAAACAGCCTTAGTGGGGTGTGCAGGGTTAGGAATCATGCACACCCCAAAACCCACATCTATTTGTAACCCAATATTAGACATGTGCGGTTTGTTTTGTTTCTAATTAAAATTCTGATGAATTTTCGTTATTTGGAAATTCGGATGTACCTGAATTTCCAAATTAGAATAGTACTGAATTTAAACAAATCTGAAATAACGAAATTCGAATTCAGACGAAATTGGTGGTGGAATTACATTAGTCAGGAGTTATTCTTCTTGATTAGGGATGAGCTTCGAGTTCGAGTCGAACACATGTTCGACTCGAACATTGGCTGTTCGCAAGTTCGCTGAACAGCGAACAATTTGGGGTGTTCGCGGCAAATTCGAATGCTGCGGAACACCCTTTAAAAGTCTATGGGAGAAATCAAAAGTGCTAATTTTAAATATATGCAAGTTATTGTCATGAAAAGTGTTTGGGGACCTGGGTCCTGCCCAAGGGGACATAGATCAATGCAAAAAAAGTTTTAAAAACGGCCGTTTTTTCAGGAGCAGTGATTTTAATAATGCTTAAAGTCAAACAATAAAAGTGTAATATCCCTTTAAATTTCGTACCTGGGGGGTGTCTATAGTATGTCTGTAAAGGGACGCATGTTTCCCGTGTTTAGAACAGTCTGACAGCAAAATGACATTTGAAAGGAAAAAAGCCATTTAAAACTACTCGCGGCTATTGCATTGCCGGTCCGACAATACACATAGAAGTTCATTGATAAAAACGGCATGGGAATTCCCCACAGGGAAACCCCGAACCATGATTTTAAAAAAAATGACGTGGGGGTCCCCCTAAATTCCATACCAGACCCTTCAGGTCTGGTATGGATTTTAAGGGGAACCCCGCACCAAAAAACCCCAAAAAAAACGGCATGGGGTCCCCCCAAAAATCTATACCAGACCCTTATCCGAGCACGCAACCTAGCAGGCTGCAGGAAAAGAGAGGGGGCAAGAGATCACCCCCCCCTCCTGAACCGTACCAGTCCACATGCCCTCGAACAAACTTTTTTCCTGTTCGCATGTTCTGGTGCGAACCGAACAGGGGGGTGTTCGGCTCATCCCTATTCTTGATTTATTCTGTGATATTTGGTGGTTCTTTGTGTGTGAATGTAGAATATTGATGTTGCCCTCTGAATTTTGGGAATGCCATTTAGATTTCTGATGTTGGTCGACATATCACATTTTTTGGGCTCAAATTATGATCATTTGTAAATAATAAAAAACACACAAAATTGTGACTGGTATTGTTTGTGATTTGTAAAGAGAAAGTGACAGAGAAAAATGTATTTTTCCAAAACATGAAAACATTCCACATTCTAGCATTCTTAAAAACAAAATAGATGAAAAAGAAGCAACATTGTTGCAAGGACAATTTCTTTGAAAGAAAGATACATTTAATTTCAACATGAAAAGGATATATTTGGGGAAGTTACAATTGTGCCATTATGCCGCATACACACGATCGCACATTCTGACAACAAAATCCATGTTTTTTTCCGACAGATGTGGGCTCAAACTTGTCTTGCACGGTCACATAAATCTTGTCAGAGATTCCGAACATCAAGAACGTGGTGACATACAACACGTACGACGAGCCGAGAAAAATGAAGTTCAATAGCCAGTGTGGCTCTTCTGCTTGAGTCCGAGCATGCGTGTAACTTTGTGTGTCGAAATTGTGTACACACGATCGGATTTTACGACAAAGGATTTTGATGTCGGAAAATTTGGGATCCAGATCTCAAATTTTGTTTGTTGGAAATTCCGACGGAAAATGTCCAATGGAGCCTACACACGGTCGGAATTTCCGACAAAAAGCTCCTATCGAACATCTCCCGTCAGAAAATCCGACCGTGTGTACACGGCATAAGAATCAATGGCTGAAACTTGCATTGGGATACATAACTCACATTTTCACTCCCGTAAAACGCTCTTTAGCCCAGTGCTCATTTTGGTATTTACTATAACTCTTGGTAAAAAAGCCATAGGAGTTAAAATGAGAGTAGTTTGCAGGTCTGAGCATGCTCAATTGTGCTGGCAGTTGTAAAGAGACGGGGATTTTATCTCTTCTCAGACTTTTAAAGATATTTCAGTGTAGAAATCACTTTTTTACACAGCTTAAAAGCAGATTATCTTTAAAAAATATACCGCATATTTCAGTACCATTTAGGTGATTATATCATGCTGTAAACATTATTTCCATGTGCAAGAGTCATGGTCCTAACAAGAGTAAGGGTTTGGGTGCTATTTATTTTCTGGGAGCCAGGGCCGCTGATAGGGCAGTACAACCAGCCCTGTTGTACCAGGCCCGGCCAGCAGGGGGGGGGGCAGGCAGCTTTGTAGTTAATTTCTATCTAAAAAAACAAATTAGCTAAATAACATTATTAACCTGCACCTACTTGATTGGCAATGTATATAGTACCTTCCTGGGCCCAATCAGGTTAACAGAGGGGCCCAGGAGCTGAGAGTAGAAGAGGGACTTTTTCTCCATTTTCAGGCGGAGGCATACAATCCCTGCTCTGCATCAGTGTACCTTGTGCTCACTCTATGCTTTCCTCGGCGGATGGATTCAATTGTAATGTGGCTCCCTTCCCTAAGTAAGTGCCATGCTGCAGCCTGAGGGAGAGACGGATCACTGAGGAGGCTGAAAGAAAGAGTAATCCCGATGCCAGTCCACAGGCAAGCAATCCCCCTGCACACACACACTGACACATCAGACAGGCTCAGTCCCCAGACTCCCCATTGTGTGCTCGTGGTCATTATTATTATGATAATCAGAGCACAGCAGGTGCTCTATGGCTCTGTGAGTGTAACATGCTGTTGGGTGCTGAATTTCTTAATATATCATAGTTGCCAACAGTGTAAAAAAATTTTTAGGGACACTTTTTTGGCTGAAGGTGGAGTCTTATTATAATTAGGGGTGGGGCATGCGTTTGTTGGTGTGACATAGGAAAAAAAGAAAAATGCAGCGCACGTAGCGTGCCACGCCAAAAAATGGTTGTGGTTTATGTGAAATAGTGGGCGTGGCTTACATTGGTGTGGTTAAAATGGGGGTGTGGTTAGAGTCTGAGATGAATGAGAGATGGAGAAAGAAAGAGGAAAAGATGGAAGGAGGGAGAGAGATAGAAGGAAAGAAGGAGTGAAGGAAAGAGGGATGGAGGGACAACAGGCCCAGATCCTACATTACAATAGAAATATACAGGAGATGGATAGAGGCTGCGGACACGATACAGGAGGTGGACAGAGGCTGCTGACATGATACAGGAGATGGATAAAGGCTGCGGACATGATACAGGAGGTGGACAGAGGCTGCGGACAAGATACAGGAGGTGGACAGAAGCTGTGGACACGATACAGGAGGTGGATAGAGGTTGCAGACATACTGCAGGAGGTGGACAGAGGCTGCGGACATACTGCAGGAGGTGGACAGAGGCTGCGGACATACTGCAGGAGGTGGACAGAGGCTGCTGACATACTGCAGGAGGTGGACAGAGGCTGCGGACATACTGCAGGAGGTGGACAGAGGCTGCGAATATGATAGTATCCTCCTCACCCCCTCACAGTAGCCTCCTCCTCTGTCCACCATCATATTACTTCTCTACTTCATAAGTGTGCTGCGTCCTTCTCCTGTGCCCCTTTCACCCTGATGATGTGGAGAAGTAATATTATGGTGGACACTGGACAGAGCACATCAGTCTCTGTGCCGGCCTCCCCTGCATGCCACGGCTTCACCCTCCGGGCTCCAAGCCATGCCCTCCTCTCACTCTGATATCCCCCCACAGTTTTACTCTCCTCCTCCTCACCCCTGCTCGGCTCCTTCGGACCTCTGCCTAGTGCCTATGGCGAGTGCACTGCATGAGCCACTGATCGCCATAGTGTCCCAATCGTCTATTCGAAAATGGCACCAGGTGGCGCCATTACGCTACTGCGCATGTGCCGCCCGGCCGAGCTTTCCCGAGCCCGCCTGGCTTTGGAACGGCGCATGCGCAGTTGCATGGTCGGTTCGTGGCCATCTTTTTTACGGGCACTGGTGCCCGTAACGGATTTTAATGGGCAGCATGAAAAAGGGGTTACATTTATGGGCTGCCCGTAAATCTACGGGCGGTTGGCAACAGTGGTTATATAGCCAAATGCAAGTTTCAACCATTGATTATGATGGTACAATTGTTACTTCCCCAAAAAAATACATTTTAATTTTGAGATGAACTGTTTATTTCTCTGAAATATATTCTCCTTGCAACAATGTTGCTTCTTTTTCATATTTTTTGTTTTTAAGAATGCTTGTAATGTGTAATGTTTTCATATTTTGGTAAAATATATATATATATATATATATATATATATCTCACTTGTTGCTGTCCATCTCACAACATTTTTTTCCAAAACTCCCACAGGTGTCTTTACAAACCACAAACAATACCATTGATGATGCAAATTTTAAACGAGTCACAATTTTGTGTGTTGTTTTGTATTTCCAAATGATCATAATTTTCCCCCAAAAAATGTGATATGTGTACCAACATCAGAAATCAAAATGTCATTCCCAAAATTCAGAGGGTGACATCACTATTCTACACTCACACACCAAGAGCCACCAAATATCACATAATAAATCAAGAAACATAACTTCTGACTGATGTCATTCCACCACCTATAGGTATATGCCCAAAGAAATGCAGTATTTATGTGTAGGGGGTTTCCACCACCATTGCAAATCATGCCATATGTTTACCATGGGCAAGGACAATAATAAGCCTTAAAATTTCCCCACCAGCACCAATTGCAGCCTATTACCAAGCAAAAACCAACAAAATTACAGCTGTTTCTCTAGCAGCATGCTGACAGCAATCCGCCATACACCATCCATGTGGCAGCACAGTGGCTAACTGGTTAGCACTTCTGCCTCGCAGCACTGAGGTCGATCATTTGAATCCCAGTCCTTCTACCTGAATAGAGGTCTGTATGTTTTTCTTCTGTTGTGGTGTTAAAGTTTCTTTTTCACCAGTGATTACATTTTTGACGGTTTTCACATAATGGAACCCCAAGAAATAACATTATAAATCATGCAAGTGTGGGTTTGAACCAAATCTCGAACTGTGGTGTTTTGGGCCAGATATGGATGTATAAGTCTGGTGTGATCCTGCACACATATTCCAATGTTGTGTGCCAATGATGAATGAATGCGCTTAGTCACCAATTTATGTGAAACAGCCCTCACAAATTTGTCATTTCCTGTTTTGTACCCTCCACACGCCCAACAACGTACAAGTTTAATTTGGAGATTTTTGGGATCACTGATCATGGCCAGAGCCTTGGGCATTTGTTATTTTGGGGTTTACCCTGCACAGATATATATTCTGATGCATTCTTTCAATTGTAAAGATGTGTGTTCCTGATGAACAGGTATGAGCACTTGAGGCCTATATTAAGAGACAGAATCAATTACACTGGTGAGTGTGTCCTCCACTTGGAGGGTGTAGCTGTGCTAGCAATCTTAGCTAGGTTATATAAAGGCCTGCATTTGTGGCAGTTGTTTGGCCTGAGAAGAGGCCAGAATCTTTGCAGAGCTTATATTGGTTTACAAACAGATGTTTTTTTTTTAATTTGGGGGTCTGGGTGTGCATAATGCCTGACCCACACCCCACTAAGGCTGTGATTTGGTGATTGCTTTATGTGTTTGCTGGTATAGTTTTGCATTAAGGCCCTAAAAAGTGTGTCCAGTCTGACCATGTGTTTGTTTGTGAGCCTCAGCAGACCTTTATCTTGTTCTAATTACTTCTAAATTTCACATGTTAGACTTTCAGCTGCTACTGTTAATCTAGTTTATGTAATGGTTTAGATGAAAAGGAAGCTTCTGCTATTTTCAAACATAAGTGTGTGTACATTTTGTTTGTGTGCTGCCTCTTTGTATTTTATTTTTGATTATGTATATATTTTTTCTGTTTTTGCTTATGAAAATCCTGCAATTACATTTTTTTAGGGGTTTAGGAGTTCTGATAACCAAAAAGGTGTGTCATGGTTGTTGTTAGCTTGATGTGTATCCCTTCTTTTCTAATGTGATTTTTAATGTGGCTATTTTTTAGTGTCCTACCCTTGTAGCTTGTAAGCTATTTTGAGCAGGACCCTTCTAACTATATTGTCAAATGCTGGAGCATCATTTCCATGCCTTTTTATTTTAATTTTTTGCCCAAGTACATTAAAGTAACAAATGTTTATACTACTGTTGCAATAAAAAGTTGATCTTTTTTGATTTATGTTTGATTTTTGCAGACTATGAATACATATTTTCTAAGTGCAAACTATTCATACCCCTTCAAATCTGTATTAAATCTAGTTGCATTCAAAAGTATTTGGTTGTCCTTGAGTAAAAAGTGAAATGGGGGGAGGGGGAAAAAAAGCAAAACAAAACAAAAAAAAAAAATCCTGCTCCAATGATCCAATTTCAGGGCTCTATTATGTATTTTGTGGACTAGGTAAACCATGAAATATGTCAACTAAATGTGAAATCTCTCTATGCACCAAATTAAGAAAAAAATACCCCCAAAAAATATATATTTTTAAATTTGTCGCAGGGTCATTCCCAAAGTCCATACCAGGCCCTATGCGTCTAGCACAGATTTTAAGGGGAACTCCACGCCAATTTTTTTTCTTTTAAATGGTGTGGGTTCCCCCCAAAATCCATACCAGACCGTTATCCGACCATGCAGCCTGGCAGGTCAGGATAGGGGGGACGAGCGAGCACCCCCCAGATCCCGCCCCCCCATGTGAAAGGTATCGGGTACATCTCACCCCTACCCATTCACCAAAAAAGGGTCAAAATGGAAAAACCACAAGTGCCAGTTTTTGACAATTCTTTTATTAAAAAAGTCCAAAAAGTCTATGAAAGCGATGCTGAAATGATGTTTATATTGTGAGTCCAATATAAAGGGAGAGATGTTCCAATCACCAATTAAAGTGCATAGATGTGAAAGCATTCAACACCACGTGGTAAAATAATCTCCTTACCAGAGGACAAAGAAAGTTAGGCGTGTAATTAAACCCACGGCTCATCCAGTCAGTCAGCCTCCACCATGCATCTTCAAGGCTTGGAAGGGCAGTATTCAGATAACAATCACACCCAATAAAACTTCTCCAGGGATTCACATCAAAAAAATATGCAGGCTCTCAGCAAATCGATCAGCAGTGCTCGATGAAGAAAACTTAAGTAACCAATAGTGAAGCCCGTAATAGCAGATAAAAAGGTTTATTGTAGTAACTTACATTTAAAATTCAGGAATGCATGCATCAAGGAAAACGATAAGCTGCAGCAATCAGCGTGCTGGTGTCAACCTGCCTGACATGTTTCATCCCAAACGGATGTCTTCAGACCCTTAGCAGAGCACGCAACCTTGTAGGCCGCAGGAAAGAAGAGGGGACGAGAAAGTGCCCCCCCTCCTAAACCGTACCAGGCCACATGCCCTCAACATTGGTAGGGTGCCTCCTCTGACGCACAGGGAATTCACAGGAATTCACGGGACTTTCGTGGACGGGACTGTCAGAAGAAGCGAATCGTCACACGGCTGAAGACTCCTACTGAGGCGGATCGTGCGGATGGAGCGGAGAAGGAGCCTGGAGGAAGATGCGGGACGAGAAGAGTGGAAGAAGAAGAAGATGACGAAGAAGATGGAGGAAGAAGAAGAACACCGAAAGAACACCAGAAGAAAGAAGATGGAAGAAGAAGCAGAAAGAAGAAGAAGAAATTAATAAAGGGCTTGTCAAAAACCGTCTCTTGTGTTTTTTAAACTTTTTGACACTTTTTTTGTGAAATGGTAGGGGTACATTTGTACCACATTACCAATTCACACGGGGGGCGGGATATGGGGGTCCCTTTGTTAAAGGGGGCTTCCAGATTCTGATAAGCCCCCCGCCCGCAGACCCCCACAACCACCGGCCAAGGGTTGTGGGGATGAGGCCCTTCTCCCCATCAACATGGGAACAAGGTGCTTTGGGGGCTACCTCAAAGCACCCTCCCAATGTTGAGGGCATGTGGCCTGGTACGGTTCAGGGGGGGTGATCTCTTGTCCCCCCCCTCTTTTCCTGTGGCCTGCCAGGTTGCGTGCTTGGATAAGGGTTTGGTATGGATTTTTAAGGGGACCCCACACCATTTTTTTTTACATTTTGGCGCGGGGTTCCCCTTAAAATCCATATCAGACCTGAAGGGTCTGGTATGGATTTTGAGGGGGACCCCCATGCCATTTTGTTTTTTTAAATTTTGGTGCGGGGTTCCCCTTAATATCCATACCAGACCTGAAGGGCCTGGTATGGAATTTAGGGGGACCCCCACGGCATTTTTTTTTTCATTTTGGGTCGGGTTCCCCTGTCGGGAAATCCCATGCAGTTTTTATCAATGAACTTTTATGTGTATTGTTGGACAGACAATTCATTAATAGCCGCGAGTAGTTTTTAATTACTTTTTTTTTCCTTTGAAATGTAATTTTGCTTTCAGACTGTTCTAAGCACGGGAAACATGCGCCCCTTTACAGGCATACTATAGACACCCTCCAGGTACGAAATTTAAAGGAATATTACAATTTTATTGTTTCACTTTAAGCATTATTAAAATCACTGCTCCCGAAAAAACGGCTGTTTTTAAAATTTCTTTTTGCACTTTTTATGTTAATAACTTGCATATAAGCCTTTAAAAGGGCGTTACACCTGCTGGATGTCTGGCTGAGAGGTTGCGGTTTTACACCCCTCTCCATTCAAGAGACGCCTTTCTGTGATCTCAGCACGCCGCTCTGGCTTGCACGCGCCTGGGTCGGGTGGGACGGGAGTACTGTCACACCTCCCCATGCTGACTGCAACCTACCACCCTGCACATCTTACCATCAAAATATTGAGATCTACACTGGCTGAGATACTCATACTTATTGCCACATCCTGTCCCCTTTTTGTACCTTGCCTGTTTTTATATACAAAAATCCTTCACAAGCAATTAATCATATTCTCAGCATAGATGATACCTTCTCTCTCAATTTTGCCCCTGAAGAAGGACCGTACAGATATGTAGTACCCTGAAACGCGTCGGGCCTGAGAAGAGCTTTTTCATCATATATTGCTTCTTGTTCATCTTAGCTACTATGTAGTTTTCATTGTGTTACTATGTACATTTATTGCTTGTTTTTTACTCGATGTATTTTCCTATATGAATAAAATTATACCTTTTTATTAATACACCAACGCCCTCTACTTTTGATATACCCCATTTATTTGTCCTTGCAAGTGCCGGAAAAGTCTGCCTAGGGGAACCCTTTGTTCTGTAATTATAAGCCTTTAAAATGAGCACTTTTGATTATTCATGTTTGTGTCCCATAGACTTGGTGTTAGCGTGTTCGAACAAATTTTTTGCCTGTTTGCAAGTTCTGCTGCGAACCGAACTGGGGGGTTTTCGGCTCATCCCTACTCACCACCTCTCTTTTGGGAGACTGCTGCAGTTTACTTCCTCTAGGCCCAAAAGGGAACACTCCTTGCAGCCAGTAGGGGAAATGCTTGCAGCACTCCCATCCCTAGGCCAAAAGAATTTGAAGAAAGATAGTTCTCACCTTAGCATCATCACCAGGCGGAAGCTCAGGAAAGAAGACCATGTGCCTGAAATATTTAATACCCCCCCAGCCAGCTGATAAGGCCCCCAAGTCTGCTGATTGACACAAAACTAAACACCCAAAACAAATAATGGCACTTCTCTAAGACCCCTTTCACGCTGGAGCGTTTTTCAGGCGCTGAGACCCCTTTCACACTGGAGCATTTTTCAGGCACTTTAGCATTAAAAAAAGAGCCTGTAAAGCGCCTGAAAGAAGCCTCATCTGCAATCCCAATGTGAAAGCCCAAGTCCTTTCACACTGCCAGTGCCCGAAAGATGCTGGTAAAGCGCCGCTTAAGACCCCTTTCACACTGGGGCGTTTTTCAGGCATTTTTCGGGCGCTGGCAGTGTGAAAGGGCTCGGGCCATCAGCGCATCCAGCCCGGTGGCAAAAACAGGAAGGCGCTGCAAAGAAGATGCTTGCAGGACTTTTTTTGACGCCCTGCCAGCACAGTGTCCCAGTGTGAAAGCACTCGGGCTTTCACATTGGGATTGCAGATGAGGCTTCTTTCAGGTGCTTTACAGGCGCTTTTTACAGGCCTAAAAAACACCTGAAAAACGCCCCAGCATGAAAGATGTAGCAAGTTCAAGCAGCAAGTGACTGAAGCAGTACACTCCATGCATAGAAAACACTAACAGGCACACTCCGAAAGGCTGGACTACAGTCCTCTTTCCTACAAAATCCCCAAAAGGCCAAAAGAAATTTAGAAAAATAATACATCTCTATAATGGTAAGATTGCTGCTGAAAAAATAAAAAATCATTTTATTCTTTTGGTATTCCAATGTAGGTTACATACAATTTTTTCTCTAAGAGCTTTGGTCCTTATCCCGTAGATCAGAGGGTTTGCAGAAGTAGCTATGCTGGAACCAATCAAAGGTATGATAATGTCAACTTTGGTTGATATAGAACCTGTGCTTAGACTGTACCTGAAATTAAGGAACAAGACGGTGAAAAAATAAATGGAGAAGGCCAATATGTGAGTCAACAATGTATGTATAGCTTTGTGAGAGGATTCTGCAGAAAGTTTCAGACAGATGACAACTGTTCTTATGTAACAGTACATTATAAGAAGCAAGCAGACAATCGAAATGAACAAGGTCAAAATCGTTCTATAGATGATGTTAATTGTTATATCGTTACAAACAAGCGGTTGTAGAGACATGGTCTCACAATAGACATTTTTGATATTCACCCCACAAAACGTTAGTCTTAATGTCAATAATATACCCACAGTTACTATCACCACATTGAAAATATATAGAGCAAGTGATATTGTTTGAGTTGTAATGTTGGTCATAAGAGTGTGGTATCTCAGAGGGTGGCCTACAGCCAGATATCGGTCATATGCCATTATCGTAAAAGTAAATATTTCATAAGTTCCGTAAAGATCGGTAAAGAAAGATTGGCAGAGACATCCGGTGAGTGAGATGGTTGAGCATCCAGACAACAAGTCAATGGCCAGCTTGGGAAAATATGATGCGTTCCCAAACATCACATTGATAACCATGATGCATATTAGGATGTACATAGGTTCATGCAAGCTTTTCTCTGTCCAGGTTACATAGACAATCATAGAACTCATAAACAATGTGACTGAAAATAATGCAAGAGCCAAAACAGCCCATACATATCCAAATGATTCAATCTCAATAAGCCCCACCAGAACAAAGTGTGTTACAGAGATATTTTTCAGAGACGAGCTCATGACTTGGATTTATGTCTTGCAAAATCAACAATTCCTAAAATGTTCTATTCAATCCGAATTCTTTAAATTGAGAAATGTCAATCACAGAGGCCCTGTGGATATTAGTGCGACATTTGTCGCATTGCTTTCCTCCTGAATTCAGTTGGGCTTTTATAGGTTTCATTAAGATATCACCTCACTCACAATTTAAATTTAGAAACTTTGCAGTCACTGTATCCAAGTCTTCCCAGTGGACCACATTTGTTACAGCTGCCGCTGATGGACTAATTAGTGTCAGAAATGGAAAGAAGTAGTTAGTGCAGAATAATTTAACAAGCTTTTAAAATGAGAAATAAAACATGAAAAGTAATTTTTAGTTAAAATTTGAACTAGCCTTAGTTTTGAGTTTTGTATAGTAATGGTGTAAAACATGTCTACTCTTTTGTTGGTTTGATTTTATTGATGAATCAATCATGCACAATAATAAGATTTATTGTCTTTGCAAAAATGAAATTTCTATTCTACTCCTCATTTTACCAAACTATAAAAAACATAAAAATGATACATTGTCAACGGCCACCTGTCAAACGCCTTCCACTTACGAAACGGTACTAGACAGGGATGCCCCTTATCTCCACTTTTGTTTGTCCTCACACTAGAACCACTACTAAATAAAATCAGAACCAATCCTGATATTAGGGGAATAGAAATCCAAAATCATACGTATAAAGTCACAGCTTTTGCGGATGATATGCTCCTCTTCCTCTCAGAACCACACATCTCTATACCCAATCTTGTACAAGACCTAGAACACTATCAATTATTATCAAATCTAAAAATCAATCATTCAAAATCTAATGCCCTCAACATCTCATTACCCCCAAGTTCAGTAGAAATTTTCCAAAAAAACTTCTCCTTCTCATGGGCCAGCCATAGTATTACATACCTCGGAATTGAAATACCTACAAATCTAAATTATCTCTTTAAACTTTATTTCATTCCTATCCTAAAAGAAACACATGATGATTTAAAAAGATGGAATTCCTTGAACGTATCTTGGTTTGGAAGAGCTTCCCTAATAAAAATGACAATCCTACCCCGATTTCTCTATGTGATGCAAACAATCTAAATAACTAAAATTTACCGCGCTACTCTAAAGATGTGCTACTAAAATAGTAGGATGATTAGAGCTGCAGTCCTAAAGTGTGGCGTGTACACATATATACAAAGATAATCAAAAAAGACTGCGCTAAAAAAAAAAAATCGTATACATTGACAGCACATATAAATGTGTAAATAATGAAGAGTACAATCTATCAGGTGATCAAAAATATGAATATTCTGGTGAAAATGAATTCTCAATGAAATAATTACCGGTATATGAAACAAGTAAGGCATAAAATTATAATAATGAAAACAAGTGTTATATATCAAATAACGAAAATAACCAAAAATAAAGTGGAAATATTCAGAAGAAAACAGTCCTTGGAGCCAAGGCAGATTAAATAGGTGATCATAAAGGTTAAACACCCAGCACGCAGTGAGAAATCCTCCACCTTAATAGATGTACGCTTACCAGAGACAAGCTAGATAACAGCTTATCTATGGACATCCACACAGGGGACACAACTCCTTAGATCTCCTCACAAAGAAGGGGCAGACAGGATCTCTCCTTTTGGCGGACCTCAAACAGCATACCGGGGGGACCCAGAAGAATAAAAAATTTCCTCCATAGTGTGAATCCGTAAAACCATTTATTGAAATAAGGAATATGTACACTTACATTTAAAAATCGTAGTAGAAATTTCTAAGAGAACAGCCGGCTGGCTTGCATACACCCGTTCAAAACGAGATAGGATGGAAACGATGACGTCAGCGCGTCGGCCTTCCGACGTGCGTTTCGTCCTATTGGACGTCGTCATGTGAACGGGCGATGCACTGACTCATCGCTATTTGTAGGCACAGAACAAAACCAAGCCTCGCTGTGAAGCTCGGATGGCGTCACCACAACATCCTGTTACGAGAGGAAGTGTGTACCTGATGCTAGTGGGATAAGCAAACAATTCACCCATCCGCCAATCAAACCCTCCCAATGCCAGGAGAGCCGTAAAGGTCTAGGAACCACAAAAAGCGGACCACATAAAAATTATATGAAAAAATTAACGAAAACAAAAATCAATATTTATTAAAAAAATAATAATAAAGTAGGAATTAATTAATTTATATTATTAAAACATTAGGGGACACAAATAAATATTCATGTGTGCCCTCTAGTGGAACACATAGAATTAGCACTAAGAGCCAATTTCAACAATTTGGAATGAAAAATATAAAAATATATAAATTTATAACTAAAAAACCAACAGGTGCCCCCTATCTGTAAGGCTTAACGAGCACATCACTAACATCCTAACAGGTTTCCCCAAACACCCGGTCTCCAGACATTATTTGGAAGTACACAATCGAGACCCCAGGAAGACCATCTTTCTGGGTATTGACAGATACACCCCACATTGGAGGGGGGGTCTGTTATACGGGGGATCTCCAGGCTTGAGATGGCCTGGATATACAGAATGAAGTGCTACACCCCCTTTGGGCTTAATGTAGATGTTAATTTAAATGCCTTTCTGGATAACTCATAAATTACTATACTGTATGTTTTTATTCATACTCTCCCATCACTGTTATATCTATCTAAGTGAGTTTGGGTGAGAGGGGTGACGTATTTAATACAATAATTGGATATTTCCAATTCCAGTTTATGATGCATATTGGTTATTTAATGTGAACTTTAGGACGTTTGTATATCAAACTTTTGTGAACTTGCTTTGAATCTCTGGTGGCGTTAGTATTTTAATATTTTTTCCAACAACCAGATAAAAGATTTTGGAATTCCAACATTTTTTAATATCTGTGTTACAATCACTTGTTGGTTTTTTAGTTCTAAATTTATATATTTTTATATTTTTCATTCCATATTGTTGAAATTGGCTCTTAGTGCTAATTCTATGTGTTCCACTAGAGGGCACGCATGAATATTTATTTGTGTCCCCTAATGTTTTAATAATATAAATTAATTAATTCCTACTTTATTATTATTTTTTAATAAATATTGATTTTTGTTTTCGTTAATTTTTTCATATAATTTTTATGCGGTCCGCTTTTTGTGGTTCCTAGACCTTTACGGCTCTCCTGGCATTGGGAGGGTTTGATTGGCGGATGGGTGAATTGTTTGCTTATCCCACTAGCATCAGTTACACACTTCCTCTCGTAACAGGATGTTGTGGTGACGCCATCCGAGCTTCACAGCGAGGCTTGGTTTTGTTCTGTGCCTACAAATAGCGTTGAGTCAGTGCGTCGCCCGTTCCCATGACGACGTCCAATAGGACGAAACGTACGTCGGAAGGCCGACGCGCTGACGTCATCGTTTCCATCCCATCTCGTTTTAAACGGGTGTATGCAAGCCAGCCGGCTGTTCTCTTAGAAATTTCTACTACGATTTTTAAATGTAAGTGTACATATTCCTTATTTCAATAAATGGTTTTACGGATTCACACTATGGAGGAAATTTTTTATTCTTCTGGGTCCCCCGGTATGCTGTTTGAGGTCCGCCGAAAGGAGAGATCCTGTCTGCCCCTTCTTTGTGAGGAGATCTAAGGAGTTGTGTCCCCTGTGTGGATGTCCATAGATAAGCTGTTATCTAGCTTACCTCTGGTAAGCGTACATCTATTAAGGTGGAGGATTTCTTACTGCGTGCTGGGTGTTTAACCTTTATGATCACCTATTTAATCTGCCTTGGCTCCAAGGACTGTTTTCTTCTGAATATTTCCACTTTATTTTTGGTTATTTTCGTTATTTGATATATAACACTTGTTTTCATTATTATAATTTTATGCCTTACTTGTTTCATATAATTATTTCATTGAGAATTCATTTTCACCAGAATATTCATATTTTTGATCACCTGATAGATTGTACTCTTCATTATTTACACATTTATATGTGCTGTCAATGTATACGATTTTTTTTTTAGCGCAGTCTTTTTTGATTATCTGATGCAAACAATTCCCATTAGACTACCAACGTCATTTTTCGAGTCCTTTCGCAAAGCTTGCTTCACCTTTATATGGAGAAGCGAATCTCCCAGAATCAAATTCACTAGACTTAATCTACCCAAAAAAAAGGGGGGAATTGCATTACCTGATCTAAAGAAATATCATCAGGCAGCCCTCCTAGCTCGAAAAGTAGACTGGAACATCCATCATACAGTGAAAGACTGGGTATCCTTAGAGCAAAAACAATTCTCCCAACAGATTAAATATCTTCCATGGGTTCATCCTAAAAATCATTCAAAAGATATCAAAGCCCACCCCCTAATAGGATCTACATTAGAAACCTTTTGCAACACCTTTAAAAGAACGAATCCTTCTCCTTGGCTTAGCCCCCTTACACCACTTAGAAACAACCCAGACTTCCCCCCCGGTTTTAGAACAAAACTTCCTTGCAAATTCCTGGTGTCATAAAGAAATCCTGGTCAGTGGTTTCTTTAAGAGTAAGAGACTTCTGTCCAGAGATGGACTAAATAAAGACATTAACCCAAACCAGATTCCACAATGGAACTATATATACAAATCAGACACTTTTTGACCAGAAATGAGACAGCCCAATTATGGACAAGACACCTCACGACGCTAGAAGAATTATGTACAAACCCCCCCCCCCAAAGACATATTATATCTACCCTCTACAATTCGCTTTTTGGGGACAAAACGGAGTTCTCCAGTGCGTCGTGCCAAGCTTGGGAACAAGAGCTTGATATATCTCTTACAGAAGCAAACTGGGAAACAATATACATGTATGCACATAAAGGATCTCTCAACGTAGCCACTCAGGAGTGTGGCTTCAAACTCATTACCAGGTGGTACAGAACTCCCACCTTACTGCACAAATTCTCCCCATGCATCTCAGATAGGTGCTGGAGATGTAAACAGGAGGAAGGCTCGATGCTTCATATTTGGTGGTCATGCCCTCTGTTACAGAACTTCTGGAAAATGGTTCACGAAACCATTACCTCACTCACTTCAGAGAACATAAGTTTTAATCCAGCACAATATCTCCTA
The DNA here is from genome assembly GCA_037952925.1 of Lithobates clamitans. Classification (NCBI taxonomy): domain Eukaryota; kingdom Metazoa; phylum Chordata; class Amphibia; order Anura; family Ranidae; genus Lithobates; species Lithobates clamitans. The sequence goes on along the minus strand of JBBGZY010000083.1, from coordinate 979,860 downwards.
CACTACAATTCAATCCCCAAAAAACAATATTTAAAATCTTTATCCATGTTCATGATAAATGCAGCAAGACACTGTATCCCATGCCACTGGCGTTCAAACACTATTCCATCGAAAAAAGAATGGTTCCGGAGAATAAACAATATAGAAAAGATAGAAGAACTTATAAGTATATCTCAGGAGAAGATTTCGAAATTTGCATCAACATGGTACAATTGGACTGAATTCAAAAATTCACAGACTTACAAAGCAATTATTAATTAATAATAGAATCCCTCCACAAAAATAAATCATACAGAAATGCCAAAGAGACTACTAGACTACTGGAATAAATAAATCGTCTCTACTCACCTTCTCCCCCTCCCACTTTGTATTTTCAATTTTTTTTTTCCCCATCCCACCTCATTACTATAGTGAGTTATTTCACCTCAGTATTCATTAAGTAAAAATGCTTAGATATATGATATGTATTTGCTTTAAATCTAGCTATTAACACTGTTCAAAATCATTATCTAATGTAAATTTCACTACAACCCAAATGTGATTCAGATGATTATGTGATTATGCCAATACTATGTTGTATTATATTTTTATGTTCAATCAAAAAAAATTTTATGAAACAAAAAAAAAAGATACATCATGCAGTCATGCACAGTACATAAATCTATACTATATATTTGAGAAAACTCAAATATTCCGTTTTAAAAATAAGAACACCTGTTATCCACTTGCTCTCCGGAAGATTTACCCCCCATAATGACCAGGCCATTTTTTTTGCAATACAGCACTGCGTTATTTTAACTGACAATTGCATGGTCATGCAAAGCTGTACCCAAATAAAACATCCTTTTTGTCCCCACAAATAGAGCTTTCTTTTGGTGGTATTTGGTCAACTCTGCAATTTTTATTTTTTTGCACTATAAGCAAAAAAATAACGACAATTTAAGAAGAAAAAACAATATTTTTATTTTTTTTTATTTTCTGCTATAAAAGATATCCAATAAAAAAATGTAAAAAAATCAAATTTCTTCATAAATGTAGGCCAATATGTATTCTGCTACATACTTTTGTTAAAAAAAAATCCCAATAAGCGTACATTGATTGGTTTGCACAAACATTATAGCATCTACAAACTATTTTATATATATACTGAATTTATTTATTTATTTTTTATACTAGTAATGTCGGTGATTAGCGACTTATAGCGGGACTGCATTATTACGGTGGAGAATCTTACACTAACTGGTACTTTTTTACACTTAGTGGGAACCAGTGACACTAATACGGTGATCAGTGGTAAAAATTATGCACTGTCATTGTGTTGATGACACTGGCTGGGAAGGGGTTAAACATCAAGGGTGATCAAAGATTGAAATGTGTGCCTAACCAGTGTTTATGTGTACACAGTGAGGTGTTTTTAGTATGGGAGGTGCTGGATTTTATTCCCTGCTTCGCAGGGAAACAAAATCCATCCCAACCCTGCTGACAGAACAGAGCTCTGCATTGTTTACATTGTTACTTCCACGGCAACATGGGAAAAAACAGCAATCCTTTACATTATACAGTGCCCTGAAAAAAGTATTCACACCCCTTGAAATTTTCCACATTTTGTAATGTTACAACCAAAAACGTTAATATATTTTATTGGCATTTTATGTGATAGACCAACACAAAGTGGCATATAATTGTGAAGTGGAAGGAAAATGATAAATGGTTTTCAAATCTTTTTTACAAATAAACATGTGAAAAGTGTGGGGTACATTTGTATTCAGCCCCCTTTACTCTGATACCCCTAACTAAAATCTAGTGGAACCAATTGCCTTCAGAAGTTACCTAATTAGTAATCAGAGGCCACTTGTGTGTAATTTAATCTCAGTATAAATACAGCTGTTCTGTGAAGCCCTTAGAGATTTGTTAGAGAACCTTAGTGAACAAACAGCATCATGAAGGCCAAGGAACACACCAGACAGGTCAGGGATAAAGTTGTGAAGAAGTTGTGAAGAAAGGCGAAAGATTTAGTCGATGTTGTGATGTGACTGGGGAGGGGATCGGGCAAGGGGTATCCCTAGCCTGGTGGAGTAGCGGGTCTGTTAGGGGAACACAGGCAGAGTTCAACCTCCGGAGGGTGAACTGCGGACCAGGAGGAGATGGAGGGCCCCAGATCTAATGGTCATGGGGAGGCTAAATATCCCCAAAATAGGGTGGGGAAGGAGGGGGTGGGGAAGGGAGGGGCGAGGATATGGGGAAAATAGGTATAGCTCTCTGGCAGGGTTCAAGAAAAACGAAAGTAGATTAAATGTTCGTGCTCACTGTGCTCCTGGGGATGGAAATAAGGGGGGTTGTGGAGACGATGGGAAGTGGGGCCCTGGAGCACAGTGAACAAAGGTGACTACCCTTTAACTTATGACATATAATGTATGTGGTTTAAATACTCCAAATAAAAGATTCAATATAATAAGGGAGATTAAAACTTATAAAGCAGACATAGTTCTATTACAGGAGACACATTTGTCACATGATTCCAACCTTAAAATAATCTCAAAAGACTACCCAGTTTGGTTCTATGGGGATTCCCCAACAAAAAGAGCTCAGGGAGTAGCTATAGGATTTGCCAGTGGGGTAAGGTTCACCCTGGAAAACAGAATGACAGACCCGGAAGGGTGATACTTATTTTTCTGGGGTAGAATAAAAGAGGTGGAGTACTCCCTGGCAAATATCTATTGCCCAAATACTAATCCTATTAAATAATTAATAACAATTATAAAAAAAATTCAAAAAATGTAAAAGAGGAGGAGCCATTCTGGGTGGAGATTTTATGGTATGGTACAAGGGTACGACAGTACGTCCAGTGCACAGAGGACTGGGAACGTACAGAGGAAACTACTAAAAAAGTTATTACATCAGAATCAACTATTAGATGTATGGAGAATACAACATGCTAAATGTCGGGGATTAAACGTTCCACTCCTCTGTGCACGGGATGTACTCAAGAATTTACCTTTTCCTGGTGGAGCATAGGTTGCTTGAGACAGTAATTAATACGAATATTGAAATCTCAACTCTTTCTAACCATGCCCCGGTTACTATGAGAATAAAGACTGAGGGGAGCAAAAATAGACCAACTTCCTGGAGATTAAATGAAGAATTATTACAGGACAAAGCGGCTGAAGAAAGGATCAGGAGGGAGTTAGAGCTGTACTTCAAAATCAACGATACAGAAGAAATAACAGAAGCTACACTATAGGAAGCCCATAAGGCTTACATCAGAGGCTTATTGATTCAGATGGGAGCGGATAAAAAAAGGTCAGAACTAAGAGAAGGAAAGGTTTGATAAAGGAAATTTTGGAGTTAGAACAGCAACATAAAACAACAGGGAAGAATGAAATAAGAATGGCACATCTGTAAAAGGGAGGAAATGAAAGACCTAATTGAGCAAGAGACCTGAACGGTTTACAATAAAATTAAGAAGGACAGGTATCTCTGGGGAAATAAGACGGAGAAGTCCCTAGCAAGACTGTTAAAAAAGAGAACTGCATTAAATTATATAGAGAAAATACAAATCAGTACAGGAATAACAGTCTATAATACATCAGATATAGCTAGAACCTTTCAGGAATACTATGCAAATCTTTACGCGATTAACACGGGTGAAACAATAGATCAGGTTAAAGAAAGGAAGGTAAAAATGAGAGATTTCCTAAATTATATAGGCCTAAAATTTTGGAAGAACAATTTAGGGCCTTAGAGGACCCGTAACAGAAGAAGAGGTAATGAAAATGTTAAATGAGAGACCCATAGGGAAGAGCCCAGGCCCAGATGGGCTTATGACATTGTATTATAGAAAGTTCAAAGACATTCTAATTCCTAAATTTTGTTCATACATAAACAGATTAATTAAATGGGAGATGCGGAAGGAATCACTGGAGGTCGCAATAACTATAATACCAAAGGAAGGAAAAGATGCCTCATTCTGCTCCAGTTATAGACCTATTTCATTGCTGAATGTCAATACTAAGCTATTTGCAAAGGTACTGGCAGGTAGGATGAAAACAATAATGAATGAGTTAGTTCAGGCAGGGTTCATCCCAGGAAGACAAAGTCGGGAAAATGGAATTAGAACACTCCTGGTGGTACATAAAATAAAAGAAAATAGGAACCCCGGTCTACTCCTGTCAGTAGACGCTGAAAAAGCACTTGACAGGGTAGACTGGGGTTTCATGCAAGATACTTTAGTAGAAATGGGATTGGGCCGTAGAATAATGCAGTGGGTAAAAGCGCTGTATAACCATCCTACAGCAAGGGTAAAAGTAAACGGTTCTGTATCAGGTGCTTTCGACATGTATAATGGTACTAGACATGGGGCTGTCCCCTGTCCCCCCTGTTGTACGTGTTGTCACTTGAACCGCTATTGGTGAAAATACGACAGAATATTAACATCAAGGGGATCAATACAGGAGAGGAAGAGCATAAACTGGCTGCATATGCTGATGATATTTTGTTCTTTATAACTAATCCTAGAATAACCCTCCCTAATTTAATGAAAACGTTAAAACAATATGGAGAAATATCTAACTTCAAAATTAATCTGGCAAAATCCAAAATCTTAAATATTAATGTACAAAAACAGGATGAGCAGATCTATCAAGAGTAGGGATGAGCCGAACACCCCCCTGTTCGGTTTGCACCAGAACATGCGAACAGGAAAAAAGTTCGCTCGAACACGCGAACACGTTAAAGTCTATGGGACACGAACATGAATAATCAAAAGTGCTAATTTTAAAGGCTTATATGCAAGTTATTGTCATAAAAAGTGTTTGGGGACCTGGGTCCTGCCCCAGAGGACATGGATCAATGCAAAAAAAAGTTTTAAAAACGGCCGTTTTTTCAGGAGCAGTGATTTTAATAATGCTTAAAGTCAAACAATAAAAGTGTAATATCCCTTTAAATTTCGTACCTGGGGGGTGTCTATAGTATGCCTGTAAAGGGGCGCATGTTTCCCGTGTTTAGAACAGTCTGACAGCAAAATGACATTTCGAAGGAAAAAACTCATTTAAAACTACCGCGGCTATTAATGAATTGCCGGTCCGACAATACACACAGTTCATTGATAAAAACGGCATGGGAATTCCCCACAGGGAAACCCCAAACCAAAAAGAAAAAAAAAAAAATGACGTGGGGGGGTCCCCCTAAATTCCATACCAGGCCCTTCAGGTCTGGTATGGATATTAAGGGGAACCCCGGCCAAAATTAAAAAAAAAAAATGACGTGGGGTTCCCCCTAAATTCCATACCAGACCCTTCAGGTCTGGTATGGATTTTAAGGGAAACCCCGCGCCAAAAAAAAAAAAAAAAAACGGCGTGGGGTTCCCCCAAAAATCCATACCAGACCCTTATCCGAGCACGCAACCTGGCAGGCCGCAGGAAAAGAGGGGTGGACGAGAGTGCGCCCCCCCCTCCTGAACCGTACCAGGCCACATGCCCTCAACATTGGGAGGGTGCTTTGGGGTAGCCCCCCAAAACACCTTGTCCCCATGTTGATGAGGACAAGGGCCTCATCCCCACAACCGTGGCCGGTGGTTGTGGGGGTCTGCGGGCGGGGGGCTTATCGGAATCTGGAAGCCCCCTTTAACAAGGGGACCCGCAGATCCCGGCCCCCCCCCTGTGTGAAATGGTAAGGGGGTACTTACCCCTACCATTTCACTAAAAAAGTGTCAAAATAGTTAAAAATGACAAGAGACAGTTTTTGACAATTCCTTTATTTAAATGCTTCTTCTATCTTCCTTCATCTTCTTCTGGTTCTTCTGGCTCTTCTGGTTCTTCCTCCGGCGTTCTCGTCCAGCATCTCCTCCGCGGCGTCTTCTATCTTCTTCTCCTCGGGCCGCTCCGCACCCATGGCATGAGGGGAGGCTCCCGCTCTTCTCTTCATCTTCTTCTTCATCCTCTTCTCTTCTTCATCTTCTTCATCTTCTTCATCTTCATCTTCTCTTCTTAATTTTCTTCTGCGGGCCGCTCCGCATCCATGCATGGAGGGAGGCTCCCGCTGTGTGACGGCGTCTGCTCGTCTGACGGTTCTTAAATAACGGGGGGCGGGGCCACCCGGTGACCCCGCCCCCCTCTGACGCACGGGACATGACGGGACTTTCCTGTGGCATTCCCCGTGACGTCACAGGGAAGTCCCGTCAAGTCACCGTGCGTCAGAGGGGGGCAGGGTCACCGGGTGGCCCCGCCCCCGTTATTTAAGAACCGTCAGACGAGCAGACGCCGTCACACAGCGGGAGCCTCCCTCCATGCATGGATGCGGAGCGGCCCGCAGAAGAAAATTAAGAAGAGAAGATGAAGATGAAGAAGATGAAGAAGATGAAGAAGAGAAGAGGATGAAGAAGAAGATGAAGAGAAGAGCGGGAGCCTCCCCTCATGCCATGGGTGCGGAGCGGCCCGAGGAGAAGAAGATAGAAGACGCCGCGGAGGAGATGCTGGACGAGAACGCCGGAGGAAGAACCAGAAGAGCCAGAAGAACCAGAAGAAGAAGAAGATGAAGGAAGATAGAAGAAGCATTTAAATAAAGGAATTGTCAAAAACTGTCTCTTGTCATTTTTAACTATTTTGACACTTTTTTAGTGAAATGGTAGGGGTAAGTACCCCCTTACCATTTCACACAGGGGGGGGCCGGGATCTGGGGGTCCCCTTGTTAAAGGGGGCTTCCAGATTCCGATAAGCCCCCCGCCCGCAGACCCCCACAACCACCAGCCACGGTTGTGGGGATGAGGCCCTTGTCCTCATCAACATGGGGACAAGGTGTTTTGGGGGGCTACCCCAAAGCACCCTCCCAATGTTGAGGGCATGTGGCCTGGTACGGTTCAGGAGGGGGGGGCCGCACTCTCATCCCCCTCTCTTTTCCTGCGGCCTGCCAGGTTGTGTGCTCGGATAAGGGTCTGGTATGGATTTTTGGGGGAACCCCACGCCGTTTTTTTTTTTTTTTTTGGCGCGGGGTTCCCCTTAAAATCCATACCAGACCTGAAGGGTCTGGTATGGAATTTAGGGGGAACCCCACGTCATTTTTTTTTTTTAATTTTGGCCGGGGTTCCCCTTAATATCCATACCAGACCTGAAGGGCCTGGTATGGAATTTAGGGGGACCCCCCCCACGTCATTTTTTTTTTTTTTTAATTTTGGTTCGGGGTTTCCCTGTGGGGAATTCCCATGCCGTTTTTATCAATGAACTTCTATGTGTATTGTCGGACCGGCAATTCATTAATAGCCGCGGTAGTTTTAAATGAGTTTTTTCCTTCGAAATGTCATTTTGCTGTCAGACTGTTCTAAACACGGGAAACATGCGCCCCTTTACAGGCATACTATAGACACCCCCCAGGTACGAAATTTAAAGGGATATTACACTTTTATTGTTTGACTTTAAGCATTATTAAAATCACTGCTCCTGAAAAAACGTCCGTTTTTAAAACTTTTTTTTGCATTGATACATGTCCCCTGGGGCAGGACCCGGGTCCCCAAACACTTTTTATGACAATAACTTGCATATAAGCCTTTAAAATTAGCACTTTTGATTTCTCCCATAGACTTTTAAAGGGTGTTCCGCGGCATTCGAATTTGCCGCGAACACCCCAAATTGTTCGGTGTTCGGCGAACTTGCGAACAGCCAATGTTCGAGTCGAACATGAGTTCGACTCGAACTCGAAGCTCATCCCTAATCAAGAGCAGTTCCCATTTATTTGGCATGAAAAAAAACTAAAATACTTGGGTGTAAAGATTACAACTTCACTGGAGACGCTATACCAATCAATTTTTATACCATTATTAAATTACCGTATTTATCGGCGTATAACACGCACCGGCGTATAACACGCACCCCAAGTTTAGGAGGGAATTTTAAGGAAAAAAAACTTTTAGGAGGGAAGTTGAAGGGAAAAAAACTTACATTTAAATGCCCATCATTGCAGCCTTCTCAGTGCAGCCTTGCCCCAGTGCAGCCATGTCAGTGCAGCCTTGTCAGTGCAGCCTTGACAGTGCAGCCTTCCCCAGTGTAGCCTTGTCAGTGCAGCCTTCCCCAGTGCAGCCTTCCCCAGTGCAGCCTTGTCAGTACAGCCTTGTCAGTGCAGCCTTCCCCAGTGCAGCCTTGTCAGTGCAGCCTTGCCCCAGTGCAGCCTTGTTAGTGCAGCCTTCCCCAGTGCAGCCTTGCCCCAGTGCAGCCTTGCCCAGCGCCGAAATACACAGAGCCGGTCCTCGGCTCTTCTCGGCGGCTCTCGTTCACTTTCGGCTCCACTCGTAGTCCCGCCCGGAATGGGCGTGACTGTGAGCGGAGCTATCCGAACCTAGCCGAGTACACTCGGCTAGGTTCGGGTGGCGCTCGAGTGAAGCCAAAAGTGGCCAAGAAGAGCCGAGGACCGACTCTGTGTATTTTGGTGCCAGCAGCGCCATTTTCAAATCGCGGTCGGCGATTTTGAAGATCTGGCAGCTCAGGATCGCAGGGGATTGGCGTATAACACGCACCCGCGATTTTCAACTGATTTTAAGGGGAAAAAAGTGCGTGTTATACGCCGATAAATAAGGTATATTAAATTGGAACTAGGTAAAATTGCATCTAGACATGTGTCATGGCTGGGGAGAATTAATCTCTTTAAGATGAGTATATTACCGAAGATCATGTATATGTACCAAATGCTGCCGATCCCCCTCCCACAAGTATACTTTAAAACACTGAATACTATACTCCTAAGGTTCATATGGCAAGAAAAAAACGCGGATTAGCTTATCAGTGTTGACTAGGGATAAGAGACAGGGTGGTCTGGGGGTACCAGACTTGAAGAATTACCACAGGGCGGTTCTTCTCTCATGGGTGATAGATCGGGCAAAAAACAACAAAGACAAGAGATGGGTGGAAATGGAAAGCATAATCAGCAAGGCCAAGCTGGGGAAAATAATTTCCTACACTGTTGAGGAAGTTAGATGAGAATACACATAAGATTACACAGAAAGCATTAGAGATATGGGATATGATACACAAAAATAGAAAACTGGGGATAGAATTCGCCACTTATACCACTCAAAGACACTGAATATTTTCCACTGGGGAGAGGAAGTTTGTTTGGGAATTGGATTAAAATAGATAATTCACAATTAAAAGATGTAATGGTGAAGGTAGAATTTGCACATTTCAGTAGTTAAAACAAAATAATTAATGGTAATAGATGAATGGCAGTATTTCCAGTTGAAACATTTCATTGAATCCCTGCCCCAACCAGTTTGGTCAACAGAAAATTTGATCCCAATGGAGCAACTTTGCTCATCCACAGCAAGAAGGAAGGGGATCTCTAAAATATACAAAATGTTGATGATAAGGAATTGGCTGGAAAGACTGCCATACATCGGCAAATGGGAAGAGGAACTGGGAACACAGGTGAATGATAACGAGGTGGGTAATATTTTGAGATTGGCACTTGTAACGTCAATTGATAGTAAGACTTTAGAAATGAGTTTTAAAAGTTTAGCATGTTGGTACATAACAACAGATAAGGCCCATAAATATCAAAGGGAGATTTCACAATTTTGCTGGAGGGGGTGTAGAGAACCTGGAAACATGTCCCATGTTTGGTGGACCTGTGCAAAAATTAAAATATATTTGAGAGAGGTATTGGAGACAATAAAATATATAACTAAAGTGGCGGTTTCTGAGGACCCGTGGGTGTGTTTGTTCCATCTGATGAAAATCCCATCCAAACAATACGTGAGAACTTTGGTCCTTTCATTGCTAAACGTGGCAAAAAGTCTAATTCCCAGACAGTGGCAGGACCTAGAGAGTCCTACACTGAGGAGTTGGTGTAATAAGGTGAATTAGGTGTAATTAGGTGAATCTGTTCTTGGACCTCTTTTATTTTCAATCTACACCTCTTCCCTGGGTCAGCTAATAGCCTCTCACGGCTTTCAATATCATTTCTACGCTGACGACACACAAATCTATCTCTCCACCCCTCAACTCACTCCATCAGTCTCCTCACGCATCACTAACTTACTAACCGACATATCTGTATGGATGTCACACCACTTCCTCAAAAACTTGTCCAAAACCGAGCTTATAATATTTCCTCCCCCACGTGCCTCTTCCCCTGACTTGTCTGTCAAGAGCAATGGCACAACCATCCACCCGTCCCCACATGTCAGGTTACTAGGTGTTATCCTGGATTCTGAACTCTCCTTTCGGCCCCACATCCAATCACTTTCCAAAGCTTGCCGCCTCAGCCTCCGCAACATCTCTAAACTACGTCCCTTTCTAACCAATGAAACCACAAAGCTCCTGATTCACTCCCTGGTTATCTCTCGCCTCGACTACTGCAACTCCCTCCTCATTGGCTTACCTTCAAATAGACTATTCCCCCTTCGGTCCATCATGAATGCTGCTGCCAGACTCATCCACCTTACAAACCGCTCAGTGTCTTCTACCCCTCTCTGCCAATCCCTCCATTGGCTGCCACTCGCCCAACAAATTAAATTCAAAATACTAACAATAAGTTACAAAGCCATCCACAACTCTGCCCCCAGCTACATCACTAGCCTAGTCTCAAAATACCAACCTAATCGCCCTCTCCATTCCTCCCAGGACCTCCTGCTCTCTAGCTCCCTCATCACCTCCTCCCATATCCACCTCCAGGACTTCTCCCGAGCCTTGCCCATCCTCTGGAATTCCCTACCCCAATCTGCCAGACTGTCTCCAAATTTATCCACTTTTAGGCGATCCCTGAAAACTTTCTTCTTCAGAGAAGCTTATCCTACCTCCATCTAACAACTGCACTATTTTCTCCATTAGCTCACTCCTCACAGCTATTACCCTTTTGTATAACTTGACCCTCCCTCCTAGATTGTAAGCTCCAACGAGCAGGGCCCTCTGATTCCTCCTGTATTGAATTGTATTGTACTTGTACTGTCCTCCCTAATGTTGTAAAGCGCTGCGTAAACTGTTAGCGCTATATAAATCCTGTAAAATAATAATAATAATTAAATTTACAGCTTGGAGTATTTGAGATTCAGTGGGGAGGAGGGATAGGCAGGATTTGAAAAAAAGTGGAATGATTGGGTTCAATTTAAGTATACAACTAGGTTTGTAGAAAAAATAGGGGATATGTGAGGAGAGGGGATAAGTGTGGGGGTATAGCTGGGGGACAAGTAGAGATGAACTAAGGCCAGAGAGGGTGGGGGAGACGGGTGGGTTGGGGGGGAGGGCAGAGGGAAGGGGTGGTGGCGGATGGGTGGGAAGTTGTTTTATGTATTTGATGTATTGATGAGAAATTATTTTTTTGTTTTCTCTTTGCCTGATTGGTTGTTTATGAGTTTGTAAGTCATTGATTTTTTTTTATAAGAAACAAAGAAAATTTAATAAAGAGATTGAACAAAAAAAAAGAAGTTGTGAAGAAGTTTAAAGCAGGGTTAGGCTATAAAAAAATATCCCAAGCTTTGAACATCTCACAGAGCACTGTTTAATCCATCATCTAAAAATGGAAACAGTGTTGCACAACTGCAAACCTACTAAGACATGGCCGTCCACCTAAACTGACAGGCAAGGAGAGCATTAATCTAAGAAGCAGCCAAGAGGTCCATGGTAACTCTGGAGGAGCTGCAGAGATCCACAGCTCAGGTGGGAGAATCTGTCCACAGGACAACTGTTAGTCGTGCTCTCCACAAATCTGGCCTTTATGGAAGAGTAGCAAGAAGAAAGCCATTGTTGAAAAAAAGCCACAAAAAGTCCCGTTTGCAGTTTGCGAGAAGTCATGTGGGGACACATTAAACATGTGGAAGAAGGTGCTCTTGCCAGATATGAACAAAATTTTATTTTTTGGCCTAAAAGTAAAACTCTATTGCCCCATACACACGGTCGGATTTTCCGATGAAAAATGTGCAATCGGAGCGTGTTGTCGGAAAATCCGACTGTGTGTGGGCTCCATCGGACTTTTTCCATCGGATTTTCCGACACAAAGTTTGAGAGCAGGCTATAAAATTTTCCAACAACAAAATCCGATCGCGTCAATTCCGACCGTGTGTGGCCAATTCCGACGCATAAAGTGCCACGCATGCTCAGAAGAAATTCCGAGACGGAACAAAAATTAGCGTTCGGAATGGATACAGCACTTTCGTCAGGCTGCAATGTAAAAAATTGTTTAATACAGCGCACTCTCTTCTTCTTTATAATGCTATAAGAATGAAGTAGTTTTGCTGCTCATATTCACACAGAGTTCTTACAAACCTATTTCTTTATTATTTATCGTGATTCCCTCAATCTATTTTGATTTGTCACATCTGACAATTTTTTTTTGTTTTTTTTATTTTTGTTTTGTATTTTTTTCAGGGTTGATTCTTTTTTGGTTTTGTATTTGTTTCAAGGCTGATGTTTTTATTTTATTTTTTTTACTCCAGAATATTTTTGGGTGTGTTTTGTGTGTCAAGTTACCACCATTATTATCTTGTATTATTTAATCTCAAGGAGGTTGCTTGGTGTTGGTGTCCCTTCTTAATTTCACATTGTATTTTTGAAATGTAACTGAATTCTCCCAAAAAAACTGTCCTTTTTGATGGAAAACACACATAGGCGAGTATAATTGTAACAAAAATTCCTTTATTAAGGGCTCATAACCAAACAAAGAGGGAGGCAACGCTGGATAAACATCATAAATTGGTGAAGCCTTTGGCCCCCAGGGCAGACATCAATTATTTTACAGCAAAATTGGTGGCTGAGGATTCCATATCTAAGGGAGTGCAGTCTGGTCCAGAAGTCTCAGAGATCCAGAATACAGCAGCAGATGACATGTATGTCCCAGGCTGTGGTACTACAAAAGAATGCATATTTTGTCAGACCAGACTGAACCCAGGGCCATCACTCTTTGGTCTTCCTTCCACGCTTCCTTCCCGGCTGTGGCTCTGGTGTTGGAGATGTGGCAGGAGGAGGAGTAGGACCTGGAGGAGGAGGAGGAGTAGGACCTGGAGGAGGAGGAGTAGGAGGAGGACTATGTGTGAGGTCACAAATGTGGGTTGCACATGTGATTTGGCCCCTCAACCCCTTATTTAGAGCTTCCAAAATTAAGAACTTACACGGGAGTCCTTGGCCCTCCTCCATCTGCATCATTTTGCAGGCAGTTATGCCAGCAAAGTCCTCCTCCACACTGTGGGGTGTTCTGAGGGCCTCTGTAGCCTTCCAAAAGAGGCCTATGGCAGCTTCCTCCAGGTTACTCCTCTTCCTGTCACTTTGTCTTTGAAGGCGGAGGGTAGGGACCTGGGTATCAGGCAGCCTGCTTGGCCCGGCCACCTACTGGCTGAGACTTCCCTGTGTATGAAAAAGGGACATGGTTTTAGTTTTTGCTTCATCAATCACAATCATAAATTAGTACTCCAAACTAACATAGATTTAACATCATTAATATGACAAACAAGAAATATTTAGAAGAATGCTATACTTGGCTCAAGCTGGGCTCCTCCACATGTTGCTGCCTGGAAGGCCCGGGTTGGGCGTCATAAGCCTCAGCTGGGGGGGAAGGAAGTGTGGAAGGAAGAGTGGAGAGTGCTGGCCTGGGTTCAGTCTGACCTGCCAGAAAATGCAGCCTGTCATAGTACCACAGCCTGGGGACATAAATGTCATCTGCAGCTCCTGATCTCTGGGAATCCTGGACCTTCTTGTGCTCCCTTAGATAAGTGCTCCTCAGGCCACCAATTAGGATCTTCAAATAGGTGATGTCTGCCGTGGGGATCACCGTCTTCACAAATTCCAACAAATTATCCAGCGCTGCCTTCCTCTTTGTTTGGTTCTTACATTCAGGGTGGTTTATCTGCCACAGACAAGGCAGCTCCCTGAACATATCTATGAAGATTGGCATAAAGTCATGATCCTTCAAGATATCCATTTTCACTGCAAGACACAACACAAGACAAACCCTAATGTCAGCCTAAAGTCTTATAAACTTGTGCAAACACAGGCCTCAATCTAGAAGCAGTATAGGCCCAAGTTTAGATCTTACCTTCGTTATCACGATCGGCGCCTCCGATACTCCTTCCTCTGTTCACAGATCGTACGTACTACGCACACGTGTTACGCTTTATAGACACTGCACATGCGTGAAACTCCGCTCGCCCCTGACGTTCTTTCCGCCCCTTCTCGTTTGGTGCAGTGGGGGAAGAGCACATGATGGAGACAGAGCAGGTGTCTGTTAATTACAGCAACGGGGAGGAGGAGGAGGAAATCCCGGAGCCTGAAACTTTCCGATCCAGAAGGAGACGATTTAAGGCATCAAATATGTCCTTTGGGGAGATGTTGGAGATGGTGGACATCCTGAAGAAGGCCAACTATGACGGGAAGTATGGACCTTACCCCAACCCCAATGTCAAAAAGGCCAAGATCATGGCGAATATGGTCAAGAGTCTGCACCGGAATTTCGGGGTACGACGATCGAAAGATCAGCTCAGGAAGCGGTGGTCGGAACTGAAATTAAGAGAGCATGAGCAGTACAGAAGGATCCGGAGAGTGCTGCAAAAAAGTAAGTAGTTGTCCTGTGTTCCTATTCTTTATGTTTTTTACGTCCGTGCTGCTCCATGTGCTTTTCTTAACTGTTGTCCAGTTTAAAATGGCAACTTTCACATTCATGGGCACATTATTCGTTCGTATAAAACATTGTTCGTTCGGCCTAGAAAACACCATTGTTGCGTCCATATGCATTTGCCAACATTTTTTATGGCCTTCTTGTATGAAAATAATTTGGTTGTGTAGATGGGCTTGTAACTAGAATGAAATGCAAACTAGATTCTGTGTAAGGAGAGGACACTCAGCAGTTTTCACATCTGGACGCTGGAGCACTAGTGTGGGACACCAGAACACCCTTTTTATTAGGGGGTCCCACACAGGTGCTCCAGTGTATACTATAGGGGTGTCTCCATCTGTGAAGCTTGTACTAAACAGGTAAAGTCTTGAAGCTTGACAAAGGACAATAAAAATTGTATATCTTGGAACTCTGCCAAAACAGACAATTGTACCCCACTTCCAAGCAATGTTTCATATTCCTATTTCTGCCATCAAATATCTGTGTGCTAAGTATACCTATTTTTTTTTACATAGGGGAGAAAAGACTCGGAGGACACCCCTCATCCGAGGAGACCAGAGACCCCCCACCTCATGTAGAAGTGGAGACCCACCAAAGACAACAGGAGGAGGATGGAGATGTGGTGGAAATTGTCACCACAACAGGTGAGTGTTTGTGACCACAGGCTCAGGTAAGAGATGGATGCCGGCATATTTATAATACATGGTGTGTTTTTGTTTCTATCTTTTTAGGTGATCGTGATGTTGTGGATCCAGGGTATTTCACCTCAGAAAGTGCACAGATCCTGATCGGGGAGATCATGGGGTATAATAGGGACTTGGAAAACATCCTGAAAAGCATCAATGATGTTCAAACAAAAAATGAAGAACATCATTGAGGTTTTAGGGAGAGTTTAAAACCCTTCAAAATCCCCTTTTTTGTGCTTTTTGTGAGCTAAAAAGTTTTTCAATTTTTTGACATATTTGCGAAAAGCCAAATTTTGAAGAGGCACACAGTGTGTCAACATGTGCTATCTGCCATCACGGGACATCAATGGACGCGTTTTGGGGGTGCAACCCCTTCCTCAATAATAAAGTAGATGTGAGGAAGGGGTTGCACCCACAAAACACGTCCCTTGATCCCCCATGATGGCAGCTAGCACATGTTGACATTCGGCAATTGGTGTGCATCTTCAAAATTTGGCTTTTCTAGGGGTGACTTCACCCCATCTGAACGCAATGTCAAACACAGTTTGTAAATACTCATGTCTGATATTGCCTTCAAGTTCTACCAAATGTGAACTTTGTAAGTTCAAGATTTGTGTCTTTCTTGTTGGTTTTAAACATGCCTGTTTTATCTTAAATGGTCATTTCTACTTTTAATTAATGTGACCCCAAAAATTGTTGTACAACAAACATGTTGGTTTGTTTTAAAAACCTTTTCTAAATGCACATGTGATTGTGCTGGTATTAAAAAGATTGTTAATCAAGAATGTGTGGATTATTGTCCAAACGCTCCAAAACTTTTGTTGTGCTCTAATTGGTGCTTTCAGTGACAATGGGGGTTATCTCCTAAGGACAAATCCACTTTGCACTCTAAGTGCAGTTTCAAGTGCACTTGGAGTGCAAAGTGTCTTTGCCTTTAGTAAATAACACCCAACAATGCTTTATAATGTTACACAATCACGCCATTTTCAGCACTCACCACATTTCTGTCAGGGTCAGCTAAAAGAAACATAAGCAGTAAATGTCACCAAAGATTTTAGTAGTTACATTTTTTTTTATTTGAAAAAGGTTTCAGACATTGTCTGGCATATTTATGGCCCCCCTACCCACAAAGTATTCAAGGTATCTTAGACGGACACCACGGGCACTCAGGGGGGCAAGCAAGGACGGCCACTTTCAAGCGCCGTCAGGGTTGGTTCATTTTGAATTCCAGCCTCAGGCCCAACTGAGCCAGCATAGTTGGCCGAATGTTGCCATAAAAAGTTGTGTAGAACACAGCACGCCAGGATAATATGATTCAGTTTATACTCCGCCATGTGTATGGGTGTAAGAAATAGGCGGAACTGGCTGGCCATGATTCCAAACGTGTTCTCCACCACTCTTCCTGGCTCTGGCCAGCCGGTAATTAAAACCCTTTGGTCCGGGGTGAGGGTCCTCATCGGGAATGGCAGCATAAGATGGTCTCCCAGCGCAAACGCATCATCCGAATGGGAGTCCTTCCACATTGTCTTCTGGAGGTGGCAAATCCAGGCTGCCATTCTGGAGATGCCTGTAGAACTCCGTCTGGGTGATGACTCCACCATCGGACATCCGGCTATTCTTCCCCACGTCCACATACAGGAACTCGTAAGTAGCCGACACCACCGCCAACATCACAAAGCTATTGAACCCCTTGTAAGTATAATAGTATGACCCCGAGTTGGGTGGTGGGACGATGTGGACGTATTTCCCATCACTTGCCCCTCCGCAGTTAGGAAAGTCCCACCGCTGGGCAAAGTGGGAGGCCACAGTCTGCAATTCCTGTGGCGTGGAAGGAAACTGTGGAGTCAAACAAAAAAAAATTGGCATTTTGCACATAAATAGGGAAAGCAAATTAGACACAAACATTCTTGGCCAACATCAAGATAACATTTATTTGAGGGAGTTTTTAAAGACCAAAGTATAAGGTACACCTATCAGATTCTCCCCCCCCATTTTTAACATTTTAGGGGGGGGGAGCTATTGGACAGGTAACCCTCTGCACTTCATTGAGAGATGAATGCCTAAATAATGTGTATTACTTTGGCCAGCCCCTCCTTAGTTACACTATTGACAGCCCACTGGACAGGTAAGAAGTGTCATAATACAAAGATATAAATACACACTGTACACATTTGAGCACATTTGGAAATTCTGCTATTACCTATCAAGATAATAATAGTATACAAAAACTTTAAACAGTACCATTTTAAAGTATACAGGCAGGCCCTTGCACTACATGCTTTGGGGAATTCATCCATACATCTGACCACTAAAGAGATGGGTATAGGGTGTATGGGTTTGGCAAAGTCAGCAGATAGATGATTGAGGATAGATAGAGAATCGGTATCAGCTGACTTAGCAGTTGGGGGGAGGGAGGGTTCCAAATGATTTGGGGACCCCCCAAAAAAGCCTCTGGCACAAATAACATTTAAAAACATTTTAGGGGGTGTTTGGGGTAAAGCACTACTATGAAGCTGACAAAATACATTATTAAGTGACTACATGAGGTGAATATAGGTCCAGGAGACCATGCTGGGGAGGTAAAAGAAGGCAACAATGTATGAAGGAGTAAAAAAAAATTAGATAAAAATCCAGCATGCATGAGGACAAAGGGGACATTCACAGCATATTACAATAATGGTAATTAGGGAATGAGGAAAGAAATACAATACATTATCAAACATTAAATACAATAAAATGTGATATTAAAGGATAAATCTTACCTTCATATACTCCTTCTGCAGGACCTGGATGATGGCAGAACAGGTCTCTGGGATAATGATCCCCAGAGCCTGGGGGGAGATGCCTGTCGAGAACCTGAGGTCCTGCAGGCTTCTCCCCGTCGACAAGTACCGCAGGGTGGCGACGAGCCTCTGCTCCGGAGTGATGGCTTGCCTCATGCAGGTATCCTGCCTGCTGATATAGGGGGTCAGCAAAGCCAACAAACGGTGTAATACGGGGTCCGTCATCCGGAGAAAGTTCCTGAAAACATCAGGATTATTCTCACGGATCTCACGGAGCAAAGGCATATGACAGAACTGGTCACGCTGAAGCAACCAATTCTTGGTCCATGAACTCCTCCCCACCCTGTTCATGGACTGGACTTGTGTCAAGGTCAGGATCTCAACACCAAGCCCCCGCATAGCACGAACTCTACGAGGAGTACGTATACGCAACATGGCTGGATAACAGCCGGCTGCTCAGAACGAAGTAACAGAACGCACTGAAGAACAGCAAGGCCTGTGAAGAGCGACCTGAAAAACAGTAACGAACGAACAAGAACACAATGACAAGAGTCACGCGTAACTCGCTGCACGCACTGAAGAGCAGATACAAACCCACAAGCACAAACTGAACAGCAGAAAACGATCTGAAAACCACGAGTCTGAAAAAGCGCGAATCGTCTCTCACCAAACTTTTACTAACACGAGATTAGCAAAATGAGCCCAAAGGGTGCTGCACTTGGTTCTGAACTGGCCTTTTCTAGTCTTGTCATACGTGGTGTATGTCACCGCGTTCTTGGCGATCGAACATTCCGACAACTTTATGCGACCGTGTGCACGCAAAACAAGTTTGAGCCAACATCCATCGGAAAAAATCCATGGATTTTGTTGTCAGAATGACCGATAAATGTCCGACCGTGTGTACGGGGCATATGTGTGGCAGAAAACTAACACTGCACATCACCCTGAACACACCATCCCCACCGTGAAACATGGTGGTGGTAGCATCATGTTGTGGGTATGCTTTTCTTCAGCAGAGACAGGGAAGCTAATCAGAGTTGATGGGAAGGTGGATGGAGCCAAATACAGGGAAATCTTATGCATGCGTACACACGACCGGACTTTACGACATACTTGGTCCGGCGAACCCAGAGTCCGTCGGACAATTCGATCGTGTGTGGGCTCCAGTGGACTTTTTTTCCCCAAAAGTTTGACGGACCTAGAAATGAAATATGTTTCAAATCTTTTTGACGGACTTGAGTCCAGTCAAAAAGTCCGCTCGTCTGTATGCTAGTCCGACGGACAAAAACCGACGCTAGGGCAGCTATTGGCTACTGGCTATGAACTTCCTTGTTTTAGTCCGGTCGTACGTCATCACGTACAAATCCGTCGGACTTTGGTTGATCGTGTGTAGACAAGTCCGTTCATTCAGAAAGTCCATCGTAAAGTCCGTTGAAAAGTCCGCAGGACAAAGTATGCCGTAAAGTCTGGTCGTTTGTACGCGGCATTAGAAGAAAACCTGTAATGTTTGCACAAATTTTTTGTCTGTTCACAAGTTCTGGTGTGAACCGAACTGGGGGGTGTTTGGCTCATCCCTAGTGTCCAGTAGCAACAGTTGGACATGTCATTGGGAGTGAGGTGGCAGGGGTTGATGTCAGTGTAGGTTCTGTGGCACCGGTTCCTAAATGATGCGCACCTGGGAGTTGTTGTTCCCTAACTGTAGCGCTGTCTAGAGTGCTTGGTGTTAGGAGTACAGCCAGTTAGCAATGGGTTACTAAAGGGTTAACTGTGTTCATTTCGGCTCACTTCTAAGCCTAGAGTTGTGTCTTAATGATGATTTTGCATGACCGCAAGCTCCTGCCTAGAATCTAGGCAATTAGCGGGTGTAGTTCTCAGTGCCCTCCACTAGGACGCCTAAACCCCACCAACATGTGCTACACAGGTCTGATAGGCAAAGCTGCCCAGGCAGTGTGCCTTTTGTTGAATAGAAAAATCTTGCATCCACCTAATAAACCGGTGCCAGCTGCATCACTGCAAGGCATTTCTGAAGAGGTGAGAGCTGTGGATGGAAAGTGGGGAATGGGGTGGTTGTGCATAGAGAAAGTTGTGGGCAGGTTAAGGGTGTGAAGTACAGATGAGGGAGCTGGGAAGTGGGATGGAGATTTGTGCAGTTGTGAGAGCTGGGAAGGGGAGGCCGTGCAAAGGTGAGAGCTGTGGGGGTGGTTGGTTGTGCAAATTGAGAGCTGTGTAGTGTGGTTGGTTGTGCAGAGGTGATGAGCTGGAGGAGAATTGTGCAGAGATAAGAGAGTTGGGGGTGCAGAGGTGAAAGATGGAGGGTTGCAGAGGTGAGAGCTATAGATGGGGGGGCCTTAGATGAGGGGTGAAAAAGTGAAATGTGGAAGGAGGCAGAGATGGGCTGTGCCTGATGTTTGAATGGGAATGTAAGCTGTAGTTGGGGGGTGAAGAGGTGAGTTGTAGACTGGGGGGTAAGCTGTGGACAGGGGGGTGCAGAGATGAGATGTTGACAGGGAGTACAAAAGTAAACTGTGGGCGTAGGTGAAGAGGGGAGGCGTGGATAGTGGTGAAGAAGAGGTGAACTGTGGAGGGGGGTGAGCTGTGGATGGGGAGATAAGAGGTGAGCTGTGGGTGGTGGGGTGCATAGATGAGCTGTGGGCAAGGGTTGCAGAGTAGAGCTGTGGATAGAGGGATGCAGAGATAAGCAGAGGTATCCATAATTTAGTTGGATGCTTGAGGGAAGGTGGATTTTTTCTTAGGGAAGACAAAGGAAATTTGTTGGGGGACAGCAAAGCATACAGAGCTTTGGCTAAGAGTATGTAATGTATGGCAATGGCACGGCTTTCAGGGTGCAGTGGTCAGGATCTTGTAATATACCTTGTATATTACATACGCAGGACCTCTATACCCTCTGTGCTCTGCTCTCATGTTACATTAATGGCCCCTGGACAGTACTCCTGAATGTACAATGGGTTTTAAGTTACATATTCCTGAACCCTGCATTCTGTATGCTGGGCTGCACATTACATACTCTTTTTGCACTGCACTCTGTATGTTGTGCTCTATAGACAGATCAAAATCGGTCCATTTCAACAGGAACCAGACACAATTTGATCAATGTGTGGCCTCCCCTGTTTCTCAGAAGTTGATCATTTGATCGACCTCTGTTGAATGGGAATGTTGAAAAACTTTTCTTAAGTAGTGGCTGCAGCCAATTGACTGTCTTCTGACAGTGTATTCTAACAGCAAAGCAGTCACACGGTCAGAATACAATGTCTCAGGATGCAGGATTTATCCATACACCTCACTTGTGTAGAAATTCCTTTTTTTTTTTAATAAGCCTGCTGACTCTTATTTGTGGAACACACAATACTTGCCGTGCAGGTTACCATGGGCGAATCCTAGAAACGAGCCCCCAAATGTAGCACTACCTGCATAGGAGTTGCTCATGTCAGGGTTCCCCACTGCTGCACAGCCAATCACACAGTATTTCCTTCTTTCATCCAGACACAGAAATCAGTCTTTGGCTTGGCTTTGTTGTTACTTGGATGGGCTAAGGTATTATGGGAGGCCCAGTGTGACAACAATGAATTTCAGGAACACTTCCTTCCTATTTACAAAGATCCTCCTTTTCCCTCCACCTACACAAACTTGGTTCACCATGTACAGCACCTGCTCATCACTCCTCATGGAACTAACAGTCACTTTGGTAATTCAGCAACAGCCCATTACAGGCTAGGAACATCCTGCCCCTTTTTGGTAAAGTAGCACATGTGGAATGGAACAGCATCTCTTAAGACCTTCTGCCTTCCTGTAGACACTGAGCCCAGTTCTAGCCCTGCAGAAGATGCTAGCCCATCTGGCTGCCGCCAGCTGCACCTAGCTGCTTCTCTCTTCCCAGTCTTCCTGACTGACACACACATAGAGATTCCCCAGGGCAAGATTTTAGATGAAGACTTGGCACACCATGGTCATCAAGAGAGCACTGCTACAGCTAGCAGTCTCTCCCCTTGTCTGTCCCTGCACCGTGCTAATCTACTCACTGTCTTTTCTTGCTCTCTCTGCTGCCTTTCAAGCTTGAATCCCTCCAGCTGCCTCCTGTGGTGGGATCCTTCCAGGCCATCCTCCCAAGCTCAAGCCCGAGATACACCCCCCGACCCAGTAAGGGGTCCCTCAAAGGCCACCAATAGTCTCTCTCAGCACTGCTTCTCCATCTTCCACCCAAACTCCCTGCTGGCATGGCTCCTGTCTATTTAAGGGCTTCTTTGGCTCCCTGCCAGGCCCCCAACCTGGGGACTGGTTAAAGGCAGCTCCTCTTCACTTCACTGAATATTTAAGGCAGCTCCTTTTCACTTCCGCCCACTAGTTCCAGAGCATTCTCCAAACTTCCAGAAACAGGGGGAGGCACCAGAGAGCTACCAGGATGAGTCATTCAGCCCTGGCCTCTAATAACCCTGACCCAGATTCAATGACTCAGTTTTATCCCCGAGTCAGACTATGTTTTGCTTGTACTACACCTCTAGTAGCACACACTAGAGAGTGCTACATCCACCTCCCTCTAAAAATCAGCCATGTCCCCATTGGCTGCAAAGAGATACAAAAATTGCTTCTGCACCCAGGAAAAAATGGCATCCTATAAGAAAAATAGAAGAAGGGGAAAATGCACATACATTTTCAAGGGTATATACACGGTAAATATACAGCCTCACTACAGATCCCTGCACATAGTAAACATGAACATATATACATTATTTTCAATGGGCATAAGGAGCACCTCCCCCTAAAGGGGAGCCTTCCCAACAACTGTAGAAAACAGAGAAGTCCATGAAATCTATTTGTTTGAGGACAGCCACCCATGAAGATACCCGCAAGCATTGGAGAATAGAGGAAAATCACAATCCTCACACTAACAGACTAATGCCCTGTACACACGATAGGATTTTCCAATGTAAAATGTGTGATAGGACCTTGTTGTCGGAAATTGTGTAGGCGCCATCACACATTTTCCAAAGTTTGAGAGCAGGCTATAAAATTTTCCGACAACAAAATCCGATCGGTTAAATTTCGATCATGTGTACACAAATCCGACGTACAAAGTGCCACGCATGCTCAGAATAAATTGAGAGACGAAAGCTATTGGCTACTGCCCCGTTTATAGTCCTGACGTACGTGTTTTACGTCACCGCGTTCAGAACGATCGGATTTTCCGACAACTTTGTGTGACCATTTGTATGCAAGACAAGTTTGAGCCAACATCCGTCGGAAAAAATCCATGGATTTTGTTGTCGGAATGTCCGATCAATGTCCGACCGTGTGTACAAGGCATAACTGTACATTCAGTCAGCAGGGGGTTATAAACCTGCTCGCAGAAACAAAAAAAAACTTTTTTTCAAAGAGTCTCTAATAGGAGGAGACCCTCCCCAGCATCAGTCTCTTTACAGCAACATATCTAGGTCTTACCACCGCATCTTCTCCAACAGTCCCACATATAGAAAGGATAGGTGGTAGGGTCCGGCCTAGTCTGCTCAATGGGGAGAAAGTTCCCCTAACACATCAGCTGCTTTGCTTCAGGCTGGAATCCTGTGTCAGACCCTTTGACCACCAGTACATGTCTGGATTCAGCAGTCTGAGGACTTTTCCAATGGGACCCCTCTTAGCGAGTAGCTTCTGCTGGACCATCCAGGTTTCAGAACTACTCAGTCCATATAGATAGCTTGCCCTAGGCTACACTCCCTCCATATATCCTGGAACGTGTCCCAAGCATCTTTGCTGTGAGGTCACCTCTGGGGTTTGGGAACGTACAAGTAGTCCCAGATGTGTTCCTCTTTTCAGTTGGTGCAGAAGACCTCAATTATGTCCATGGCATCTTGTGGAACATACGGAAAGTCCAATCCCCACTCCAGAGCAGTCCTTCTCTGCACCTCCCTCTGAGAACCTGGGGAGCTCCCTGGGCTTTCCTCTTCCTGGAAGGACACAGGCCTGTGAAGATCGGGTAATCAACATTTTGTAGGCCATGTCCCATGCCTGTACCCTGGTGACAGCTGACTCTGTCTGGACTGGAGATGAAGTAGGGGTACAACAGGGTTGTTTTAGTGTAGCTATTAGCTGTTTGTCTGTGCAGATGAATGTGGGCTGTTGCTGCTCCTCCTCTGCCCACTCTGCCTCTTCAGGGGTAATGGACCTCTCACCCCGCTCTCTCCCGGGTATTCCTGCTGTCAGACTTTCAGCTTCCTGAGCATCTCTCCAAGTTCACTCTTCTTCTACTCGCTCTCTAGGGACCACTCAGCCTCCACTCCTAGGGGCCCAAACTCAGCCTCCAGTCTGGGAGGCCCCCAATCTATTTCTCCATCACTGTGACTCCCCTCTGGCCTACCTGAAGACACATGGTCCTCAACAACTGGCTCCTTCCATGTGGAGCTGACAGGGTGGACTTAAGCAGCTGGCTTCTCCACAGGGACTTCTTGAGCTGGGCTTGGATCTCTCACCTCCGGACGCCTAACCGACTGCAGGCCTGCACACCACTCACTCCTAGACTTCCTTGAGTCAGCTGGGATTCCTCTCTCCACTCCATGCATAGTGCTAATGACAGGCTCACAGCATCAGTCACTGCTGGCAGGTCGCTGGGTATCAGCATGGTCAAAGACTCTTCACAGTTCCCACACTTCAGCCAGGCTCCGACTTCTGCTGTAGGTTTCCTGCACTCAGGACACAGCAGGCATAGCTTCTCCATCCCATTGATCATGCCGAGAGCAAATCCCCCTCGGTGCTCTAGCCGCACCCAGTATCCACCATCCAGTGTTGGCTGTCTGGTGTCTGCATCTCAGGAAGGCTTACGAATTGGCTGCAGGACTGTAGGTAAACCGCCATGATGCACTCCTCCTCAGCTCTCCCATGCTGAACAAGCTGGGCTTTTTCTGCAGGGTGGCTCCACCCCCAAGCTTCCAGTCTGGTAGGTGCCAGCAGTTCAGATAAGCAGGCCCGCTCCCACACGCTTTGTAACTCCTTCCCTTTCAATCTGAACTTTGCAGGCATAGACACCATCCATACAGTAATATCACATGCACAGATATTTGCTTATTGTAACATGCCCCTCCACCTCAGCCAAGGCTGCATAGCTGGGTGCAGGCGACAAGAAAAGTCCATAGTGGTTGCTAAGGGCAATAATGCATACCATACTGATTTTAGCAGGATCTTGACAGTCTCTAACTGCAGCCATGGTTGCGTATCTGACAGACATAATCCCACAGAATCTCACTGGCTGTGTGAACTGAACCTATCCCTTCTTCTATGAGAAGCTTGGTCACTGGTCACTGGTGACTGAACTGTTAGAGAGTCAGCTACAGCATCTTGTTAATGCTTGTTGGAGTCTTCAGAGGGAAAACACACAGAACTCGGAAAGAAAAAGTTAGGGTCATATGCCTCCTATACCATCACATGAGTGATGATACCCCTCATGAAATATTGGTGTGCTCATTTCCAGCAGAAAGCATCTCTGTCAGAGGAACCAGATAGACCTCACAAACAGTTGCACTGTAACCTGCTTTGCCCATGTGTGTTTAGTATTGATTCGTTCTCAGCTTCACCCATCCCTGCATTTCCACCTTCTGGCAAGACAAACAGCAAAGAGGATATTTTAGCTGAAGGAGCCTTGGAATGGACCACCCTACAGAGGAACCAATCCAAGGACTCCTGATTCTCCTCAAGAGAATATACAGTTTCAGTTTGAGAGAACTGATGCCAGCCCCTTTACTCTGATTACTTTACTTGAACTGTTTACTGGTTATCTGTGTTTATACATTGTTCTTTTTGGTTGTTCTGATGGTATGGTTACATGTACTGTAATACCAGGGAAAACATTCCTTAAGAGGGTGGGAAATGTAGCATGGTGTTACTTTTCACAACTGGATGGCCTTCTGTAGTTCTTTCATTTTCAATTTCCACTCAACCAGTCACTCACCTTCTCTCTTTTGGGAGCAGTTTGCTTCCTCTAGGCCCAAAAGAGAACATCCCTTGCAGCCAGTAGGGGAAATCCTTGAAGCACTCCAATCCCTAGGCCAAAAGGATTGGGAGAAAGATAGTTCTCACTGTAGCTTCATCACAAAACAGAAGCTCAGGAAAGAAAAACATATGTCTGAAATAATTGATGCCTTCCTAGCGAGCTAATAAGCCCCCCCCCCCCCCTGCAAGTCTGCTTATTGTCACTAAATTAAACTCCGATCACTTTTCTGGCACACCTGGATGGAGCAATCCCAAGCAGGAAGTGACTGAGACAGTAGAGTCCGTCTATAGAAAACACTCTGACAGACTACAGCCCTCTATTTTATACAAAATCAACCAAAAGGTAAAAATAAATTTAGGAAAAGAATACATCTCTATAAAGGTAAGACTGCAGCTGAAAAAATAAAAAAAATATTTTATTCTTTTGATTTTCCAACAATTTTATACAGGTTACATACAATTTTTTCTCTGAGAGCTTTGGTCCTCATCCCATAGATCAGAGGGTTTGCAGAAGTAGCTATGCCAGTGCCAATCAAAGGTATGATAATGTCAACTTTGGTTGATATAGGACCTGTGCTTAGACTGTACCTGAAATTAAGGAACAAAACAGTGGCAATATAGATGGAGAAGGCCAATATGTGAGTCATCAATGTATGCAGAGCTTTCTGAGAGGATTCTGCAGAAAGTTTCAGACAGATGACGACTGTTCTTATGTAACAGTACATTATTACAAGCAAGCAGCCAATTGAAATGAACAAGGTCAAAATCATTCTATAGATGACGGTAATTGTTATATCATTACAAACAAGCGCTTGTAGAGACATGGCCTCACAATAGACATTGTTGATATATACCCCACAAAACGTTAGTCTTAATGTCAATAATATACCCACAGTTACTATCACCACATTGAAAATATATAGGGCAAGTGATATTGTTTGAGTTGTAAAGTTGGTCATCAGAGTGTGGTATCTCAGAGGGTGGCCTACAGCCAGATATCGGTCATATGCCATTGTTGTAAAAGTAAAGATTTCATAAGTTCCATAAAGCTCGATACAGAAAGACTGACAGAGACATCCTGTGAGTGAGATGGTTGAGCATCCAGACAACAAATCAATAGCCAGCTTGGGAAAATATGATGCGTTCCCCAACATCACATTCATAACCATGATGCATATTAAGATGTACATAGGTTCATGCAAGCTTTTCTCTGTCCAGGTTACATAGACTATCATAGAAGTCATAAGTAATGTGACTGAAAATATTGCAAGAGCCAAAATAGCACATACATATCCAAATGACTCAATCTCAACAAGCCCCACCAGAACAAAGTTAGTTACAGAGATATTTTTCAGAGACAAGCTCATGACTTGGATTTATGTCTTGCAAAATCAACAGTTCCTAAAATGTCCTATTCAATCGGAATGCTTTAAATTGAAAAGCGTCAATCATAGAGGCCCTGTGGATATTAGTGTGACATTGGTTGAATTGCTTTCCTCTTGGATTCAGTTGGGCTTTTATAGGTTTCATGAAGCTGTCACCTCGCTCACAATTTAAATTTAGAAACTTTGCAGTCACTGTATCCAAGTCTTCCCAGTGGACCACATCAGTTAGAGCTGCCGCTGATGGACTAATTAGTGTCAGAAATGGAATGAAGTAGTGCAGAATAATTTAACAAGCATGAGAGATAAAACATGAAAAAAAAAAAAAAAAGAAAATTTGAATTAAAAATTGAACTGATGTTATTGATCACCCAATCATGAACAATCATAAGATTTATTGTAAATAATAATGAAAAAGTGGGTGCGTGGCGCTACCCTAATAACTGACGGGCAAGGGTTGTCAGTAAGTGGTGAGGTAGATGGCACTGCCCAGAAAAAAAGGGGGGGAAATCCTCTCCCTGATAGTACAAAAGTGTGCACCTTCCACGAAGCAGTTCTCAAATAATAATAATAATAAGTAATATATATAATAATAATAAGTAAATACTAAAATATTGTGTAAGCAAATAAAACAATCATAATAACCACATATGATATATAGAGTGTGACCAAACCAGATCAAAAATAGCATATGGATATAACATGGCCAAATAAGCTAATCATGTGCATAAAAATTATAAACCATTAGTGTAATGATCCATAAATGGTTCCCAAAGTCATCAAAAGTTCATCAGAAAAAAAAAAAAAAATTCAAAAAAATATGTGTCAAAAAAAATCCAAGTGTTACAAAGTCCCAAAAGCAGCGTAAATTTGAAGATGATGAAGCTCCAAAATAACCAAATGTTCAAAACGATCAAGTGACTCTTGTGCTCAGCAGTTCAGGTGACTCGCGTGCTCCCCCTTATGGGTCCCCACTCACCAGCTCCTGTTACCCCTGCAGGGGTGATAGGCATGTATAGATAACCATGGGTGGTCTCCCTTGTTGACTTTATCAGTGGTCTATGTGGCCTATTGGGCCTCTACAAGCTCGCTCCCCCAGATCAGGGCATCCAAACCGGTCATCCACTCTGTATATCACCAGTCACCGTATCCAGGAGGTTATTCAACAACTTCTCAAGGCTGGGTCACGGCTCACCGCTTACACAATTTATAAGTTTGTTAGGGGAGGCTGCAACCTAGTTATCCTGAGCGTGGAGTATACCATCATTTTGATAAGATTTATTGTCTTTGCAAAAAAAAAATTCACAATGAAATTTCTATCCTACTCCTCCTCATTTTAACAAACTATAAAAAACATAAAAACAATACATCATGCACTCATGCACAGTACATAAATCAAATCAATACTGAGAAAACTCAAATATTCAGTTTTAAAAATAAGAATACCTATTACAATAACAGTAACCCAGGACTACCTGGCTCATTTATTCAATATCATTTCCATATTTATTGCCTTTATAGCTCTTGTGAAAAAAAACTCTCTCTAAAGCCTTGTACACACGATCGGATTTTCGGCAGGGAATTGTGTGATGACAGACTGTTTGCCTAAAATCCAACCATTAGAACGCTCCATCAGACAATTGTCCAACTTTCCGCCAGCAAATGTTGGATGGCAATCTATGTGCGTGTCACCGGCGCAAAACCAAACTTTAATTCCTTCTGCTATGCACCAAATATTAGGTATGCTGCACTCAAAAACGACCCTTCACTTAGATGGGTAAAAATATTAGTGAATATGTGTGAGTGCGCTGCCCCCTTTTTATATAACACCACCTGTGTTCCTTATCAACTACCAATGATCAATATTACATGTGCATATATTTAAACTTTAGACCAATAAATCATATACATAACAAATAAACAAGTCCTTCAGACATGTTGCAAAATCTTGTATCCTTCAAAGTGACTGGCGTGCTCCTATGTTACTTCAATATGTGACTGAGTGGGACCCTCCACCATTCAGATTGGCCACTCACCAGATATTCCACTAGGGGTACGCCTTTGGTTCATTCAGGGATAACCATTCCACACAGGTACCACTTCTCACCAGTATACAACTTGTGTTCTAATACTCCTCATAGGAAAGCATAGAAACAGACGGCAATCATAGCGCAATAAGTTTAAACCATTTATTTTAAAAAGATATCAAAGGTTAAAATCACTCACATTTGGAGGTGCCCTTTTGCCGGCACGAAGCTTTTCCAGCAGTTACGGACGAGTGTGTAATAGCATGGTTCGCCTGGTATTATAAGCGGTCTCCACGCTTGGCTTGCACTCCAAGCCTCGTTTCCGTTTTTCGTCCGGTCACGTGATGCATGAAAATCTCCCAGCAGCCTCTACGCGTTTCGCATCATCAAATGCGTCATCAGGAAGGGCTTCCTGATGACGCATTTGATGATGCGAAACGCGTAGAGGCTGCTGGGAGATTTTCATGCATCACGTGACCGGACGAAAAACGGAAACGAGGCTTGGAGTGCAAGCCAAGCGTGGAGACCGCTTATAATACCAGGCGAACCATGCTATTACACACTCGTCCGTAACTGCTGGAAAAGCTTCGTGCCGGCAAAAGGGCACCTCCAAATGTGAGTGATTTTAACCTTTGATATCTTTTTAAAATAAATGGTTTAAACTTATTGCGCTATGATTGCCGTCTGTTTCTATGCTTTCCTATGAGGAGTATTAGAACACAAGTTGTATACTGGTGAGAAGTGGTACCTGTGTGGAATGGTTATCCCTGAATGAACCAAAGGCGTACCCCTAGTGGAATATCTGGTGAGTGGCCAATCTGAATGGTGGAGGGTCCCACTCAGTCACATATTGAAGTAACATAGGAGCACGCCAGTCACTTTGAAGGATACAAGATTTTGCAACATGTCTGAAGGACTTTTTTATTTGTTATGTATATGATTTATTGGTCTAAAGTTTAAATATATGCACATGTAATATTGATCATTGGTAGTTGATAAGGAACACAGGTGGTGTTATATAAAAAGGGGGCAGCGCACTCACACATATTCACTAATGTTGGATGGCAGGCTAGTAAATTTTCGGCGGACAGCGGTCTGTTGTCAGATTTTCGTATCGTGTGTACACAAGTCCGTCACACAAAAGTCCAAAGTACAAAAACGCATGCTCGGAATCAATGCTCACCAAACACAACATTAGCAGAAGGTGCCCAAAGGGTGGCGCTCAAGAGCCTAAATTCCACGTAGTACGTCACTATGTTTGTGTTTGTTGACCGAAAATTGTGTGCCGTTAATATGCAAGACAAATCCTGGCACACACCCTTAGGACAAAAGTCTGATGCTTTGTCTGCCGAAAATCTGATCGTGTGTATGGGGCTTAAGTCTGTTTGTCTGCACTTTTATGTTTTTAAACCATCTACCAGATAGAAATAATTCAAATAAATGGTGACCAGGATGGGACAAATCTCTCACAATATTCTCTGTTCTACATTAACATCGAAACATAGAAATGTGATGGCAAAAAAAGACAGAGTAGTCCATAGTCTACCCATTTTTATTTTTGTTTGGGGGTTTTTTATTGGGGGGGGGGGGTATTTTGTTATGGGGGTTTTTATTGTTTTTTGTTTTTTTTTGTTAGAGTATAGATCTACAGTATGTTTGTCTCAAGCATGTTTGAAGCCATTTACTGTTGATTGTCTCACTATCTCTGCTGGAAGTTTATTCCAGCAAGACTCATTAATTTCATCTGAAGAGAGAAGGTTACAGCCCCTGATTTCCTGTGCAGTGTGGATTATTTTCTGGAGATTCTTATCCCTCGCTGAACAATTAGGGTACCAAATTAAAATTCGATACACTTTCAGTAGATGATCAGTAGAAGGTCTCTAAACATATGAATCATGTAGTGAACTCAGAACAAGGTGAACAGTTTATATCCACCACTTCACCCTAGAACCCACATTATTCTTCAAAATGTAAGACCTTGCTGGGAAAAGAAAAATCTGGACTGCACTGCTCCTCCCATGACTTCCCCTTGGACCAGCAGAATGTTTATTATTATTTTTTTATTATTACTATTATTTTGTATTACTAGTAGTACCATTATTGATACTATTATTATTATTATTATTGTTATTAATATGTGCCATCAAGTCTTTGTTGATTGCCGGTGACCACATAAATAGTATTTTCATGGCTCGGGGGGCCACGCCCCACACTATATAAGGCTACTTACACGGCGGCCGTATATGTGTTATGAATAAGAGAATGTTAGCTAGAGGCAGGTTAGTTAGTGGCATGCAGGCAGTTTAATATATATATATATATATATATATATATATATATATATATATATATATACAGTGTAGTCAGTGTAGTGTAGACTATATATACAGCACAGGAAGTGCATTAATATATATATATATATATATATATATATATATATATATATATATATATATATATATACCGTGTAGTATATATATATATATACAGTCAGTGTAGACTATATATACAGTGCAGGTAGTCTAGTATATATATATAAATACAGTGCAGTCAGTGTAGAATATATACATAGTGCAGTCAGTTTAGAATATATATACAGTGCAGGCAGTGCAGAGTATATAATACAGTGTATTGAAGTGTTTAAGGGGAACCCTATGACAGAATTAAGAAAAAATGGCATGGGTCCCCCCCAATAATACAATCCCATATATACAAACCTATACCCACAGTCGATCCAGAGGAAGGCAAAAAACCCCAGCAAAGCGTGATCCAATTTGCGGGGGAAAAAATCCTTCCTGATCCCCCGAGAGGAAACTGGATTTTCCCTGGATCAACTTTACCTATAAATGTTAGTATCGAGTCCTATTCTGTACATTTAGGAAAGAATCCAGGGCTTTTTTATAGCAAACTACTGAGCTGGCCAGAACCACCTCTCGAGGGAGTCTATTCTACATTTTCAAAGCTTTTACTGTGAAGAACCCTTTCTGTATTTGGAGATGAAATCTTTTTTCCTCTAGACATAAAGAGTGCCCCCTTTTTCTCTGTGATGACCTTAAAGTGAATAACTCAACACGAAGTTCACTATATGGACCACTAATGTATTTGTGCATGTGGATCATATCCCCCCCGTATGTATTTATACATGGTGCTCATATCCCCATTAATCTCCTCTTCTCAAGAGAGAATAAATTCAGTTCCTCTAATCTTTCCTCATAGCTGAGCTCCTCCATGCCTCTTATCAGTTTGGTTGCCCTTCTCTGCACTTTCTCCAGTTCCCCGTTATCCTTTTTGAGAATCGGTGCCCAAAACTGAACTGAATATTCCACACGAGGGCTTACTGTGAACAGGGGCAAAATTATATCTCTCTCTCTGAAGTCCATACCTCTCTTAATACAAGAAAAGACTATTCTCGCTTTGGAAATCGCAGCTTGGCATTGCATGCTATTATTAAGCTTATGATCCACCAAAACCCCTACATCCTTCTCCACTATGGATTCCCCTAGTTGTACTCCCCCTAGTATGTATGATGCATGCATATTTTTATCTCCCAAGTGCATAACTTTACATTTATCAACATTAACCACTTGCCTACTAGGCACTTACACCCCCTTCCTGCCCAGGCCATTTTTCAGCTTTCAGCGTTGTCACACTTTGAATGACAATTGCGCGGTCATACTACACTGTACCCAAACAAATTTTTTATCATTTTCTTCACACAAATAGAGCTTTCTTTCAGTGGGATTTAATCACTGCTGTTTTTTTTATTCTTTACAAAAAAAAGACCAAAAATTTTGAAAAAAAAAATGTTTTTCACTTTTTTTGTGTCAGTAAATTTTGTAACTAAGTAATTTTTTGCATTCACTGATGTGCGCTGATGAGGCGGCACTGATGGGCACTGATAGGCTGAACTGGTGGGCATTGATGAGGTGGCACTTATGGGCACTGATGAGAAGGGAATTATGGGCACTGATTAGGTGGCACTGTTGAGGAGGCACTAATATGCCGCACATATGGGCACTGATAGGTGGCACTGATATGTGGCACTGAAGAGTACTGTTAGGCGGCACTGATGGGCATCGATAGGCAGCACTGGTGGGCACTAATAGGTGGCACTAGTGGTCACTGATAGGCGGCACTGGTGGGCACTGATAGGCGGCACGGATAGGAGGTACTGATGGGCACTGATGGGCATTGATGGGTGGCACTGATGGGTGACACTAATGGGCATTGATTGACAGCAGTGATGGGCAGCACTGATAGGCAACACTGATTGCCAGCACTGACTGGCATCGCTAATGGGCACTGATTGGTGGCACTTGTGGGTAGTGGTGGGCACTGATTGCTGCCACTGGTGAGCACTGATCGCTGGCATTGGTGGGCATTGGTGGGCACTGTATGGTGACACTATTTTTCACTATTGTATTCAGGGCACTGATGAGCAGTGCCCTCATTACATTCCTAAATGTTCCCTTGCGAGGAGATGCAGCTGATCGGCTCTCCTCGCCACACATTCTGTCACACTGCCCCGCCGTCATTTGACAGTGGGCGGGCAGCAACCAGTTAAACCTCATTTGCCACTTAGTTGCCCAATTAGACAGTGTATTGAGGTCGGCTTGTAAATTGGAGACATCCTGTAAGGACGTTATTCCACTGCATAGCTTGGTGTCATCTGCAAAGACTGAAATGGTACTTTTAATCCCAGACACTATATCATTTATAAAGATATTAAAAAGTAAGGGTACCAACACTGAAACTTGGGGTACACCACTAACAACCTTAGACCATTCAGAGTAAGAATCATTAACCACTACTCTCTGAATTCTGTCTTTTAGCCAGTTTTCTATCCATTTACAAACTGATCTTTCCAAGCCTGTAGACTTTACCTTACACATGAGCCGTGTGTGGGGAACTGTGTCAAACGCTTTTGCAAAATCCAAGTATACCACGTCCACAGCCACCTCTCTGTCCAAGGTTTTACTTACCTCCTCATAAAAAGAAATCAGATTTGTTGGACAACTTCTGTCTTTCATGAATCCATGCTGTCTGTTACTTAAAATATTTTTTTCCAGCAAGAACTCGTCTATGTGGTCTTTTATTAAACTCTCCAGTATCTTCCCGACTATAGAAGTTAAACTAAGAGGTCTATAGTTGCTTGGTAAAGACTTTGATCCCTTTTTAAATATAGGCTCCACATTGGCCCTGCGCCAATCCAGTGGTTCAATTCCAGTCATTAACGAGTCCCTAAACATTAGAAATAACAGCCTTGAAATTACTGAGCTCAATTCTTTTAGGATCCATGGGTGAATGCCACAGGTCTGGTATGGATTTTAAGGGGAACTCCATGCCAAAATGTAAAAAAAAAAAACAGTGTTGGGTCTCCCCAAAAATCCATACCAGGCCCTTCAGGTCTGGCATAGATTTTAAGGGGAACTCCACGCCAAAATGTTAAAAAAATTGGTGTGGCTCCCCCCCAAAATCCATACCAGACCCTTATCTGAGCAAGCAACCTGGCAGGCTGCAGAAAAAGTGGGGGGGGGGGGGCAAGAGTGAGCACCCCCCTCCTGAACCATACCAGGCCACTTGCCCTTAACATGGGGAGGGTGCTTTGGGGTCCCCCCCAAAGCACCTTGTCAGTATGTTGATGGGGACAAGGGCCTCATGCCCACAACCCTTCCACGGTGGTTGTGGGGGGTCTGCGGGCGGGGGGCTTATCGAAATCTGTAAGCCCCCTTTAACAAGGGGACCCCTAGATTCCACCCCCCATGTGAATGGGTATGGGGTACATTGTATATATATATATATATATATATATATATATACACAGAACGGCTGCCCTGTAGTACTAAATCTGCTATAGGGCGGTCCTGAACTGTTTATTGTTACTTCCAGAGCGACATGAAAAAAATGCCTTTAAGCTGCATGTGGTGTTAAAGTTTCGACAGACAGCCTCAGTGATACCAGATTCTGGCGTTACATTATCAATGTGGGTGAAGAATTGTGTATATAGGATTGTGTGTTTGTATATGTGTATATATATATATATATATATTGTATGCTATATTACCAAACGTATTGGGACACCTGCCTTTACACGCACATGAACTTCAATGGCATCCCAGTCTTTGTCTGTTGCGTTCAATATTGAGTTGGCCCACCCTTTGCAGTTATAACAGCTTCAACTCTTCTGGTAAGGCTGTCCACAAGGTTTAGGAGTGTGTGTATGGGAATGTTTGACCATTCTTCCAGAAGCGCATTTGTGAGGTCAGGCACTGATGTTGGACGAGAAGCCTGGCTCGCAGCCTCTGCTCTAATTCATCCCAAAGGTGTTCTATCAGGTTGAGGTCAGGACTCTGTGAAGGCCAGTCAAATTCCTCCACCCCAAACTCGCTCATCCATGTCTTTATGGATCTTGCTTTGTGCACTGGTGTGCAGTCATGTTAGAACAGGAAGGGGACATCCCCAAACTGTTTCCACAAAGTTGGGAGCATGAAATTGTCCAAAATGTTTTGATAGGCTGATGCCTTAAGAGTTCCCTTCGCTGGAACTAAGGGGCCAGGCCCAACCCCTGAAAAGCAACCCCACATCATAATCCCCCCTCCACCAAATGATTTGGACCAGTACACAAAGCAAGGTCCATAAAGACATGGATGAGCGAGTTTGGGGTGGAGGAACTTAACTGGCCTGCACAGAGTCCTGACCTCAACCCGATAGAACAACTTTGGGATTGATTAGAGCGGAGACTGCGAGCCAGGCCTCTCATCTAACATCAGTGCCTGACCTCACAAATGCACTTCTGGAAGAATGGTCAAACTTTCCCATAGACACACTCCTAAACCTTGTGGACGGCCTTCCCAGAAAAGTTGAAGCTGTTATAGCTGCAAAGGGTGGGCCAACTCAATACTGAACCCTACAGACTAATGCCGCGTACACATGAGCGGACTTTACGGCATACTTTGTCCGGCATACTTTGACGAACTTTACGACGGACTTTCCAAATGAACGAACTTGCCTACACACAATCAACCAAAGTCCGACGGATTCGTACGTGATGACGTACGACTGGACTAAAACAAGGAAGTTCACAGCCATTAGCCAATAGCTGCCCTAGCGTCGGTTTTTGTCCGTCGGACTAGCATACAGACGAGCGGACTTTTCGACCAGACTCGAGTCCGTCGGACAGATTTGAAACATGTTTCAAATCTAAATCTGTCAAACTTTTGAGAAAACAAAGTCCGCTGGAGCTCACACACGATCGAATTGTCCGACGAAATCCGGTACGCCGGACCAAGTATGCCGTAAAGTCCGATCGTGTGTATGCGGCATAAGACTGGGATGTCATTAAAGTTCATGTGCGTGTAAAGGCAGGCGTCCCAATACTTTTGTAATATAATGTGTGTGTGTATATATATATATATATATATATATATATATATATATATATATATATATATAATATTTTTTTTTTCTTCCTTCTGTTGGTTAAAATAGATGGACGTCTTTTTTCAGCCAGACTAACTATGTAACCATGTTCATTAGTTTTTAACTTTTATGCCCCATACACACACGGTCGGATTTTCCGAAGGAAAATGTGCGATAGGACCTTGTTGTCGGAAATTCCGACCGTGTGTGGGCTCCATCACACGTTTTCCATCAGATTTTCCGACACACAAAGTTTGAGAGCAGGCTATAAAATTTTCCGACAACAAAATTCGTTGTCGGAATTTCCGATCCTGTGTATACAAATCCGATGCACAAAGTGCCACGCATGCTCAGAATAAATAAAGAGATGAAAGCTATTGGCTACTGCCCCGTTTATAGTCCCGACGTACGCGTTTTACGTCACCACGCTCAGAACGATCGGATTTTCCGACAACTTTGTGTGACCGTGTGTATGCAAGACAAGTTTGAGCCAACATCCATCGGAAAAAATCCTAGGATTTTGTTGTCAGAATGTCCGATCGTGTGTACGGGGCATTACTTTTAGTGTGACTTAAACACAGCCGCACCACATTCTGATTTATTATAACTTGAGAAAAAAAAAGGATTTTATTAGTATAGTTATAGTTGCGACACCTGATTTTTTTATCCAGTAGTAATAGGTCTGTGACTGATGAAGGTTGCAACCCTAATAGATCTAGAACTTACAGGAGAGTTTATATAAACACTTGCTGACATGGGGGGAGGTACAGATGGGAGGTGAAGACGTGAGGACGTAACGCCCGTCACGGAGGGAGGAGCTCCAGAGTGTCAGCTGGCCGCCGAGATCAGGCAAGGACACAGAGACGCGGACGCCACGGATAGCCGGCATACAGGAGATAAGATGAGAGGCTTCGCCCCCCCACAGGAGGAGAGACATTAACCGCCGCTACGTGATTAGAGAAATGGGAGACAATCCACATCAGATACAGAGGGAACAGCGTCCGCAGGTCTGACATCTTGGTACGGAGAGGCACGGACACCACCACCCCCCCCACCTTCCGGGATGTTAGCACACCCCCCCATCCGGCTGTACGAAAGGCTGTAAGTATAGTCACCCCACGAGAGGGGAGGAAAACACTCCTGGTGAAGAGCAAAAACAACATAACAAGTAAGCAACTAAGTATACACTGTTCACAGGCTGCGGTCCCTTGATGGTGCTTTAAATGGTTGGTTTTGTTTTTTCTTGTATGAACATTTTTCTGTTACCGGGATAGGAGGTCTGAGCAATAAAACGGGGGACGAGCAATTATTCATACGGACTATAAAAGGGCCCCCAGGTTTGCGGGGCTGCCCCCTACACATATCAAGTGAGCCCGAGAATAAAGCAAGTAAACGGGGGTGACCAACACTAAACGCACAAATTGGGACGGGAACAAGGGCAGCAATCTTATAGGACCCCATAATAGTAGAAATCAATCAAGGGACATAAAACAGATTCTTTCCGCGTAACCGCTAAAAACCCCTCCAAATAGACTCTTTAATGTTCTAGGGCGCCCCCTCACGGAAGTGGAGGGATATTAAGAGGACCAGGCTGGGGAAGCGAATTAGGGGGCAGAGAAAGGGAGATAAAATGAATAAAAACACAACGAAAGTAACAAGGGGAAACGCTCCCAAATCCCCCAAAGATAAACCAACAGTCAGCACATTAAAACAATATATGACACAGGGAGCAAGCCCTAGGAGTATGGAGTTGGTCAGACAAAGTCAAAGCAAAACAGAAAAAAAAAAAGGATCCGAAAAAAAAACAGGAGACTCTCCAGAACACTCTAAAGATGATTTATCAACAGAGGAGGACCATGACGTAAGTGGAATCAATGGGGAAGCAACAGGGTCCTCCATATTAACAAAAGGCGAGATGTGCGATTTGCTCCGGAAAATGGAAAACTCGATAAAAACGGATATTCAAAACCTGAGAGGAGACCTGGGACATATACTAGAAAGGGTAGAGTGTACGGAAAAAACGTCTGAAAAACAGAGGCAAGAAATTGAAAATCTTAGACAGCAAATGAAGGAAACGCGGAAAAATCAAAAGTTGTTACTATACAAGCTGGAAGACCAGGAGAACAGGAGCAGACGGAAGAACATCAGGATTCGTTCAGTCCCAGAAAAAGAGGATGAAGATCTGAAGAAATTGATTCCCATAATCCTTCGGCCTTTGATTAATAAAGAAGGAGAGGACTGTTTAAAGATAGAAAGGATTCATCGTGTGGGGTATGCCAGGGAAGCAAGGACAGAACGACCAAGAGACATTATAGTCAGATTCAGAGACTATGAAGATAAATGGGAAATCTGGAAAAATCTGAAAAGAAAAGCACCAATAAGGGTTGATGGAGTGGAAATCCAGTTCTATGCAGACCTGGCGCAAGAAACCCTAGCAAGAAGAAGATTATTGAAACCCCTATTGGAATTAATGATTGCACAAAACATCAAATATTCTTGGGGATTCCCGGCCTGTCTGAAAGGACAAAAGGAAGGGAGGTCTGCTATATTGCGATTCCCAGAGGATTTAGAAGAATTTTGTAAAAGGCTGGACATACAGGTTCCGGATTTACCAGGCTGGTCAACAGAAGATTAGGGGACTTACCAAGTTCTCAGCCATGGGGAAAGGAGGGGGGCGGGAAAATAACAGATAAGAAAATAATGCCAAGATAAGAATGAAATAGGCAGGCACCCCACTACAATAGTTATCCTAAGGAGTGGGAGGTAGCTAAACACCTGGAGCTCCACCTTTTGATCAAGGGGATCAGAAAGGGCTCAGACGGAGTTCCTGGATGACCTTAGGGGCCCTGAGGGGCCAATGGGGGGGTGGGGGAGGGGGAGGGGGGGAGGTGAGGGGGGGGAGGGCGGGGGGTGGGAGGGGGGAGAGGTGGGGAGTGGGGAGGTGGGGAGTGGGAAGGGGAGGGGGGAATGAAAGGTGTAAAAGGGGAAAACGAATGTAACTCGAATCAAGTCAGTGAAGCGCAGCATTTTGTCTTAAGATAAACATGACAACTCTTAAATTTTTGACATATAATGTTAAAGGCCTGAACACACCCTATAAAAGAAACCATGTATTAAGAGAACTGAAAGAGCAGGGAGCAGGAATAGTGTCATTACAAGAAACACATCTGACATATGAATCTAACATCAGATTATGGTCTAAAAATTTCCCGACATGGTATTATGGCGATACAATATCTAATAGAGCAAGAGGAGTGGCAATAGGAATAGCAAAAGAAGTGCAATTTAAATTAGATGGAAGAATGCAGGATACGGAAGGTAGATTCCTTTTTTTAAAGGGATCACTAGGTGGGTTGGATTGCACTATCGCAAATATTTATGCTCCTAATAAAAATACAGTAAAATTCCTGATAAGTACACTGGAGAAATTGACAACCTTCAGGAAAGGGGGCCTGATAGTGATGGGGGATCTCAACGTGTGTCTAGAACCAACGTTGGACAGTGCGTCCGGTGTGCAGGGGACGAATAACGAGCAGCTTAGACGGCTTAGACAGAAATTACATGAGAACCAACTGATAGACATATGGCGAATACTGAATGGTAGAACAAGAGATTATACGTTTTACTCCTCTGCACACCGGACGTATTCCAGATTGGATTATATACTTCTGGAACACAGATGGTTGGAGAGGGTCACTGTAGCAAAAATAGGAACCATCACACTGTCAGACCACGCCCCTGTGGAAATGGAACTGCACACCTCCCACATACAGAGAAAGCTCCCCCTATGGAGATTAAATGAGGACCTGCTGTATGATGAGGGGGTGGCTCAAAGGGTGGAAGAGGAACTTAAAGAGTACTTTAGGAGAAATGATACAGGAGATGTCTCGGGGGCAGTGGTGTGGGAGGCCCATAAAGTATATATAAGGGGAATATTAATAAAAGAGGGAGCCAGGAAAAAAAAAGAAAGGAACAACAAAAAGAGAAATCTTACGACGGAAATATTTAACATAGAACAAGAACACAAAAAAACGCGAGGACTCCATAAAGAAATATACCAAAAACTGATTGACAAAAGAGGCGAGTTGAAAAAACTGGTAGAGCAAGAAATAAAAGAAAAATACTTTCTAATTGAGAAAGAGAGATACCAGTGGGGGGATAAAACTGGGAAACATCTGGCTAGAATGTTAAGGGAAAAAAAAGCCCGTAACTTTATAGATAGGATACAAACTAAGCAGGGCACAATGGTCCATGAAACAAAAGTAATAGGAGAGGCATTTCGAAATTACTATCAAGAACTGTACTCAAGAGAACATAAGGGGGAGCATGAGAGGTTAAAAGAAAAAAAGATAAGGGAATTCTTAAAGCATGCGGGAATACTAGAGATTCAGGAGAGAGAAAGGGAAGCCCTGGAGGAAGCTATCTCAGAAGAAGAGGTGAAGGAAGCAATATCAGAGACAGCACAAGGAAAGAGCCCAGGGCCAGACGGATTCACTGTAGGTTATTACAAAAAATTTAAAGATATCCTAATTCCGAAGATGTGCCAGTATATGAACGGGTTAGGAAAAGACTTCGAACTAAGCAGGGAGGCACAAACAGCTTTGATTACGGTGATCCCAAAGGAAGGAAAAGATGCGACCCTCTGTTCCAGCTACAGACCCATATCGCTACTAAATGCAGATACAAAGATCTTCGCAAAAATATTGGCAAAGAGGATGAAGGGACTAATGAATTCGTTGGTCCATCCGGATCAAACAGGGTTTGTGGCTGGAAGAGAGGGGAAGGATCATGGGGTGCGAACTCTGCTCCTTATACAAAAAATAAAAGAGGACGGGGCCCCCGGTCTGCTCTTGTCTTGCGACGCAGAAAAGGCGTTTGACAGAGTAGACTGGGGGTTCATGTTCCAAACATTAGGCAAAATGGGGTTAGGCCCAAGGATGATGGAAAAAATTAAAACACTGTATAGACAACCGAGAGCAGCAATTAGGATCAACGGAGCAATTTCAGAAACTTTTGAAATGAGGAGAGGGACAAGGCAGGGGTGTCCCCTGTCTCCACTCCTTTTTATCCTCTCATTAGAGCCCCTTCTTGCAACCCTAAGAAACGACCCCGACATTAAAGGACCAAAAGTGGGCAAGGAAGAGCACAAGCTATCAGCATTTGCCGATGATGTGCTCTTCTATATAATTAAACCAGAATATACCCTGCCAAAATTAATTAGAACGATAGAACAATATGGAGAGCTCTCAAATTTTAAGATAAATATAGGAAAATCCGAAATCTTAAACATAAACTTAAGGAAAGCAGAAGAAGATGAGTTGAGGAAGAAATTTCAATTTACTTGGAAAAAAGAAATAAAATATTTAGGCGTAAAATTAGCTAATTCCCTGGATAAAATATATAAAGTGAACTATATCCCTCTATTGGATGAAATCAGGAAAGAAGGAAAAAAAATACAGACTAGACCAATCTCTTGGATAGGCCGGATAAACGCCATAAAAATGACCCTGCTACCAAAAATTACCTATAAATTCCAAATGCTACCTATTGAACTACCAACATATTACCTCAAAAAATTAAAAACAATACTAACAAATGTCATTTGGAAAAATAAAAAACCGAGG
Source organism: Lithobates clamitans (assembly GCA_037952925.1). Taxonomy (NCBI): domain Eukaryota; kingdom Metazoa; phylum Chordata; class Amphibia; order Anura; family Ranidae; genus Lithobates; species Lithobates clamitans. The sequence continues at coordinate 937,367 of JBBGZY010000083.1, read as the reverse complement.
GTATCCCTAAAGATGTTAAGAAAAGAGAAAAGGAATGGGGGCCTGGCGGCACCGGATATCGTAACATACTACAACGCAATAATTCTGTCACGAGCGATAGAATGGGTAAGGGATAATCAAGAAAAAAGATGGGTAAATCTGGAAAAATTCTTTAGTAAGGCACAGTTAGGAGTAATTATTTGGAACCCCCCCCAACACAGAACGTTAGACGAAAATACACATGGGTTAACACGGGTGGTAATTAGGTTATGGGATAGAACTTATAAACAGTTAAATAAGACATACAACTCACCACTTATAAGAGTTAATGACAACGAGTTTTTCGCACCAGGGAAAATAAGTATAGGGGGGAAATGGATAAAGAAAGACAAGGTGGAATTAAGAGAGATAATGGATAAGGGGAAAATTAAAACAATGCACGAACTACAACAGGACACAGAAGCATGGGTGATCAATGCATGGCGTTATGCACAGCTAGAAAGATTTATTAGAAAACTACCACAACCGATAAGATCAGGAGAAGAATTGACGGGATTAGAAAAATTATGCACATTAGAAAACACAAAAAACACTATATCAAAATTATATAAACTATTATTAGTTGAAGATGAAATAGAGAAACCCACCTATATTAAACAATGGGAAAAGGACCTGGGGACACTGGTTGATACCAGCACGATAAAAAAGATTATGAACCTTACCCATAGATCGGCGATAGACGTAAAAACAACCGAAATGAACTACAAGTGTTTAGTGAGGTGGTATATGACACCAGAGAGGGCTAGTAAATTCCAAAAAGAGTCATCGGCAGAATGTTGGAGGGGATGTGGGGAAATAGGTTCAATGGCACACATATGGTGGAAATGCCCTAAGATTCAAGAATACTGGGAGAATGTTCTGAGTATGATTAAAAAAATTACGGGAAAGGAGGTGAAAAAAGATCCATGGTCGGTGCTCTTCCACGGCATTAAGGATAGTGAGAAACAATATAAAGCGTCATTGGTGCCTCACCTAATCAATGCAGCAAAAAAACTAATACCCAAAAATTGGAGAGAAAAAGAACCCCCACAGATATGGGAGTGGATTAATGCCGTGGAGGAAACCTATACCATGGAGAGGTTCTATGGTAGCAAGGATGGAGGTGGTGAAGGAAGGAAAGATAACTGGAAGAGTTGGAGAGACTTTAAAAAAACATGGAGTTACGCTGAGAAAGTGAGGTATCAGTAGAGTTACATTCGGTAAGAGTATCTACATCAGAGAATAAGGGGGAGGGGGGAGGAGGGGAGATGAAACAACGTAAGGGAGAAGAACGATCGAGATGTTAATAATAAAGGATGTTTTCTTGTTTTCTTCTCTCGAAATAAGGGTGGATAGAGGGAAAGAAGGGAGGGGTTTATATTGAGATGGGAAGATTGTTACATTATGAGAGAATCATATTGCCACTACCCCTTCCCTATCTATCTCAAATCTTATCGAGTGATGTGAATTCTAGCCACAGTGATGTGAAGGAAATAAGAGACGTACATGAATGGAAAATTTGATGGTTGTCTCACTACTTAAAGTAAACTGAGTGGCAAAAAAAAAAAAAATAAAAAAAAAAAAAAATAAACACTTGCTGACCAATGTATGTATAAAAATATCAGCAAGTGGTTATACCAAGATCTTGGTACCAATTTTACAATCTATGATCAGATGTTCAGTAAAAGTGATCAGGGTGGCTCTACAGTCAACCAAACACTTTTAGGTTGTATTCACACTTGGGCGTTTTGAATCACGTGAAGATTTGTGGCGATTCTGCCCTTAATTTCAAAACACTCTGGTAAAATGACAAATCACACAACACCAATTTCAGATGCCATTCATTTTAATGATGCCTAAAAACACTGTGCGTTTCTGCCCCGATTGTTGCTTAACAAATCATGCTACAATTGTGCCAAAAACTGCATCGCGAGAAGCTTGTCACCCAAAAACCCTGTGCCAAATTTTTTTTAAAAATGGCGTAGGGGACCCCCCAAAATCCATACCAGACCCTTATCCGAGCATGCAACCTAGCAGGCTGCAGGAAAAGAGGGGAGGTAACAGCTGTCACCCAGAAGAAGCTGGGGATGAGGCCCTTGTCCCCATCAACATGGGGACAAGGTGCTTTGGGGTAAGACCCCAAAGCACCCTCCCCATGTTGGCCTGGCATGTGGCCTGGTACATTTCAGGAGGGGGGGCACTCTCTTGTCCCCCCCCCACGTTTCCTGCAGCCTGCCAGGTTGCGTGCTCGGATAAGGGTCTGGTTTGGATTTTTGGTTTAACCCCTACGCCATTTTTTTAATTTGGCACAGGGTTCCCCTTAATTTCCATATCAGACCTGAAGGACCTGGTATTGATTTTGGGGGGACCTCCGCGCAATTTTTAAAAAAAATTTTGGTTTGCCTTAATATTCATACCAAACCCAAAGGGCCTCGTAATGGACTGGGGGGGGGGAACCCATGCTCTTTTTTTCAATGAGTTTTATCTATATTGCTGAGACCCGACACTTCATTACAGCCGCAATCAGTTTTAAATGACAATTTTTCCTTTAGAAATGTAATTTTGCTGTGGTATTGTTCTAAACATGGGAAAAATGTGCCACTTTGCAGGCATACTATAGACCCCCCCCCAGGCATGAAATGTAAAGGAATATTTCATGTTTATTGTTTCACTTTAAGCATTATTAAAATCACTGCTCCCGAGAAAACGCCCATTTAAAAAAAAAAAAAAAATTGCATTGATACATGTCCCCTGGGGCAGGACCCAGGTCCCCAAAGATTTTTTATGACAATAACTTGCATATAAGCCTTTAAAATGAGCACTTTTGATTTTTCATGTTCGTGTCCCATAGACTTTAATGGCGTTTGTGTGTTCTTCCGAATTTTTTGTCTGTTCGGATGTTGTGGTGTGAACCGAACCGGGGGGTGTTCGGCTCCTCCTTAACCACTTCCAGACCAGCCGCAGTTTTTACTGCAGCAGGTTGGTTCCTCTGTGCGAAATCACATTACTGTACGCCAGGGCTCGACAAATCCCGGGCGCCAGGTCGTATTTGCGACTAGAATTAGCGACCTGGCGCCTGGGGCGGCACATCTGGGGTATCCTGTGTCCGTTCGACACCCCCCCGCTCCCGCCGCGATCGCGCTGGGCCGCGTCGGTAATTGAGGCCCCGGCTTTGCGGCCTACTGCAGTCCTATGGTTCCTGGTTCCTTCTGCAATCGGGCGCCCTCTGGTGGTGGCCGTTGGTATGACAAGACATCCACCAATGCTAATGGAGCAGCTTTCCCTACCTGTTTTCACTGCCTGCTCATCTCCTTCCTTTTACTTAGAACCCCCAAACATTATATATATTTTTTATTCTAACACCCTAGAGAATAAAATGGCAGTCATTGCAATACTTTCTGTCACACCGTATTTGCGCAGCGGACTTACAAGCGCACTTTTTTGGGAAAAAATACTTTTTTTAATTAAAAAATAAGAAAACAGTAAAGTTAGCCCAATTTTTTTTATATTTTGAAAGATGATGTTACGCCGAGTAAATTGATTCCCAACATGTCACGCTTCAAAATTTCATTCGCTCGTGGAATGGCGACAAATTTTACCCTTTAAAATCTCCATAGGTGTCGTTTAAAAAATTCTACATGTTGCATGTTTTGAGTTACAGAGGAGGTCTAGGACTAGAATTATTGCTCTCGCTCTAACGATCGTGGCGATACCTCACGTGTGGTTTGAACACTGCTTTCATATGCGGGTGCTACTCACATATGCGTTCGCTTCTGCAAGCGAGCTCGGCGGGACGGGGCGCATTTAAAAAAATTATTATTTTTTCTTATATATTTTACTTTTTGTTTTTTATTTTTACACTGTTTTTAAAAAAAAATAAAAATTGTGTCACTTTTATTTCTATTACAAGGGATGGGGCACATTTAAATTTTTTTTTTTCTTATTTATTTTAACTTTTATTTTTTCACTGTTCTTTAAAAAAAAAATCCCTTGTAATAGAAAAAAAGCATGACAGGTCCTCTTAAATATGACATCTTGGGTCAAAAAGACCTCAGATCTCATATTTACACTAAAATGCATTAAAAAAAAAAAAATTGTCATTTGAAAAAAAAAAAAAAAAATGTCACTTCAAGAGCTATGGGTGGAAGTGACGATTTGACGTCGCTTCCGCCCTGCAATGACTTGGAGATGGGCGGGGCCATCTTCCTCTCACTCGTCTCCATGTCAGGCCAGGGACAGATCCGGATCGCCTCCGCCGTTACCGACGGTCACGGTAAGCGGTGAAGGGCACCGGAGAGCGGCGGTAGGGGGGGCCCTCTCCTGCTGCCGATAAAAGTGATCTCGCTGCTAATCTGCTGCAGAGACCACTTTTATCTGAAAGAGAACTGCCGGCTCTTGAAGAAGATACCGGGGTTATGGTAGCTAGCTGCTACCATAACAATGGTATTTCTCTTCAAAGACAGGACCTATATAGTCGTCCTGCGGGAAGGAAGTGGTTAATTAAAATGATTTTATTATTTGTCATCTCCCTGCTTGGCCCCTTTCACACGGGCTATCTGATCAGGTTCGCCTGTCAGTTTTTCAGGCGGACCTGATTGGATCCTTAGCGAGAATATGGTGGTCTTGTGTACCTGTATGGCAGGAAATAAAAGCAGTCACATTAGTTCTAGTCGTCTCTGTGTAAATTTAAGATTGGTTAATTTTTATATTGAAAATAAAGCTTTGTCGGTCGTTTAAAAAAAAAAAAAAAAACCTGGCTCCTAACTTTTTTAGCTGGCTCCTAGATTCCAAGCAAATTTGTCAAGCCCTGCTGTACGCGATCTCGCGGGGTCCGGATAGCAGGCGCGCCTGTCCGCTGTACAGCGGGGGTGCCGATGCTTTTGGCTGACGGTCGCGATGACCACCGGCCACGAGCGATCGTGACCAGGAAACACAGAACAGGGACGAGTGTGTGTAAACTTCCAGAACTTCCCTGTTCTGTTCTGACAGGAGTGACAGATCGTGTGTTCCTAATATGGCTCACTCGAATCTGATACCACTGCAGGATGGATGGAATCAGAGTGGCCTGCAGGCTGCCACCGAACAGCTAAAGGAAGCTGTCCGCAGGTGTCCATCCAGATATCCGCTGGATAATTCTGCAAAGCAGGCCACAACTCAGCTGCAGCTTCCATTATAACAGATTCCCTGCATACAGATCCATGCCAGGTCCCAAGAGAGCACGCCAGGCCTCAATGCCTCCCTCTTATAGTCTCTCCCAGAGGTCTGCCCTCTGGCTGAGTGACGTGGAACTACAACATCATCCAGCCTCTAGTTGTAGTTCCACGTCACTCAGCCAGAGGGCGAATCCCATCTGTACGGACTACATGTCCCAAGATGCTTTGCTCTGGCTTGTCTCTGATTAAGAAGGTAACAGGTCAGCATCAACTCAACACTAGAGGAAAACAGCTCCCCCTGCAACAATGCCACAAGTTTCCCCTGATTGCAGGAATAGGTAAATATCCAACTCCTTTCTACATCTACATTCAATGGAAGTGTTCCTTGTGCTGCTGTATTAGTTTTAATCTTAAGTCCTCTGTCAGCTTCCTCCAACACACGTAGCTGTGGACAGGAAAGCTCTGCATGAACGGAACCTTTCCCTCCTTCTATGAGAAGCTGAACAGTCAAAGAGTCAACTACAGTATCTTGTTAATGCTTGTTGGACTCTTCAGACACAAAGCACCCAGAGATCAAAAAAAGGGTCATAGGCCTCTTATCCCATTACAGAGTGATGATAACCCCCCGCCCCCCCCCCCCCCCCGGCCAAATATTGGTGTACTTATTTCAAGTAGAAAGCATTTGTGTCCGAGGAACCAGATAGACCTTGCAAACAGTTGCGCCATAACCTGCTTTGCCAATGTGTGTTCAGTGTCAAAATAATAAATGGCTGCACCTCACGTGGGCTCCAAATAAAGTTTATTGGAATATGAAAATATCCAAAATGACACCAGAGGACACCAGCGGTGGTCAAGGTAGAAATGTTTCACACAACAGAAATGTGCTAAATCATTAATCATGATTAAGCACAGAAATGTACTTTATTATTAAGTGTGAAACGCGTCTACCTTGACCACTGCTGGTGTCCTCTGGTGTCATTTTGGATATTTTCATATTCCAATAAACTTTACTTGGAGCCCACGTGAGGTACAGCTCTTTCTTATTTTGAACATTTACCATGGAGGCGAGCCAGAGCTAGCACTCAGGGGTTGTTCCAGTGGGCGTATCGGTTACACCTGGAGCGGTGAGTTCTTTTCACATGTGTTTTCAGTATTGACTTGTTTTGGGCTGCACCCTTCTCCACATTTCCACCTTCTGCCAAGATGGACAGCAATGAGGATATTTTAAATGAAGGAGCCTTGGAATGGATCATCCTACAGAGAAACTTGTAGTCCAAGCACATCACATCCTCCTAAAGAGGATGTACATTTCCAGGACACTGAAGCATGCCTGATCAGGTGAACTATGAAGGGACTAACATACCTCCCAACATTTTGAGATAGAACTTAATAACAAAAGTATGTAGGCACAGGACACATACCCCTGTCACGCCCCCTTAAAGGTGAATTATACCAAAATAATGATTTGTTAAACCCACAAGTGCTTTTTTTTACTACTACTATTCCTTTATACTGGCTTTTGAAATTTACAAATGATTTACAAACGATTTAGAATTTGGATGAAAGGTTTAGCACTGGGCAACACTATTTGAAATAAAAATAGTGCATTTTATATGCATAGATTTTTTATATGCATAGATATGCATTATATGCATTTCTGTATGAATCAGGCCAAAATGAGGGACAAATGAGGAGGAAAGAGAGACAGAGGGACTTTCAAACCAGGGACAGTCCTTCGAAATCAGGCATAGTTGGGACTAATGTCAGCCCAGTACTCTGATTACTTTACTTGAACTGTTTACTGGTTATCTGTGTATATACATTGTTCTTTTTGATTGCTTGTGTCATTTAATGTCAGGGACTGCATTGCTTTGCAGGGTGGGAATTGTAGCAGGGTGTTGGGTATATAATTCTCACTTTTACTTCTAGATGGTCCTACCCTTCTTTAGTTCCTTAAAGTAGCTGTAAACTTCAGACTTGAAATATGAACAAAGCATATCCCTCTTAAGTGTGTACTTGTCTCAATTAAAAGCACTAAGTGTCACTTCTGCCTGCTTCTTTCCTCTGCTATCAGCATGAGTCACTTCTAACAAGTTTTCCTGACCCTGAGAGAAATATGGTGACAGGGGACGGATCTCCAGCTGATTGACAGCCTCAGCTCTGTGTGGAGTGGGGAATGTCTCTTCCCTCCAATCAGCTCTCAGAGCTCTCCTCAGTAACTCTGCAGGGTGTAACATAAATTCTCTGCCCCCTTTTTTTAACTCTCAGACAAGCTTTAAAATTCTGCAGTTTAGACGGACAAATACAACTTATGTAGGAGGGTATGTTTCATCTCTGTGTATCACCCACAGCCAGTCACTTCACTGGGTATATGTAAGGCTTTACAACCACTTTAATTTCCACTTTCCACTCAACCGGTCACTCGCCACCTCTTTTTTGGGGTACAGCTGCAGTTTTCTTCCTCTAGACCTAAAAGAGAACATCCTTTGCAGCCGGTAGGGGAAATGCTTGCAGCACTCCAATCCCTAGGCCAAAAGGATTGGGAGAAAGATACACTATATTATCAAAATTATTGGGACACCTGCCTTTACACTCACACACCCAACTTTTTTTTTTTTTTTTAAACAATGGTTTTTATTGAAATGTTTGTATTTGCATACACACAACCAAACAAACATAAAAAAAAGAGAAAAGCCATATCACGATATACGGTGTATGATCCCACGCTAGCTCTCCTGTTTTCCCTCCCCCAGCAAATGCCCCATAGCAAGCGGTTTGCTTGGGGGACACTCATGTGAGCTCACTCCTGAGCCATGCTCTGTATGTCTATAAACACACAGAGTGCGACCCAGCCCAGCCCTCTGTTGCCTCCTCTCTGGCTATGCCAATGGCTCCTGCTGCTGTCTCTGAGCCAATGAGGAGGGAAAAAACAAAGAGCTTCTGCTCTCATGCACAATGCTGGATCGAAATTGATCGGGTAAGTAAAAGTGGGGGCTAGGGGCTGTACACAGAAGGTATTTTAGCTCAATGCAGAGAATGCATTAGGGTGAAAAAGACCAGAGCACTTTTTGCATTTTGGTACTGCGTCGCTTTAACTGACAATTGTGCCCAAACAAAATTGATGTCCTTTTTTTTTCCCCACAAATAGAGCTTTCTTTTGGTGGTATTTGATCACCTCTGCGGTTTTTATTTTTTGCGCTATAAACAAAAAAATAGAGACAATTTTGAAAAAAAACACATTTTTTTCCTCACTTTAGGCCTATACATATTCTTCTACTTCTACATATTTTTGGTAAAAAAAAAATCTCAATCAGCATTTATTGATTGGTTTGCGCAAAAGTTATAGCGTCTACAAAATAGGGGAGAGTTTTATGGCATTTTTATTAATAATTTTTTTTTAATCGTCATGGCGGCGATCAGCGATTTTTATCGTGACTGTGACATTATGGCGGACAGATCGGACACTTTTGGCGCTATTTTGGGACCATTCACATTTATATAGCGATCAGTGCGATTAAAAATGCATTGATTACTGTGTAAATGTGACTGGCAGTGAATGGGTTAACCACTAGGGGGCCTGTAGGGGTTAAGTGTGTCCTAGGGAGTGATTCTAACTGTGGGGGGAGGGGCTGTGCGTGACACGACACTGATTACTGCTCCCGATTACAGGGAGCTGTGATCAGATGTCAGTGTCACTAGGCAGAACGCTTGTTTACATCAGCATTTTCCCGTTCTTCCTCTCCAGGAGACGATCGAACATCGAGTCCGCAGGACTCGCGATCACACTCACGGAGCTGGCTGCGGGCGTGCGCACGCGTCCGCAAGCCGCTTCTTAAAGGACAACGTACAGGTACGTTAATTTGCCTGTACGTACCCTTCTGCCGACGTATATCGGCGTGAGCCGGTTGGCAAGCGGTTAAATACCCTCCTAGACAACTTATAAGCCCCCCCATCAAGCCACTGAACTAAACACTCAGAACACAGAATGGCGCTTCTCTAACACACCCGGATGGAACAAGCTCAAGCAGCAAGTGACTAAGACAATACTGCCCATGCATAGAGTACACTAACAGGCACACTCCAACAGGCTGGTCTACAGCCATTTTTTCCCTACAGAACCCCAAAAAGGTAAAAATAAATGTAAAAAAATAACACATTTCTACAATGGTAAGATTGCTGAGGAAGAAAATATAAACTGATTTTATTATTTTGTTTTGCCAACAATTTTATACAGGTTGCATACAATTTTTTCTCTGAGAGCTTTGGTCCTTATCCCGTAGATCAGAGGGTTTACAGAAGTAGCTATGCTGGTACCAATCAAAGGTATAATAATATCTACTTTGGTTGATATAGAACCTGTGCTTAGACTGTACCTGAAATTGAGGAATAATAGGGTTACAATATAAATGGAGAAGGCCAATATGTGAGTTATCAATGTATGTATAGCTTTCTGTGAGGATTCTGCAGAAAGTTTCAGACAGATGACGACTGTTCTTATGTAAGAGTAGATTATTATAAGCAAGCAGCCAATCGAATTGAACAAAGCCAAAACTGTTCCATAGATTACGTTAACTGATATATCGTTACAAGCAAGCGGTTGTAGAGACATGACCTCACAATAGACATTGTTAACATTTACCTCACAAAAAGTTAACCTTAATGTCAACAATGTATCCACAATTATTATCACCACCACGTAAACATATATGGCAAGTGATATTGTTTGCGTTTTAGCATTGGTCATCAGAGTGTGGTATCTCAGAGGGTTGCCTACAGCCAGATATCGATCATATGCCATTACCGTAAAAGTAAATATTTCATTTGTTCCATAAAGCTCTAAACAGAAAGATTGACAGAGACATCCTACGAATGAGATGGTTGAGCATCCAGATAATAAATCAATAGCCAGCTTGGGAAAATATGATGCATTCCCCAACATCACATTCAAAACCAAGACGCATATTAAGATGTACATAGGTTCATGCAAGCTTTCCTCCGTCCAGGTTACATAGACAATCATAGAAGTCATAAACAATGTGACTGTAAATAATGCAAGAGCCAAAACAGCACATACATATCGAAATGATTCAATCTCAATGAGCCCCACCAGAACAAAGTTGGTTATAGAGACATTTTTCGGAGATAAGCTCATGACTTGAATTTATGTCTTGCAAAATCAACTTCCTAAAATGTTCTATTCAGCCTGAAAGCTTTAAAAACGTAATTCATAGATGTCGTGTGGATATTAGTGCGACATTTGTTGAATTGTTTTCCTCGTGAATTTAGTTGGGCTTTTATAGGTTTCATAAAGCTGTCACCTCACTTACAATCTAGATTTAGAAACTATCACAGTCACTGCATCCAAGTCTTCCCAGTGGACCACAGCTGTTACAGCTGCCGCTGATGGACTAATTAGTGTCAGAAATGGAATGAATCAGTGAAGATAAAATTAACAAGCTTTCCCAATAAAAAATAAAACCTGAAAAAAAATGAAACATGAAAAGACATTTAGAATTACAAATTGAACTGACCATAGTTTTGCATAGTACGAGTGTAAAACTCTTTTGTTGGTTTGATGTTATTGATAACTCAATCATGCACAATCATAAAAGATAGGATAAGATAAGACTCCAGCTGGATCAGTGTAGATGAATCTGACAGGCACAGTCATATTTCGCAATGGCCTTTTGCAGACAGGAACTCTGAGTCCCTTGTTGTGTAGTAGTAAACAGTGATCAGCTTGCACTCATTCCCTCCTGTGGCTACTGGCCCCAGCACCACCTTTTTTAGGCATTGCCAAACCATCTGACTGCAGCTGCCCCTTTCTCTTGTCCTCCAGGCTAACTTTCCTTCACAGTCCTCCAAACTGACTTTCACCAGCTCACCCGGCTGACTCTGTAGGAGATCTCCCAGGCAAGGAATGAAGACTTGACACAACGCAGCCTTCAGGGAGAACTGGCTACATTTGGCAGTCTCCACCCTTGTAAGCCCCCAGTAGTGCTGCTCTACTCACATTGTTCTCACACTTGCTACTGTGGGTTTAGGAAGGGCTTCCTCTGTGTGTTGTGGCAGGATCCTTCCAGCACCCGAGTCCTCGCCCAAGGCCACCCCCCCCAGACAAGGGGGTACCCCAGAGGGCCACCGACAGTCTCCACAGCACTATATCTCCATCTTCTACACGACTGCCCTTGCTAGCATGGCTCATGCCTATTTATAAGGTGAACCTACCCTGTGCCAGCCCTTTACTGGGGATTTGCTGAGGCCCTAATGAATATTCCAAACAGCTCCTCTTAACCTCCACCCACTAGTCCTAGATGTTTCTTCAACTTTCTAGAACAGGGGGAGGAACCAGAGGAGCTGTCAGGATGAGTCACCCAGCCCTGATTCACTTAACCCTGACCCAGATTCACAGCTCAGGGTTAGCCCTGAGCCAAACTAAATTTACTACATTAAAAAAACCTACCTTACAGATAGCACACACTAGAGGGTGCTACAATAAGAGCCTATATGATACAATAAGATATGATTTTTTGTCTTTGCAAAAAAAAAAAAAAAAATTCACAACTACATTTCAATCCTACTCATTACATTAACAAACCATATAAAACATAAAAACAATACATCATGCACTCCTGCCCAGTACATAAATCAATGCAATACCCAGAATACTAAAACATGTCTCTTTTTCATTCTGCTGCTGACTTCCTTTATGAAAAATCGCACCCCTGTCCTGCCCAGAGCTGGCCACTTCTGTCTACAACAACTTACTGTCATCCTCCCTGGACACACTTGCTCCTCTCTCTAAGTGCAGAACCAGTTCTTGCCTGCTACAACCCTGGCAAACAGACATCAGAAGTCCCAAGACACGCAACCATGCTCTTGAGCGAGTGTGTCATAAAACAAAATCTCTGCAAGACTTCACCCTCTTCCAACTAGGGATGAGTTGAGTTGAGAGCTATCTTGATATAGCGCGTTCTTCCCCCGAAGGGTCCCGACGCGCTTGGCGGATTACCTAGAGAAACCCAGGGACTAGGTGGAGACAGCAACAGAAAAGCAGCATGAAAAATGGAACCAGAAAGGCTATGCAGGAAAGGCTTGTTTGAAGATCCAAGTCTTCAATTTCCTGTGAAAGACCAGGATGGTAGGGGCCTCCTGGAGCTCAGCAGGGAGGCTATTCCACAGTACGGCACCCTGGTGGGACCACCAGGGGTCTTCTTAGGCACAGAGATGTGGAGGAGGTCTCTTCTGCTCGATCTAAGTGATCTGCCCAGAACTCGTTTGTGGAAGCGTGAACAGAGGTAACTCAGAGCAAGGCTTCTCATGATTTTAAACATGATACAACCTGCATTAAACAGAGTACGATGGTAAACCCGCAGCCAGTGCAAGGCACAAAGAACAGGGGTGATATGATCCCTCAAAGGGACGCCCATAAGTTGCCTTTCTGCAGTATTCTGTATGAGTTAAAGCCTCTGCACTATTTTTTTTGACAATCCCAGATATAATGAGTTGCAGTAGTCTAGGCAGCCGCCTATCGTGACACAGATGACGGTTTTCTTGTCCGGTAGGTCTAGGCATTTGAACAACACCCTCAGGAGTTTTAGCTGCCAGTGGCATGCATTGACCAGCTTATTTACCTGAGGGACCAGGGTTAACCCTTTCATGACTAAGCCTATTTTTGAAATTTGGTGTTTACAAGTTAAAATCTGTATTTTTTGCTAGAAAATTACTTAGAGTTCCCAAACATTATATATATTTTTTTAGCAGAGAATCTAGAGAATAAAATGGAGATTGTTGCAATATTTTATATCACACGGTATTTGTGCAGCGGTGTTTTAAACGCAAATTTTTGGAAAAGGGACACTTTCATGAATTTTAAAAAATCCAAACAGTAAAGTTACCCCAATTTTTTTATATAATGTGAAAGATGATGTTACGCCGAGTAAATAGATACCAAACATGTCACCCTTTATAATTGCACGCACTCGTGGAATGGCGACAAACTACGGTACCTATAAATTTCCATAGGCAACGCTTTAAATTTTTTTTTTACGGTTACCAGGTTTGAGTTACAGAGGAGGTCTAGGGCTAGAATTATTGCTCTCGCTCTGACGATCGCGGCGATATCTCACATGTGTGATTTGAACACTGTTTACATATGCGGGCGCGACTTCCGTATACGTTTCTTCGCTGCGTGAGCTCGCGGGGACGGGGGTGCTTTAAAACATTTTTTTAAATTTATTGTATTTATTTTTATACTCATAAATTGTGTTTTAAAAAAAAATTTTTTTTTTACTTTTATTGCTGTCACAAGGAATGTAAACATCCCCTGTGACAGTAATAGGCGGTGACAGGTACTCTTTATGGAGGGATCGGGGGTCTAAAAGACCCCCGATCCCTCCTATGCACTTCAAAGTATTCAGATCGCTGAAAACGGCGATTCTGAACACTGTATATTCTTTTAAAACCGGCGTCATTGGCAGCCGAGTAAACGGGAAGTGACGTCATGACGTCGCTTCCGCATTTACAATGAGAAGGCTAGAACGAAGCCACCCACAGCTTCGTTCCAGCCCGCCCCCAGCCGCCGAAGGCAGCCGATTGGATACCGGGCCTCCCGTGTAAGAGCGGCGGGAGGCGGCGGGAGGGGGGTCGTCCCCTCCCGCTCCTCCGGTATAACAGCTGAGCGGCTTTTAGCCGCATCGGTTGTTATACTCGGGTAGCCGATCGCCGGCTCTAAACAACGGTACCAGGATGATGCCTGCTGCGGGTGCAGGCATCATCCCGGTATAACCCCGGTAAGCCGAGTACGCACATCTGCGTATGGTCATCGGGAAGGGGTTAAACCGGAGTCTAAGAAGAGTCCCAAGTCACAAACCTGGGAGGCCGCCTCCGGAGGAGAACCAAATGAGGAAGGCCAAGGCAGAATATATGGAGGAATAGCCAGATCACTGAAGATGATTACTGCAGTTTTTCCACCATTGAGTTTCAAAAAATTGGTGGACATCCATATGTTGTCGGCCTCCAGACAGTTGGCAAGGGCTGGTTCCTAGAAATCCTTAGGTAAACCTGGGTGTCATCTGCATATACATGGTACTGGACGGCGTGGGTCTTTAGGAGGTCGGTAAGAGGCCTAATATAGATATCGAACAGCAGAGGAGACAGGGCAGAACCCTGTGGCACTCTGCAGTCCAAGGTGGTGTTCTTAGAGTAAAGGGATCCAGCCTTGACTCCCTGAACTCTGCCCTCTAAAAAAAGAGGCCACCCATACCAGAGCCGAACCACTCATGCCCAAAACTGATCTCATCCGCTTTAGTAAAATTGTATGGTTTATGGTATCAAACGCGGTCAAAATTCAGACTGGAATTTGTCCAAAAGGTAGAAGGACTCAAGATAAGCTTGTAGCTGGATAACCACCAAGTGCTACATCACCTTTGCCACAAAAGGCAAGTTGGAAATCGGCCTATAGTTGCCCAGGACAGCAGGGTCCAAGGTCAGCTTCTCCAGCAGGGCCAAGACCATGGCCTGCTTCAGAACGCCCGGGACCGTGCCTATCCTGAAGCAGCAGTTAACTATCTCCCCAATAAAGGGGGCAAGAAGAACAGCGGTTTCTTTAACCAAACTGGCAGTACAGACATCCAGGGGGGAGGAAGATGGTCTCAAAGGGGCAATTACCTCAACCACCTGTTCAGCAGTTACCGGTTGGAAACAGGACAGTCCAGGGGCCATCACTGTTTGGCAGATGTCCTCCTGCACAATCTCTGGCCTGATGATATTGTCTCTAATGGTCTTAACCTTAGAGACAAAGAAGTTGGCAAGCTCCTGGCACCAATTCTGTGACTCCTTAGAAGCAGAGATGGTAGCTTCCGGGTGGGTAAACTCAGAAGAGATCTTAAAGAGTTCAGCCATGCTGTTGATTGCTGATTCGCTCCCGGAAATAGTTTTTTTTAGCCTCTCTTATAGCCCTCTTATAACAGAAAAAATAGAGGACCTCCAAACGTAGCTTTTTATCATATCATTTTATCATCATAAGCCGAACACCCCCCCCCCCCGACACCCCCCCCCCATGCACGAAACATTCGAACATGCAAAAAAGTTTGTTCGAACATGCGAACACCGTTAAAGCCTATGGGACACGAATGTGAAAGATCAAAAGTGCCAATTTTAACGACTTATATGCACGTTTTTGCCCTAAAAAGTGTTTGGGGACCCGGGTCTTGCCCCAGGGGACATGTATCAATGCAAAAAAAGTTTTAAAAACTGACGTTTTTTTCGGGAGCAGTGATTTTAAAAATGCTTAATGTGAAACAATAAAAATGAAATATTCCTTTACATATCATGCCTGGGGGTATCTCCTAGGTGGATATTAAGGGGAACCCTGCACCCAAATTAAAAAATAAAATGGCGTTGTCACCCCCAGGCACTATATACTCTGAACAGAAGTATATATACTATACGGCCTGCCCTATATACTCTGCAAAAAATTCGGCCCTTGGTGTTGGTGGTGCCAGAACACTGTAACCCCTCAGAGTTACTCTTGTGCACAGGAACAGGCCCTGCTGTTAAATATTTTTTTTCAAAAATTGTAATTACATGCCCTGTTAAACAGGGGAAGAAAAATTGGGCCTTAGGCAGTGATGGTGGTGCCACAACACTGCAACCCCTCACAGATACTCTTGGTGGGCGCAGGAATGGGCCCTGCTGTTAAATATTAGATCAATAATTGTAATTACATGCGCCTGTTAAACAGAGGCAGAAAAATTGGGCCTTTGGTGGTGGTGGTGGTGCCACAACACTGTAAGCCCTCACAGTTAGGCTTGGTGGGCGCAGGAATGGGCCCTACTGTGAAATATTAGATCAAAAATTGTAATTACTTGCCCCTGTTAAACAAGGACAGAAAAATTGGGCCTTAGACAGTGTTAGTGGTGGTGTCACAACACTGTAACCTTTCACAGATACTCTTGTTGGGTGCAGGAACGGGCCCTGCTGTGAAATACTTGATCAAAAATTGTAATTACATGCCCTGTTAAACAGGGGCAAAAAAATTGGGCCTTTGGCAGTGGTGGTGGTTGTGCCATAACACTGTAACCCCTGACAGATACTCTTGTTGGGCGCAGGAAAGGGCCCTGCTGTGAAATATTTGATCAAAAATTGTAATTACATTCCCCTGTTAAACAGGGGCAATAAAATTGGGCCTTAGGCAGTGGTGGGGGTTCCCCTAACCAAAAATATTGTTGGAAGCTAGCATCATCAAGATTGAGGAGGAATAGGATAGTCTCTCAGCATAGGCAGTCTTCAAGAGATCCCACATCCATAGAAAAATCAATCAGTTACATCAGCATCAGGTGCTTGATAGCTGCTGCTGATCCAAGACATGCCTGCTAGACCATGAGTCAGCGGTAATATACACTTTACTGCTGACCGCCCTGTCCAACTAGGCCAAAACATTGCCTTCCACATGCCAGTAGAGAGCCGGAATAGCCTGCCGTGAAAAGAAATGGTGTTTTGGAACCTGCCACTGAGGTACAGCACATTCCACAAATTCAAAAAGGGGGCAGAGTTTACCAGCTGAAAATGCAGCAGTTGCAGTGCTAGCAATTTGGCCAAGCTAGCATTCAGACGCTGAGCATGTGGATGACTGGGACCGAATTTCTTTTTACAGTTTAGCAACTGGGGTAGGAAAATTTGCCTGCTAAAATCAGATGGAGGTGTACTGATAGTAGATTGGCTGCAAGTACTTGGGACACCTATTGCTATACCATCATTCCTCTCAGTGCAGGTTTTTGAGAGGACTGGAGGTATATTGGGGTTGGAGATCCCAGATGAGGAGCAAGGAGAAGTCCACCTTTTTCTTTGATGTGGGTCTTTCAAGTGCTGTTGCCAACAGACTGCATGGGAGGTCGTCATATGTCTGGTGAAGCATGTGGTGCCCAAGCGGCTGCTGTTCTGGCCACTCTTGATCCGCTTCAGACATAGGTTGCAAACAGCAACGGTGCAATCTACTGCACACGTGTCAAAAAAGCCCGACACCAAGGAACTTTTCAAAATCAGCGGAGAGTCAGCAGCGCCCTGCACCTGCAGAGCTCTGCGGTGTGATGCAGTAGGGTGGCTGCCTTAAACTGGCCCCTAGAGGACATCCTGCCTCATTGGAGTTGTGCCTCCTCCTTCTCTCTTCTATCAGACACCCAAGTAGAGTCAGTGACCTCATCATCGCCTCCCTCCTCGTCAATGGAGCAAACTTGGCAGTATACTGCGACTGGGGTAACATGACTGCCAGTTTCTTGTCCTTCTTGGGTGCCCCCTCTCTCTAGACTCACGTTACTCCCTTCCTCAACCTGGGAACCAACATTGGAATCTACTAATCGCTGTGCATCCTCCTGCAGCGTGTACCCGACACTGTGCTCGAATAATTCAGGGGACTCCTCCATGCATGATGGTGGGGCTAGGGAAGGAGTTACTGTGGACAAGGAGCCGGTGGAATAGGCCATTCTGGCAGCTGCATTGGAAGGCAAACTACTCTGAGCCTGGGTGACAGAGGATGAGGATGGCTTTGTTATCCACTCCACCAACTCTTCTGCATGTTCTGGCTCAATAACACGGCCAGCAGCAGAAAAAAAGGACAAGTGTGCCCCATGGCCACCTGCAGAGGATGCACCATGTCCACGACCAACACTGTTGACTGTAGACACAGAGCCTGCTTGCCCTCTTTTAGTGGCCTGTGAGCGTCTTCCTCTATTTGGTGGCCTTCTGGACAGGATGTATATTTTGTTTTGCAACACCACACTGCACTGTATTGTGTACTGTGTACACCACCAGAAAAGTAGTAGCAACTGCACTACAGTTGCACTGTATTGTATACTGTGTACACCACCAGAAGTGTAGTAGTAACTGCACTATGGTTGCACTGTATTGTGTATTGTGTACACCACCAGAAAAGTAGTAGAAACCATTGAATGCACTGTAGATATAGGCTACACTGGAAGCTGCAGAGTATATATATATATATATATATATATATATATATATATATATATATATATATATATATCAAATACACTGTTTGAAGTAGATTAGAAATAGCACACCACAGAATGCACTGTAGAATGTAGATCTCTAGGCTACACTGACTGGATGCAGAGTATATATATATATATATATATATATATATATATATATATATATATCCACTGCAGCCCCGGAAGGATTTACCCCCTTCCTGACCAGAGCTTTTTTTTGCGATTCGGCACTGCGTCGCTTTAATTGACAATTGCGCGGTCGTGCAACGTGGCTCCGAAACAAAATTGACGTCCTTTTTTTCCCACAAATAGAGCTTTCTTTTGGTGGTATTTGATCATCTCTGCAATTTTTATTTTTTGCCCATAAACAAAATAATTGCGACAATTTTGAAAAAAAACGCATTATTTTTTACATTTTGCTATAATAATTATCCCCAAAAAATATATAACATTTTTTTTTCCCTCAGTTTAGGCCGATGCATATTCTTCTACATATTTTTGGTAAAAAAAAAAATCGCAATAAGCGTTTATTGATTTGTTTGTGCAAAAGTTATAGCGTTTACAAAATAGGGGATAGTTTTACGGCATTTTTATTAATAATTTTTTTTTTACTAGTAATGGTGGCGATCAGCAATTTTTATTGTGACTGCGACGTTATGGCGGACATGTCAGATATTTTTTACACATTTCTGGGACCATTGTCATTTATACAGCAATCAGTGCTATAAAAATGCATTGATTCCTGTATAAATGACACTGGCAGTGAAGGGATTAACCACTAGGGGGCGGGGAGGCGTTAAGTGTGTCCTAGGGGAGTGATTTCTAACTGTCAGGGGGATGGGCTGGTGTGTGATGTCACTGATCTCTGCTCCAATGACAGGGAGAAGAGATTGAGTGACACTTGTCACTAGGCAGAATGGGGGGATGCTGTTTACAACGACATCTCCCCGTTCGTCCTCTCTGTGAGGCGATCGAGGGACCCGCGACCCAACTCACAGAGATTACGGCAGGCGCGCGCACACGGTGGGAAATTCAAAGTAACGTACAGGTACGTTACTTTGCGCCATTCTGCCGACGTAAATGTACAGGAGCCGGTCGGGAACCGGATATATATATATTAGACTGACTGCATACACAGTATCTCACAAAAGTGAGTACACCCATCACATTTTTTTAAATATTTTATTGTACCTTTTCATGTGACAACACTGAAGAAATGACACTTTGCTACAATGTAAAGTAGTGAGTGTACAGCTTGTATAACTGTGTAAATTTGCTGTCCCCTCAAAATGACTCAACACACAGCCGTTAATTTGGGCCCAAAGTGTCAATATTTTGTGTGGCCACCATTATTTTCCAGCACTGCTTTAATCCTCTTGGGCATGGAGTTCACCAGAGCTTCACAGGTTGCCACTGGAGTCCTCTTCCACTCCTCCATGACGACATCACGGAGCTGGTGGATGTTAGAGACCTTGCGCCCCTCCACCTTCTGTTTGAGGATGCCATACAGATGCTCAATAGGGTTTAGGTCTGGAGACATGCTTGGCCAGTCCATCACCTTTACCCTCAGCTTCATTAGTAAGGCAGTGGTCATCTTAGAGGCATGGGCGTCTGCAGAAATTTTTTCAGGGGGGGGGCATAATTTTAAGGTCACCCATGCTCCGCCCTTTTTGTCAACATCATAGAGGGGAGGGTCTTGAGTGCGTGGTGCCGCGCCAGCTGGATCTACATCTCTCTATCTCGCCCCAGTTGATCATCATTTTAGAATTGCACATCATAGCGGTTGTAGAAGTGATCAGCCAACATTTGGATTTACAAAAGCACACACGCTTCTGGTTGCTATTGCAGCCAGGATTGTGTTAAAAGGACATGCCTGCAGCACATTAAAAATCTGAAGCTCCAGCAAGTGGTTGGGGATTCAGGTTTTACCCCCCCACCCCCCATCCTGGCACCAATTGGTCTGATCGGGTCTGTTTGTCAGTTCACCAGACTCTCCATTTTCCTCTATGGAGTGATGGATGTAAACAGACTTGTGTCCGTTAACACCCGCCTACATCCAATCCAATCTGCCAAAAACAAATGAAGGGGATCTGTTCCCCACTGTCTGGGCAGATGTTATTGGAGGGCAGTTGGATGTAAAAACAAAAGTCTGTATATACTCACCACCCATAGAGCAGAGTGGGATCTGCGGGATTGTGTGGGATCTGCTCAGCAGGGGATCAGCACACAGATCCCAAACTGAACATCTGAATAGGAAGCAGATTCTGTCCCTTTGTCTCCATGTAATCTTCTCTGTTTTGCCCCATGTCCCTTTCTTCCCCATTTCGCTTTTTCCCTTGCACTCTGTCCCTATGTTCCCCTCTATTCCAGATCTCTAGAGGGTCCCTATGGTGTACATGTCAGTGGGCTATCTTATGCAAAGCAAAGCAGCAAGATTTACCTTTTCATCCTGCCTCCACTCCTTGCTGATCCCGCGTCTGTGCTCCTCCCCCTAGTCTCACTGGACTCCCCCCCTCATCTCTTGCCTCCAGTTTAGCGGCGATTGTTGACTCTGTGCTGGACTGGAGGCATTTCTACGGGAATTGTTCATTGCGGAGCTGGAGCCTGGATAGAGAAAAGAGGTTGTTCTGCCCTTCACCCGGGACTCTGAGAGAGGAGGAGCAGTAGCAGCCGCCCTGGAGTGGAGAGCAAATAGAAGCTAGTGTGGCGTGGAGGCAGTGGTTGATGTTCACAGAATCACAGTGCGATGCCTGCATGTCACGGTGCATGCTGTGCGACCTTTGCTGAGTTGGCTAAAGGTGTGAGCGGGGCCGGCGTCAGCATCACCTTTTCTTGAGGGACCCGTAGCTTTAGTACCCTCCCTCTCCTGGTACCTTAAGGCTTTCCTCCTTTCCACATTTCCTCCCTCATGCTGTCGCCGGCTCTGCACCCACCCAGGATCAGCCTGGCCCCTGAGTGTCCATGTGTGGACACCTTGCTCCAGGGAGGGGCACTAGCCCCCTCTTGCCCCTACCTGCGGACACCCTTGCTTAGAGGTGTGTTTGGGGTCATTATCATGTTGGAATACTTCCCTGCGGCCCAGTCTCTGAAGGGAGGGGATCATGCTCTGCTTCAGTATGTCACAGTACATGTTGACATTCATGGTTCCCTCAATGAACTGTAGCTTCCCAGTGCTGGCAGCACTCATGCAGCCCCAGACCATGACACTCCCACCACCATGCTTGACTGTAGGCAAGACACACTTGTCCTTGTGCGCCTCACCTGGTTGCCGCCACACACGCTTGACACCATCTGAAAAAAATAAGTTTATCTTGGTCTCAACAGACCACAGGACATGGTTCCAGTAATCCATGTCCTTAGTCTGCTTGTCTTCAGCAAACTGTTTGCAGGCTTTCTTGTGCATCCTCTTTAGAAGAGGCTTCCTTCTGGAATGACAGCCATGCAGACCAAATTAATGCAGTGTGTGGCTTATGGTCTGAGCACTAACAGGCTGACCCCCCACCCCTTCAGCCTCTGCAGCAATGCTGGCAGCACTCATATTTATTTCCCAAAGACAACCTCTGGATATGATGCTGATCACGTGCACTCAACTTTTTTGGTTGACCATGGCGAGGCCTCTTTTGAGTGGTTTCTGTCCTGTTAAATGGCTGTATGGCCACCATGCTGCAGCTCAGTTTCAGGTTCTTGGCAATCTTCTTACATAGTTGCCAACATTGCAAAAACATTTTTAGGGACACTTTTTTGGCTGTAGGCGGAGTCTTGTTATAATCGGGGGTGGGACATGCGTTTGTGGGTGTGGCGTAATGGTAAAGTAAAAATGCAGTGCGCTACGCGCGCCGCGGTGAAAGATGGGCGTGGTTTACGTGAAATAGTGGGCGTGTCCTAAATGGGCGTGGCTCAAAGGGGTTGTAGTTAGAGTCTGAGATGAATGAGGGATGGAGAGGGAAAGGGGAGAAGACGAATGGAGGGACAGGAGCCCCAGATCCTACACAACAATGGAAATATGTGTATTCTAGAAAGTTTAACAATCAGCAGATAAAGATACTCCAAACACCTGGTGTTAGCGCTTCAATCATCTCGGCACCATGGTTGTTATGGTGTCAGGATGATTGAAGTGCACTATTTCTATTATTACATTGTAACATAAAATTAAATCATTCAACTCACCATAATGCGGAATCAGTGGGATCCCTGAGCGTGTCACCTACCACGTTGCCTGCCACCAGCCGTCCGTCCTTGGATCAGGTGTCCCAGAAGAGTCTGTCCTTGCATTAGGTGCCCCCAGCGGAGCCGTCCTTACATCAGGTGTCCCCAGCGGAGCTCCCCTTAAATCAGGTGTCCCCAGTGGAGCCCCTCTTACATCAGATGTCCCCAGCGGAGCCCCGTTATATCAGATGTCCCCAGCGGAGCCCCCCTTACATCAGGTGTCCCCAGCGGAGCCCCCCTCACATCAGAAGTTCCCATCAGAACCCCCCTCACATCAGGAGTCCCCAGCGGAGCCCCCCTCACATCAGGAGTCCCCAGCGGAGCCCCCCCCCACATCAGGAGTCCCCAGTGGAGCCCCCCTCACATCAGGAGTCCCCAGCGGAGCCCCCCCCTCACACCAGGAGTCCCCATCAGCAGAGTCCTCTTTACATCTGGTGCCCCCCTGTGACATCCAGACCAGCCCCCCTGTGACATCCAGACTGGCCCCCCATGACATCCAGACTGCCCCCCCCCGTGACATCCAGACTGGCCCCCCCTGTGACATCCAGACTGCCCCCCCCCGTGACATCCAGACCAGCCCCCCAGTGACATCCAGACCCACCCCCCGTGACATCCAGACCAGCCCCCCTGTGACATCCAGACCGGCCCCCCGTGACATTCAGACTGGCCCCCCCGTGACATCCAGACCAGCCCCTCGGTGACATCCAGACCGGCCCCCCGTGACATCCAGACTGCCCCCCGTGACATCCAGACTGGCCCCAAAGTTGGTCGAGCTAAGCCACATGGTTACAGGAGGCACTGATAGGATTTACTGATGAGCCCTGATAGGGTCACTGAAAGGCTATACTGATAGGAGGCATTGATGGGCACTTATAGGTGGCACTGATGGGCATTGATGAGCACTGATAGGCAGAACTCATAGGCTGCACTGATGGGCACTGAGGAACACTGATAGGCAGAACTCAGGCAGTATTGATGGGCACTGATGGGCAGCATTGAAGAGTACTGATAGGTGGCACGGATGGATGCTGTTAGGCGGCATTAATGAGCACTGATAGGTAACACTTGTAGGCGGCATTGATGGGCACTGATAGGCGGCATTTATGGGCACTGATAGGCAGCATTGATGAGCACTGATAGGCAGCATTGATGGGCACTGATAGATGGCACTGATGTTTGGGATACTGATTATCAGTGTAAACAATTTACTGACATTCTTGACAGTTAATGGCAGCCCTTTTTCTAACACAGACGCAGCATGAGAGGAAAGGGCTGCGGATAACTGGCAAGTCTGCTTACATGTGATCAGCTGATATCAGATGGTAAAGCCCCTCTGTGATTGCGCTGGATGCACGTCCCAGGGGGCATGCAGGAAGCACGGTTTTTGGAGGATGTCAATGGACACCCTCCCAAAATTGGAAGCCCGGGGGCTCAGATGGAAGGGGGGCCCATCATGCTTTCTTGCACAGGGGCCCTGAAGGTTCTAGTTATGCCTCTGATGCAGAGTATATATATAGATATATATAGATATATATATAGATATATATATATCAAATACACTGCCACTAACTGAATAACCTGCCTGCTTAATCTAAATCAAGCTATCTCTCCGTCCACACTAACAACACTACACAGGGCCGCCACATAGGCAGCCTTATACAGTGTGGGGTGTGAACTTAGTCCCCCTGAGCCATGATTGGCCAAAGGCACCTTGCCTTTGGCCAATTATGGCTCTCTTAGCAGAGGGCGCTGGGATTGGCCAAAGCATGCAGGTCAGGTACATGCTTTGGCCAATCATCATACAGCAATGCACTGCGATCTCGCAGTGCATTATGGGGTGTTCCGCCGGTGCTCGAATTTCCTGCGAAAGCCCCATAATGTTTGTTCTTTTGGCAAATGGGCGAACACCAGATGTTCGAGTCGAACTCATGCTTGACCCGAACATCAAGCTCATCCCCACTACCAACCTGCCCTTCTCAAATACAACTCCTGCCTCCACGGTGCTAAACAGACCTACTACACTTCTCCATCAAAACCTTCTTATCCAATCCTTGTCAACTCTTTTCTACCCTTAATTCCTTACTTTACCCCCCACTGCCTCCTCCCACCAACTTACTTACTACCCATGAGATTGACAATCATTTCAAAAACAAAATCGACACAATTCATGATGAGCTATTCAGCGTCCAGCCTTCTCCTCCAACCAACACATCAGGTCCAACCCCACACTCAATACTTTCCTCCTTCAACACTAAGGAAGTTGCCAAACTCCTTTCTGAGGCCCACCTCAGCACCTGTCCCCTGGACCGTGTACCCTCAAAATTACTATGACCCCCTTCCTGCTCTATCCTAAACTCTATAAGCCACATCTTCAACCTCCTTCTCTCCTCTGGCACCTTTCCTTCCCCACTCAAACATGCACTGGTGACCCCCATACTTAAAAAATCTTCACTGGACCCCACCTGTTTGAATAACTTAAGACCCATCTCCCTACTCTTGTTTGCCTCCAAGCTTCTTGAATGCCTTGTCGACAATCATATGTGTTGCTACCTCACTGACAACAACCTTCTCAATCCTCTACAGTCTGTCTTCCACCCACAACATTCCACTGAATCTGCCCTACTAAAACTCACCATGACCTACTAACTTCTAAAACCAACGGTCACTACTCAGTAAACTCCACTCCCTTGGTTTCCACAACTCTGCTCTTTCTTGGTTCTTCTCTTACCTACCTCAGCGCACTTTCAGCGTCACAACCAACACCATCTTCGCTTCTCTTCCTCTTTCTGTTGGGGTACCCCAAGGCTGTTTCTTTGGGCCCCTTCTTTTCTCTCTATATAACTTCCCTAGCCAGTTGATAACCTCCCATGGCTTTCAATATCACCTCTATGCTGGTCACACCCAGATCTATTTCTCCACTCCACAACTCACCCCCTTGATCTCTTCATGTGACACAAATTTACTGAGCGACATATCAGTATGGATGTCACACCACTTCCTTAAACTCAATCTTTCTAAAACTTAGTTTGTAACCTTTCTTCCTCCCTGTTGCCCCCATGACTTTACCATTGAGATCAACAGCACATCCATTGGTCCCTCCACACACGCCAGGATGCTGGGTGTAATCCTAGACCCTGACCTCTTCTTTGGCCCCACATCCAATCACTGGCTAAATATTGCCGCCTTAGGCTCCACAATATTTCCAAAGTTCGCCCCTTCCTGACTACAACACTACAAAACAACGTATTCAATCCTTGGTTATATCCCGTCTTGACTACTGCAACTCTCTCCTAGCTGGCATACCGTTAAACAGGCTATCCCCCCTTCAGTCTATTATGAATTCTGCTGCTAGACTAATACACCTAACTATTTGATGACTGCAAGCTGCATAAATACACAGAATCTCATTCAGGGTACGAGCACTGTGCTGTTCTACTGCCTCTCCCCTACGCATTATGCCACTGTGGCTCCCTCAGGGGGAAAACCAGCACATTAATTGAGCCCTAAGTGGCTAAAAGCAAACAGAGTGAGAACCACAAGGAGCTGCTGGTGCATGCAAACATAGCATTATCAATAGACTTTTTCCATTGGAACCACAGTAGAGACTGCACATTTATCAACCTTTTACACATTAATTTTTTTGCAGATAAATATTTCACTTATTTAACTTTCAGGGGTGATAGGGTTAATCGCAGCTGCTTGCTTCTCTTGTGGCTCCTCCAGAACTGGTACCTCTCTGACTCAGCAGTACAGTGTCAATGGCCCATCTAAAGCAAGACCTACCAGGCCCTCTGTCTTTCCAGCAGTGGCTGCAACTCTCCAACTCCAACCACGTGTAAATCCCACAGACAACAGTTCTGACCCTGTGACCGAGGATACTTCCCAGCGTCAGAGTCGCCAGATGATTCTGACTTGGTTCCAGTCTACTGGGAAGAATCCAGCACCTCCGTACTAAACCTAGAGGCTACATTCACCCGGTAAATCACTGGAGGCAGACTGCTCGGGGTGAGCGCCAATAGAGGTTCCCTGCAGTGGCCACATCGAACCTTCACCACCACTGTTGGTTTCTTGCACTCTCTAAAGACCAGGCATAATCGCTTTGTGCCCTCAATCATGCCCAGGGCAAAACCGCTATTATGCACACACAGTACGCCTGTGTCTAGCTTTAGTGCTAGTGAGTCGACCCTCTGGTCTGCAACAACAGAGAAATCCAGGACTGAGCCCCCACATGTAGTGCTCCCCTGAAATGGCCCACTGAATAGTCCTAAGGTTCTTTCCCAAACTATGGTATTCACAGCCTAGGAAAACAGTCTCAGTCACTCTTCTGGCTCATTAAACAATCTAGAGGTATCTTTTTTCTAATGCTTTATTAAACTTTAACTTGGATAGGTGTGGGTAACTGTGGGATACTCCTGAAGGAAAGAGTAGTAACTTGAGGACATTTGGCTCTTTCTCAAAGATGAAGATGGGAATGAAGATGGCCAAAAAGTTAGAGGGGTTTTTAAACTAGGTGATGGGGGGAGGGTCCAGAGGTAGAGATAGTCAGCACGGAACATATTCCAGAGGGCAGTATTGGGGGCATTAGTGGCAGGTTGACTAAAGCACAAAAACCCAAGGTAAGTATAGTAGCAAGTCCTAGTTGCAATCTTGGAACACCCAATACGAGGACAATATGCAACCAGTCTAAACTATGTGGCATGTTCACCAATGCCAGGAGCATGGCGGACAAGATGGGTGAACTAGAGATACTGTTGCACAAGGAGGATTTGGATTTTGTGGGAATTTCAGAGACCTGGTTCAACAGCTCTCATGATTGGCTGGCAAACATTCAAGAGTATATCCTTTACCGCAAGGATAGAGAGGGTAAAAAAGGGGGAGGGGTATGTCTATATATCAAGAATAATGTACAAGTGAATGTGAGAGATGACATCACTGAGGGAGCTAGGGAGAAGGTGGAACCCTTATGGGTAGAGCTCCAAAGGGATGAAGCTAAGGGGAAAATATTACTGGGAGTATGCTATAGGCCCCCTAACCTGAGGGAGGAAGTGGAGACAGATCTCTGATCACAATTTGGATTAGCAGCAAGGATGGGAAGTGTTATCATAATGGGGGGGTTTAATTATCCAGACATAGACTGGGCGGAGGGAACCGCACATTCATTTAAGGCTCGCCAGTTCCTTAATGTCTTGCAGGACAATTTTATGGGTCAGATGGTAGGCGCACCAACTAGAAATAAAGCATTACTGGATCTACTGATTATCAACAATACAGACCTGATCACGGATGTGGAAATACGGGGCAATTTAGGTAACAGCGATCAAAGGTCAATTAGTTTCAGTATAAATCACACAAATAGGAAACATAAAGGGAATACAAAGACACTGAATTTCAAAAGAGCCAACTTCCCTAAACTACAAACCTTGCTAAAAGGCATAATTTGGGATAAAATATTAGGAACAAAGAACACGGATTAGAGATGGGTTTGCTTTAAGAGCATATTAAATAAGGGCATTAGCCAATGCATTCCATTGGGTAATACATTTAAAAGAGCGAACAAGGGTCCTGGATGGCTTAACTCCAATGTAAAATGCATATAAAAGCAAAGGAGAAGGCCTTCAAAAAATGCAAGGTTGAGGGATCATCATCAGCATTCAGACTTAATAAAAATGCAACAAGAAATGTAAGGGTGCAATTAGGATGGCTAAGATAGAACATGAAAGACACATAGCGGAGGAGAGCCAAAAAATCCCAAGAAATTCTTTAAGTATGTAAACAGTAAAAAAGGAAGGACAGACCATATTGGCCCCATAAAGAATGAGGAAGGACATCTGGTTACAAAGGATGGGGAGATGGCGAAGGTATTGCATTTATTCTTCTCCTCAGTCTTCACGAGTGTATTGGGGGGCTTCAGTAACCAAAACTGCAGTGTTTATCCTCATGACACATCACAGGAAGCACCTCCATGGTTAACAGAGGACAGAATTAAAATTAGTCTTGAGAAACTTAACATTAATAAATCACTGGAACCAGATGGCTTGCATCCGAGGGTACTTAGGGAACTCAGTCAAGTGACTGCCAGACCGTTGTTCCTAATTTTTACAGACAGTCTACTGACTGGAATGGTACCAGCTAATTGGAGAAAAGCCAATGTAGCACCAATATTTAAAAAGGTCCCAAAATACATCCCTGGGAATTACAGACCAGTTAGCCTAACATCAATAGTATGTAAACTCTTGGAAGGGATGATAAGGGACTATATACAAGATTTTAGTAATGTGAACAGTATCATTAGCAGTAATCAGCATGGATTCATGAAGAATCGTTCTTGCCAAACCAATCTACTAACATTCTATGAGGAGGTGAGTTCCCAGCTAGATAAAGGAAGGCCCGTAGACGTGGTGTATCTGGATTTTGCAAAAGCATTTGACACAGTTTCCCATAAACGTTTACTGTACAAAATAAGGTCAGTTGGCATGGACCATAGGGTGAGTACATGGATTGAAAACTGGTTACAAGGGTGAGTTCAGAGGGTGGTGATAAATGGGGAGTACTGGAGGAATGGTCAGGGGTGGGTAGTGGGGTTCCCCAGGGTTCTGTGCTGGGACCAATCCTATTTAATTTGTTCATAAACGAACTGGAAGATGGGATAAACAGTTCATTCTCTGTATTTGCAGACAATACTAAGCTAAGCAGGGCAATAACTTCTAGCTAGCTATGAGTAAGCACTTGGTGTAAGTGCGAAGAGCGTCAGCTATTCTTGTACCACCCCACAGTCGTGTTTTGTGTACCCCATTATCCTGTATTTTGAATAAAAAGACGGATTTATCCATTCCAGTGTGTGGCTGTCCAGGTCTTCTTGTTCTCTTCTACTAACATAATCACACATAGGTTGGACTTGATGGACTTGTGTCTTTTTTCAACCTCACCTACTATGTAACTATATATGTAAAATATGTCCACTTTTAAACACAGGCTGACCATGATTCCAGTGGGATAGCAACAACACACAGTCACTGGGATCTCACACTCCAGTCTGTACTCACAAATGTCTTTGGCTAATTAGATGCCTCTTTCCAATATCAGCCAGGCATGTCTCCCGTGAACTCTCCAACCAGATCCCCAAGTAGAAATCCATCAATCAGCTCCAGGAAAGTTCAGTAGAATAGGACCCCCACCTCAGCTGACTCAGCTGGGACCTCAATGAGCAAATGCACAGGAATGAGGCAAAAACATAGCTGGACTACCCAGAAGGGCAGCAACCTTTCAGACTCAAGCACTCCCCTAGCCACCTACTGGGCACCCTCCCCCCAGGGATTGTCTGGAACCACATAAATATTACAACTATAAATATGACTTTTCCAGCCCACTAGTTTCCATACTTCTCCAGAAAACCGGGGGGAGAAGTCAAACCCACAGCTAGTGAAATTCCTCAGAGCTGACAAAAGCAATTACATGCTGCTCCACTGATTAGAGGAGCCAAATAACTACATTTTCCTAACTTAGCTAGCACCTAAATAGGAGCTACATTTACTTGAACTATTTACTAGTTATCTGTTTATACAGTGTTCTTTTTGGTTGTTCTACTGGTATGTTTACATGTAATATAATGCCAGGGACTGCATTCCTTAACAGGGTGGGAAATGTAGCAGGGTGTTAGGTGTGTAGGTCTCAGTTTTCACTACTAGATGGCCCTATCCTTCTCTACTTTCTTAATTTCCCTTTTCCACTTAACCAATCACTCACCACCACTCTTTAGGGGTACAGCTGCAGTTTACTTCCTCTATGCCCAAGAGAGAACATCCTTTACAGCAAGTAGGGTAAATCCTTGCACCACTCCAATCCCGAGGCCAAAAGGGTTGGAAGAAAGATAGTTCTCACTGTAGCATCATCACCAGGCAGAAGCTCAGGAGAGAAGACCATATGCCTGGAAGTATATGAAATATTTAATACCCTCTCAACCAGCTCATAATGCCCCCAAACCTGTTGATTGGCACTAAACTAAACACCTATAACACAAGATGACACTTCTCTAACACACCCTGCTGAAGCAACCTCAAGCAGCAAGTGTTTGCAACACTAACAGGCAACATTCCAACAAGTTGGAACACAGCCCTCTGTTTCCAACAAAATTTTTAAAAAAGTGAAAGGAAATTTGGAAAAATAACACATCTTTGCAATAGTAAGACTTCTGCTGAAAAAATATAAAAAATCATTTTATTCTTTTGATTTGCCAACAATTTTATACAGGTTGCATGAAATTTTTTCTCTGAGAGCTTTGGTCCTTATCCCGTAGATCAGAGGGTTTGCAGTAGTAGCTATGCCAGTTCCAATCAAAGGTATGATAACATCAACTTTGCTTGATACAGAACCTGTGCTTAGACTGTACCTGAAATCAATGAACAGAATGGTGACAATATAAATGGAGAAGGCCAATATGTGAGTCATCAATGTATGTATAGCTTTCTGGGAGGATTCTGCAGAAAGTTTCAGACAGATGACAACTGTTCTTATGTAACAGTACATTATAACAAGCAAGCAGCCAATCACCAATGACAAAGTCAAAATTGTTCCATACATAACAATAACTGTTATATCATTACAAGCAAGCGGTATTAGAGACAGGATCTCACAAAAGACATTGTTAATATTTACCCCACAAAAAGTTAGCCTTAATGTCAACAATGTACCCACAATTACTATCACCACATTGAAAACATATATGGCAAGTGATATTGTTTGAGCTGTAACATTAGTCATCAAAGCGTGGTATCTTAGAGGGTGGCCTACAGCCAAATATCGATCATATGCCATTGTTGTAAAAGTAAATATTTCATAAGTTCCATAAAGCTGGAGACAGAAAGATTGACAGAGACATCCTGCAAGTGAGATTGTTGAGCATCCAGACAACAAGTCAATGGCCAGCTTGGGAAAAAATGAGGCGTTCCCCAACATCACATTCATAACCAAGACGCATATTAAGATGTACATAGGCTCATGCAAGCTTTTCTCTGTCCAGGTTACATAGACAATCATAGAAGTCATAAACAATGTGACTGAAAATAATGCTAGAGCCAAAACAGCACATACATATCCAAATGACTCAATCTCAACAAGCCCCACCAGAACAAAGTTGGTCACAGAAACATTTTTCGGAGATAAACTCATGACTTGGATTTATGTCTTGCAAAATCAACAATTCCTAAAATGTTCTATTCAACCTGAACACTTTTCAGGTAATTCATAGAGGCCGTGTGAATATTAGTGCTATTGCCATCACAATGATTTTCTCTTGAATTCAGTTGGGCTTTTATAGGTTTCATAAAGCTATCACCTCACTCACAAACTAGATGTAGAAACTTTACAATCACTGCATCCAAGTCTTCCCAGTGGACCACAGCTGTTACATCTGCCACTAATGGACTAATTAGTGTCTAAAATCGAATGAAGTAGTGAAGATAGAATGAACAAGCTTTCCCAATGAAAAATAAAACATGAAAAAAAAAATGAAACATGAAAATAAATTTTGGATTAAATCTGAACTGATCTTAGTTTGTCTATTAATGGTGTAAAACATATCTCTATTTTTTTGTTGGCTTGAGGTTATTGATGTTATTGAATCATGCACAACATAAGAGATAACATAATATTTATTGACATTGCAAAAATAAATTCCCAATTAATTTTCTATCCTACTCCTCACATTAAAGTGATTGTAAGGTCTTGTTTTTTTTTCAATTAAAAAAATAAACATGTCATACTTACTTGCTCTGTGCAGTGGTTTTACACAGTGCAGCCCAGATCCTCCTCTTCACGGGTCCCTGGCTGGTGCTACTGGCCCCTCCCTCCTGTTGAGTGCCTCCACAGCAAGCAGCTTCCTATGGGGGGCACCCGAGCCGAGCCGCAGCTCCCTGTATCCATTCGGACACGGAGCCCCCTCTCACTCCTTATTGGCTAACTGAGTTTGATTGACAGCAGCGGGAGCCAATGGCGCCGCTGCTGTGTCTCAGCCAGGAGGGAAGGTCCCAGACGGCCAAGGCACTCGTGGACATCTCTGGATCAAGAGGGGGCTCAGGTATGTATTAGGGGGCTAACAAGGCTACTGCACACAGAAGGCTTTTTATCTTAATGCATAGAATACATTAACAAACCATTAAAAAACATAAAACATGACATCACACACTCATGCAGAGTACATAAATCAAGTACAAACTACTAAAAACACCTGTTATAATAACAGTAACCCAAAACCACCCGAATTGGATAATTGGATATTATTTACATATTTAATGTTTTTATAGCCCTTGAAAAAACTCTCTCTAATGCCCCGTACACACAAGTGGAAATTCCGCCAGCAAAAATCCAATGTGAGCTTTTGGACGGAAATTCCGACCGTGTGTATGCTCCATCGGAATTTCCGCCAGCAAAAGATTGAGAGCAGGTTCTCTATTTTTCTGTCGGAAAAAGTTCCTATCGGAAATTCCGTTCGTCTGTATGCAATTCCGACACGCAAAAAAACATGCATGCTCGGAAACAATTTGACGCATGCTCAGAAGCATTGAACTGCATCGTAGTGTTGTACGTCACCACGTTCTTGATGGTCGAAAAGTTCTGAGAACTTTCGTGTGACCGTGTGTATGCAAGCCAAGTTTGAGCGGAGTTCCGTCGGAAAAACCATCCAACAAAAATTTACAGCCAAACATTTTCTGTGCAGTGTGAATTATTTTCTGGAGAGTGTTATACATCAGTACACTTTCAATAGATGAATGGTAGAGGTCTCTAACCATGCAAACCCAGAGCAAGGTGAATGGTTTACATCCACCACTTCACCCTAGAACCCACAATATCCTTCAAAATTTAAGACATTGCTGGAAAAGGACAAATCTGTATTGCTCTGCTGCTCCCGTGACTCCCCCATTGGACCAACAGAATGTTCATTATTATTTTAATTCATTACTATTACTATTCTTATCATTAGCAGCAGGGGCGTTGCTAGGTGGCAAAAAGACCAGGGGCTTCAGCCCGAAGTCCAAGGCCGGCACGGGGGGGAGGGCCTCTAGTGGCGTTGGTTTTTTTTTGGTTGGGCGGAGGGGTTGTGTGGTTGTGTGGCGGGGGGTACGCTGACTTGCTGGTTGCTGCCTGGCTTACCAGTGCCCATCAATGCTGACCACTAAACTGACCTACCTACCTGACATACACTGACCTACCTGACATACACACACTGACCTACCTACCTGACATACACTGACCTACATACACTGACCTACCTGACATACACTGACCTACCTGACATACACTGACCTACATACACTGACCTACCTGACCCACACTGACCTACCTGACCCACACTGACCTACATACACTGACCTACCTGACCCATAAACAATATGTACATGTGAGCGCTGCAATTAACCAATATAAAACAGTTGGAACCCCAAAAAACATATATATATATAGCTATATTACAGAGAGGATAACAGCTGAAAGGTATTTTCACAAAAAATAATTGGTAAAAGCTATAAACAAGCAGACTCTGAGCTGCTAAAGTCCAAATAAAACTAAATTGAGTGAGTTAAAATAAAAGTCCATGAGAAGCAACTGTAGAAGGCAGCCCTGTGGATAAGGATGAAGCAATCCTCTGGATGCTGGAGAAAAAGAACAACAGTGGCGCCACTCTAAGTGCAGTATTAAAAACGAATTTTAATATATCTTTAAAATCTGGTACTCACAAAGGTACATGTAAACAAGCGTATAGAGTAAAGTTGATAGTGCCAGGTGTCCCAAATGAGTTGTCCTGTCAGAACGCCACCGCATGATATGACTGGACAACTCATTTGGGACACCTGGCACTATCAACTTTACTCTATACGCTTGTTTACATGTACCTTTGTGAGTACCAGATTTTAAAGATATATTAAAATTCGTTTTTAATACTGCACTTAGAGTGGCGCCACTGTTGTTCTTTTTCTCCACCTACCTGACCCACACTGACCTACCTGACCCACATACACTGACCTAGCTGACATGCACTGACCTACATACACTGACCTACCTGACTCACACTGACCTACACTGACCTACATACACTGACCCACCCACACTGACCTACCTGACCCACACTGACCTACATACACTGACCCACACACACACTGACCTACCTAAACCACACTGGAAGTGGTGGTGAGGGGGGGTTAGACACAGGCAGGGGTGGTGAGGGGGGGTTAGACACAGGCAGGGGTGGTGAGGGGGGTTAGACACAGGAAGGGGTGGTGAGGGGGGGTTAGACACAGGCAGGGGTGGTGAGGCGGGTTAGACACAGGCAGGGGTGGTGAGGCGGGTTAGACACAGGCAGGGGTGGTGAGGGGGGTTTAGACACAGGCAGGGGTGGTGAGGGGGGTTAGACACAGGAAATGGTGGTGAGGGGGGTTAGACACAGGCAGGGGTGGTGAGGGGGGGTTAGACACAGGCAGGGGTGGTGAGGGGGGGTTAGACACAGGCAGGGGTGGTGGGGGGGGTTAGACACAGGCAGGGGTGGTGAGGGGGGGTTAGACACAGGCAGGGGTGGTGAGGGGGGGTTAGACACAGGCAGGGGTGGTGAGGGGGGGTTAGACACAGGCAGGGGTGGTGGGGGGGGTTAGACACAGGCAGGGGTGGTGAGGGGGGTTAGACACAGGCAGGGGTGGTGAGGGGGGGTTAGACACAGGCAGGGGTGGTGAGGGGGGGTTAGACACAGGCAGGGGTGGTGAGGGGGGGGTTAGACACAGGCAGGGGTGGTGAGGGGGGTTTAGACACAGGAAGTGGTGGTGAGGGGGGGTTAGACACAGGCAGGGCTGGTGAGGGGGGATTAGACACAGGCAGGGGTGGTGAGGGGGGTTTAGACACAGGAAATGGTGGTGAGGGGGGTTAGACACAGGCAGGGGTGGTGAGGGGGGGTTAGACACAGGCAGGGGTGGTGAGGGGGGTTAGACACAGGCAGGGGTGGTGAGGGGGGGTTAGACACAGGCAGGGGTGGTGAGGGGGGGTTAGACACAGGCAGGGGTGGTGAGGGGGGTTAGACACAGGCAGGGGTGGTGAGGGGGGGTAGACACAGGTAGGGGTGGTGAGGGGGGGTTAGACACAGGCAGGGGTGGTGAGGGGGGGTTAGACACAGGCAGGGCTGGTGAGGGGGGGTAGACACAGGCAGGGGTGGTGAGGGGGGGTTAGACACAGGCAGGGGTGGTGAGGGGGGGTTAGACACAGGCAGGGGTGGTGAGGGGGGGTTAGACACAGGCAGGGGTGGTGAGGGGAGGTTAGACACAGGCAGAGCTGGTGAGGGGGGGGGTAGACACAGGCAGGGGTGGTGAGGGGGGGTTAGACACAGGCAGGGGTGGTGAGGGGGGTTAGACACAGGCAGGGGTGGTGAGGGGGGGTTAGACACAGGCAGGGGTGGTGAGGGGGGTTAGACACAGGCAGGGGTGGTGAGGGGGGGTTAGACACAGGCAGGGGTGGTGAGGGGGGGTTAGACACAGGCAGGGGTGGTGAGGGGGGGTTAGACACAGGCAGGGGTGGTGAGGGGGGGTTAGACACAGGCAGGGGTGGTGAGGGGGGGTTAGACACAGGCAGGGGTGGTGAGGGGGGTTTAGACACAGGAAGTGGTGGTGAGGGGGGGTTAGACACAGGCAGGGCTGGTGAGGGGGGATTAGACACAGGCAGGGGTGGTGAGGGGGGTTTAGACACAGGAAATGGTGGTGAGGGGGGTTAGAAACAGGCAGGGGTGGTGAGGGGGGGTTAGACACAGGCAGGGGTGGTGAGGGGGTTAGACACAGGCAGGGGTGGTGAGGGGGGTTTAGACACAGGCAGGGGTGGTGAGGGGGGGTTAGACATAGGCAGGGGTGGTGAGGGGGGTTAGACACAGGCAGGGGTGGTGAGGGGGGGTTAGACACAGGCAGGGCTGGTGAGGGGGGGGTAGACACAGGTAGGGGTGGTGAGGGGGGGTTAGACACAGGCAGGGGTGGTGAGGGGGGGTTAGACACAGGCAGGGCTGGTGGGGGGGTAGACACAGGCAGGGGTGGTGAGGGGGGTTAGACACAGGCAGGGGTGGTGAGGGGGGGTTAGACACAGGCAGGGGTGGTGAGGGGGGGTTAGACACAGGCAGGGGTGGTGAGGGGGGGTTAGACACAGGCAGGGCTGGTGAGGGGGGGGTAGACACAGGCAGGGGTGGTGAGGGGGGGTTAGACACAGGCAGGGGTGGTGAGGGGGGGTTAGACACAGGCAGGGGTGGTGAGGGGGGGTTAGACACAGGCAGGGGTGGTGAGGGGGGGTTAGACACAGGCAGGGGTGGTGAGGGGGGGTTAGACACAGGCAGGGGTGGTGAGGGGGGGTTAGACACAGGCAGGGCTGGTGAGGGGGGGTAGACACAGGCAGGGGTGGTGAGGGGGGGTTAGACACAGGCAGGGGTGGTGAGGGGGGGTTAGACACAGGCAGGGGTGGTGAGGGGGGGTTAGACACAGGCAGGGCTGGTGAGGGGGGGGTAGACACAGGCAGGGGTGGTGAGGGGGGGTTAGACACAGGCAGGGGTGGTGAGGGGGGGTTAGACACAGGCAGGGGTGGTGAGGGGGGGTTAGACACAGGCAGGGGTGGTGGAGATGAGATCAATGGTGCTGACACTTACTTTCTCTCAGTGTCAGCCGCGCCTCCAGCGATCCCTCTTTCATCAGGGGGTCTCAGTGCACAGCAGGAAGCTCCTCCCCTCCGCTGTTAGCCGTCAGCTCACTTTCTCTTGTCCCGACATGTCAGCAGCAGTAGGGGGGAGCCGTGGAAAGGATGGGCGGCGGTCCGCTGTGCGGGTATAGTAGCGAGTTCTCTGCCGTCACTTCTGAAAGCAGCGGCGCTGCCCAGGCCACCCTCACAGCGGGATAAGAAGTGGAGCGATCGGCGGGAGTTCCGCCACCATCTTCTTAGGCAACAATGTGCCGCCCCTCAGAACATGCCGCCCGGGACCCATGGTCCCACCAGGTCCCATGGTAGGGCAGGCCCTGCCCATGAGCACTAGCGCGGAGGAGGAGAAAGTGCAATCCTCCTCCGCTTTCAATGCTGGGAAGTGTGAGCACAGTGGGCAGTGACGTCACTGGTTGCTAGCCGCTAGGCGGCTATAGCAACCAGTGACCAAGAGTAAAGTAAGTCGGGGGGTGGAGGCGGAGCTGGAGCCGGAGCCAGCGCTACCACGTCCCCGGCATTCTAGGACCGGGACATGAGACTCGGGGCTATTAGCTCCAGGCTCGGGGCTGTAGCCCCAATAGATACCCCCTAACGACGCCTCTGATTAGCAGTAATATTATTGCTATTATTAATATTAATATTATTATTATTATGTGCCTTCAAGTTTTTGTTGACTCCTGATGACAACATATATAGCATTTTTCCAAAGTGATTTGTCTTTGGTCTGGGTTAAATCACTTTTACAGTGCTGAGAAGAACCCCCCCTCCCCTTACTGCCAGCCATGATGATTTCTCAGCTCTCCCGTTCCTCCAGCATCCAGCTAGGCTATAGTAAGTATAAACCACAGGTAGACGTGCAGTTTGTTTAGTTCCACATTGAAATTCTGACACATTTTTTGTTATTCAGGAAATTTGGATGTATCTGAATTACCGAATTACAATAGTAACAAATTTAAACGAATCCAAAATAATGAACCGAATTTCGGACAAAATTCAAATCGAAAACAAATTAGAATTGAAATCAAATTTAAAAATATTAGAAATCAATTTTCTAAAAAATAATACAATAAAATAGAATATAAAATAATAAAGCAATATAATAAAAATGAAAGAATAGTAAAGAATAGAATAAAATTTAATAGAATAGAATTAAATAAAATAGAATATGACTGTCTTCCGAAATTCGAATAGAATACATTTGAATTTGAATTAAATAGATTAAAATAGAATTCAAAACATTGGAATCCAAAATAATAGAAAATAATAAAATACAAAATAAGAGAATAGAATAAAATAGAAAAACAATAGAATAGAAAGAAATATAAAGAATATTACCATCTTCAGAAATTCATATTTGATTTTCTATTCTATTCTCTTATTTTCTATTCTATTATTTTCTAATATTTTCTATTCTAATCTTTTCTATTCAAATTTGAATTCATTCTATTTGAAATTCGAATGTGGGAAGATGGTTATATATTGTTTCTGTTTTATTCTATTTTATTCTAATTTTGGAATTTTCAGACAGTCAGAATCAATAGCCTAATGTAACATAGTTACATAGTAGGCGAGGTTGAAAAAAGACACAAGTCCATCAAGTCCAACCTATGTGTGTGATTATGTGTCAGTATTACATTATATATCCCTGTATGTTGCGTTCATTTAGGTGCTTATCTAATAGTTTCTTGAAACTATCGATGCTCCCCGCTGAGACCACTGCCTGAGGAAGGGAATTCCACATCCTTGCCGCTCTTACAGTAAAGAACCCTCTACGTAGTTTAAGGTTAAACCTCTTTTCTTCTAATTGTAATGAGTGGCCACGAGTCTTATTAAACTCTCTTCTGCGAAAAAGTTTTATTTCTATTGTAGGGTCAGTACGGTATTTGTATATTGAAATCATATCCCCTCTCAAGCGTCTCTTCTCTAGAGAGAATAAGTTCAGTGCTCGCAACCTTTCCTCATAACTAAGATCCTCCAGACCCTTTATTAGCTTTGTTGCCCTTCTTTGTACTCGCTCCATTTCCAGTACATCCTTCCTGAGGACTGGTGCCCAGAACTGGACAGCATACTCTAGGTGCGGCCAGACAAGAGTTTTGTAGAGTGGGAGATTTATCGTTTTATCTCTGGAGTTGATCCCCTTTTTAATGCATGCCAATATTCTGTTTGCTTTATTAGCAGCAGCTTGGCATTGCATGCCATTGCTGAGCCTATCATCTACTAGGACCCCCCAGGTCCTTTTCCATCCTAGATTCCCCCAGAGGTTCTCCCCCCAGTGTATAGATTGCATTCATATTTTTGCCAACCAAATGCATTATTTTACATTTTTCTATATTGAACCTCATTTGGCATGTAGTCGCCCACCCCATTAATTTGTTCAGATCTTTTTGCAAGGTTTCCACATCCTGCGGAGAAGTTATTGCCCTGCTTAGCTTAGTATCGTCTGCAAATACAGAGATTGAACTGTTTATCCCATCCTCCAGGTCGTTTATGAACAAATTAAATAGGATTGGTCCCAGCACAGAACCCTGGGGGACCCCACTACCCACCCCTGACCATTCTGAGTACTCCCCATTTATCACCACCCTCTGAACTCGCCCTTGTAGCCAGTTTTCAATCCATGTACTGACCCTATGGTCCATGCCAACGGACCATAGGACAGCTGCACTTAAATGGAAAAAAAGTGAATTTGAATGCGTTTTCAAATTCGAATACCGATTCAATAAATGTTTTCCATTTTTTTTTCGATTGCGGTCAGATTTTTTCAAATTCAGTTGAATTTTTGGAATTCGAATACAAAATGAATGAAACAAATTCCGAAAACAAATGAATCGAATGTAACAAAATTAACTAAACTAATTTATTTAAATAACGAATCAAAACAAAACAATTTTTTTCATCCTGCACATGTCTAATTTCAAGACAGTTTGTGACTGAAATAGTTCTTTTCAGCGTGAGTAAGGCTCCAGTTCACATAGGCAACAGGTCATAGGTGTCCTTCATGCTCTTGATATAACACCCCACCTAGGGGCATTGGTCAAACTTCTCTTTAGCTGGTGAATGGTCTGTTTACACTGATTGGTCCATTCATTCTCTATTGATTCTGGAGACTTTCTGGGCCCTTTGCTTGACCGGATGGTCTTGGCAATTCTGAGTCATCTTCTTCTTCCTCCTTCCTCCTCCTTCCTCAGCAACTCATTGAAGGGTCAAATCTCTCCACAAATCACTGTAGATCTTAACATGGGCAGGAGTCTGTTCCAACTGGCAGGAGGGGGCCAACTGGCTAAACCAGGATTTGATTATAGAAGCTGGGGCTAGGCGGTGGCATAGATCATAGAGGAGACACAGGGGTTTATTTACTAAAGCTGAAGAGTGCAAAATCAGGCTCACTTGTACATAGAAACCAATCAGCTTTCAGGTTTTATTGCCAAAGCTTAATTGAACTAGCTGAGGTTAAAAGCTGATTAGTGTCTATGCAGAAGAGAGCCTGATTTTGCACTCTTCAGCTTTAGTAAATAAACCTCACAGAGTACCAGTGGAGTCTCAGAAAAAGCCAGATTAGGGTTAGGGTTTTAGGGTTAGGGGGTTAGGGTTAGGGTTAGGGGTTAGGATTAGGGTTAGGGTTTTCCTTTGAAGAACAAGGTTAAGACTCAGGGATTGGAATAGGGACCTGCTCCAAAGGTCAAAGGTCAGAAGGCGTGTCCCCAGAGGTCAAAGGTCAAGAGGTGTGGCTGACCCACCCCCACCAAAGTGTTCCGCCTACCCCAACTAAGTCGGGGAATGAACAAAGTTGGGGAATGAACAGGGAAAGCCAGAGATCTGTGGAGCCATCTCGTTTTCACAAGCATGGGTTTCGCTGCTGATGACTCCCAGGTTGCGGCCCTCTGGTTCAACTGATCTGACAAGTGTATAGAGATGCAAAACTTTTCAACTTTTTAACTTTTTTTATTTTTATTTTAGAGCAGGTAAGGGTTAGATTCCATTGCCTAGTTTGTATGTGTCTTCCCTGGGGAGATTAGCCCTCTCTATTAACCTTACTTAAAAAGGAAGTAAACCCTGATGACAGTGGCGGCTGGTGCTCAAAATTTTTTGGGGGGGCGCAAACAAACTGAAAAAAAAAAAAAATCAATTGCAGCCACTGTGTCATCAAATGCAGCTACTGTGCCATCAAACGCAGCTACTGCGCCCATCAATTGCCACCACTGTGCCCATCAAACGCAGCCCCTGTGCCCATCAAACACTGCCAGTGTGCCCATCAATTGCTGCCAGTGTGTCCATCAAATGCCGCTACTGTGCCCCATCAATTGCTGCCAGTGTGCCCATCAATTGCCGCCACTGTGCCCCATCAAATGCTGCCAGTGTGCCCATCAATTGCCGCTACTGTGTCCCATCAAATGCTGCCAGTGTGCCCATCAATTGCCACTATTGTGCCCCATCAAATGCTGCCAGTGTGCATCGCCCGGAACTTACCTGTCTCGCAGCGGGTCAGCTGCGGCGTCCTGCACGCTCCTCGGTGTCTTCTTCCGTCCTCATTATCAGGCGTCCAATCACAGCGCCTGACGTTTCAGCCAATCAGGTGACAGGTAACAGACCCGAGCACCTGATTGGCTGAGAGGCGGGTCAGTGTTAGCAAAGCAAATTCCTTCGCTTTATTAACACAGCTGAGTGAACAGCGAACGCACAGCATTGTGCCCGCTGTTCACCTTTTTGGGTGCATATTAGAGCCTATGGCTCTAATCAGGTGCTTCCAAAAAACACCCCCGCCGCTGTAATTCAGCTGCCCGGTGCCCGAAAAGGGTCCAGACACCTGAATAGGGGATGTCAGCGGCAACCATAGATAGAGTCATGCAATGATCTTCCTGATGGGTTTTACTTCCTCTTTTGTTCCCTGCAAACCATGCAAAGTAAAAGCATAATGGGCTACTACGCATCGTATACTAGCCCATTATGTTCCACTTACCTGCAATCAAAGGCAGCAATGTCCCAGTTGCAGGCCGCATCCATCTTCGCCCCTCTTCCTTCCGAGGTCACAGACTCCGGCTGTGTGACTGGCCGGAGCCGCGTGATGTCACTCCCGCACATGCACGAGCCGGAGCCATCAGCGGAGGGCCGTTTCTTCACAGCGCATGCGCTGATGACATCATCGGTGAACTACAAGGTAAATATCTCCTAAACGGCGCATGTTTAGGAGATATTTACAGTACCTATAGGTAAGCCTTATTCTAGGCTTACCTATGGGTAGAAGTTCTAAAAAAGGGTTTACAACCACTTTTACACTTGCGGCAGTGTCTAATAACACCATGAAAGGCATTTTTCCTAACTTTGCGTCTTCATTCATATACATAGGGGTTTGCAGTGGCGGCCGGTGGTAATTTTCTTTGGGGGGGGTGGCAAACCAGTCACCCCCGTCGGTCACTCGGTCCATCGGCGGGCGGGGCTGGTGCCCTTACCCCATCTATGCAGCGCTTTTCCCGGGCTGTCAGCAGTGGCGGCTCTCTCGTTCTCCTGCTCTCCACGGGAGATGGCTCTGGTTCTCGTTTCCTCCCAATTTCTCGGCGGTCAATTGGGAGTCTTCTCTTTTCGGTCAATCAGAAAATGGGTCTCACACCCACTTCTGATTGGCCGGATTGAGGATCAGCGTTACAACAGCGAATATTCATTTTCTGTTATAACACCTGGATGGGCTCATGGCGCAATGCTCTGCGCCACGATCCCGCATATTTTGAAGCCTATTAGAGCCTATGGCTCTAATCAGGTGCTTAAAAAAAAACACCCCCGCCGCTGTAATTCAGGTGCCCGGCATCCTGATAAGGGCTGGACGCCTGAATAGGGGGTGGCAGCAGTGGCCGTGCATAGATTCATGCTAAGCATGAATCTATCCATTAGTCATATAGGGGGTGGAGAGAGGGGGCGGTACCCGGGCGCCCCTAATGTACGGGCTGCTGCTGGGGGTTTGTTTATTGATATTTTCATTCACAATTCACACAACATTACCCC
The DNA here is from genome assembly GCA_037952925.1 of Lithobates clamitans. Lineage (NCBI taxonomy): Eukaryota > Metazoa > Chordata > Amphibia > Anura > Ranidae > Lithobates > Lithobates clamitans. The sequence goes on along the minus strand of JBBGZY010000083.1, from coordinate 894,292 downwards.
AAGATTAAAACTTTTTTATTGAATTCAATTGGAAAATTGTGTGAAAGTTGTGCCAGGCTTGGAGGAGTGCCGGAGGAGAGAGGAGTGAACATTAGAGAGGAAGCAATGGGCAGGAGGAGAGAGGAGTGAACATTAGAGAGGAAGCAATGGGCAGGAGGAGAGAGGAATGAACAGTAGAGGTGAAGTGATGTGCAGGAGGAGAAATGCAGTGTAAATGCCTGAGTGTATATAGTTGTCCCAGCAAGTTCTTCAAAATTCCATTGGGCATTCCATACTTCCTATACCCCATCCAAGTTCAGATCCCTCAATAAAACATAAAACCATACCAGACCACATGCCCTCAACATTGATTTTAATAATGCTTAAAGTGAAACAAAAAAATATATATTCCTTTAAATATCGTGCCTGGTGGTCCCCTTAGTCTGCCTGTAAAGTGGCACATCGGTGCAATGTGTAGAACATGCTGTAGCAATAATGAAATTTCTAAAGGAAAACATTTCATGTAAACTTGCTTGCGGCTGTAATGTATTGCTGGCTCCCGGCAATATAGATTAAAAAATCAAGGAAGAAAACAGCGTAGAGTCCCCCCCCAGTCCCTACCAGGCCCCCTCAAAATCCATACTAGACCCTTATACGAGCATGCAACCTGGAGATCAGGATAAGGGGGAACAAGCGAGCGCTGCACCCCCCCGCCCCAAAGCACCTTGTCCCCATGTTGATGGGGACAAGAGCCTCTTCCCGACAACCCTGGGCTGCGAGCAGGGGGCTTATCGGAATCTGGAAGCCCCCTTTAACAAGGGGACCCCCAGATCCCGCTATCGGTACATTATACCTCTACGCCATCACCAAAGAAAGTGTCAAAAAGTAAAAACCACAACAGACAGTTTTTGACAATTCCTTTATTAAAAAAGAAAAAGAAAAAAAATGTCCCGCGATGTCTATCCATCTTCAATTACGCCGACCGACGGACCCGAAAAGTAGAAAAAATGTAAAAAGCAATGCATTATAGCCGCGAGCAAGTTTAAATTACATTTTTTCCTTTAGAAATGTCATTTTGGTGCGGCATGTTCTACACATTGCACAGATGCACCACTATACAGGCAGATCAAAGGGACCCCCAGGCACGATATTTAAAGGAATATTTAATTTTTATTATTTCACTTGCATTATTAAAATCCCTGCTCCTGAAAAACTTTTTTTTTGCATTGATACATGTACCCTAGCACAGTACCCGGGTCCCCATACACTTTTTATGGCAATAACTTGCATATAAGCCTTTAAAATGAGCACTTTTGATTTTTCATGTTCGTGTCCCCTAGACTTTAATAGGGTTTGCTTGTTCGCTAGAACTTTTTGCATGTTCGCAGTGTTTGGTGTGAACTGAACTGGGGGGTGTTCGGCCCTTCCCTAATGGTGTGTTATATCTCCCATGATCTCTCCTGTTGAGGTCTGTTTATATTATTATGGAGGGTGCAGCTTAATGGTCTTCTTTGATGTTGATGATTCTTGTGATAAAACATTTCAGTATAATATAATTCTGCAAACGATTACATAATATGTTTGCAGCAAATATTGTTTATTCATAATCACCTAACATTGCGATTCCTTTAGACCAAAACCGCTAAATGACAAGCCAACTTATTATAGTCTCTTTAAAGCCAAATGATCACCCCAGAGTATTCCATATTCCTAATCCTCCGTGGAGTCCCTCGGCGAGCGTGCAGGTTAATGTGACTTAATGAGACATGTCAGAGTTGTCTTAATGAGACAAGAACAAATAGCAGCAATTAAACCCTTTAATAATTAGCTGTCAAAAATTTTTAATCACTTACCGCCCGCCATATAGCAATATGACATCGGCAAAGTAGCAATATCCTGACCGGACGTCATACGGCGTTGCCAGAATATCAAGCCGCTGCGTGCCCCCGGGGCATTGCAGAGATCGTTGTTGCTGTGTGTCAGTCTGATACACCGCAACTCCAATCTAGGTAAAGAGTCTCTGTCAGAGACTCTTTACCATGTGATCAGCCGTGTCCAATCACGGCTGATCACAATGTAAACAGGAAGAGCAGTCGAACGGCTTTTCCTCACTCGTGTCTGTCAGACGCGAGTAGAGGAGGGCCATATTGGCTGCTCTTCTGATGGGGGGGGTCTGCGCTGATTGATTATCAGCACAGCCCCCCCCCCCAGGATGCCCACACTGGACCACCAGGAATGGCACCAGGACCACCAGGGATGCCCACCACTAGTCACCACAAGGTATGCCACACGTGGCCACCAGGGATGCCAATCAGTGACCACAATGGATGACAATCAGTGCCCACAATGGGCATAACTGATTGGCAGGCATTATTTGGCACCATCAGTACCATCCATTAATGTACATTAGTGCCACCTATCAGTGCCCATCGATGCCCATCCGTGCCACCTTTCAGTGCCCATCCATGCTGTCTATCAGTGCCCATCCGTGCCACCTATCAGTGCCACCTTTCTGTACCCATCAATGCAACCTATGTGTACCCATCAGTGCTGCATATCAGTGCCACCTATCAGTGCCGCCTATCAGTGCCCCATCAGTGCCGCATAATAGTGCCCATCATCAGTGCCCATCAGTGCCACCTCATCAGTGCAACATCATTAGTGCCAACTCATCAGTGCCCATCAATGCTGCCTTATCAATGCCCATCAGTGCAGCCCCATCAGTGCACATCAGTGAAGGAGATGAAACTACCAAGCTCCTCATTCACTCCCTTGTTATCTCTCGCCTTGACTATTGCAACTCCCTTCTCATTGGCCTGCCTCTCCATAGGCTCCTCCCCTCTTCAGTCTATCATGAATGCTGCTGCCAGACTTATCCACCTTACCAACCGCTCAGTGTCTGCCAACCCTCTCCTCCAATCCCTACACTGGCTCCCAATCACCCAGCGAATTAAATTCAAAATACTAACCACAACATACAAAGCCATTCACAACTCTGCCCCAAGCTACATCACCAATCTTGTCTCCAAATATCACCCAAATCGTCCCCTCTGCTCTTCTCAAGACCTCCTACTCTCAAGCTCTCTCGTCTCCTCCTCTCATGCTCGTCTCCTGGATTTCTCCGGAGCCTCTCCCATCCTCTGGAACTCGCTACCTCCACTTGTCCGGCTATCCCCTACTCTTGCTACCTTCAGGCGGTACCTGAAAACTTATCTCTTCAGGAAAGCCCATAACGTCTCTAACTAATCTTTTACCACTTCCATCAGCTCATTCCCCACAGTTACAACCTTTTGTACCACTTGCCCCACCCTATTAGATTGTAGGCTCTTCTGAGCAGGGCCCTCTTAATCCTCTTGTATTTTATTGTTTTATAACTGTACTGTCTCCCTTTTATATTGTAAAGCGATGCATAAACTGTTGGCGCTATATAAATCCTGTATAATAATAATAATAATAATGAGTATGTGTAATTATCAGGGTCATTTCAGAGGGGTGCGCATTCATGATGACAACTAGGGATGAGCCGAACACCCCCCTGTTCGGTTCACACCAGAACTTGCGAACAGGCAAAAAATTTGTTCGAACACACGAACACCGTTAAAGTCTATGGGACAAGAACATGAATAATCAAAAGTGCTCATTTTAAAGGCTTATATGCCCCTTCAGGTCTGGTATGGATTTTAAGGGGAACCCCGCGCCAAAATAAAAAAAAAATTGGCGTGGGGTCCCCCCAAAAATCCATACCAGACCCTTATCTGAGCACGCAACCTGGCAGGCCGCAGGAAAAGAGGGGGGGACAAGAGAGCGCTCCCCCTCTTGAACCGTACCAGGCCACATGCCCTCAACATTGGGAGGGTGCTTTGGGGTAGCCCCCCAAAACACCTTGTCTCCATGTTGCTGGGGACAAGGGCCTCATCCCCACAACCCTTGCCCGCTGGTTGTGGGGGTCTGTGGGCGGGGGGCTTATTGGAATCTGGAAGCCCCTTTAACAAGAGGACCCCCAGATCCCGACCCTCCCCCCTGTGTGAAATGGTAAGGGGGTACAAGAGTACCCCCCTACCATTTCACAAAAAAACTGTCAAAAATGTTAAAAATGACAAAAGACAGTTTTTGACAATTCCTTTATTTAAATGCTTCTTCTTTCTTCTATCTTCTTTCTTCTATCTTCTATCTTCCTTCGGTTTCTTCCTCCATCTTCTTCTTTTTCTGGTTCTTCTGGTTCTTCCTCCGGTGTTCTCGTCCGGCATCTCCTCCGCGGCGTCTTCTTATCTTCTTCTCCAGCCGCTGCGCATCCATGATGGCATGGAGGGAGGCTCCCACTGTGTGACGCTTCTCCTCTTCTGACGGTTCTTAAATAACGGAGGGCAGGGCCCCCCAGTGACCCCACCCCCCTCTGAAGCACGGGGACTTGACGGGGGCTTCCCTGTGGTATTCCCCGTGACGTCAGAGGGGGCGGGGTCACTGGGTGGCCCCGCCCTCTGTTATTTAAGAACCGTCAGAAGAGGAGAAGCGTCACACAGCGGGAGCCTCCCTCCATGCCATCATGGATGCCATCATGGATGCGGAGCGGCCCGGAGAAGAAGATGAAGAGAAGAAGATGCCACGGAGGAGATGCTGAACGAGAACACTGGAGGAAGAACCAGAAGAACCAGAAGAAGAAGAAGATGGAGGAAGAAACCGAAGGAAGATAGAAGATAAAAGAAAGAAGAAGCATTTAAATAAAGGAATTGTCAAAAACTGTCTCTTGTCATTTTTAACATTTTTTACAGTTTTTTAGTGAAATGGTAGGGGTACTTTTGTACCCCTTACCATTTCACACAGGGAGGAGGGCCGGGATCTGGGAGTCCCCTTGTTAAAGGGGGCTTCCAGATTCTGATAAGCCCCCCGCCCGCAGACCCCCACAACCACCGGGCAAGGGTTGTGGGGATGAGGCCCTTGTCCCCATCAACATGGGGACAAGGTGTTTTGGGGGGCTAACCCAAAGCACCCTCCCAATGTTGAGGGCATGTGGCCTGGTACGGTTCTCGCCCCCCCTTCTTTTCCTGCGGCCTGCCAGGTTGCATGCTCGGGTAAGGGTCTGGTATGGATTTTTGGGGGGACCACATGCCAATTTTTTTTTACATTTTGGCGCGGGGTTCCCCTTAAAATCCATACCAGACCTGAAGGGCCTGGTATGGAATTAAAGGGGACCCCCCACGTCATTTATTTTTTAAAATTTTGGTTTGGGGTTCCCCTTTGGGGAATTCCCATGCCGTTTTTATCAATGAACTTTTATGTGTATTGTCGGACCGGCAATTCATTAATAGCCATAAGTAGTTTTAAATGACTTTTTTTCCTTTGAAATGTAATTTTGCTGTCAGACTGTTCTAAACACGGCAAACATGCGCCCCTTTACAGGCATACTATAGCCACCCACCAGGTACGAAATTTAAAGGAATATTACACTTTTATTGTTTCACTTTAAGCATTATTAAAATCACTGCTCCCTTTTTTTTGCATTGATCCATGTCCCCTGAGGCAGGGCCCAGGTCCCCAAACACTTTTTATGACAATACCATGCATATAAGCCTTTAAAATTAGCACTTTTGATTTCTCCCATAGACTTTTAAAGGGTGTCCTGCGGCTTTCAAATTTGCCGCGAACACCCCAAATTGTTCGCTGTTCAGCGAACTGGCGAACAGCCGATGTTCGAGTCCAGCTCAAAGCTCATCCCTAATGACAAAACACCACTTCTAGTGTAAGTCTGATTGTCGGGTGATAGAGGATTTGGCAGAGAGATTCTGTCTTCAGCCATGGGAGGCCCGTCTGTTTACAATTGGCAAAAGACTGTTCAAATTGAACCCATCCTTTAGTTGAATTGGGGGCACATCAGCTCAAGATCCGTGACAAATGTGCCGCTTTATGATACCTAACAGGGTCTGGCAGACCTATTTTCTTCATGTGGAGATTTGAATAAGATAAATTTGTAATAAGATAGGAGTGCTGCATTGTATACACTTTGTAACTATTAATGCATTAATAAACACATTTATGATCTACAGTGTAAGCACTCTTACAGTAACGGACACCTTCCTGGTCTACAGTAACTACTCTTACAGCAAAGAACACCCTCCTGATCTATAGTGTAGGCACTATCATAGTAAACTATACCCACCTGGTCTATAGTAACTATTCTTAAAGCTGGGAAAATCTTCTTGGTCTTCAGTGCAAGCACTCTTACAGTAAAGAACACCCAAATGGTCTACAGTAATTACAGTGCCCTGAAAAAGTATTCATACCCCTTTGAAATTTTAACATTTTGCCATGTTGCAACCAAAAACATAAATGTATTTTATTGGGATTTTATGTGATAGACCAACACAAAGTGGCACATAATTGTGAAGTGGAAGGAAAATGATAAACGATTTTCAACATTTTTTACAAATAAATATGTGAAAAGTGTTGCGTGGGTTTGTATTCAGCCCCCTTTACTCTGATACCCCTAACTAAAATCTAGTGGAACACATTGCTTTCAGAAGTCACCTAATTGGTAAATAGTGTGTAATTTAATCTCAGTTCAAATACAGCTGTTCTGTGAAGCCCTCAGATGTTTGTTAGAGAACCTTGGTGAACAAACAGCATAATAGATGTATCAAAGACCCTGAATTGCTGTATCTAGGACAAACTGAATTGGCTCTAAAGCCAATAGTACACAGAAATTCCGGGGGTTCTATACATCCTGTGTAATATAAAAATTTTGGTTAACCTGTGTGAGGGTGAGAGAGACACAAAGGGGAGGACCCGAAGAATCTCTTCCCAAGCATTGTTAGAAATAGGCACAATATTCTGTTTCCACTTTAGAGGACAAGTGGAATTAATGAATAGTAGTCTCTTATAGAGACAAGTAAGTACCGGAGATAAGGCCTTTAGAAGAGGTTACTTGAGCTACTCTCTCCAACACAGGCCCAGGAGAAAACCAAACAGGAGAGGTAGAAAATTGGGTTTGTAGTACATAGTGCAGCTGCAAAAATTGATAAAACCACATCTGGTTCAGGGGAAATTCCATCGACAGCCGCTCAAAGGGTTTAAGTGAACCCCTCTCGTATAGCTGTGAAAGAATAAGTACCCCTGCCCGTTCCCACCACTGAAAGCCCTGCAGGGTTGATAGCTCGGGGAGGCTGTCGGTGCCCCAAATAGGGGTATATTGAGTGAGGGAAAAAAAAACCCCATTGAGTACCACACCTTGAACAACAGCACAAAGGTGGGCATACTGGAAAAGACAGAAGACCTCGAAAACCCCTCCAGGGCAAGCAACAGTGGGCGTCCCCGCCAGCTGCTGCAGCAGGCATAAGGGGAATGTAATATGTATGTAATGTTTACCGAATCCTTCCTTTCCTGAATAAATACAATGAGTGATCAATTCCAATCACTGTTCATTCATAACTGAAGCATAGTAAACTGTGTGTACTATGCTTCAGTTTGTAAATGAACAGGAGCCTCTGTATAGAGCGCTTTCTGATTATTCAATGCCCAGTGCAGCTGAGGCCGCAGAGAAAGGGTCTGCAGAATTGATATGCCTTTCTCTGTCTCAAAAGTGTGATATCAGGGGTTTATTAGCTCCCTCCCCAACAACATTGTGAAAAATAAATATAAAAAATGTAAGAAATTAAAAAAAAAATAATAATAATAAAGGAAAGTGTAAAAAAAATTAAAAAAAATAATTAAGGGCACATTCACTCGGGTTCTCTGGCTCATACAGGGTGAATGATCAGTTTGTTTTTGCGGTTGGAGCCACCGGGAACCCTATGAGGATGCATCTGCTGTATGAACACAGCCACAGGTCTTAATATGACATGAGTGCATGGTTGGGTGAGTGGCCCCCAATGCACACTGTTTGTGTTCAGGACATTACACCTGCAACCATACGCCTGAGAAAGTAGGACTCGGGGCTGTGTTCATACAGCTGCTGCATCTCTATAGTAAAAAAGGGGGTAAAAAAACTGCACCAAGGTAAACGCCTATGGGTGATATCCAAGGTAATCAATAAACACCTATAGTGGTATACAAGATGTGAAATGGAAGCAGCAATTCTCTTATACAACATCAATATATATAATAATATATAATAATTAAATTAAATAGAAACATTAGAATCGCGCAAGACCAGTGAATATGAGTAAACCGTAAATGAATTAAATGTAATGTGCAAATCATTGACAGTTTAAAATAAATAGTGAAACACAAATATTAAATATTAAATATACATCCCATAAACATTAAATGTCAGTGGTTGTAAAGAAAAGAACATTAAGTGATAAAAAAAAATGTAACTAAAGAAGAGTAAAAATAAAAGTACAAATAAACAGTCTCAGTGAGTGGCTGGAAATAGCAACATCCACCCATGCACAAATAGTGCCGGTTCACAGAGGGGCGACTTGTCAGGTGACCTAGCCGCCTGACAAGTCGCCTCCCATTCTGTACTACGGAACCGTTCTAATAGGAGCGACGCAAGTCGCTCCGACTTAGAAAAAGGTTTCTGTAGTATTTTTGGGGTGACTTCAGGGGACTTGCATTGACTTCTATACAGAAGTTGTTTTGCAAGTCGCTTCTGAAGTCGTGTGCAGGTCGTGCCGCCCCTGTGTGAACGGGAACATAGGGAGTCAAGTCCGTCCAAGAAATTGAGATGACTCTTCTTCTGCTGTGTGATACAAACATGTGATCAACCACCGCTATTGAAGAAATCACTTCTTACCAAACGACCATGATCCCCCACTACAGAGGATCATGGTAAGCATATAATGGCTGTGACTCTGGAATACACCAAGCGTGATGACTTTCTGTCGGATCCACAGATCACCTCATTGGAAAACAAGCTCATGGGATGCACACAGCGTGTAATGAAACATAAGGGCTCCAATAGTGTAAAACCAATTCCTAGATGTGGCAGCTGCATTCATTTTTTTAAGCTTCCTTTCCCTCTATCTTCCCTTGGTTATCTAGCCAGTATGTATGATATCTATAAACAGATTATCAATCCTTTCCTAGCAAAGGAACATTGCAATAGTCTGTATACAATAAGGATACATCAAAAGTCACTTAACTTCCCATATAGCTGGCCAATAATTTCCTTAGCTAACAGGACTCCCGGTGTTCTGCCGAGAAAGTTCCGCTCGGCGGCTAAGTTCCCCCCTGTACGGCACAGGCACTGATCCGGCGGAAGTAGCCGAAGCAAAATAGCTGAAAATCAGCTGTACACGGCGCCTGTAAGAGGGCCCCTCGCGGGCTCGCTTCGCTCGGCACGCTTCAGGCACGGCCTCGCTTCGCTTGGCTCTTTTTGATTCCCCCTCTAGGTCCACTTGGATGGTGGGGAAGGAACCTGGACCCAGAGCGCAGGCGCCGTGTACAGCTGATTGAAGCGTTTGAGCTTCGGCTATCTCCGGCGGCTGACAGTAGTCCGTACTGCGCAGGCGCTGCGCCTGCGCAGTACAGGGGGGAACTTATCCGTCGAGGGAACATTCTCGGCAAGACACCGGCATCAAGTGATTGCAGGAAAACTGATTCTTGATCTTGCCAGTCTCTTTCTGTCCTAGTGGAGCAGATGTGATGGATCCCTGTTACAGAGATCAGACTTGCTTGTGAAATATGACCGTCTATCTCTATAGCAAAACATAGCCCACCTACACATAGGTCCAACCACATAAAAAACACTGATTCACACTCTACAGGCCACAATACCCATGTGAATGAGCCCCAAGACCTCATTCACACACCAGAGCCCCCCCCCCCCCCTCCCCACACAAGATTTCACAGAGCTCCCCTTTACATTAATGTTCACAGAGTTCCCCGTTTCATTAGACTGCAGAGTTCCTCTTTGCATCACAGTCCACAAAGTTCTCCCTTACATCAGAGTCCACAGAGTTCCCCGTTACATGAAAGTCCACAGGGCTCTCCCTTAAAGTGTAAGGGAGAACTCTGCGAACCCTGTTGTAAAGGAGAGCATGGTGGACCCTGATGTAAAGGGGAATAAAGGGGATAAAACATAGGTGAATGCACATGTATTGCAGAGATATGCTGAACATTTTTTTAATGTTTTGTCCAGACATACACTTGTACCTCAAAATGTGCCTACTTTAGTTCGTCCATTATGTTCCACTGCAGCTCTCCTGTAAGCAGAGAAGTACAGTATTGCTGGGATGATTTACACTTGCATTTTGTATACCTAATTCTCAATACACTTGTACTATACACACAGATAAGTCATAACCAAAATTGAATGCTGATAAATTGCATGAGCTTATTTAATAACACAATGGGGGTTATTTACTAAAGGAAAATCCACTTTGCACTGAAAGTGCACTTGGAAGTAAAGTCCCTGTAATCCGAGGGGGACATGCAAGGAAAATAAAAAACAGCATTTTAGCTTGCACATGATTGGATGATATAATCAGCAGAGCTTCCACTCATTTCAGGTCTACCCTCTAGATTTAGAGCGACTGCACTTCCAAGTGCACTTTCAGTGCACTTTCAAGTGCACTTGCAGTGCAAAGTGGATTTGCCTTTTGAAAATAACCCCCAATATCCAATACATAAATGTGTTTCCTACAATCAGGTGCTTTCAAATTAACAGCTGAGAGCTGAAAGCTTGAATGTGATTGTGGCTACAGGCAACAAACCGGCCAAGCTCAACCCTCCTTCACCGCTATCTAATGGTGCTCCCCAATGAATGAACTACTCATAGTCACATATGGACTGCCGCAGAGGGATCTGTTGAGAGGGTCCCTGACCCACACAACAATTATAACTAATTGTTAAGCCTTTCTTCAACCCAAACCTGAAGGAGAGTTCTCCATTAACACAGAGTCCACAGCTTTTAGTACCCTGGAATTGCTCCTTATGCACCTCTTCTCACTGCATAATACTTTCATACTTACCTTTCCCCCCTTACTGGCCTTTTGAGTTTCCTCATCTCTGCCTAGCTGGATTAAGGGGCCCCCCACTCCCAGAACCTAACTCAATCTTAACTGCTGCTGAGCTTCCCCCCTTGAGGCATCTTCACTGCTTTTGCACACCAACAATAAAGGGCCACACCATTGCTAGCAGAAACCTACTTTAAAGTATTTCTCATAATTACTACATACCTAAGGACAGGACTAGGTTGCTATATTTGTGTTAAACTCACAGGCCTAAGATTACCCCCTTGTCTGAGATCTCTTCACTGGCTTAGCCTGTTATACTTCTTTGTAGTTTTCCACTGTCACTTGGAACATAACCTCTCAGTCGGAGAGTTACTGTTTTTTGCTTTTAGTATTGCAGTATATGCTGAGTTTGGCCTTAAGGATACTTGGGTTATTGCATTGTATTTATATTGTACTGTTTTATGCATTTACATTGAACTACTGATCTGCTTTGTTACATCTTAAATTTGGTCTGTCAATGCAGTCTGCTTATTTTCCTAAAACGGCTGGCATGTATCATCTTTGCATGACCACAGGGAATTGCCAGCCAAACTATTCTGGTGGTGTCAGTGGAAGTGAGGTTTCACCTACGGCTAGAGAGCAGAGAACCCTATGATACATGTGGGGGCTTATCCGGCATACTCTTCTTGATGTGCCTGTGAGCTAGAAGAATGAGAAACAAAGCCTACCACTGTTGTAGAGTGGTGCCAAAAACAAAACAAGCAGCTGTACTTGTGTGTGGTGTATGACATCCCTAGTGGGGCCTGAACCAAAGGGCTAGTGAAACAGATGTTAATCAAACAGCTTCCAGGTCATTGGGTGTTCATTCTTGATCTGATGGCCAATCCAGGTGCAACCCTCCTGCAGCTTTGCAATTTTCTGCCTGAAAGGAGTCACAGCATGCTATAGCGGCCTCTATGTTTGGGCCAAATTATTCTGGCATGACCAGGGGTCAGGTTCAGAGACCAGTAACTAAAGCAGTAGAGAAGCTCCCACCGACCAACTGGACCAGCCAGTGTTCACCAGAGCTCCTAATGATGGAGATGGGTTTTCCTGCTTGTTAGTACCAGGTAGCAGTCCTCAGGATCGTGCACCAGGAGGTGAGCAAGCCAGGTCCAGTAGCAGATATAGCAGGTAGGGATCAAGCAAAAGCATAGTCAGTAAACAAGCCAAAGGATGGCAACAAGTGATTACAGGTTGGGATCAAGCAGAAGCATAGTGGAGGAACAAGCCAAAGATCGGTAATAAGTAATAGCAGAGATATCAATGGCAGCACCAATGACAAGAGCGAGATATTATCTGGGAAGAGCACAATAATCTGACAGAAAGCGCAGAGGCATTGCTAAAATATGAGTTTTATGGGAGCAGCAAAGAGTTCAAGAGAAACAATGTTCAAGGCAAGATTTTTCAAGGAATTGTCCAGAAAGTTGTCCATCATCCCTTGTCCATCATCCATGGCTCAGCAAGAAGAGACATTGCCAGACACAGCAGAGGTTGCAGGATCAGACCCAATTCACCACAAAATTTGGTAGGCAGAGCCCCTGAAGAGTTATCTGTAGATATTTTCTGTCCAAAGATTCCTCTCTGCCACCAGAATGAAGAGAAGTTGCCAAAGCACAGCTTTTAAATTGACAAAAAGCGTTCTCAAGAAAAAAGTGTTTGACGTAGGGTGTGCAAAAAGTGCCCAACATCGCATTCATCTACAAGAGGACAGGCCATTTCAAGGAAGATCCAGATGCATCCTGCTGGCATACTTAAAGGATCTCAGAGAACAGATTGCAAAACTGAAAAGACCAGGAATAATAATAATAATAATAATAACAACAATAATAATAATAATATGAGAGTAAAGAAGCACCTTTGCCTCTCTCATTATGGGGGTGAGAAAGAAGAATGAGGTTTTAAGAATATGTATTGACTATCATATTCTCAACAACAGAACTATCCCAGATCAATACATCGCCTGTCAAATTGAAGATGCTCTACAATGTCTATTCCAGCTTAGTGGTTTAGTGTGCTGGACCTAAGAAGTACCATGATACCATGATGCTGGGTACCATGAAATCTCGAAGCATCATGACAATGGAGAGAAAACCTCTTAATTTGCCAAGTGGATTCTTTGAGTTCGAATGCAACGTGGACTGTTGGGGGCCCCAGCAACCTTTAAGCATTTAATGGAAAAGGTTGTTCATGACATGAACCTTTATTGAAGTGCTCACGTACCTAGATGATATCATCATCTTTGGGCAAACTCTAGAAGAACAAAAGGAGCAGCTGGAAAAAGTCTTGATGTATCTATATAAAGAGGAGTTTAAATGATCTCTTGAAAAGTGCCAGTTCTATCAATTGTTGGTCACTTACCTTGGGCATGTTGTCTGCACTGAGGGATTGGCCACTAACGCCAAAAAGTTGGAGGCTGTCACCACCTGACCCAGCCCCTGGAATGTGAACTAGCTGAGATCATTTTTGGGATTCTGTTTTTATTACAGAGGGGTTTGCAAAGATAGGCTGACCTTTTATCAAACTTCTGCAAATCGAAGTAGATGAGGAGGAGCAAGGGACCTCAGAAGGAGTTCGCTCAACCAAAGGACCTCAAAAGTCCCAAGAGTCCATAGAGGTTGAATGCACTGACCAATGCGAACAGGCTTTTATCCAGTTGAAGTGGAGTTTAACTAAAACTCCAGTATTAGTCTATGCTTACTCAGCCAAGCTCTATGAACTGCATGTTGATGCCAGCAGAGATAGGATGTGTACTGTTACATGAGCAAAAGTCAAAGCCAAAGCCAAGAAAGCTTGAGATGCTTCTAATGCCAAAGGTCAGCAAAACAATATTAACTATGACCTGGGAGTAAGGGTCCATGATCTTCAGCCGGGACACAGAGTGTTGCCAAGAAACCTGGAACCCTCTGGATAGCATAAGATAGCTGACTGGGGTACAATGCCTCTGAAGAGGTGGCATCAAAATCATCTACTGCCTCTGAGTGAGGCCATCAGAGTACCTGTAAGCACCAAGATGCCAAAAATAAAAGAAGATTTGAAGCAATCAGAAGTAAGAGCTCATGCTATGCAGTGGCACAATCAAGGACTAGAGATAGGGTTTTTCTTGGGAAATTCTGGAGAGATCTAGGTCTTTTGCCGGAAGAAACTAACCCATACAGACATGTGCTCTTGGCTGAAACTGTACACAGACCAGGGTGTCATCTCAGAGTGGTGCAGGGACCAGAGAGCATGGACCTGTTGCTTTTGCTGAGCCTGTGCAGTGATTGCTGAACTGGGACCAGAGCTAGGAGGACCCATTGCTGTGAGTGTTAACAGCAAGGACCTGAGCTGAGAGACAGAACCTGAGGGCCTGTTTGGGAGGGTTGAGTACCTAAGGACCGCAGACCTCCAAGTATTCTGGACCTGATTCCTGTGTACAAGGACATCCGTGTGCAGTTGAGTAGTGTGAAGACACAAGTGGTTACCCAGAGTAACCAAAGTCTTACAGCAGCCTGTTGATAGCGTGTACCTGTTATAGGTGACACGGCCTCTAGCAGTGAGGGAGATAGTGTTTATATACTCGATAGATAGAATAGATAGCATAGATAGATAGATAGATAGATAGATAGATAGATAGATAGATAGATAGATAGATAGATAGATAGATAGATAGATAGATAGATAGATAGATAGATAGATAGATAGATAGATAGATAGATAGATTGCTGTATTTTGTGAATTTTTCTATTCCTTTAACTAGTTACCATCCTCCCACCATCAAATGACGGCGGGGCAGTGCGGCTCTTGTTCTGGAACGACGTTATATGATGGCATCCCAGAACGGCGATGGTAGCCACGCTGTATTGCTAGGACACGGCGCGACCCTGATCTCTGTAAAGAGCCACATCTGCGGCTCTTTAACCATGTGATCGGCTGTGTCCAATAACAGCCGGTCACATGTAAACACAGAGATGCCGGTAATCGGCGATCCTCGCCTTACACTGACAGAGTGTGTGGCGAGGAGAGCCGATCTCCTCACAGGAGACATCTATACATGTAATCAGGGCTCTGACCATCAGTGCCCCGATTACAATAGCGACACCAGTGCCACAAATCATTGTCGGGGATGAGTGCCCACCAGTGCCAGCAATCAGTGCCCACCACTGCCATAAGTGCCACAAATCAGTGCCCATTAGTGATGCCAGTCCGTGCTGGCTATCAGTCCCGCCTATCAGTGCTGTCCATCAACGCCCATCAGTGTCGCCCATCAGTGCACATCAGTGAAGAAGAAAAATTACTTAATTACAAAATTTACTGACAGAAACTAAGTAAAAAAAAAATGTTTTCAAATTTTTTTTTTAGTAAAAAATAAAAAACCCAGCAGTGATTAAATATAATAGTTCTATTTGTGTGAAGAAAATGCTAAAAATTTCATCTGGGTACAGTGTAGCATGACCGCGCAATTGTCATTCAAAGTGCAATAGCGCTGAAAGCTGAAAAATGGCCTGGGCAGGAAGGGGGTGTAAGTGCCCTGTAAGTGGTTAAATAAAAGTGGGCTACCATACCCTTAAAAATGCAGTTCTGGACTGGCGCAACTTCTTGAAAATGCATGCGCCACTTGATTCTAATCACCCCGATCTTAAAATATATACAGTATATAAGGTCCACTTTTTAGCCATCACCCCAAGGTTCTAAGCCACCTAGCTGATTGAATGACATACTCACTGATCTTTGTGTAGGATTTTCATTGCAAAAGCATATAACAATGATCCTGAAAGCCTATTTAAAAATTGTTTAATTGCAGAAATATGGGGGCTCAAGTTTTTAACATAACTGTAATCAATCCTAGTCTTCAATAACTATTCTTCAAAAATGTTGTGGTTAGGAACAGGTAACTAGATTTAAACAGTCACATGCATTCTGCTATATAGCTCCCTAACAGTTATCCCTTGGATGATATCTATTTATTATTATTATTATTATTATTATTATTATACAGGATTTATATAGCGCCAACAGTTTGCGCAGCGCTTTACAACATGGGGCAGACAGTACACTTACAATATAACTCAATACAGGAGGGATTAGAGGGCCCTGCTCATTAGAGCTTACAATCTAGAAGGGAGGGTCAAGTGGAAACAAAAGGTAATAACTGTGGGGGATAAGCTGATGGAAAAAATGAAAATATAGTTGTTAGGTGTGGGTAGGATAGGCTTCTCTGAAGAGAAGGGTTTTCAGGGATCTTCTGAAAGCTAATAAAGTAGGAGATAAGCGGACAGATTGGGGTAAGGAGTTCCATAGGATTGGAGAGGCTTTGGAAAAGGCCTGGAGGCGAGCATGGGAGGAGGTGACAAGGGAGCTAGAGAGCAGGAGGTCTTGAGAAGAACGAAGAGAACGAGTAGGTTGGTATTTAGAGACTAAGCTAGTGATGTAGCTGGGGGCGAAATTGTGGATGGCTTTGTACGTAGTTGTTAGAATTTTTAATTTAATTATTTGGCTGAGCTGAAGCCAGTGGAGGGATTGACAGAGAGGAGTGGCAGACACAGAGTGATTGGTAAGGTGGATGAGTCTGGCAGCGGCATTCATAATGGATTGAAGAGGTGATAGATTATATAGATGTAAGCCAATGAGAAGGCAGTTGCAGTAGTCGAGGCAAGAGATGACCAGCGAGTGAATTAAGAGCTTTGTTATGTCATTGGTTAGAAAGGGGCGTATTTTGGAGATATTGCGGAGGTTGAGGCGGCAGGATTTGGACAGTGATTGGATGTGTTGCTTGAAGGAGAGTTCAGAGTCTAGGACTACACCTAGAACCTTGGCATGTGGAGATGGGCTTATAGTTGTGCCATCGATTTTGACAGAGAGATCAGGGGAAGAGGCATACGGGGGAGGAAAAATTATAAGTTCGATTTTGGCTAGATTGAGTTTAAGGAAGTAGTGAGACATCCAGACTGATATATCTGATAGTAAATTACTGATACGTGAGGAGACAGAGGGAGTGAGCTGAGGGGTAGAGAAATAGATTTGGGTGTCATTAGCATAGAGGTGGTATTGGAAGCAATGGGAGGCTAACTTTACCTATGGAAAACCTAAAGTAGGCCTAAAATCAGATATATGTAGTGAGCATGCACGCAAGTGATGTGCCATTGTAGCACTTCCAGGTATTTATATCTCTTGTAATGACGTTACTGAGAGGTCCACTTTAAACTTGCCATAGGCATTAGTAAACAGTTGGATGGGTATACATGAGTTCTTCATCATCTCACAATGTCTCCTGGGTTTACGTTCATGAAATTGGATCTTGGCTATACTTTATTATATGCATACTAAAGTATGTGCAGTTTGTATAGACTTCTTTCTGAAGTCTAAATATGGAATACATCCTGCCATCTGCTTGAGGGATTTCCCAGCCCTGGGGAATTAAATGTGACTCAGGTTCATCAGCTACAATGCTCCAATGTAATCCTATATATTGAGAACACAATGACAACTCTAGACTCTGCCGCAGATCTCCAGGGTGCAGGTACAGTACACAATACAGACCCTTTCTACACCTTATAGCGAGCACACCGCTGCTCATTACAAGAGCAAAGAAAATCATTCAGTCTACTGGGAGTTCACAGGCATTAGGTATGATTCACTAAAAATAAAATGTGCAAAAAGCAGCAACAAATCCCTGTAATGGGTACAATTACAATTCAGGATGTTGGCAATAATTTTGGGTGTATATAATTTTTTATTGCGTGTTGATAGGTTAAACTGTGCATCTTTCCTTTTAAAAAAATTGACTTTTAGAGTTAGGAGAGGGTTGGGTGTCCCATACTTCTTGAGGAAACACCACTTTGGGTTAAATTGGAAGCAGTGGATTGTGCACCAATGTCTATACATGACCTTCTGTGGCTACGTTCCTCCGCCAAAAGCAATCTATCTAATCCTATCACACAGTACTCTTTGTGGATCTGGGGTTATCTTAAGTACTGGAGGCCTACTCTCTCCACATCTATTTTTTTTTTTAACAGAAGATTTTATTGAACAAATCAGCATTACAATACAATAAATTAGTACAGTCAATGTGATGAGAAAAGTGACAACAGGATATGCCTTCAGTCAAAAGCCACTATTTAGCAGACATGTCAGTTATGCAAACGTCAGAAGATTCACCTAACAATACTTCTTATGGCATTAAAGCGTAATAACCTCTCAGGTAGAATAAAGTAGGTAACCAATATACAGTCAAACCTAGTAGGGATGGCGGGGGGGGGGCGGGGGAAGAGAGGGGGGGCGGGCGAAGAGGGGGGGAGGGGGAGGGGACCGCGGGAGGGGAAAGGAAGGGGATGAGGGGGGGGGGGCCGAGCATCAGAAGAATGAACATGAGATGTAGGATGTCCTCTAAAATGTTTCACTTCTTGCTTATGAGGATGGGGGCTCAGAATCCCCGGAGACATCCTTCCAAGAGGACCAGATTTTATCAAACTTTCCTGGGCATTGTCTACTTTCATACGACAGTCTATAAAGAGGAAGTGCCATATTCACCGACCTTCCCCACGAGGCCAGAGTAGGAGGCTCCACTAGTTTCCATCGCAATAAGATTTCACGCCTGGCATAGTATAATGCAAAGGTTAGACACAATTTACTATATCTATCTCCCTCCACTTCCTCCAAATGACTAAGCAGTAGTACCTGGGGATCAACCGGCAAGTGTGAGCCTATGACCCTGCTCAATGTGGAGGCCACTGTTGACCAGAAGGGGTGAAGTTTGGGACAGGACCAGACCATGTGCCAGAAAGTACCCTCCTCCTTCCTACATCTCTGACAGTTGGGATCTCTTTGATGGTAAATGCGCGCCAGTCTCTGTGGGGTGAAATACGCTCTGTGTAGGAACTTAAATTGTATGAACCTATCTTTTGCAGCTATCATGGAGGGAATGTAGGAGATTAAACACTCCTTCCACTCCTCCTCGTTCAAAGAGGGAATATCGACCCTCCACTTTTCCCAGGTTTTGGTTAATTTGGCATCATACTCCACTGTAAGGTAAAGATATAATGTTGAGAGGGGCTTTCCCATCACACTGGAAGTCAAGAGCCGTTCAATGGAGTCCGGTTCCAGAATGAGGTGGGCAGGGAACTGAGCTTCAAAGGCGTGTTTCAGCTGCCAGTACCTGAATTGGAAGGAGGGCGGAATAGCGAAGGATTGCCTCAGGGCTTGGAAAGACATAAGTCTACCCTCTTTGACTATATGTTTTAATGTGAGAATTCCCTTTTTTGCCCAAAGCGAGGGGTCCGGTATGCTGTAAAAGTGGGGGAGCATAGGGTTACCCCATAGGGGCATATGGGGTGAGATAAAATTGGGCTTCCCATATATTTTCCGAGCCTCCTGCCTCCACATCTATTTTTACTATCTATATTACGCAACCCCTCTTTCACTCCTGAATGCGAAGCAACTCCGGTCTTTAGCCACTTCCTGTCCAGCGATGTATCAGTATGGAAAAGGTGATATATCAGTCATCTCTGACCGAGATATAATTTTTTTCAGCGAGAGATTCCCTTCACTGTAAAAGCAGCTGTATTATTTTTACAGGAGGCGGAAGGGAGTCCTCCCTTCCCTCTGCTGCCTTTACCGGGCCCTCCCAAGGGAGCCCAGTAAGTGTGCAACTGGTGCCTCCAGAGTGCCTTGTTACATCCTTCAGAGTGCCCCCCCTAGTATAGTAGTATTGAGGGTACACTTTGTAGGATATAAGGGGGCACTCAGGAGGATGTAAGGGGCACGCTGGAGGATGTCAGGGGGCATTCTGAAGGATGTAATTGGGAGCTTTGGAGAATGTAAGGGGCACTCTGGAAGTACTAAGTTAGTACCATCAGTGTACCCCTTTACATCCTTCAAAGTTCCTCCTTATTACTACTAACGGACTCTGGAGTTACTAAGGATGCACCATGGAGGATGTAAGGGGGCTCTCTGAAAGCACTAATATAAGGGGGCACTCTGGAGGCACTAATATAAGGGGGCGCTCTGGAGGCACTAATGTAAGGGGGCACTCTGGAGGATGTAGAGGGAGCATTCTGGGGGATATAAGGGGGCTCTGATGTAAGGTGGCAAGCTAGGATCATGGATGTAAGGGGGATTCTGATTTATATGGGGAATGCTGGGGACTTTGATGTAATGGGTGACTCCGATGTGAATGTGGTGCTTATTCTGACTGCTGCACATATGTTGTCTTGTTTGTTACTGACCTCTGCACTTTATAGACTGTGCTGTATATAGACCCGACCAAGGTGTTTGTTGTCTCAACAGTTGCCAGTTTTAATGACGTTGTTCTGTAAAATAGTCTCAGTAAGACAAAAATATAATTTTTGTGTTCTTAAAAATAAATATAATGGAAACTTTTAATTTAAAAAAGTGACTTTGTCCTGAGGTTTATTTGTGTCTGTAAAGTTGTCAGTTGTGGTGCAGTAATTAGTATTTTGTGGATGCAAAGATTTTAGCATATGTGTGCAGTGTACAGTAGGTGACCGCAATATTGTGTCAATCTCGCCGCTGTTATCGGTGATATTTGACACCTGGGAGCCCCGTCGCAGGAGCCAGCGCCGAGCTGGCTCGCTCATTGGGAAAGGAAAACTGTGTATTTTCCTTTCCCGATGAGCGACAATCATTGCTGACAAATTTTAAATAAAACACGGCATGGGTCCCCCCCTTCTCTGAACCGTACCAGGCCGCATGCCATCAACATGGGGGGTGGGCGCTTTGGGCCAAGGGGGCACCCTGCGTTTTTTTCAGCATAGGGGGTTCCCCCTCATGATTCATACCAGACACCTGTCAGCAATGCTTGTCGCTCATCGGGAAAGGAAAAAACAGTTTTCCTTTCCCGATGAGCGAGCCCTGCGCGAGGTGTATAGTATCCTGTCGTCGAGAACTAACGCTGGATGGGATTGCGCTGGAAACACATTCTCGCGGTCAGGTACTGTACACAGCAGGCGCGGATTCTGTTCAATCCCCCTTTAAAATCCTCCCACTGGCCATGACCATTGTTCGCCATGGCGCGCATAATTACTTAACAGCCAAAACTTATTTTTCGGTTCTTTCACAGTGTGCCCTATGTCTTTCATAACCCTTTTCTTGCTCACACTTTGTTACACTGTTTTGACTTTTAAATTGTAAAGCCAGGTAGATTACTTATCATGAGTATTGTTAATGTTTATATATTGTTTATATTGTTTAATGGCTAAGTTCGCCTTTGGGAATATGTTACTTGTTGATCAGCACTCTCGTAGTCCTTTGATGCTTCCACTAGCTTTCTACCTGAAAAAAACTTGAGGAAGTGTCTGCAGGAGCCTGACATTGCAACCGTGATCCACTGATGAGTGTAGGCTCCTGTGGAAAAATTAATAAATGCACATTTTGTTTCCTGCACAGATATATGCATCTATTGTTTGTTCCCTAATGTTGAATTGAACCTTTAAATAGTGATTTTTATTTTTAATAGAAGTTTCTGATATATTTCAGTTTGTCAGTTTCATGTTTTGTCAGTAAAGTAAGTCATCGGGGGTTGGCAATACAGGTTATTGGTGCATCCACTGACATTAGTACTGGGGGTTATCAATGTGTCCACTGACACCTATGTAGGGGGTTACTTTCTAATACTGACGCCAATGCTGTGGACTGTTATTACTTTCACTTATACAGTACAAATGCTGAAGGTTATTAGTGCATCCACTGACACCAATGCAGAGGGTTATTATTGCATCCATTGACACCAATGAAGGGGGTCACTATTACTGACATCAATGCTGAGGGTTATCATTACCGCAACTGTCACCAATGCTGGGGGTTATCATTGTGTCCACTGACACCAATGGCAGGGCTATTTGCTGCAACCACTGACAGCAATGCAAGGGGTTACTATTAATACCGACACCAAATTTTCAGGGTTATTTTTATGGCAACTGAAACTAATCCTGGGGGTTATTAATAATGTCACTGAGACCAATGATGTGCTTATTTAAAGTGGAGTTCCACCCCCCCCAAAAAAAAATGTCATTAATGTGTATGAAAAATTAAAAAAAAAAACATTTGGAAAAAAATTTGTTTTTTTTACTTACCTTTTTATGCCTGTTGCTATGGGGTCCCTCGAAATCTGCCTTCTTCAGTGCTTGGGCTCCTGATGTCACTTCCCTCGGTGCAGGAAGGGAAATCACCTCTCTCCCCTCCCTTTAGACAATCATCTGGGACACTAATATAAGGGGGCGCTCTGGAGGATGTAGAGGGAGCACTCTGGAGGATATAAGGGGGCTCTGATGTAAGGTGGCAAGCTAAGATCATGGATGTAAGGGGGATTCACCGCGCACCGCGCTCCGATTCAAATCCAGTCACATCCGTGATGCACCGATTCGTTCCGGCGTGCCCCAGTTGTCTTTTGGCCTCATTTCTTTCCATGCTCCACAGTCCGGTTCGTTGTCAGTCGTAGTCGCGGCACACCGAGTCATGCCTCTGCCATGGCAAATCATTTCACTCATTTCATTTCACAGTGCTGCACTGCGAATTCGAATCCAGCCGCATCCGAGATGCACCGATTTGTTCCAGCATGCCCTAGTTGTTTTGGCCTCATTTTATTCCATGCTTCACAGCCCGGCTCATTGTCTGTTGCAGCCACGGCGTACCGATTTGTGTCTCTGTCATGGCAAATCATTTCACTCATTTCATTTTCACGTACCTATCGCTCCAAGTCGAATCCAGTTGCTTCCACTACACACCGACTCGTTCCGGCATGTTTCAGTTGTTTTGTTTCATTTTCACACCTTTGTCCACAGTCCGGTCCGTTGTCAGTCGTAATCACGGCACACTGATTCGTGCCTCCGTCATGGCGATCATTTCACTCATATCATTTCACGTACCTGGCACTCCGATTCAGGTCCACTCGCATCAGCAATGCACCAATTCGCACTCAGCATTTCACTCTTACAGGTGTTACTCTCATGTTGTCTGTCTTTACCTCAGGTTCGGCAGTCGCTTTGTGTCGAGTGCATCTTCTAGTTTCTCGGCATAGCTCCACTGATGTTCGATGTCAGTCGCCTCTACGACGCAACAGTCCAAAAAAAAAAAAAAAGGGGAACAGCCTCATCTTTTCATGTCACCCCTAATATAGGCTCTGGTCGATCAAAGTTTCAACCTCAAAAACAAAGGACTTGGCATCAAGGGCGCAAGTCACCCAGAGCCATGTCACAATCCGGCAGCGAAGACCTCACATCAGCCCCTCTGTCACCTTCCCCGGTTTCAGAGAGCAGCAGCGTGCAGTCCCTCAGAGGATGGATTATCCCCAAGTTGACGGCCAGGAAGGCGAGCTCTTCAGGCTCCTTATCCCTTCGCCAGCTACAGATGGGCCCAGCACCCAGCGGGTGTCTCTCCAGTCTATATCTGCCGATACCTCCCAGCTCCACACCATGGTGTCATCCCTGTCTACCAAAGTCACGGACATTCAAACCAAAGGGGCACTCTTGGAGGGTCACCACGGCCATCCCTGACTCGGTCGCAGTCCAGGTTCTGACACCCCCTCCTGCAGTTTCCACGGGGTAGAGTTCCACTATCTCCCCAGCTCACTTGGTCCCAGCCAGCATCAGGAAGGACATTCTGGACGGCAAGGACGGCAACCTTGCCTGCCCCCTCATTTCAGTCCACGACCTGGCAAAAAATAAATAAATAAATCTTATGCCTGGGGAGACGTATCAGTGGTCCCAGATCCCAGGCGCAACCACAAATTATCCGTAGCAGAGTTTGCCTTTGGAATGCCGAGGGATGTCCTGAGCTCAGCCAGTCCCAGCAGGAGGGAAGAACTGGACCTGTATCTCCACACTGTGGTAGACCTAGGCTATGAATACGGAGGGTTCGCGTTTTACGATTATCACAGTTCTTTAGCTTTTAAGCTTCTACCCATCCACCTGTCCCTCTGGTGCTGGCACGGCATTAAACGGAAAGAGTCATACTACTTCGCTACCAAACTGACCTTTGGCTCTAAGAGTAGCCCCTGGCTCTTCGACACTTTCGCCCAGTCCCTCACCTGGATACTGTCGCACCAAACTCAGTGTCAAAAGTCATCCATTACTTGGATGACTTCTTGCTAATCGCACAGCCTGGTGTGATCCCAGGAGACCTCGATAGGTTAAGAGTCATTTTTGGGAATCTCAATATATCCATTGCGGAACACAAAGTGGAAGGCCCAACACACTCCATCTTCTTCCTTGGAGTCAACCTAGACACTTGCTCCATGCCGGCCAGCCTCTCCCTCAACAAACTGACCCGCATTAGGTCAGTTCTTCAAAACTTCACCTATACACAGGGGTGTACTAAGAAGCAGCTTCAATCCCTCTTGGGAATGCTCAATTTTACAATGAAGATCATTCCCCAGGGTCAATCTTTTGTTTCATGCTTCCTGGTCTTCCTTTCCCAGACACAGGACCCCGATCAGATCCTTAGCATAGACGCTGCGGCAGTAGCGGATCTGTCAATGTGAGAGGAGTTCCTTACTATTTGGAACGGAATAACCATGCTTATACCATCAGTATCGCCCCGGTCACCGCAGGTAGTGACAGATGCCGCAGCCTCCACAGGCTTCTCTGCAATTTTTGGCCACCATTGGTTTGCGGGATCATGGCCCCCAGAGATACTCCTAATCCCCGGGTTTATCCGGTCTTCCTCTCTGTTTGAACTATACCCGATAGTGGCAGCCGCTCAGCTCTGGGGTCATACACGTACTGGACAAACTGCGGCCTTCGCCACCGACAACTAGGCCACGGCCGATATTATTAATAAAGGCAGGTCCAAGTCGCTCCCGATTATGTCCTTCCTATGCAGGCTGGTACAACTATCTCTACAACACCAGTTTAACGCTCACCGCACGTTAATTCCAGGCAAGCGCAACCTCGCGGCAGACACACTGTCCCGCTTTAATTTCATTTCTTTTCAGCAGAAATTTACAGCGCGACCCAGCTCATCAATCAGTCTTTATCCCGCGACACACTCAAAGCCTACCACACAGCCTGGAACGTATTCAGAAAATTCCTAGCATCCTGCTCCACGGCAACATCAACAGACACCAAGCACATACTGGCTTTATCTCATGTTGCCATAATCAATTGGCCATATATATATATACAGTCGAGTGTGTGTGTGTGTGTATATATATATATATATATATATACTCCGCATTCCGTGTAGCCTATATCTACAGTGCATTCGGTGGTGTACTGTTTCTAGGACACTTTGTGCAATGTGTTGAAATTATATTTATATATATATATATATATATATATATATATATATATATATATATATATATGCAGTCTAGTCTAGAAAGCCACGACAGAACCTAGAACCTTCTATGGCCTCCACGGGCTCATCCACTAATCTCCCTAAAGGTTCTTTTTTGGAACGGGGCCCTCCGAGTTCAAACACAGGAGGAGAGGAGGCAAGAAGAACCGAAAGTGCAACAGCAAGATCCATCGCTACCAGGACCAGGAACAGACAGAGGACTTAACTACATGTGTGGTACATAAAATTTCGTCTATCTCTTTGACTGACATAGAGTTGCAAGTTTTGAACAAAGGTCTTAATTTTGTCCTAAAACTAAAATTGATACATTTGTATTGAAGCAGGATTTGTATCGTTTTTTTTAGACATGTTCGCTTAAAATCCTTCTTCTTCTCTAGACCTGCTACTAATGACCAGCTCACTAGCGCTGTCTATTTCTAATTTACAGCTAAAAAACAAAAGTAATTTTGTTCCACCTACCTCTTGTGCAGCAGCTGAGTTATTTATTAGCACGGTAGAGGAGGACATTGATTTATTTTTATGGAACCATTCAATGAGGGATCATATACCTAATAACCTTAGTCGGGAGAAAGTTATAGCTCTTACTGCCCTATCTGCTCGCAGGGAAATCACTATCAAGCCTGTCGATAAGGGTGGCTCGATAGTGATAATGGATACAGATCAATATGAGAGGGAGATCTACAGGAAATTGGCGGACTCCGATGCATATACTAGCCTTCAGACTAATCCCACATACTGTGTGTTAAACAGAATAAAAACTGTTGTAGCACAGGTAGTACGACAAAATATTATTGACGTTAATACACAGTCATATTTAATTTCTGAACATCCTGTCACCCTGATAATTTATATGCTACCCAAAATCCACAAGGATTCTAAAAATCCCCCTGGACATCCAATTGTTTCCAGTACCGACTCAGTGACTATGAGGTTGGCTAAATATTTGGACAAGTTCTTAACACCGTTAATTGTCCATACCCGCTCGTACATACGAGATACTCAAGATTTTTTGAACAAAATTCAAAACATTATATTACCTCCTGGCTCGGTACTGGTCACATTGGATGTGGCTAATTTATGTACGGCTATTCCACACACTCTTGGCCTAGAAGAGTGCAAACGTTACAGGTCTAAAACATACACTCCTGCACAAATTTATTTCCTTATGGATTTGCTGAATATAGTTTTGGAGGAGAATTTCTTTCTATTTAAGGATACCTATTATTTGCAGCTCGCTGGAGCAGCGATGGGTTCAAATGTGGCACCTCCATATGCCAATGCATTTATGGACATGTTAGAGCAGGCATTTATTTACAATTGTACACTTTTCAATGAAAATTGTACAGTATGGTACAGGTTCATTGATGACGCCTTCACCATCTGGACGGGCAATCTTGAATCTTTATCTTTGTTCAATACGTATTTAAATTTACTGATTCCAGGCCTGAAATTTAACATGTTGGTTAACCAGGAGGAAACTCCATTCTTAGTTACATTATTATCCATTAACTCTTTCAGATCAGCGCTATAGCCGAATGACAGCTACAGAGCGGATCTACTTTACCGGGAGTATGTCTATTGACGTCCTCCCCTTTGCAGGCTCGCCACGCCCCCTGAAGGGCAGCACGTGGTGTGCTGTGATCACCTGAGTCAATGAGACTTGGGTGATCACAGATCCGACAAAGGGGCCAATCCCGGCCCCTTACCACGTGATCAGCTGTCAGCCAATAACAGCTGATCATGTCATGTAAACAGAGGATCGGTAATAGGGTTTTTTTCTTCTTGCGCTTACAGTGTGAGGAGAAAAAAAGCAGATGACCGGCTTCTGTTTGCAGGGACATTGGTCCCAAAGAGGAACAGCATGTTATGTGCCCAACAGTACCGCCTGCCAGTGCCACAAATCAGTGCCCACAGTGCCCACCAATCAGTGCCCACAGTGCCCACGTTACTTAAGTGCCAGCAATCAGTGCCACCTATCAGTGCCCACAAGTGCCACCTATCAATGCCCACCAGTGGTGCCAATTAGTGCCTCATCAGTGCCACCTAGCAGTGCTGCCTATCAGTGTCACCTACCAGTGCCGATCAGTGCCCATCACTGCCACCCATCAGTGTCCATCATTGCCACCCATCAGTGCCACCTATTAGTGCCCTTCAGTGCCACCTATCAATGGCCTTCAGTGCCGCCCATCAGTGCCAACCAATGCCACCCATCAGTGCCCACCAGTGCCGCCTATTAGTGCCCATCAGTGCCGCCTTATTAGTGCTCATCAGTGCCGCCTATCAATGCCCATCAGTGCAGCCTATCAGTGCCCATCAGTGCAGCCTATCAGTGCCCATCAGTGCAGCCTATCGGTGCCCATCAGTGTAACCTCATCAGCATACATCAATGAAGGAGAAAAAATACCTGTTTGCAAAATGTATTACCAAAATATAAAATGTTTTTTTTTTTTTAATCTGTCTTTTTTAATTTTTAATTTTGTGGGGAAAAAATGAAAAATATTTAATTTAGGTACAGTGTTGTATGACCACGTAATTGTCATTCAAAGACAGCGCTAAAAGCTGAAAATTGGTCTGGGCAGGAAGGGGGTTTAGGTGCCCAGTAAGCAAGTGGTTGAAGAAGGACATATTGTTAGTGACCTATATAGGAAACTAATCAGTTATTAAAATTTTGCAGCTTTTATCCCACAGAGTCGGCACGCTGCTCTTCCCCCCCCCCCCTCCAAAAATTAAAAGTCAGCAGCTACACATACTGTAGCTGCTGACTTAATATTAGGACACTTACCTGTCCTTGAATCCAGTGATGTCAGCACCACAACCATTGTTTCCATCGGCTGTCGGATGCTGCCATTGCCGGTAACGGTCGGGTCCCTACTGCGCATGCACGAAGAGCGCTGCTCTCTCTTACTAACCCCACAGTAGGGGAAGGAGGAGGGAGTAGGAGGGGGCCAAACCTCTGACATACTTTGCAGCAGCGAAGCCCGAAAGAAATGACAGTGTACCTGTCAAAAATAGGTACCCACTCCCCCCTCCCCCCTGAAGCACCAGAGGGGGGGAAGAGACAGATAAGTGGAAGCTCCACTTTTGGATGGAACTCCGCTTTAAAAAAACACCCAAGTGTCTTCAATTTATATTCATGCTTTTGTGCTCATCCTTTACCAGGTGTTATAGCTTGATATTGTTTTTGAGTATGTACAGATGCATCTCAAAAAATTTGAATATCATCAAAAAGTTAATTTATTCCAGTAGTTCAATTCAAAAAATGAAACTCATATTTTATATAGATTCATTACACATTGAGTGAAATATTTCAAGCATGTCTTTTCTTTTTTGTGATGATTATGGCTTACAGAATATCTCATAAAATTAGAATATTGTGAAAAAGATGAATATTGTAGACTCATGGTGTCACACTCCAATCAGCTAAATATCTCAAAACACCTTTAAAGGTTTCCTGAGCCTTTATATACCATATTTTTCGCACCATAAGACGCACCTGGCCATAAGACGCACCTAGGTTTTAGAAGAGAAAAACAAGAAAAAATATATTCTGAACCAATTTGTGTCCTAAAATATTTAATATTATACTACTATAGGTGGGTGGTGGAGAAACAGCAATACCACCCCCCCCTATCAAATCAGCTCAGCTACACTATAACTGGGTGCTGGTGGTGGACACAGCAACCTCCCCCCTTCCCAGATCAGCTCAGGGTGGCAGGGCAGACACAAACACCCCTTCAGCCTCTTCTATCACAACAGCTCAGGTGACTGGGCAGTGAATACCATGCCAGCCCACACCTCCCACCCCCTTATCAGCAGCTCACCTCAGGCAGTGGAGGACACTGCCATCACAATCCACAACCCCCTCTGGCTGGCTCGCTGGCTGGCTGGCTGGCTCTCAGCCTCAGATACACCCGGGCAGCAGCTAGGAAGGAGGACTGGGGACATAGTTTGCAGCAGCAGTTGCCGGAGGAAGGAGCAGGAAGACTGGACCAGACCATGGCACTGGGGGTGTTCCGGCTGAAAAAAAAAAAAACAGCCAGGGCTCTTGCCACAGTGGGATGGTGTCATATCTGGCGGATGTCAACTGACCTGGGTGCGGAACGCACCCCATAGCAATGCCACTGACACCCCCGCATGTTTTGGCACTCGGGGCAGACCGCCTCCGCCCGTTCCCCCTTGGTATGCCCCTGCAAGGATCCGCCTCACATCCTGTCCTCTCTCCCCCACAGAGAAGCCGAGCGCTGCTATTCTGATTCTTCGGTGGTGGTGCCTGGTCAGTTTTAGCTCCATAAGACGCAGGGAGATTTTCCCCCATTTTTTGGGGGGAAAAAAGTGCATCTTATGGTGCCAAAAATACGGTAGTCTCTCAGTCTGGTTCAATAGGTTACACAATCATGGGGAAGATTTCTGACTTGACAGTTGTCCAGAAGACAGTCATTGACACCCTCCACGTGGAGGGTAATTCACAAAAACACATTGCTAAAGAAGCTTGCTGTTCACAGAGTGCTGTATCCAAACATATTAAAAGTTCAGTGGAAGGAAAAAGTGTGGTAGAAAAAGGTGCACAAGCAACAGGGATAACCGCAGCCTTGAGAGGATTGTGAAGCAAAGGCCATTCAAGAATTTGAGGGAGATTCACAAGGAGTGGACTATGGCTGGTGTCAGTGCTTCAAGAGCCACCACACGCAGACGTACCCAGGACATGGGCTACAACTGTCGCATTCAAGCCAATCCTGAACCAGACAACATCAGAAGCGTCTTACCTTGGCTGAGGAGAAAGAGAACTGGACTGTTGGTCAGTGGTCCAAAGTCCTCTTTCTCATCAAAGTAAATTTTGCATTTCATTTAGAAATCAATTTCCCAGAGTCTGGAGGAAAAGTGGAGAGGCACAGAAAGGATAGGCACAGAATCCAAGTTGCATGAGGTCCAGGGTGAAGTTTCCACAGTCAGTGATAGTTTGGGGAGCCATGTCATCTGCTGGTGTTGGTTCACTTTGTTTTATCAAGTTCAAAGTCAGCGCAGCCCTCTACCAGGGAATTATAGAGCACTTCATGCTTCCCTCTGCTGACCAGCTTTATGGAGCTGCTGATTTCATTTTTCAGCAGGACTTGGCACCTCTCCAGACTGCCAAAGGTACCAATACCTGGTTTAATGATCATGGTATGATTGTGCTTGGTTAGCCAGCAAACTCGCCTGACCTAAATCCCAACGAGAATCTGTGGGGTATTGTCAAGAGGAAGATAAGAGTCACCAGACCCAACAATGTAGACGAGTTGAAGGTCGCTATCAAAGCAACTTGGGCTTCCATAACACTTCAGCAGTGCCACAGGCTGATCGCCTCCATGCCACGCCGCATTGATGCAGTAATTCATGCAAAAGGAACCCCGACCAAGTATTGAGTGCATACTATACGGTACATGGACAGATTTTTCAGTAAGCCAACATTTCTGTATAAAAAATCCTTTTTTTTATTGGTCTTATGTAAAATTCTACTTTTCGGAGATACTGAATTTTGGGTTTTCACTAGCTGTAAGCCATAATCATTAAAATTAAAAGAAAGAAATGTTTGAAATATATCACTCTGTGTGTAATGAATCTGTGTAATATGTGTTTCACTTTTTGAATTGAATTATTAAAATAAATTACCTTTTTGATGATATTTACATTTTTTGAGATGCACCTGTATTTCTAAGGAAGTTGCGCTACACTATATTTTATTGGATTAAACAGTACTACTAAATGCCCTTTTGTGACTGATTGCTTTTAAATACTTATATTATTATACTTATAATTATGGACCCATCATGAAACAATAGTTATGGCTGTACTTATCATAATGCTACTCAGTGGGCCAGTGCCTAGGACAGCAAGGATAGAGCGGGCAGCACTATGCCTCATAAATGATGGCAGTTATAGAATGGTGCTGCAATTAAATATTTTAAATACAATATTTCTAATTCTAGTAAAATGTTGGATGTGTAAGAGAAGGACCTCATGTTCCTGGAGCCATTTGCAACCCTCCAATTTTACCTTAGCAATCCTTGCATGTCTAAAAAATTACTTTCAAAAGGTCCAGAGGAGTTGCTAGGATTGTTTAAGAATTCTGGGGGGTGAATAGTGCGCCACAGCCAACAGTGGGTTTGTCCAGATTATGCTTGAGTGACGTTAAGGGGCATGGATATATAAAACCTGACCCTACTGCGTATACACCGCACACATAGGCTGCAGCTCTTGTACCCAAAAATATACTTTTAAGTGCTACAAGTGAGAATTACACAGAAACACATACTTCAGCACAAAGGATCAAACTCATCTGTTTCATATGCTTTTATGCACACAGAATTTGTATGAGCTTACCTTAATGAAGTTCATTAAACAATTTGCAGACTACTTAGTAACTAGCAACTGTTAAGGCAATGGACACTTTAGTGAGGAGTATGTACAGCACAACTTACAGCAGTCAGGGGTATGTATTGCACAGACCAGCTTATAGTGTGATGCAAACAAATATATATGTACAGCTTAAAGAATAAAGTGCTCAGAGGTATGTAATGTATAGCAGAGTTTATACCATGTAGTGGTCAGGATTATGCAATGAACAGCACAGTTAAAGTAGTGCTACAGCAAGGCTTTAGGACTGTCCAGTTGTGGGTAAGTCAGGGTTATGCACTGTGCAGAGAAGTCAGTGTAAAGCCCCTTATATTGGTGGTAAAAATGCTAGCCGTTAGTGGTGAGTTCTCCTCTAAAACATTGGTGGTCGGTGGTCAGTTTTACTGTAAGTGACCATTAAAGTGTTGGTGGTCAGTGGTGAGTTCTCTAAAACATTGGAGGTTGGTTGTCAGTAGTAAGTACCCTTCAGAATATAGATGGTCATTGGTGAGTTCTCCAGCAAAACATTGGTAGTCAGTGAGTAGTACTCTCCAAATGTTAATGATCATTGGTGAGTTCTCCTCTAAAACATTTGTGGATGCCCTCTAGAATGTTGGTGGTCAGTGGTGAGTTCTCTGTTAAAACATTTGTGGTTGGTGTTAAGGGCTGTTTATAAATTGGTGGTCAGTGGTTAGTGCCCACTTGGAGGTATGGATATTTTTTTCCACGTAGTTACATTGGTCCAACTTGGGAGTCTTTTCCACATTTTCATAGCTCTTATGCCTCGTACACACGGTCGGATTTTCCGACGGAAAATGTGTGATAGGACCTTGTTGTCGGAAATTCCGACCGTGTGTGGGCTCCATCACACATTTTCCATTGGATTTTCCGACACACAAAGTTTGAGAGCAGGCTATAAAATTTTCCTACAAAAAAATCGATTGTCGGAATTTCCGATCATGTGTACACAAATCCGACGCACAAAGTGCCACGCATGCTCGGAATAAATAAAGAGACGAAAGCTATTGGCTACTGCCCCGTTTATAGTCCCGCGTACGTGTTTTACGTCACCGTGTTCAGAATGATCGGATTTTCCGACAACTTTGACCGTGTGTATGCAAGACAAGTTTGAGCCAACATCCGTCGGAAAAAATCCTAGGATTTTGTTGTCGGAATGTCCGATCAATGTCCGACCGTGTGCACGGGGCAATACTGTGAAGAAACCTTTCCATTTTTGGAGATTAAATCTCTTTTCTTCTAGACGTAAAGAGTGCCCCCTTGTCCTCTGTGATGACCTTAAAGTGAATAACTCAACACCAAGTTCACCATATGGACCCCTTATGTATTTGTACATGTTGATCATAGCCCCCCGATCTCCTCTTCTCCTTCTCAAGAGAAAATAAATTCAGTTTCTCTAATCTTTCCTCATAGCTGAGCTCCTCCATGCCTCTTATCAGTTTGGTTGCCCTTCTCTGCACTTTCTCCAGTTCCCCGATATCCTTTTTGAGAACTGGTGACCAAAACTGAACTACATATTCCAGATGAGGTATTACTAATGCTCTCTACAGGGGCAAAATGATATCTCTCTCTCTCTGGGGTCCATACCTCTCTTAATACAAGAAAGGACTTTGCTCGCTTTGGAAACCGCAGCTTGGCATTGCATGCTATTATTAAGCTTATGATCTACCAAAACCCCCAGATCCTTCTCCACCATTGATTCTCCCGGTTGTACTCCCCCTGGTATGTATGATGCATGCATATTCTTAGCCCCCAAGTGCATCTGTTAGGAGAGTGGAATGTGGTCTGGCCATTCATTTCCCAAGCGGGAAGATGTCCAAAGGAGTTGTGACCCAAGATGGTTGCTGGAGTCACATGGGGTGTCAGCATCCAATCGGGTGCTTCCCCAGCGATCCAGGAGCCTATAGAGGAACTCTGTACCCCTTGACTTCCTCTCCAGCTGCAGTGCTGCTGCGGAAAGGCACCATCTGCAGTGGAGAAAGTAGACTGCACCTGCCTACACACTTATGCCCATGGAAGTTGGAAATCACAGAAGCAGACACTGCTACTCCAGTGATCTACACTTGTATCCAGGTCCCGTGCTAAGCGGCTGGCCTACTGCATTCTGAACACAGAAGGAAGACTGCTAAGAATGGGCACCATTCAGAGAATGACAAAGAACGCTTTGCATCCTTTCAGAAAAGGAAAAGCGTTTTCTGAATGAAGCCAGTGTTCAGGGGCTGACCTCCTGCACTCAGAAAGCAGCAGGGTAGGCGTTCGGCATGGGACCCGGAAGCAAGTGGAGGTCACTGGAGTAGCGTTGTCTACTTCAAAGATTTCCAACTTCCAAGGACATTGGCCAGGTATGGTATATATATATATATATATATATATATATATATATATATATATATTTACATTTACATTGGTCCAAGCTGGACCGATGTAAACATAGAAATATACCATACTTGGAATTCATTTTTACACATTGATGATCATTATAAGATGCCACCTTAAACTCTGGTGTTCCTTTAAAAGGAAGAAGGGTTGAATTTAAAAGTGCCACACAACTGCTAAGAGGTCCAGATACAACTTTATTCCATTATAGGCCAGGGGTACAATTCAAGTATCCAATGTGTTTTGGGGTCTAAGTGCCCCCTTCATCAGGGCTTGACTGGCAACAAAGTGAACAAACCAGTAGTGAACTGGACCTACAACGATATTTATTCCAGTGTGAGTTGAAAGCAAAGGTCTAATCAGCTGCTTGTTTGGCACCCAAGTCCAGTAGTTCCAGTTCACTACTGGTTTGTTCACTTTGTTGACAGTCAAGGCCTGATGAAGGGGGCACTTAGACTCCCGAAACGCGTTGGACAATTCTTGAATTGTAACCCTGACCTATAATGGAACAATGTTGTATCTGGATCTCTGGTGTGGCGCTTTAAATTCAACCCTTCCTACATTACACTACAAGCCAAGGAAACTGTGGAGATCATCTGGGGTATAGAAGTTGCCTGCCCAGGAGCCAGATCATTTACGCCAACATCAATACCTTAAGATAACAATACCAGTAAAATAAACCTACGGGTCCAGCTCTATCTTTCCACTTTCTTCAATTTCAACAGGAAGATGCAGATAAAACTAGAGTTTCTAATATTTTACACAATATCCCACCACCACCAATTTACTAGGCAGTGAACCAACTACCACAATTTAATTTACTTTTGGAAATTCCCAAAAAATTATAGCAGCACATATGCACATTTCAGAAGTAACAATCTAAACATTGTTTTCTCTGTTCTTTAATTATTCAGGATCATGCAACTGATCTCAGATGAAACTCAAGTTTGATTTGAAAGAAGAAAGATGGACACTACATCCAACACCAGCACCAGCTTCATCCTCCTGGGGCTGATGGAGCTGGAGAAGCAAAAATACCTCTACTTCTTCCTTTCTACAATGGTCTACTCATATATTTTGACAGTAAGTAGTGTAATCATATATGCTATTTTCAAGGAGAGAAGCCTCCATGAACCCATGTACATTCTCATAGCCAGTTTGCTCTTCAATGGGATCTTTGGCAGCTCCTCATTTTTTCCAAAATTGATGATTGACTTGATCATCTCCTCAAAGAAGATCTCTCGCACTGAGTGTCTTATTCAAAATCTCTGCATTTCTACTTTTGCCATTTTTGAAATGAACACTTTTACCATTATGGCCTACGACCGTTACTTGGCCATATGTCAACCTCTGCAGTACATCATGTTATTGACAAACGAGAAGGTTGTGAAGATAATCTCTGGGTGTTGGGGTATAACCTTCGTCATCCTCTTCTTGCTCCTTTTTCTGACAGCAGCACTTCCTTTATGTGGGGATAAAATGAACAATATTTTTTGTGATAATATGTCCCTCATTGTGCTGGCCTGCGTAGATTCATCCAAAAGCAGTGCACTTTCAGCCACAGTATTTACCATTTACTTTGTCACCACCATTTTGGTCACTGCTTTTTCCTATTTAAGAATATTCTTTGTTTGCATGAACCTCCCCAAGGAGTCAGGTCAGAAGGCTGTCCACACTGTTGTGACCCATTTGCTCAACTTTTCAATATTCTTAATTGGAGTTTTATTTGTTGTGCTTAAATACAGACTGGGGAATATTACTCTCCCTCTAACTGTTCATGTGCTTCTCTCTGTCACACCTTTGGTGATCCCACCAGTCTTTAATCCTCTGATCTATGGAGTACGGACCCATGCCCTAAAAATAAAACTCAGACATTATTTGTGGAATGTCATTTTGGGAGGAAGGTGGACACAAATTCATAGGCATTAATCATCCATATTTGACATAAGTGATAAACAAGAGAAAGAACAAAGATCTCAAACATGCCAAGGAACCATTTATGGTTTCCACACTTGCTATCAATATTCAGTCGCACTTATATGTATTTTTTCTGTGTTGTATTGCACTATATCAGGTTGCCTTTTTTTGATGTATGCTGACATCTAGGGGTCGTTTTTTGCCCACTACAACTTGTTCACTTATGTGATTTGGTTTCATCTTCTGTCCTCCCCTTCTGTTTAGCTAGACCTTCCCTTTTTCTTTCATGTTCCCTCAGTCAGTGTTAGTTCTTCGCAGAGACAAGGTTTAAACCTGGTACACATGGGCCAAATATTGTCCGGTAGCAGCCAGTTCAACAGAAACCGACTGACATTCGACCTGTGTATACATCAGCACGTCCAACAGAAGCCAGTTGAACAATCAATGTTTGCAGCAGTTGTTAGTTCCCCTTATATGATGATGCAAATGTAAGGGTTTTCACAGGATTTACCAATATTTATCCCCAAACCCTTTTCTTGACCTTTAGATCTTGTCTGAGCATTATTTTCTTTTATCTTGTCACTGTAGTGAGAAACAGCTTTTATTACTCCCTGCAATGTCATACCCACTAGAGCTGCACGATTCTGGATAAAATGAGAATCACAATTTTTTTTGCTTAGAATAAAGATCACGTTTCTGAAGAACTATTTTATTTTAAACATTTACAACCCCTAAACATTAGGTTATCAAACAAGAGGGCAATAAAATGAAGCAAAGAGTATTATGTCTTAATCAAATTTAAAGAAATGTAATGAAAAATAATGTAATGTGTAAAGTAATTAAAAAAACGACCATTAAGTTATATTAGGGTCTTTTTTTTATTTTTTTTATTTTTAGTACTCGCCGATACCAATTACCGATACCTACCACAACTTTTTTGTTTACACTTCAGCTTTCAGCAATGGTACAAAGCATTGAAATAATATTTTACAATTTTTTTTTTCCTTATTTTGTGTATTTTTCAATGTGAAACGTATATGTATATATATATATATATATATATATATATATATATATATATATATATATATATGAGACTGTATATATATTTTATGCACTGCAGATCACTGAATCACCTGCCTACCTGAAAGTGTATTTGAAAACGTACACCAGGAACAGCCTGCAGTAAGATATAGGCTTGGCTAGGCTAGAATGCAGTGGAGATATATATATATATATATATGTAGGAGACTGTATATATTTAATAACTAATATATATAAATGGTATACAAATTGTGTAAAAATATTAATTAACAAAGCAAACAAAAAAAGTTTTAATTATTAATGGTTTATAGAATAGAAGTAAATAAAAAAAAAATTAAGAAGGAAAAAAAATAATTAAATGATAAGCATAAGGAGTCTATAAGGCTGATTAAGGGTTAATAAGGGGTTAAACAGAGGAACAATTTAATAACCCCCCCCCCCCCCCCCCCCAAAAAAAAAAAAAAAAAAAGTGTTTTTTTACTTGACAAGGTTGCTTTAAACTGACTTCATTTGCACACCGAAGTTCATCCCTTTGATCTGTAAGTGAATAGAAAATTCGACAAATTTGTTCATTTGGAAATGTAAGCATTAACAAAAACCCGTTTAAACACATTTTTCCAAAAACGTAAATTCGTGAATTCAAAAATTCGTAGATTTGAAAGTTTGGAAATTTTTAAATCTGAGAATTTCAAAATCCGAAAATAAGAATGAAAATCCAAAAAAATTCAAAAGAACAAAAATCCAAAATAATAACTAATAATAATAATTAACTATTACCAACTATTAAATTATAGGTATTGAAATTTACTTTCAAATATGTCTGTTAGCAAACATATCCAATACAAAAATTCATCCGAAGTTATGAATTATCCAAAATAACGAATGTTGCATCTAAACGAATGGAACATAATTAATTAATAACAACTTATTAATTATATTTAATTTGTCACATTCCATTCATGTAGATGTGGCATTTGTTATTTTGGATATTTCATAACTTTGCATAAATTCCTATTTGTTACGTTCACTAACAGCCAAATTTGAAAGGAAATTCCAATACCTAAAATTTAATAGTTAGTTATTATTAGTTAGTTATTATTTCAGATTTTCGAATTTTCGGATTTCCGAATTCTCTAATTTCCGAATTTTCTAATTTCGCATTTAAACTAAAGGAACATAATAAATTTTTTCGAAGTTACAAATTTGAAATAACGAATTTCAATTATAGAGAATGATCCAAAAAAACTAAAATACAAACATTTTTCGGCAATGCACATGTCTACTTTTTATCTCTTTCAGCACTGAGCAATGTTGTTGATAAAAAAAAAAAAAGCAGCCAGCAATGTTTGACAGCTGTGAGCAGGGAACTGCTCTGCACTTGAATCGTGGAAATGCTGGATTAAGATCGTGTGGTGGGGTTGAATCAAGATTGCAATCTCTTAACAATTAATCATGAAGATCTATAGCCAAGCTTATAAAATTCTTGCAGGGGCAGCTCTTGAGAACTCCATGCCAACTGATTTATACAAGCCCCCTAGAACTACATCACCCAAGAGCCCTTTCCTACACACAGTGTGTGGTCAGACTCTTGGAAGCCAAGGCTGCAAGTGTTTTGCTGATAAGCATGAAGAAAGAAGCACAGGGTAGGTGGAGTTCTGTAATACAGTATAGTAGGGAAGAATTGGAGAGAGTTGAAATTGATGTTAGGGATTTAAAGCTGTAGTGTGTTGTGTGCTTTCTAAAAACAATATATTGTTTTTCAATCACTGGACTTATATTGTTTTTCAATCAAAAGATCTTGTTGCGGGATTGTAATAAAGGGCCCCACAACAGAAGTAAAGGTTCCCAGGAGAGAGAGAGATAGATAGATAGATATACACACACACACACACACACACACATATACAGTGGGGACAGAAAGTATTCAGACCCCCTTCAATTTTTCACTCTTTCACTCTGTTATATTGCAGCCATTTGCTAAAATCATTTAAGTTCTTTTTTTTCCTAATTAATGTACACACAGCACCTCATATTGACAGAAAAACACAGAATTGTTGACATTTTTGCAGATTAAAAAAGAAAAACTGAAATATCACATGGTCTTAAGTATTCAGACCCTTTGCTGTGACACTCATATATTTAACTCAGGTGCTGTCCATTTCTTCTGATCATCCTTGAGATGGTTCTACACCTTCATTTGAGTCCAGCTGTGTTTGATTATACTGATTGGACTTGATTAGGAAAGCCACACACCTGTCTATACAAGACCTTACAGCTCACAGTGCATGTCAGAGCAAATGAGAATCATGAGGTCAAAAGGAACTGCCTGAAGAGCTCAGAGACAGAATTGTGGCAAGGCACAGATCTGGCCAAAGTTACAAAAACATTTCTGCTGCACTTAAGGTTCCTAAGAGCACAGTGGCCTCCATAATCCTTAAATGGAAGATGTTTGGGACGACCAGAACCCTTCCTACAGCTGGCCGTCCAGCCAAACTGAGCTATCGGGGAGAAGAGCCTTGGTGAGAGAGGTAAAGAAGAACCCAAAGATCACTGTTGCTGAGCTCTAGAGATGCAGTCGGGAGATGGGAGAAAGTTGTAGAAAGTCAACCATCACTGCAGCCCTACACCAGTCGGGGCTTTATGGCAGAGTGGCCTGACAGAAGCCTCTCCTCAGTGCAAGACACATGACAGCCCGCATGGAATTTGCTAAAAAAACACCTGAAGGACTCCAAGATGGTGAGAAGTAAGATTCTTTGGTCTGATGAGACCAAAGATAGAACTTTTTGGCCTTAATTCTAAGCGGTATGTGTGGAGAAAACCAGGCACTGCTCATCACCTGTCCAATACAGTCCCAACAGTGAAGCATGCTGGTGGCAGCATCATGCTGTGGGGGTGTTTTTCAGCTGCAGGGACAGGACGACTGGTTGCAATCGAGGGAAAGATGAATGCCGCCAAGTACGAGGATATCCTGGATGAAAACCTTCTCCAGAGTGCTCAGGACCTCAGACTGGGCCGAAGGTTTACCTTCCAACAAGACAATGACCCTAAGCACACAGCTAAAGTAATAGCTTCACAACAGCTCCGTTACTGTTCTTGAATGACCCAGCCAGAGCCCTGACTTAAACCCAATTGAGCATCTCTGGAGAGACCTAAAAATGGCTGTCCACCAACGTTTACCATCCAACCTGACAGAACTGGCGAGGATCGGCAAGAAGGAATGGCAGAGGATCCCCAAATCCAGGTGTGAAAAACTTGTTGCATCTTTCCCAAAAAGACTCATGGCTGTATTAGATCAAAAGGGTCCTTATACTAAATACTGAGCAAAGGGTCTGAATACTTAGGACCATGTGATATTTCAGATTATATATATATGATTATATATATATATATATATATATATATATATATATATATATATATATATATATATATATATATATATATATATATATACACACACACACACACACACACACACACATACATACATATATATATATATATAGTGAGGTTTGGGGGTTGTTTAGCTCAAGTGTAGAACCCGCTAGCGAAAACAGTCCACACAGATAATTCCTTTTCAGGGCTTTTTGGCCCACTATTATTAAAGAAAAACAAAGTTTCAGCAAAAGTGGTTTCCCTCACAGGGGGTTTTTACCGCCAGCAACAAATAAAAGGATATTTAGCATCCTGGCTTACACATGCAGCATTGCAAACAAAAATACAGAGCCACCTGGCTCTCTTTAGCAGCAGACACACCACTGCTCAGGCTCCCACATGGAGCTCTCCTGACTACTGTCAGCAACCTCAGACTCAGGTCTTTGGCTTTTACCTTACAGCCTACATTCTCTGGGTTCTTCAGTGCACCCCTGCACTCTCTGGCTACTTCCTTGCAAGCCTGGACTCCTGGAGACCTCCTGTCTCTCTGGGTGGAGCCCAGAATCATGGTCCTGACTCTGCTATCAGGCCCACACACACCTGAAAAATCAGAGTGCCAGTGAGTCCCAAAACCTGGACCCAGGACTGGGGATTTCATCCCACCCCGATCTCTAAGAAATCCCCAGGCTCCAGATCCCAAAACGGATTTTAGTAAACAATGAGGAAATTGAAAAGCCAGTTTCCTCCCAAATAAGAAAATAAACTGGAGCCCCTCAACCTGCCTGGTTGAGAATCCTGCATCCAAACACTGGTGGGGTACCACTCCACCACATATCCCCCCCCCCCGCTTGTTTCGACCCAGAGGGCGGAACACACAAGTTTCTTTTGGCACCTCTGTGCCAGCTACCACTTACAGGAGTCCAATCCTGTCCGACCTCACTTCTCCTAAAGGGGAACTCTACCCAATGCCTCCCTCTAAGCCTCACTGTCACTCTGCTATGAGCTTTGATGTGACCTTCCCAACTTTTCTTCCGAGTGCATTTCTATAAGCACTTCCTCTCCTGAAATTTTAACAGGGTACCCCTGGACTTTCTACCAACCCTTCTGCCTGCACGCTTCAAGTTTCCTGGTTTCCCAAAACCTCTCTCAGCATTACTGTTCTGAGACTGTAGGGGGCCTATTTCTATGGTGTTTATAACGGGACCCCTCCTCTTATTTCTGGTACCTGACTCAGCAGTCACTAATTGTTTACCAGGTTTACCTGTACCTTTGGACACCACATTATCATGTACCATTAACACATTACTTTGTTCATCATTGACAGACATTTTCAAACCAACATTAGACCTCTCAATGTTGCACATGTCACCAATGCTTTTTTTCCAGCATTTGCTAGGGCAGAGTCTGCAGAGGGCACACATACCAGAGGGCCGCTATCACCCACGGGAACCTCACAGGACGTCACCTCCCCTGGGTTCAGCCACTCTGCAGGCAGCTGTCCTACCACTTGACCTGTTCTGATGCCACATGTATTTTTATTCACCTGAACAGGCAAGCTCTCATCTGATCCACCTAAAATTTTTACTGCACTCCTTATCCGTTCCCCTGTCTCAGGGACCTTATTAGGTTTATCACCTAAACCAAACCATGGACTGGGGACCCCAGTCTCTTTAACCACCTTCGCTTGAGCCCCGGTCACGATCTCTGCTGCTTTCGGGTCCACACCTGGCCCTTCCATCTCATGTGGTTTTTCCACTGGTGCAGTATACGCGCCCTTCACCGACAACTGACAAGCACCACCCTGGACCATAGCAGCAGAAATGCTTCCCATCTGGCTGTTAGGAGCTGAAACCACAGACATTTTAGGCTTATTTTCCATTTCTCCAAAGTCTCTCCCAAACATTATTTCTTCTGGATGTAATCCAGCAGCATACGCAGTGGCAACTTTTAACAAGAGTAACAAATTCAGGAATAAACCATTCCTGTCCTATCATTCTTTGTTCTGTACAGCTTGCC
Source organism: Lithobates clamitans (assembly GCA_037952925.1). Taxonomy (NCBI): domain Eukaryota; kingdom Metazoa; phylum Chordata; class Amphibia; order Anura; family Ranidae; genus Lithobates; species Lithobates clamitans. Next base: position 851,972 of record JBBGZY010000083.1, on the reverse strand, counting down.
ACTCAGTGCTCCACCTAGTGGTACTCCGCAGTACCAGACAGTCAGACTGTGGAGGAGACACACTAGTATAGATTGGCTGTACATCCCAAAGTTCAAGCATCACTTTTAATGCTTTGGTTATAAACCAGGCCCTTGACTACAGACCTAAGTCCTTCCTGGGGACTTTCATGACACTGGGGATGCAGAAAAACTCACTTGCTGAGACTTGAAAAATTGCAACGGTTAACGGGACCTCCTCCCAGCTGGAGGTAAACACAGCCTGGTGCTCTACCAGAGTGCTGCCAGGTACTGGACTCATACCCAACTTCTCAGGCTCAGCATCAGTGAACTGCTCCAGAACATTACCAGTGACAACGTCACTTTGACACTCCATGTCAACCTCCGTTTTGTACATCACGTACAATGTCTCTGCTGTGCGCTCGCCCTTATTTGGTTCTTCCTGCTCACGAGGGTTAACTCCTGCAGCAGCCATTGTGCCCTCAGGTATAAGCTGTTCTGCAGTCCCTCCTGCTGGCACAGCAGAAACCGTGTCCACCTTATTTTTGTGCATAAAAGCCTTATCTATCAGGGAGATAAGATTTTTACCTCAACTATCCCAATCCATTGTAGCTGTGCTCCATTCACCGGCGCTCCTCAGCACTGGTCCATCCGCCCAGGGTGACACATTAGAATAGACAGGCTTAGTTGCAGATTCATTACCCAAATTACAAATCATGTCAGATTGTGGTAACACAGGTTTTAGCACGCAGGTTGCAATACACCATATTCACCACCTTGCTCGGCTGGTGCTTCATAATCCTCACACACCTTTGCATTTTTCACAGGTTGGGTTAACCCACCGTTTACCTGCACATTTTTAGTACTAGCTGCTTGTACTAACACATTACCATTACATGGTACAATTCCACTCTGTCCCACCAGAGTGACATCACAGTTGTCCAGGGCTGCCACCCCTGCACTCTCTGGCTACTTCCTTGCAAGCCTGGACTCCTGGAGACCTCCTGTCTCTCTGGGTGGAGCCCAAAATCATGGTCCTGACTCTGCTATCAGGCCCACACATACCTGAACAATCAGAGTGCCAGTGAGTCCCAAAACCTGGACCCAGGACTGGGGATTTCATCCCACCCGGATCTCTAAGAAATCCCCAGGCTCCAGATCCCAAGACGGATTTTAGTAAACAATGAGGAAACTGAAAAGCCAGTTTCCTCCCAAATAAGAAAATATAGATATAGATATAGATATATATATATATATATAGATATATATATATATACATATATATATACATACACATATACATATATATATATATATATATATATATATAGATATAGATATAGATATAGATATAGATATATATATATATATATATATATAGATAGATATAGATAGATATATATCTATCTATAGATATATAGATATATAGATATATATATATATATATATATATATATATATATATATATATATCTATATATAATTGCATTTTATAGTTGGATCCCCGACTTTTGTCCCTGTCCCCCATGTGCTCCCCTAAATATGAAAGCTGGAGATGCCACTGCATAGGTTTATCGTACCACGATGTCCAAGATTACCATTTATCACAAATACGTGAAAAGGACCCATTGGTCATAGCAAACATTGTCTCATACGTATAGTCTCATATGTATAGTGTGAGTGCACTGCTTCCATCACTTCAGAAATTGTATGGGGTAAGGGTGATTTCCAGTGTCCAGGAGGAGAGAGGAGTGAATATCAGAGAGAATGCGATGTGCAGGAAGAGAGAGGAATGAACATTAGAGAGGAAGCAATGTGCAGGAGGAGAGAGGAGTGAATATTAGAGAGGAAGCGATGTGCAGGAGGAGAGAGGAATGAACATTATAGAGGAAGCGATGTGCAGGAGGAGAGAGGAATGAACATTAGAGAGGAAGTGATGTGCAGGAGGAGAGAGGAATGAACATTAGAGAGGAAGCGATGTGCAGGAGGAGAGAGGAGTGAACATTAGAGAGGAAGCGATATGCAGGAGGAGAGAGGAGTGAACATTAGAGAGGAAGTGATGTGCGGGAGGAGAGAGGAATGAACATTAGAGAGGATGCGGGATTCGATGTGCAGGAGGAGAGAGGAGTGAACATTAGAGAGGAAGTGATGTGCGGGAGGAGAGAGGAGTGAATATTAGAGAGGAAGCTATATGCAGGAGGAGAGAGGAGTGAACATTAGAGAAGTGATGTGCAGGAGGAGAGAGGAGTGAACATTAGAGAGGAAGCGATGTGCAGGAGGAGAAATTCAGTGTATATACCTGAGTGTATATAGTTGTCCCAGCAAGTTCTGCAAAATTTCATTGGGCATTCCATAGTATACTTCCTATACCCTATTCAGATTCAAATCCCTCAATAAAACATAAAAACCATACCACACCACATGCCCTCAACATTGATTTTAATGATGCTTAAAGTGAAACAAAAAAAATAAATATTTCTTTAAATAGCGTGTCTGGGGGGTCCCCTTGGTCTGCCTTAAAGTGGCACATCTGTGCAATGTGTAGAACATGCCGCAGCAATAATGACATTCCTAAAGGAAAAAATGTAATTCAAACTTGCTTGCGGCTGTAATGTATTGCCAGCTCCCGGAAATATAGATAAAAAATCAAGGAAGAAAACAGCGTAGGGTCCCTCCCCAGTCCCTACCAGGCCACCCCCAAAATCCATACCAGACCCTTATTCGAGCATGCAACCTGGAGATCAGGATAATGCACCTTGTCCCCATGTTGATGGGCACAAGAGCCTCTTCCCGACAACCCTGGGATGCAAGCAGGGGGCTTATCAGAATCTGGAAGCCCCCTTTAACAAGGGGACCCCCAGATCCCCCCCCCCCATGTGAATGTGAATGGGGTATCGGTACATTATACCCCTATACATTCATCGAAAAAGTGTCAAAAAGTAAAAACCACAACAGTTTTATGACAAGTCCTTTATTAAAAAACAAAAAAAAGTGTCCCACGATGTCCATCCATCTTCAATCATGCCGACCAATGGACCTAAAAAGTAGAAAAAATGTAAAAAGCTCTGCCTCGATGGGAGGCCTCCCGGCGACTGCTGCCTCTTGGCTTTGACAGCTGTTATATAGGCAAGGGTGGGCCACTCGGTGATGTAACGTCAGAGGGGGTGGGGTCATCTGGTTACGTCAGCGGGTGGCCCCGTCCTTGCCTATATAAGAGCTGTCAAAGTGAAAAGACAGCAGTCGTGGAGGCGGAGTTTTTTCTTTTTTTTTCGGGTCCAATGGGGCGTCGTAATTGATGATGGATGTACATCGCTGGACACTTTTTTTTTCTTTTTTAATAACGGAATTGTCAAAAACTGTCTGTTGTGGTTTTTACTTTTTGACACTTTTTTTGGTGAATGGGTAGGGGTACAATGTATCCCTACCCACTCACATGGGGGGGGTCAGAAACTGGGGGCTCCCTTTTTAAAGGGGGCTTCCAGATTCCAATAAGCCCCCCGCCCGCAGACCCTGACAACCACAGCCCAGGGTTGTCAGGAAGAGGCTCTTGTCCCCATCAACATGGGAACAAGGGGTGGGTACTTTGGGGCATCGGAACAAGGTGCTTTGAGGCGGGGGGGTGCAGAGCCCCCCCTGCCCCAAAGCACCCACCCCCCATGTTGGGGGCATGTGGCCTGGTATGGTTCAGGAAGGGGGGCGCTCGCCCCTCCCTATCCTGACCTCTAGGTTGCATGCTCAGATAAGGGTCTAGTATGGACTGGGGGGGATCCCACGCCATTTTTTTCCTTGATTTTTCATCTATATTGCTGGGAGCCAGCAATAGATTACAGCTGCGAGCAAGTTTAAATTAAATTTTTTCCTTTAGAAATGTCATTTTTGTGTGGCATGTTCTACACATCGCACAGATGCGCCACTTTACAGGCAGACTAAGCCCCCCCCCCCCCCCCCCCAGGCACGATGTTTAAAAGGAGATTAAAAGGAATAATGTAAGGTACCTGTGATAGGTAGTGTCCGAATTGGAGCTTGTGTGTTGAGGATTCAGGCGAAAACTTAGTCAAGCAGATCAGGTTGGCAACAGATCAGGCAAAGCGGTACACAATCAAAATCCAGAGAGTGGTCAGGCAGGCAAAGGTCATACACGAGCTGGCGATGAAGTACAAAATCAGCGGGCTAGAGAGTAGTCAGGAATTCAGGCAGAAGTTCATATACGGTATTCAGAGTCACAAAGCAGTCACAACACCCAGGGAGCTAGTCCACACAAATGGGCACTGAGAGATAGGAAGTACTGCTATTTATGGGCTGCTTTGATTGTAGATTGTCCACAGCTGGCAGCAGGTGGGGCTAGTGAGTCCAAGGTAATGCATTAAACAGAGAGAACATAGCCATAACTCGAACTAGGCGGTGTTTGGCCCATCCCTAATGGTGTGTTATATCTCCCATGATCTCTCCTGTTGAGGTCTGTTTATATTATTATGGAGGATGCAGCTTAATAGTCTTCTTTGATGTTGATGATTCTTGTGATAAAACATTTCAGTATATTTGAATTTTGCAAACTATTACATAATATGTTTGCAGCAAATATTGTTTATTCATAATCATCTAACATTGCGATTCCTTTAGAGCAGGGATATGCAATTAGCGGACCTCCAGCTGTTGCAAAACTACAAGTCCCATCATGCCTCTGCCTCTGGGTGTCATGCTTGTGGCTGTCAGAGTCTTGCTATGCCTCATGGGACTTGTAGTTCTGCAACAGCTGGAGGTCCGCTAATTGCCTATCCCTGCTTTAGAGCAAAACCGCTAAATGATATCCCAGCTTATTATAGTTTCTTTAAAGCCAAATGATCACCCCAGAGTATTCCTTATTCCTAATCCTCTGTGGCGTCCCTCGGCGAGCGTGCAGGTTAATGTGACTTAATGAGACATGTCAGAGTTGTCTTAATGAGATAAGAACAAATAGCAGCAATTAAACCCTTTAATAATTAGCTGTCAAAACATTTTAATTGAAGATTATTAAATTCATTAAGTTTAACGAAAAACTCAGATTAGAGAGGGACATTTTTGCCCATTCTTCTTCGCAAAATATCTCAAGCTCTGTCAGACTGAATGGAGAGCGTCTGTGAACAGCAATTTTCAAGTCTTGCCACAGATTCTCAATTGGATTTAGGTCTGGACTTTGAATGGACCATCCTAACACATGAATAGGCTTTTTTTCTAAACCATTCCATTGTAGCTCTGGCTGTATGTTTGCCAAAGCCTGCCTAATACAGCTGAGGGTGATGGACACTAACCTGGAGGGTTCCAGTCAGACACCACTTGAACTGAAGGTAGCTACCACAGCACATTCGAAACCCCCATGTTCCCTCCTGCTTCTTTCTTTTTTTTTCATTAACTCTTCCATAAGTTTAATTTTGGTGTTCTTATGAAACCCCAATTTGATAGGTGGGGCCGATGTTTGTTTCCAATAAGCAGGAATGCAAGCCTTTGCACAGTTGAGCAAATGAATCCATAGATAGCGTTTATACTGTTTCAAGGAGAGGGGAGCTAAATGAAGAAGAAATGTGGCCACATCATCAGGTATACAGTAGTAGTAGTAGTAGTATCCAGTGTTTGACCGGAGACCTGAAGGACTGAATCTTATGGCAAGACCAGAAGATATGGAATATGGTTCCTTCATTCTCCAGACAATACCAGCATAGTGGCAAACCCTGTGGGTAAAGCTTGTGAAGGATTTTAGGAGCCCAGTACCATTTTGATAGTATTTTGTATCCCGTCTCCTGACTATGCAAGACACTGATGACTTATGGGTCATTTGAAGGATCTTGTCAAGTAAAAGTAGTGTGGAGTTTGATATCACACTGCGTAAGGTATTTAGGAGGTGCCAAATTCATTATGTGTGACATTATTCGATATGACTGGGATAGACTATGGGGAATCTTCTCGTCCTCATGACACAATTTTTTAAATCTGTAGGAGTGGGAAAGGCTGTCACTTTTTCCCATTTATGCAACACAAAGTGCCGTAATTGCATTGATTGGTGGGTTTAACGTTGATTGAATATCCGCTAGGGATTGCCATGTGCCCTCTGGAAAAAAATTCTTCACTCTAAATTGAGTCCTGGCATAAAATTAGGATGTGTCATTATCAGAGTCATCTCAGAGGGGTGCCCATTCGTGATGACAACAGATCAAAGGGATTTCGCCACTGCTAGTGTAAGCCCGATTGTCGGGTGATAGAGGATTTGGCAGAGAGATTCCGTCTGCAGCCATGGGAGCCACCCTCCAGTTTACAATTGGCAAAAGACTGTTCAAATTGAACCCATTCTTTAGTTGAATTGGGGGCACATCAGCTCAAGATCGGTGACAAATGTGCCGCTTTATGATACCTAATAGGGTCTGGCAGACCTATTTTATTCATGTGGAGATCTGAATAGGAGAAATTTGTAACAAGATAGGAGTGCTGCATTGTATACACTTTGTAACCATTAATGCATTAAAGAACACATTTATGATCTACAGTGTAAGCACTCTTACAGTAAAGGACACCCTCCTGGTCTACAGTAACTACTCTTACAGTAAAGAACACCCTTTTAGTCTACAGTGTAACTACTGTTAGATTTAAGAACACCCTCCTAATCTACAGTGTAGGCATTATTATTGTCAATGATACCCACCTGGTCTATAGTAACTATTTTTAGAGCTGGGAACATCTTCTTGGTCTTCAGGGCAAGCACTCTTACAGTAAAGAACACCCAAATGGTCTACAGTAACTACAGTGCCCTGAAAAAGTATTCATACCCCTTGACATTTTCCAGATTTTGTCATGTTACAACCAAAAACATAAATGTATTTTATTGGGATTTTATGTGATAGACCAACACAAAATTGCACATAATTGTGAAGTGGAAGGAAAATGATAAATGGTTTTCAACATTTTTTACAAATAAATATCTGAGAAGTGTGGCGTGGATTTGTATTCAGCACCCTTTACTCTGATACCCCTAACTAAAATCTAGTGGAACCCATTGCTTTCAGAAGTCACCAAATTGGTAAATAGAGTCCACCTGTGGGTGATTTAATCTCAGTATAAATACAGCTGTTCTATGAAGCCCTCAGATGTTTGTTAGAGTACCTTGGTGAACAAACAGCATAATAGATGTATCAAAGACCCTGAATTGCTGTATCTAGGACAAGCTGAATCGCCTGTATGAACACAGTCACAGGTCTTAATTTGACACGTGTGCTTGGTTGGGTGAGTGGCCCCCAATGCACACTGTTTGTGTTCGGGGCATTACACCTGCATCCATACGTCTGTCAAAGTAGGACTCGGGGCTGTATTCATACAGCTGCTGCATCTCTATAGCAAAACATAGCCCTCCTACACATAGGCCCTCCTGCAGTGAAGTTTACTGACAAGAGCTCCTACTTTACAGTCCACAGAGTTCCCTGATACATTAGACTCCAGAGTTCCTCTTTGCATCACAGTCCACAAAGTTCTCCCTTACATCAGAGTCCACAGTGTTCCCCTTTACATGAAAGTCCGCAGGGATCTCCCTTACAGTGTAAGGGGGAACTCTGCGAACCCTTTTGTAAAGGAGAGCACAGTGGACCCTGATGTAAAGGGCAATAAAGGGGATAAAACATAGGTGAATGCACATGTATTGCAGAGATATGCTGAACATTTTTTTAATGTTTTTTCCAGACATACACTTGCACCCCAAAATTTGCCCACTTAAGTTCATCCATTATGTTCCATTGCAGCTCTCCTGTAAACAGAGAAGTAAAGTATTGCTAAGATGATTTACACTTGCATTGTGTATAGCTAATTCTCAATACACTTGTACTATACACACAGATAAGTCATAACCAAAATTTAATGCTGAGAAATTGTGAACCTATTTAATAACACAATAACCAATACATAAATGTGTTTCCTACAGTCAGGCACTTTCAAATTAACAGCTGGGAGCTGAAAGCTTGAATGTGATTGTGGCTACAGGCAACAAACCGGCCAAGCTCAACCCTCCTTCACTGCTATTAATGGTGCTCTCCACTGAATGAACTACTTGTAGTCACACATGGACTGCCATAGAGGGATCTGGTGAGAGGGTCCCTGACCCGCACAGCAATTATAACTAATTAAACTAGTCCACAGCTTTTAGTACCCCAGAATGCTGACTTTGATTGCTCCTTATGCACCTCTTCTCGCTGCATAATACTTTCATACTTACCTTCCCCCCCTTACTGGCCTTTTGAGCTGCCCTATCTCTGCCTAGCTGTATTAGGGGGCCTACCCACTACCTGAACCTAACCTAACCTTGACTGCTGCTGAGCTTCACCCCTTAAGGCATCGTCATTGCTTTTGCACACCAACATTAAAGGGCCCCACCATTGCCAGCAGAAATCTACTATAAAGTATTGCTCGTAATTACTACATACCTAAGGATAGGACTAGGTTGCTATTAGTGTGTTAACCTCACAGGCCTAAGACTAGCCCCTTGTCTGAGATCTCTTCACTGGCTTAGACTGTTATACTTCTTTGTAGTTTTCCACTGTCACTTGGAACATAACCTCTTAGTCAGAGAGTTAGTGTTTATGCTTTTAGTATCGCAGTATATGCTGTGTTTGGCCTTAAGGTTACTTGGGTTATTGCATTGTATTTATATTGTACTGTTTTATGCATTTACACTGAACTACTGATCTGCTTTGTTACATCTTAAATTTGGTCTGTCAATGCAGTCTGCTTATTTTCCTAAAAGGCTGGCATGTATCATCTTTGTGTGACCACTGAGAGTCACCAGCCAAACTATTCTGGTTGTGTCAGTGGAAATGAGGTTTCACCTACAGCTAGAGAGCAGAGGACCCTATACTACCAGTGATACATGTTAGGGCTTATCAGGCATACTCTGCTTGACGTGCCTGTGAGCTAGAAGAAAGAGTAACAAAGCCTACCACTGTTGTAGAGTGGTGCCAAGAACAAAAGGAGCAGCTGTACTTGTGTGTGGTGTATGACATCCCTAGTGGGGCCTGAACCAAAGGGCTAGTGAAACAGATGTTAATCAAACAGCTTCCAGGTCATTGGGTGTTCATTCTTGATTTGATGGCCAATCCAGGTGCAACCCTCCTGCAGTTCTGCAATTTGCTGCCTGAAAGGAGCCACAGCATGCTATAGTGGCCTCCTTGTTTGGGCCAAATTATTCTGGCATGACCAGGGGTCAGGCTCAGAGACCAGTAACTAAAGCAATAGAGAAGCTGCCACCGACCAACTGGACCAGCCAATGTTCACCAGAGCTCCTAATGGTGGAGATGGGTTTTCCTGCTTGTTAGTACTAGGTAGCAGTGCTTAGGATCACGCCACCAGGAGGTGAGCAAGCCAGGTCCAGTACCAGATATAGCAGGTAGGGATCAAGAAAAAAGCACAGTCAGTAAACAAGCCAAAGGTTGGCAACAAGTGATTACAGGTTGGGATCAAGCAGAAGCGTAGTGGAGAAACAAGCCAAAGATCGGTAAAGAGTAATAGCAGAGATACCAATGGCAGCACCAATGACAAGGGTGAGATATTATCTGGGGAGAGCACAATAATCTGGCAAACAGAAAGTGCAGAGGCATTGCTAAAATATGAGTTTCATGGGAGCAGCAAAGAATTCAAGAGAAACAATGTTCAAGGCAAGATCTTTCAAGGAATTGTCCAGGGAGTTGTCCATCACCCCAGGTGGCTCAGCAAGAAGAGACATTGCCAGACACAGCAGAGGTTGCAGGATCAGACCCGTTTCACCACACAATTTGGAGGGAAGAACCCCTGAAGAGTTATCTGAAGATATTTTTTGTCCAAAGATTCCTCTCTGCCACCAGAATGAAGAAAAGGTGCCAAAGCACAGCTTTTAAACTGGCAAAAAATGATCTTTAGAAAAAAGAGTTTGGCATAGGGTGTGCAAAAAGTGCCCAACATCGCATTCAACAATAAGAGGACAGTCCATTTCAAGGAAGATCCAGATGCATTCTGCTGGTAGACTTAGAGGATCTCAGAGAACAGATTGCGAAACTGAAAAGACCAGGAATAATATGAGAGTAACAAAGCCCCTGTGTCTCTCTCATTATGGGGGTGAGAAAGTAGAATGAGTTTTTAAGAATGTGTATTGACTATCATACTCTCAACAATAGAACTATGCCAGATCAATACATCACCTGTCAAACTGAAGATGCTCTACAATGTCTATTCCAGCTTAGTGTGCTGGACCTAAGAAGTGGATACCATGAAATCTCGAAGCATCATGACAATGGAGAGAAAACCTCTTAATTTGCCAAGTTGATTCTCTGAGTTTGAATGCTACGAGGACTGTTGGGGGCCCCAGCAACCTTTAAGCATTTAATGGAAAAGGTTGTTGGTGACATGAACCTCATTAAAGTGCTTGTGTACCTAGATGATATCATCATCTTTGGGCAAACTCTAGAAGAACATAAGGCGCGGCTGGAAAAAGTCTTGAAGCATCTACGTATATGAAGAGGGGTTGAAATTATCTCTTGAAAAATGCCAGTTCTATCAGTTGTTTGTCACTTACCTTGGGCATGTTGTCTGCACTGAGGGATTGGCCACTAACCCCAAACAGTTTGAGGCTGTCAACACCTGATCCAGCCCCTGGAATGTGAACTAGCTGAGATCATTTTTGGGATTCTGTTTTTATTACAGAGGGGTTTGCAAAGATAACCCCAGCTTTTATCAAACTCCTGCAAACTGAAGTGGATGAGGAGGAGCAAGGGACCTCAGAAGGAGTTTGCTCAAACAAAGGACCTCAAAAGTCCCAAGAGTCCATAGAGGTTGAATGCACTGACCAATGCGAACCAGTTGAAGTGGAGTTTAACCAAAGCTTCAGTATTGGCCTATGTTTACTCAGTCAAGCTCTATAAACTGCATGTTGATGCCAGCAGAGATAGGATGTGTACTGTTACGTGAGCCAAAGTCAAAGCCAAAGCCAAGAAAGTTTGAGATGCTTCTAATGCCAAAGGTCAGCAAAACAATATAAACTATGACCTGGAAGTAAGGGTCCATGATCTTCAGCTGGGACACAGAGTGTTGCTGAGAAACCTGGAACCCTCTGAGAAGCATAAGATACAGTAGCTAACTGGTGGAGTCAAATATGTAATCTGCAAACAATTGCCTGGCCTTCCTTTGTACCAAGTCCATCCTGAAGGGAGTAAAATGCCTCTGAAGAGGTAGCATCAAAATCATTTACTGCCTCTGAGTGAGGACATCAGAGTACCTGTAAGCACTGAGATGCCATTGCCCAAAATGTTCTTTTCCAGACGAGTTCCAGTCAACAGGTCACAACTTCTGCAACCAGACAAAGAAGCAGAAGAAAGCAGTGAAAATTGTATGGACCGGCTGTGACCATTTACACCTACTGACCCCACTCCATTCCCTTCTCTTACAGAGACTGAAACTAGTACATTCAGGCCTGAGGCCCTAGAGTTTGTACCTCAGAGTCATCCACCAGGGAATCAGGAAGACCCCCCCTCAACTTTGCCAAGTGTCCCATACCTAGAGACTGTCCAGTCACCACTCAGTGAAGAATCTACTGGAGAGAAGCAATCTGAACCAAAGAAAGAGACCAAAGAGGGGCATACGCCCACCTAAGAGACTGACCTATGATACTTTTGGTGAAAGATCAGAAGAAGCCATCCATATCGCCAAACAGCTCCAAATGCCAAGTATCCCTGCTCCAGTTTCAAAAGAGGACTACTCTAGCTCACCCTCTAACACATCTTGATGGACCCTACCAGTATCAGTGGTCTACAGTCAAGGCATCCCCTCTCCCTCTGACAAATGTTGGGAGGTTCCCTTGACAGGCTCAGATGCAAATGCAAATTGTTTTTTTCTTGTTAACGAATCTAATTTTGCCTATCATTGTACAAGGTTATCAGTATTTATATGGTACTGGACTCAGTCCCTCCTTTGGGGACCAAATGTTTTTTGGTTGGGGGAAAGTGTAGATAGGTGCTCTTCCGGCTGTGTGCAGCTCTCTTTTATTTCTCCCCCCCCCTCATTGTGAGCAGTGACAGAACATTTCAGTGTTAAGCAGCAGATCAGGCTGTGGTCCTTTCACCCCTCACATCTCTGCTGTGTGAGTAGAGCGGGCTCTATGTAAAATACCCCACTTACTCCTGCCCCCTTCCCTCTTGGCAGCAGAGGATTTTAAGCAATCAGGAGCAAGAGCTCTTGCTATGCTGTGGCACAATAAAGGACTAGAGATAGGATTTTTCTTGGGAAATTCTGGAGAGATCTGGGTCTTTTGCCGGAAGAAACCAACCCATACCGACATGTGGTCTTGGCTGGAACTGTACACAGACCAGGGTGTCATCTCAGGGACCAGAGAGCATAGACCTGTTGCTTTTGCTGAGCCTGTGCAGTGATTGCTGAACTGGGACCAGAGCTGGGAGGACCCATTGCTGTGAGTGTTTACAGCAAGGGGTAATCGGCAAGGACCTGAGCCGAGAGACTGAACCTTGTGAGGGCCTGTTTGGGAGGGCTGAGGACCGCAGACCTCCAAGTATTCTGGACCAGATTCCTGTGTACAAGGACATCCGTGTGGAGTGGAGTAGTGTGAAGACAAAAGTGGTTACCCAGAGTAACAGAAGTTTTACAGCAGCCTGTTGATAGCGTGTACCTGTTATAGGTGGCACGGCCTCTAGCAGTGAGGGAGATACTGTGTATATACTGGATAGATAGATAGATAGATAGATAGATAGATAGATAGATAGATAGATAGATAGATAGATAGATGGATAGATAGATAGATAGATAGATAGATAGATAGATAGATAGATAGATAGATAGATAGATAGATAGATAGATAGATAGATAGATAGATAGATAGATAGATAGATAGATAGATAGATAGATAGATAGTATATTGTAGAGAGGCAAGCCCACTGTTTATTTTAGCAGTTTAGGCCAGATTTTTAGAGAGGCAGGTACACTGATTGCACAGGTGTGGGTTGGGTTTATAATAGAACCAGGGTTAGAGCTCAGGACTCCACCCAACAGACAGGAGGTCTGTACATTGGAGTCAGGAGGACTCCCATCTCTCTAGGAGTCAAACAAGCTGCATGGGGCAGTCAGAGCATGCATGTCTGCAGGAGGCAGATGTAATCCATGACAGAGCACCAAGGAGCTGATCATGAGTACAGTAAGCTATGAGAGAGCTTAAGTGGAAGGAAACCCTTGTGTTGGTCTGAGGAGCAGACCTCAGGCTTAGGCCATGTGGCAAAAGAGTAAGCTAGGAGGCTAAAGTATTCTGATTGTGTAAGTTACAGTAATGGTGGAACCCCTGCATGGGAAATTTCTGTATTGTGTGAATTTTTTAATTCCTTTAAATAAAAGTGGGCTACCATGCCTTTAAAAATACAGTTCTAGACTGGCGCAACTTCTTGAAAATGCATGCGCCACTTGAGTCTTATCACCCCGATCTTAAAATATATACAGTATATAAGGTCTACTTTTGAGCCAATACCCCAAGGTTCTGCGCCACCTAGCTGATTGAACGACATACGCACTGATCTTTGTGTAGGATTTTCATTCCAAAAGCATGTAACAATGGTCCTGAAAGCCTATTTAAAAATTGTTTGATTGCAGCTGTAGCCAAGGGTTTGCTACTATAGTTATTACAGTTGATGTTATTTCAAATGAGTTTGGCTCCCTCTAGTGCTTATTGGGCTCTGTTAGGATGTTTCCTTATTCCTGAGAAGGAATGCAGCAAAGTATTGTGGGAGATGTAGTTTGGAGGAGGAAGTGACTCTGTTAGCTGGATCAGCCCAGAACTACAATACAGACAATGCAAAGCGTGCAGCACTGCCTGCTGGGAGCAGTAATAAAAGGACCAGCATGGCCTGTTTTCAGCCTCTCGGGACGTCATTTAACACCTGCCAGTAGGAGGTCTGTGTGTGTGTGACCAGGAGTGAAAGACTGCGGCCTATACAGCGGAGAGCCGGATCGTCCACCTCTGAGTGATTTTGGAGCACAGCCTTGCCATCTTAGCAAGCGGACCGGCCTGCGCTTCAAAGAAACTTGAAGCCCCTACACTTCAGACCATTGGGAGTTGCAGAGTGGGGCGGTGGCACCATCTTCACCAGACAGAGACACCAGGAGGGGATTCCGGATGGAGCCTCACAGCGTTTGAAGTCCATTGTGGTAAGAGGGCACCTGCCCATTTCAGTAGAGAATACAGTATTGCTGAGTGAGTTCTTTTTACAGACTGCTGGTGAGACTTGTAGTTCCACGGAGGTGAATTTACTTCTTCACAGGCATCATACAGCTGAACTTTGGGGCCTTGCCTTTTCCCCTGCGCTTTAAGGTGAGTACTGTATTGCACTCACATAAAAGGAGGAATCTTCAAGTAGTTTTATTTCTTCAGTTAAGCAGTCATCAGCATATCATTTATTCTACAGTCATTTCTTTTCCTTTGCTTTGTGGATTACAAATACTGCAGTTTAAACATCAGGCTAGCTGAAGATAAGTTAAAGAACTTTCATCATCTTCCTCTTTTATCGAGCATTGTTGCTTTACTTAAAAGTTGAACTCTGAATTATAGCCATGGGGGAACCATGCAGGGGCGGATCCAGAGTCTAGTCTCAGGAGGGGCACTGCCAGAAAATATGTTTTTTTGCAGGCAATTTATCGAGGCAGTGGCTGATGTTAGCGCTTTCATCATCACTGCACCATGGTTGTTATGGTGTCAGGATGATTGAAGAGCATTATTTATATTATTACATTGTAATATAAAATGAAATGGTTCAACTCACCATAATGCAGATTCTGTGGGAGCCCCGAGTGTGTCACTTTCCACGTCGACCTGCCTTCAGATGCAGCTTGTCACTTGCCACGTCCCTGCCACAAGCTGCGGATTATCACTTGCCTGCCACCAGATACTGATTGTCACTTGCCACGTCACCTGCCACATGCTGCTGATTGTCACTTGCCAGGTCCCCTGCCACATGCTGCTAATTGTCACTTGCCACGTCACCTGCCACACATTGCGTATTACACTTGCCACGTCACCTGCCACATGTTGCTGATTGTTACTTGCCATGTCACCTGCCACATGTTGCTGATTGTTACTTGCCACGTCACCTGCCACACATTGCGGATTACACTTGCCACGTCACCTGCCACATGTTGCTGATTGTTACTTGCCACGTTACCTGCCACACATTGCGGATTACACTTGCCACGTCACCTGCCACATGTTGCTGATTGTTACTTGCCACGTCACCTGCCACACATTGCGGATTACACTTGCCACGTCACCTGCCACATGTTGCTCATCGTGGTTGGCCTGCTAAGGTGCAGATTGTCAGAGTGAAGACAGGCAGCAGAGAGATGATGTAATCTCTCTGCTGCCCACGGCTGTACAGTGAGGGCGGAACTGCAGTGATGCAGGGCGGGCGGTGAGAGATGATGTCATCTCTCTGCTCCCCGCCCGCCGGCTCACTGACTGGCCAGTCTCTCCGCTCACCTGTGGACCGGCCCGCCCCCTCACTCACTGTCTGTCCTGCATGCCCGGACACTCAGCCGGCGACCCCCCCTCACTCGTCCGCCGGCGCCGACCTGCCCGCTCGTTTACATGCACACACGGCTGGCGACCCCCCCCCTCACTCGTCCGCCGACCTGCCCGCAGCCCGCTTAGGCTCTCTCTCACCTGGCCCGCCTGCTCCTCGTTAACCGGCACACTTGGCCTCCCGCCCGCTCACTCATCCACTGACTGGTCTCAGCTGTCACAAATTTCTCAGAGGGGGCAATTGCCACGTTGCCCCCCCCCCCTGGATCTGCCCCTGGAACCATGGAGTATATTTTAGACTTTACACTGTGTTCTAGATTGCAAGGAATATTATACTGCCATTTGGTCTGTGTGTTGAGGCCTCAGTGGGAAGGCATTTAATATATGTTTCAAAGATATTGAGTCACATCATCAATAAATACAAGAGAACTAGTTCCATTGGCAGCCATACATGCCCACACCATGACACTACCACCACAATGCTTCTCTGATGAGGTGGTATGCTTTGGATCATGAGCAGTTCCTTTGCTTCTCCATACTCCTCTTCCCATCACTCTGGTACAAGTTAATCTTGGTCTCATCTGTCCATAGGATGTTGTTCCAGAACTGTGAAGGCTTTTTTAGATGTTGTTTGGCAAACTCTAATCTGGCCTTCCTGTTTTTGAGGCTCACCGATGGTTTACATCTTGTGGCGAACCCTCTGTATTCACTCTGGTGAAGTCTTCTCTTGATTGTTGACTTAAGACACACATACACCTACCTCCTGGATAGTGTTCTTGATCTGGCCAACTGTTGTGAAGGGTGTTTTCTTCACCAGGGAAAGAATTCTTCGGTCATCCACCACAGTTGTGTGGGAGGAAGTGAAGACAGATCTCCTATCACAATTTGGATTAGCAGCAAGGATGGGAAGTGTTATCATAATGGGGGATTTTAATTATCCAGACATAGACTGGGCGGAGGGAACTGTGCATTGATTTAAGGCTCTCCAGTTCCTTAATGTCTTGCAGGACAATTTTATGGGTCAGATGGTAGATGCCCCAACTAGAAATAAAGCATTACTGGATCTACTGATTACCAACAATACAGACCTGATCACGGATGTGGAAATACGGGGCAATTTAGGTAACAGCGATCACAGGTCAATTAGTTTCAGTATAAATCACACAAATAGGAAACATAAAGGGAATACAAAGACACTGAGTTTCAAAAGAGCCAACTTCCCTAAACTACAAACCTTGCTAAAAGGCATAAATTGGGATAAAATATTAGGAACAAAGAGCACGGAGGAGAGATGGGTTTGCTTTAAGAGCATATTAAATAAGGGCATTAGCCAATGCATCCCTTTGGGTAATAAATTTAAAAGAGCGAACAAAAGTCCTGGATGGCTTAACTCCAATGTAAAAATGCATATAAAAGCAAAGGAGAAGGCCTTCAAAAAATACAAGGTTGAGGGATCATCCGCAGCATTCAGACTTTATAAAGAATGCAACAAGAAATGTAAGGGTGCAATTAGGACAGCTAAGATAGAACATGAAAGACACATAGCGGAGGAGAGCAAAAAAAACCCAAGAAATTCTTTAAGTATGTAAACAGTGAGTAGCGAGGAGACGTTGCTGTAAGTGGTAGTAGAGGAGTTATCCATCTGCAAGAAGACTTGTATAGATCAAATGATTGCACCAATAAGGATGGAGGAGGCCCGGAGTCACATGACTGAGAAGATACTAAACGTCACCATGGAGATCATCTATCTGCTATCCGGAGAGATATTTCCTTTTGTGAAGTCAGGTGATCATATGACCATCACAGTGCCTCCATGTGACTCCCTAAAACCTGAGAGACACAACATGCAGAAGATTCTAGAAGTCACCAAGAAGATGATGGAGCTGCTGACAGGAGAGGTTCCTATAAGGTGTCAGGATGTCACTGTCTATTTCTCCATGGAGGAGTGGGAGTATTTAGAAGGACACAAGGATCTCTACAAGGACGTCATGATGGACAATCAGCAGTATTTGAGTTTTATGAAGATTGTAAAGAAGGAATTTCCCCAGAATGAGACGATATTGAACCTCACCCTGGAGATCCTCAGCCTGCTGACTGGAGAGAACTGTACAGTAATAATGATGAAAACTACAAGAAGGAGATCACATAATATGACCACAAGATCCTTGAGAATCCAGAATCCCATCACCATCCCACCACCTCCATCCCCGATCCCTACAAGTCACAACACACAGAAGATTCTAGAAGTCACCAAGAAGATGATGGAGCTGCTGACAGGAGAGGTTCCTATAAGGTGTCAGGATGTCACTGTCTATTTCTCCATGGAGGAGTGGGAGTATTTAGAAGGACACAAGGATCTCTACAAGGACCTCATGATGGACAATCAGCTGCCCCTCACATCACCGGTAGATGGACGGGAGATGAGGAAAACCTCAGAGGATTGTCTCACTTTGTCTCCAGACTGTAAAGTAGAAGATGAGGACATCACACAGTATAGTCCAGGAGAAAACCCGACTACCTCAAATGTCCATCCGGCACCACACAGTGTAGATGGACCATCGTATTCCTCTTATCCTGAGGAACCTCAGACTGTGAGGGATGGTGCCATCCTTCCAACAGAGAAGAGGTTTTCCTGTACTGAGTGCGGGAAGTGTTTCCATTCTGAATCTAAACTTAATGTGCATAAAAGAGCTCATACAGCAGAGAAGCCACATTCCTGTCTTGAGTGCGGGAAGTGTTTCCGTTTTAAATCCCAACTTAATGTGCATAAAAGTTCTCACACGGGGGAGAAGCCATATTCCTGTTCTGAGTGCGGGAAGTGTTTTCTTTTTAAATCAAGGCTTGACGACCATAAAATATCTCATTCGGGAGAAAAACCGTATTCCTGTTCCGAGTGTGGAAAATCTTATTCACGGACCGCACATCTTTACACACATCAAAAAGTGCACACGGGTGAGAAGCCGTATTCCTGTCCTGAGTGCGGGAAATGTTTTGTACTAAAATCAGAATGTTCAATACATCAGAGATCTCACACGGGAGAGAAGCCGTATTCCTGTTCTGAGTGCGGGAAATGTTTTTCACAGAAGCCCCATCTTTACACACATCAGAGATCTCACACGGGGGAGAAGCCGTATTCCTGTTCTGAGTGCGGTAAAGGTTTTTCAATACAGTCCAATCTTGAAAAACATAAGATGTTGCACACTGGAGAGAAGCCGTATTCATGCCCTGAGTGTGGGAAATGTTTTTCACAGAAGTTCAATCTTTACAGACATCAGAGATCTCACACAGAGGAGAAGCCATATTGCTGTCCTGCATGTGGGAAATGTTTTTCAACGAAGTCCTCTCTTTCTATGCATCAGAATTCTCACACAGGGGAGAAGCCGTATTCCTGTCCAGAGTGTGGGAAATGTTTTTCAGTGCAGGCCAATCTTTACAGACATCAGAGGTCTCACACAGGGGAGAAGCCATATTCCTGCCCTGTTTGCAGGAAATGTTTTTCAATGAAGCCCAATCTTTCCAGACATCAGAGATCTCACACAGGGGAGAAGCCGTATTCCTGTCCTGAGTGTGGGAAATGTTTTACACAGAAGTACAGTCTTTACAAACATCAGAGATTACACACAGGGGAGAAGCTACTTTCCTGTCCTGAGTGAGGGAATTGTTCCTCACTGTAGTCCTGTCTGCCGGTACATCAGGGAAATGTCTTCTATATGAATGTTGCTGGACATCACAGCTCTCATGTGGGGAAGAAGCACACCCTGATATACACCTCAGATATACTCCATGGCTGATCTTCATCATGTAAGAAACAGTTGATAAGCTTTCACAAACACTTAGAGGTCTATTTTAAAAAAAAATTGGTTGAACGAATGTGACAAGTTTTGGTCATATTTTTTTTCATATGATCATTGGCTCCATCTAGTGGCCATAATTTTTTTTTTTCTTTTCCACTTCAGCGAAAATTTTTCTGAGAGACATTATATCAACTTTGTATGTCAAAATGTATCTCCTCTCATTTTTCACATCAGTGTGGATTCTTTCTGTCTTATCTTTATTAATTTTCCCATCGTATATCTTGTTTAAGTACAAAAAAGAGAAAAAACACTCCGAAATGTATATCTACCACTATACCTTTGTTCCTTCTCGATCCCTCTTATCCCTCCTCCCCCCCCTCTTTTATGTCTGGTTTACTCCTTCTTATATTATATATCATTTTGGCTCTGTACCTATTGCTTCCCTCATCTTATCTAAATATGTGTCCAAGGTTTTATATCTTTTCCATCCCTCCCAGTGAGTGTTACGCTTATTATCTCCTCTTTTCCTGCTTCTCAGCAGGTCCATTTTATAATAGTAATCTATTTTCTCAAACCATTCTCTAATATCTGGTTTTCCACTTTTTAGCCAATATCTCGGGATCAGACCCTTAGCGGCATTCAGGAGACTCGGAACCATTGATCTCATATATTGTTTCCTTGTTTTTTTGCACTACATTTACTGATGGAGATGTTACATTACACTGAGCACAGCAGAGTTATTCTATCTCTCATATCCCTTATACCGCCAGAGCTGTTTTTGTATTTTTTTTTTTTTTGCACACATGTTAAAATGTACATTTTTGTCCTGAAGATTAGTTTAGTACCCCCAAAACATAAATTTTCTGACAGCAGAGTCCCTGGGGAATAAAAGGATGGTAGTTCATGTCACATGATAGTAGCTCAGTGGTTTATCAAGTGTAAATGTCAGTAAGAAATACATTAGGTGTAATTTTAGAGGACAATTGCAATATTTTACCCAGTTTTTGGTAACATAAAAGATGAGGTTCTGCCGAGTAAATGGATATCCAGCGTGTCCAGCCCTAGGATTTTGTGTGCTGATGAGATGATGACAAACTTTGGTACTCCAATATTTGCCCATAGGTGACACTTAAAAAGCCTTTCCAGGTCCTCTGTGTAGAGGTAACCCAGAATAATGGATGTAGAATGATTGCTCTCCCTCTGGCATGCATGGTGTTGTGTAATATGTGTAGGGCATTCATTGTTTTTTATTATATAGACATCGGCAAAATGTTGTTTATGTTTGTAAATAAGAAGGAACTCAAAGATTTGGGTGGGGTTTTAAGTGCTTAGGTGTAATTTTAATTTTTTTCACTTGACTTTATTGCTATCACTTAAGGGACAGATAAACCCCAGTGTGATTTTTGTTGTGACCGGTTCTCTTTAATGGGACATCAATAGTCTGTTGGACCCCTCATGTCTCTCCTGCTCTCCACTGAAGATAATGGAGAGCAGATCATGTTCCATTCTTACCCCCTTAATCTCCTCACAAAAAAAAAAAAAAAAAAAAAAAGTATGTAAACAGTAAAAAAAGGGAGGACAGACCATATTGGCCCCATAAAGAATGAGGAAGGACATCTGGTTACAAAGGATGGGGAGATGGCAAAGGTATTGAATTCATTCTTCTCCTCAGTCTTCACGAGTGAATCGGGGGGCTTCAGTAACCAAAACTGCAGTGTGTATCCTCATGACACAACAGAGGAAGCACCTCCATGGTTAACAGAGGACAGAATTAAAAGTAGACTTGAGAAACTTAACATTAATAAATCACCGAGACCAGATGGCTTGCATCCGAGGGTACTTAGGGAACTCAGTCA
The DNA here is from genome assembly GCA_037952925.1 of Lithobates clamitans. Taxonomy (NCBI): domain Eukaryota; kingdom Metazoa; phylum Chordata; class Amphibia; order Anura; family Ranidae; genus Lithobates; species Lithobates clamitans. The sequence goes on along the minus strand of JBBGZY010000083.1, from coordinate 830,778 downwards.
AGTGATTGCCAGACTGTTGTTCCTAATTTTTACAGACAGTCTACTGACTGGAATGGTACCAGCTGAATGGAGAAAAGCCAATGTAACACCAATATTTAAAAAGGTCCCAAAATACATCCCTGGGAATTACAGACCAGTTAGACTAACATCAATAGTATGTAAACTCGTGGAGGGGATGATAAGGGACTATATACAAGATTTTAGTAATGAGAACGGTATCATTAGCAGTAATCAGCATGGATTCATGAAGAAGCGTTCTTGCCAAAGCAATCTACTAACCTTCTATGAGGAGGTGAGTTGCCATCTAGATAAAGGAATGCCCATAGACGTGGTGTATCTGGATTTTGCAAAAGCATTTGACACAGTTCCATATAAACTTTTACTGTACAAAATAAGGTCTGTTGGCATGGACCGTAGGGTGAGTACATGGATTGAAAACTGGCTACAAGGGCGAGTTCAGAGGGTGGTGATAAATGGGGAGTACTCGGAATGGTCAGGGGTGGGTAGTGGGGTTCCCCAGGGTTCTGTGCTGGGACCAATCCTATTTAATTTGTTCATAAACGACCTGGAGGATGGGATAAACAGTTCAATCTCTGTATTTGCATACGATACTAAGCTAAGCAGGGCAACAACTGCTCCGCAGGATGTGGAAACCTTGCAAAAAGATCTAAACAAATTAATGGGGTGGCAACTACATGGCAAATGAGGTTCAATGTAGAAAAATTTAAAATAATTCATTTGGGTGGCAAAAATATGAATGCAATCTATACACTGGGGGGAGAACCTATGGGGGACTCTAGGATGGAAAAGGACCTGGGGGTCTTGGAAGATGATAGGCTTAGCAATGGAATGCAATGCCAAGCTGCTGCTAACAAAGCAAACAGAATATTGGCATGCATTAAAAAGGGGATCAACTCCAGAGATAAAACGATAATTCTCGCACTTTACAAGACTCTGGTCCGGCCGCACCTAGAGTATGCTGTCCAGTTCTGGGCACCAGTCCTCAGGAAGGATGTACTGGAAATGGAGCGAGTACAAAGAAGGGCATTAAGCTAATAAAGGGTCTGGAGGATCTTAGTTATGAGGAAAGGTTGCGAGCACTGAACTTATTATCTCTGGAGAAGAGACGCTTGAGAGGGGATATGATTTCAATATACAAATACCGTACAGGTGACCCCACAATAGAAATAAAACTTTTTCACAGAAGAGAGTTTAACAAGACTCGTGGCCACTCATTGAAATTAGAGGAAAAGAGGTTTAACCTTAAACTACCCTGTTTCCCCTAAAATAAGACCTGACTGTCGGTGATGGCTGCAATATAAGCCCTACCCCCCAAATAAGCCCTAGTTAAAGTCCTTGTAGGTCCTATTTTCAGGGTAGGGGTTATTTTTGGAGAAACAGGGTAGGGCTTATTTGGGGGGTAGGGCTTATATTGCAGCCATCACTGACAATCACGCTAGGTCTTATTTTAGGGGAAACAGGGTATGTAGAGGGTTCTTTACTGTGGGAGCGGCAAGGATGTGGAATGCCCTTCCACAGGCGGTGGTCTCAGCGGGGAGCATCGATAGCTTCAAGAAACTATTAGATAAGCACCGGAATGACCGCAACATACAGGGATATACAATGTAATACTGACACATAATCACACATAGGTTGGACTTGATGGACTTGTGTCTTTTTTCAACCTCACCTACTATGTAACTATGTAAGTTGTTTTCCGTGGTCTTCCGGGTCTTTTGGTGTTGCTGAGCTCACCGGTGCGTTCTTTCTTTTTAAGGATGTTCCAAACAGTTGATTTGGCCACACCTAATGTTTTTGCTATCTCTCTGATGGGTTTGTTTTGTTTTTTCAGCCTAATGATGCTTCACTGATAGTGGCAGTTCTTTGGATCTCATATTGAGAGTTGACAGCAACAGATTCCAAATGCAAATAGCACACTTGAAATGAACTCTGGACCTTTTATCTGCTCCTTGTAAATGGGATAATGAGGGAATACAGTAACACACACCTGGCCATGGAACAGCTGAGCAGCCAATTGTCCCATTACTTTTGGTCCCTTAAAAAGTGGAAGGCACATATACAAACTGTTGTAATTCCTACACTGTTCACCTGATTTGGATGTAAATACCCTCAAATTAAAGCTGAAATTCTGCAGTTAAAGCACATCTTGTTCGTTTCATTTCAAACCCATTGTGGTGGTGTATAGAGCCAAAAAGATTAGAATTGTGTTGATGTCCCAATATTTATGGACCTGACTGTATACTCCCAAAAGTGACTATAAGGTTATAAGTTTTGCAAATCTGAATTAATTGATACCAATTGTCAATTATCACTTATGTTTATTCATGCTGTTCATTGTGTTCCATTATTAGTAAACTTTCTGAGTGGTTCAGTGACATTGTGTGAGTTTCTCATTGCTAATATCACATTGCAGAATGGAACCCAAGGTGTCAGAGGTAAGAAAGGATCTGCAGAGTCGGGGTAGCCAGTGGGGTATAGAGTCAATCAGCAGCCCTCATGGGGGTACCACTACATTTGGAGGTCCCACCGAGATATCCCATCTGGGGTACCCGAGCAGATCAGTTGATGCGTCCCAGTTAGAAGAAGTAATGGACCCAGCCACTGCCACCGAGTGGAGCCAGGAGTATGGGAGCCGGTTGGAACAAGCTATGGTTCTGAGGCTACCAGGAGTCCGGTGGTTTGATAGAGAGGTACGGCAGTTGATGTGAAAGGCTGTCTGGGAACAAGGGTCCTACCTTCTGGACCTGAAACATGACTTGGAGGAAGATTGCACTTATGTCCTCCTGGAATGGAAAGAGAGTGTTCCGGCAGAATTCCAGAAGAAGGTTGTGAGCCTAGCCAAAGGCCTGGATGGCCATGTGATCCCAGTACAATTGCCAGAAGAGACTGGCGAGAAGTCCCCCGGGTCACCACCAGGGAGCCCTGGCCCTCTTCGCAGTTTACAACAGGGTAGAGAAGCTACCTGATTTGATGTACAAGTTTAAGCATACCCACCAGTGGAGAGGAGAGAGGTTGTCTGAATATATCGCACTGGTGGATCAAACCCTGCACCAAATTATCTTAAAAAAAGGTGTCGTCCCCCGGGAGGCGGACAAAGTCCGATTGGATCGGATCCCACGAGGAGCCAGGCCCAACCATCCTATTGTGCTCAGATTGCTCTTGCAGGGTACCCGAGAGGCCCCTTCTTACCCTAAGCTGATGGGGTTAGTGAGAGAGGAGGAGGCTCTTCTGGATGAAAAGAGTCAGGAGGCCCGATTCTCAGTAAGAACCCACCAGAAGAGTGAGAAGATAGTCGCCCAATCAGACCAGGTGGATGGCAGCATGGTGGAGAGCGATGAGGAGTCTGAGTGGGGGGGGCGCACCAAGATCTCTGTAGCGCAACCCACCCCAAAAGTTACTCCAGTCAAGTCATCAGAAAGTGGAGCTCAAGTTCAGGAACAGGTACAACAAGCTTGCTATATGTACATGTGAGCGCTGCAATCAACCAATATAAAACAGTTGGAACCCCAAAAAACATATATATATATAGCTATATTACAGAGAGGATAACTGCTGAAAGGTATTTTCACAAAAAATAATAATTGGTAAAAGCTATAAACAAGCAGACTCTGAGCTGCTAAAGTCCAAATAAAACTAAATTGAGTGAGTTAAAATAAAAGTCCATGAGAAGCAACTGTAGAAGGCAGCCCTGTGGATAAGGATGAAGCAATCCTCTGGATGCTGGAGAAAAAGAACAACAGTGGCGCCACTCTAAGTGCAGTATTAAAAACGAATTTTAATATATCTTTAAAATCTGGTACTCACAAAGGTACATGTAAACAAGCGTATAGAGTAAAGTTGATAGTGCCAGGTGTCCCAAATGAGTTGTCCAGTCATATCATGCGGTGGCGTTCTAACAGGCTGCACTGCAGGATGTTCGCTGTGTCCTGCCGCTGGAACGCACTGTTTCCGATCCGGGGGACGGAGTCACTTCCGGGTCCGTGCAGGGATAAACTTGATTGGCAGACTGATAGGCATAGGCGACGCGTTTGCGGAGCTACGCTCCTTCCTCAGGCCTAACGTGACCTGTGATAGGTCAGAACTAATATAGTCTAAAGCAAGCTTGTGATTGGAGGGAAGGGCCATCTGTCAAACTCAGGCTTACAACTGTGTGTTGCCGCTAGGTAATGAAGTAAATGATATGACGTAAATAGGATGCCTATGTGTTTGGAGAATGAGGGAAATAAAAAATTAAAAAATTAAAAAAGAGAAAGAAAAGAGTACAGAGAACAAAAGAAGATGATATATGGAAGATGATGAACATGCAATCGCGGATAAGAATGATAAATAATAAGAATGGTAGAGGAAATAATAGAGATAATAAAAATAAAAATAAGAATAAATGAAATTAAGATAAATATAAAAATAAGATTTAAATGAAGATAAAAATGAAAATAAAAATAGAGCAAACATGAAAATAAATATGAACTTAAAATTAAAATGAAAATAGAAAATAAAAATAATAATAAGTGTGAGAACAAAAATAAAAATAAAAATAAAAATAATAATAAAAATAAAAATAAAAATAATGGTGAAAATGAATTGGGATGAAGTTGAATGATGTAAGGATGTGAATAAAAGTAAATTGAAATTAATTAAATAGAAAAATAATAATAAAAATAACAAATGTTGGGAAATGAAAAATGGAGGTAGATATATGACGGGAATGATAGAATTTATATGGAAATAAATTTAGAAATGTATTAGGCAGTGTAAGTGGCATTGATTGTGCGCATATTTTTGAGAAATAAAAATTGATTAATAATTTATAATTATCAAACATTACCCTAAAAGTTGGCTACATGAAATTGGGCATAGCAAATGCATATTAAACAAATCATTCTTATACACTAGGGGTTGTGCTGAGAAAAGCATGAGTATGATACACCTATGTATATACACACCTGCACACATACACATACATATTACACATGTGCACATGTAAATACATGCATAAACAAACACACACACATGCCCACCTAAAAACATGGACATACCTGTGCGTTTATTGATGGAAGTGGAATGATGAATAAGAAATGTTTAAAAAATAAAAAAATTATATAATAAAATAAAAATTAGTAAGAAAATGTACTAACTGGCTAGAAGGTGGTGCTCAAGCACAACATGATGACCACGTCACAATGGCAAAGACAAAAAGCCTAAATTGTGATAATACAAGAATGCCCAACACAACCTGAAACGTAAGAAAGACGAGTATGTTGAGATTGTCCAGCAACCAACGGAGGGGACTGAGAGAGAAGTCAAATGAGACTACTCGTCTCTATCTCCTCGTTGAGTCCTCCAGGAGCCAGAGAGTCAAGGGTGTATATCCAGTACGTTTCCCTCTGGCAGAGACGTTTATAACGCTCTGCCAGTATGAACGTACCGGGGATGGACTCAATGATCCAGACTCTGAGGCCCAATGAGGAATGATCATGTTTTTTAAGGAAATGGAGGGGAACACTGTGATGATCATCTCCTGCCTCAACGAGGCGGCGGTGCTCACCAAACCTCTTTCTCAGGGTGCGTATGGTGCGGCCTACATAATATAACCCACATGGACAAGTCAAGCAATATATAACAAATTCTGTGGAACAATTGTAGAAGTTGCTAATCTGGTATGTCTGACCTTTGTAAGCGAATTCTTTTTGACCATGATGGACATGCTTACACGTGAGGCACAATTTTTTGCGGCACTGGTACATTCCAATTAGAGGAATGAGACAGGGTGATATTGTTTTAGAAATTTGTTGTCCTTTGTATTTACTGGGGGCTACCAGGTTTTTGATATTCCTTGTCTTCCGATAGGTAAACTTTGGTTTGGGGGTAATTATGGACTTCAAATGTGGATCCTGACACAGAATCGACCAGTGTTTAATGAAAATACGTTCCATGGCTTTATATCTGGAATGGAACTGAGTCACAAACCGAACTGGCTGTGCTTCAGGTTGGATGATAGCACTGGCGGATGTGGATGGTTCTGCCAGATAGAAATCGAAAGCTTCATTTATGAGTTGAGGCGGAAAAGCTTTGTCCATGAACTTTTGTTTTAAAAGGGACCCTTCGGTAATGTAGTCAGATTGTCTGGTGCAATTTCTACGTAGGCGACAAAACTGGCTTTTAGGGATGTTGGTAATCCATTTAGGATGGTGGCAGCTCTGATGGTGCAAAAAGGAGTTGCCAGCTGTCGGCTTGGTGTAATTCTTGGCCAGTATTTTGCCATCTTGATGGAAAAGTAGCAAATCTAGAAATGCAAGTTGAAACCGGTCATGTTCGGAGGTAAAAGTGAGGCCATACTCATTATTGTTACAGTGTGTGATGAAATCTGTGAAGAGGGGCTCTGGGCCGTCCCAAATGACAATAATGTCATCTATATACCTCCCATAGAAAACTATATGGGAGGAAAAGGGGTTATTGAGCCAGATGTAATTGGCCTCCCAGTACCCCATGGTTAGGTTGGCATAGCTGGGTGCGAAGTTGGCACCCATAGCTGTGCCCTTTGTCTGGAGGAAAAACTCACCATCGAATTCGAAGTAGTTATGGGTCAGGCAGAATTCAGTGGCCTCCAAAATGAACTCTGCCTGACCTGGGTTGAGCATGGGATCGGAGGAAAGGAAGCTGGCAATAGCTCTGAGTCCTATATGGTGTGGGATGGAAGTATACAATGAGCTTACATCCAAGGAGGCCCAAGAGTAAGTGGGCTCCCATGTATAATAGTCCAATTGTTGCATAAGATGGAATCCATCACGAATATAAGAGGGGAGACTAGTTGCGAGTGGCTGTAAGAACTGGTCTATATACTGGGAAAAGGAGCTAGTGATACTATCCATGGCCGCAACTATGGGTCGACCTGGTGGATTCTGGATACTTTTATGTATTTTGGGGATGTGGTAAAAATATGGGGTGGAAAAAAATGGCTGATTAAAGAAAGCATACTCTTGTTTTGAGATGATGTCATTGTTTTTGGCTCTGTCTGTGAGTGTTTTGGCTTCTGTGGTGAAGCTTGACAAAGGGTCACAACGCAGTTTACGATATGTGCTGTCATCTGACAAAAGGCGGCGGGCTTCAGCCAGATATTCACTGCGATCTTGGATCACGATGCCTCCGCCTTTGTCTGCCGTCTTAATGACTATGTTGTTATTGTCAGTCAAATTTTTAAGGGCTGTTTTTTCTGAGGGAGTAAGATTGGAATGGTTGGGATGACTATCGTGTGTCTGTTGACAAAGTCTTTTGATATCGGAGAACACCACCTGATAAAAAGTTTGAAGATAGGGTCCCTTAGAATGGGTAGGATTGAACAAGGATTTTGGCCTAAAGGTACTGTATTGTATAGGGGGGGAAGAGGAGAGATGCTGTGTGAGTAGACATAAGTCTATCTCCTCATCATCACTCTCCATATTGAATAATTCCTTTAGAATATTCAATTCAGGCGAATCGCTGTTTTCGGAAAGAACAGTGAGTTCAGCCTGATTGGGAGATGTTTCGCTGTCAGTAACTTGAGGTGATTTCATGTTATAATGACGTTTTAATGTGAGGTTGCGGATGAACATGTGAAGGTCTTTGAATAACTGAAAAGAGTTGGGAAGTGAGGTTGGGGCAAAATTGAGACCTCGTTGTAGAATTGAGGCCTCTGAGGAAGACAAGTTGTGGGAGGATAGATTGAATATTTTTACTGTTTGAGGGACTTCGCCCTGTGATTTGTGCCGTTGTTTGCCCCCTCGTTTGCCTCTCCTTCTAATTTTCTTTTTCCTATGGATGGACGGTTGGGCAGCGAGGGGGGATCCACAAGATTTTTTAGTGTTTCCCCCCTCGCTGCCCAACCGTCCATCCATAGGAAAAAGAAAATTAGAAGAAGAGGCAAACGAGGGGGCAAACAACGGCACAAATCACAGGGCGAAGTCCCTCAAACAGTAAAAATATTCAATCTATCCTCCCACAACTTGTCTTCCTCAGAGGCCTCAATTCTACAACGAGGTCTCAATTTTGCCCCAACCTCACTTCCCAACTCTTTTCAGTTATTCAAAGACCTTCACATGTTCATCCGCAACCTCACATTAAAACGTCATTATAACATGAAATCACCTCAAGTTACTGACAGCGAAACATCTCCCAATCAGGCTGAACTCACTGTTCTTTCCGAAAACAGCGATTCGCCTGAATTGAATATTCTAAAGGAATTATTCAATATGGAGAGTGATGATGAGGAGATAGACTTATGTCTACTCACACAGCATCTCTCCTCTTCCCCCCCTATACAATACAGTACCTTTAGGCCAAAATCCTTGTTCAATCCTACCCATTCTAAGGGACCCTATCTTCAAACTCAGGTGGTGTTCTCCGATATCAAAAGACTTTGTCAACAGACACACGATAGTCATCCCAACCATTCCAATCTTACTCCCTCAGAAAAAACAGCCCTTAAAAATTTGACTGACAATAACAACATAGTCATTAAGACGGCAGACAAAGGCGGAGGCATCGTGATCCAAGATCGCAGTGAATATCTGGCTGAAGCCCGCCGCCTTTTGTCAGATGACAGCACATATCGTAAACTGCGTTGTGACCCTTTGTCAAGCTTCACCACAGAAGCCAAAACACTCACAGACAGAGCCAAAAACAATGACATCATCTCAAAACAAGAGTATGCTTTCTTTAATCGGCCATTTTTTTCCACCCCATATTTTTACCACATCCCCAAAATACATAAAAGTATCCAGAATCCACCAGGTCGACCCATAGTTGCGGCCATGGATAGTATCACTAGCTCCTTTTCCCAGTATATAGACCAGTTCTTACAGCCACTCGCAACTAGTCTCCCCTCTTATATTCGTGATGGATTCCATCTTATGCAACAATTGGACTATTATACATGGGAGCCCACTTACTCTTGGGCCTCCTTGGATGTAAGCTCATTGTATACTTCCATCCCACACCATATAGGACTCAGAGCTATTGCCAGCTTCCTTTCCTCCGATCCCATGCTCAACCCAGGTCAGGCAGAGTTCATTTTGGAGGCCACTGAATTCTGCCTGACCCATAACTACTTCGAATTCGATGGTGAGTTTTTCCTCCAGACAAAGGGCACAGCTATGGGTGCCAACTTCGCACCCAGCTATGCCAACCTAACCATGGGGTACTGGGAGGCCAATTACATCTGGCTCAATAACCCCTTTTCCTCCCATATAGTTTTCTATGGGAGGTATATAGATGACATTATTGTCATTTGGGACGGCCCAGAGCCCCTCTTCACAGATTTCATCACACACTGTAACAATAATGAGTATGGCCTCACTTTTACCTCCGAACATGACCGGTTTCAACTTGCATTTCTAGATTTGCTACTTTTCCATCAAGATGGCAAAATACTGGCCAAGAATTACACCAAGCCGACAGCTGGCAACTCCTTTTTGCACCATCAGAGCTGCCACCATCCTAAATGGATTACCAACATCCCTAAAAGCCAGTTTTGTCGCCTACGTAGAAATTGCACCAGACAATCTGACTACATTACCGAAGGGTCCCTTTTAAAACAAAAGTTCATGGACAAAGCTTTTCCGCCTCAACTCATAAATGAAGCTTTCGATTTCTATCTGGCAGAACCATCCACATCCGCCAGTGCTATCATCCAACCTGAAGCACAGCCAGTTCGGTTTGTGACTCAGTTCCATTCCAGATATAAAGCCATGGAACGTATTTTCATTAAACACTGGTCGATTCTGTGTCAGGATCCACATTTGAAGTCCATAATTACCCCCAAACCAAAGTTTACCTATCGGAAGACAAGGAATATCAAAAACCTGGTAGCCCCCAGTAAATACAAAGGACAACAAATTTCTAAAACAATATCACCCTGTCTCATTCCTCTAATTGGAATGTACCAGTGCCGCAAAAAATTGTGCCTCACGTGTAAGCATGTCCATCATGGTCAAAAAGAATTCGCTTACAAAGGTCAGACATACCAGATTAGCAACTTCTACAATTGTTCCACAGAATTTGTTATATATTGCTTGACTTGTCCATGTGGGTTATATTATGTAGGCCGCACCATACGCACCCTGAGAAAGAGGTTTGGTGAGCACCGCCGCCTCGTTGAGGCAGGAGATGATCATCACAGTGTTCCCCTCCATTTCCTTAAAAAACATGATCATTCCTCATTGGGCCTCAGAGTCTGGATCATTGAGTCCATCCCCGGTACGTTCCCACTGGCAGAGCGTTATAAACGTCTCTGCCAGAGGGAAACGTACTGGATATACACCCTTGACTCTCTGGCTCCTGGAGGACTCAACGAGGAGATAGAGACGAGTAGTCTCATTTGACTTCTCTCTCAGTCCCCTCCGTTGGTTGCTGGACAATCTCAACATACTCGTCTTTCTTACGTTTCAGGTTGTGTTGGGCATTCTTATATTATCACAATTTAGGCTTTTTGTCTTTGCCATTGTGACGTGGTCATCATGTTGTGCTTGAGCACCACCTTCTAGCCAGTTAGTACATTTTCTTACTAATTTTTATTTTATTATATAATTTTTTTATTTTTTAAACATTTCTTATTCATCATTCCACTTCCATCATTAAACGCACAGGTATGTCCATGTTTTTAGGTGGGCATGTGTGTGTGTTTGTTTATGCATGTATTTACATGTGCACATGTGTAATATGTATGTGTATGTGTGCAGGTGTGTATATACATAGGTGTATCATACTCATGCTTTTCTCAGCACAACCCCTAGTGTATAAGAATGATTTGTTTAATATGCATTTGCTATGCCCAATTTCATGTAGCCAACTTTTAGGGTAATGTTTGATAATTATAAATTATTAATCAATTTTTATTTCTCAAAAATATGCGCACAATCAATGCCACTTACACTGCCTAATACATTTCTAAATTTATTTCCATATAAATTCTATCATTCCCGTCATATATCTACCTCCATTTTTCATTTCCCAACATTTGTTATTTTTTATTATTATTTTTCTATTTAATTAATTTCAATTTACTTTTATTCACATCCTTACATCATTCAACTTCATCCCAATTCATTTTCACCATTATTTTTATTTTTATTTTTATTTTTATTATTATTTTTATTTTTATTTTTATTTTTGTTCTCACACTTATTATTATTTTTATTTTCTATTTTCATTTTAATTTTAAGTTCATATTTATTTTCATGTTTGCTCTATTTTTATTTTCATTTTTATCTTCATTTAAATCTTATTTTTATATTTATCTTAATTTCATTTATTCTTATTTTTATTTTTATTATCTCTATTATTTCCTCTACCATTCTTATTATTTATCATTCTTATCCGCGATTGCATGTTCATCATCTTCCATATATCATCTTCTTTTGTTCTCTGTACTCTTTTCTTTCTCTTTTTTAATTTTTTAATTTTTTATTTCCCTCATTCTCCAAGCACATAGGCATCCTATTTACGTCATATCATTTACTTCATTACCTAGCGGCAACACACAGTTGTAAGCCTGAGTTTGACAGATGGCCCTTCCCTCCAATCACAAGCTTGCTTTAGACTATATTAGTTCTGACCTATCACAGGTCACGTTAGGCCTGAGGAAGGAGCGTAGCTCCGCAAACGCGTCGCCTATGCCTATCAGTCTGCCAATCAAGTTTATCCCTGCACGGACCCGGAAGTGACTCCGTCCCCCGGATCGGAAACAGTGTGTTCCAGCGGCAGGACACAGCGAACATCCTGCAGTGCAGCCTGTTAGAACGCCACCGCATGATATGACTGGACAACTCATTTGGGACACCTGGCACTATCAACTTTACTCTATACGCTTGTTTACATGTACCTTTGTGAGTACCAGACTTTAAAGATATATTAAAATTCGTTTTTAATACTGCACTTAGAGTGGCGCCACTGTTGTTCTTTTTCTACAACAAGCTTGCTAAATGTGATGGAAGCCAGTCGGGCATTCGAATGTGCTACAAGTGTGATGATCCAAGACACTTTAAAGCCCAGTGTCCCCAAAGGGAAGTGAATGCTGAACTGTTGGAGGAGTTGGTGAAGCTATTACAGAAATTGTCAAATAGAACACCTCTAAGAAAGCTTGACAAACTGGCCCAATTCAAAACGGTCTGGCGACACCACCTAGGGCCACAGTCAGGTCCTATCAGAACACCCCTAAGAAAGTTTGTCAGTTTGGCCCAATCAAAAGTGGTCTGGCGACATCGCCTTGGGTCACTGCTAGGTCTTCACAGAGTGCCTTGAAGAAGAGGTACCGTAATCCTAACCGCACTCAGTATACTACTATCAGTTTTCCGGAAAAGTTAGTGGGGCCGTCCCCGATTGTGCCTGTGCAAATAGAAGGCATTTATACCAAAGCTTTACTGGACACAGGGGCCCAGGTCATGCTATTATACCGGGATTTCTATGACAAACATCTGAGCCACATTCCCCTACGCAAGCTGGAAGAACTCGAGATCTGGGGAATTGCAACTGCTAGATGCCCATATGATGGCTACATCCCCATCCAGATATCCTTCGGGCCAGCAGCTGTTGGAAAAGAAGAGGCTTTCAACACCTTGGCTGTCGTGTGCCCCAGACCACCAAGGGCTGGGCGAAATTTCATACTGGTGGGAACTAATACCGACTTAGTGAGAAGACTGTTATCATCAGTACTGAACGAAGATGGATCCACCAACAACAGCTTGTGGGCGAGTGGCAAGAGAGAAGAAGGCCCCTAAAGGAAGAGTGGGGCGGTTGTGGAAGTTGGAGACCAAAGAGTGGGTACTACAGCCGGGGGAGGTTGCTCATGTGAAGGCCACCATCAAGTTAACTTTGGATCAACTGGGCCCCTTTGTGGTGCTGGAGAAGGATGAGCAAGCCAGAGCAGCTGGACCAGAAATGGTCCCTGAGCTGGTTCCTACCCGAGACCTGTCCAGAAAAGGAAGGAAAGTTTAGCTTGTAGAATGTGACTGATCAGCCTATTACGTTGGGGCCCCGTATGTTGGTGGGGCAGGTGAGTGCCGCCATCCCCGTACTTCCCGAAGAAGCCAAGGATTTGAAGAATGGCCAACAGTTACAGATGGAGTTTCAGCGATGTGCAGAGGTCTTGCCCCCTGCCTGGCAGAGAAGGATGAAGTCTCAAGTGATGAGATGGGAGAAGCTGTTTTCCAAAGACGATTTTGATGTGGGATGTGCAAGAAGTGCCCAACATAGAATTCGGCTTCAGGAAGACAAACACTTCTGAGAGCGGGCCAGGAGAATACCGCTCAGTGACCTGGAAGACTTAAGAGAGCAGCTGGCAGAGCTGAAAAGGTCAGGAGTCATTCAGGAATCTTGGAGTCCCTATGCATCTCCCATTGTGGTTGTAAGGAAGAAAAATGGGTCATTACGCATGTGCATCGACTACTGTACCCTGAATTGGTGCACCATCCTGGACCAGTACACCACACCCTGTATCGAGGATGCTTTGCAGCGTCTTACTGGAGCTAAGTGGTTTAGTGTGCTTGATTTGAAAAACGGGTACTATCAGATTCCCATGCACCCAATATCATGAGAAGACGGCATTCATATGCCCCTTAGGATTCTACGAGTTCAGTCGAATGCCTCAGGACTTGTCGGGGGCTCTTGCAACCTTTCAGTGTTTGATGGAAAGGACAGTAAGAGACATGAATCTCGTAGAAGTACTGGTGTATTTGGATGACATTATTGTGTTTGGGAAGACACTGGAAGAGCACGAAGTTCGACTAGAAAAGGTATTCTCCCACCTCCATGAAAAAGGACAGAAATTGTCAATGGAAGAATGCCAGTTCTACAGAACCTCTGTCACCTATTTGGGCCATGTTGTTTCTGCGGGAGCAGTCGCCACAGATCCACAAAAGCTGGAGGCTGTTACCACTTGGCCCAGACCCAGAACTGTAACCGAGTTGAGATCTTTCCTGGGATTCTGCTCCTATTACCGACAATTTGTGGCCAATTTCGCTAAGATTGCTCGACCCCTTTTATGAGCTGTTGCAAGTGGTCACAGGAGAAGGAGAAGATGGAGTCAGACCCAAGAAGAGTGGTGCCCACAAGAAAGGAGAGTCCGTCCAGAGTCAGTGGACCTCTCTATGTGAAAAAGTGTTTTGGCAGTTGAAGAAGAGTCTTACAGAGGCCCCAGTCTTGGCCTACACTGACCCTGGCATGCTCTATGAGTTGCATGTGGACGCTAGTAGAAAAGAATTGGGAGGAGTACTGTATCAGGAACAAAATGGAGGATTGAGACCGGTGGCCTATGTGAGTAGGAGCCTTACCCCATCGGAGAGGAATTACCCCATCCATAAGTTGGAATTTTTGGCACTCAAGTGGACCGTGGTGGATAAGTTGAGAGACTATTTGTATGAAGCTGAGTTTATTGTCAAGACTGACAATAATCCTTTAACTTACATCTTGACCTAGGCAAAACTGGATGCCACAGGACACAGGGGGTTAGCAGCTTTGGCAGGGTTCCGGTTTAGTCTGAAGTATTGGCCCGGAGTTGGGAACTGAGATGCGGATGCTTTGTCTCACAGGCCTCATAGGAAGTAAGAAGACCCAGAGGGATGGACTTTTGTAACCTAAGAAGGAATACGAGCCCTGTGTCAGGACATGGACCAGAAGATGAAATGAGGAGTGGCTGCTGAATACATTGGGGTTCACCCCTCTGGGATACCAAGAAGTTACTGTGGGTTGACCCAGGTGAGAGGAGAAGGCCTACCCCAAATGACAAAGAGAGATTTGAAGAGGGATCAGGAGCAGGACCCATTGGGTCGTTTGGTGTTGCAGGCTTTGAACAAGCAGGATCCCGGACTGTTGTTGAAAAGCCCTGTAAAGGGAGCCAAGACTCTTCACAGAGAATGGGATCAGATGCAAATCAGAGATGGAGTGTTATACAGGTGTTGCCCGTCTGGAGACAAGGAGGAGAGGTGGCAGCTGTTTCTCCCGGAAAAACATCGCCCTACTGTCTTAATGCCATTACATGATGACCATGGGCACTTGGGAATAGAAAGGACATTTCGCTTGATTAGAGATATATTTTACTGGCCCAGTTTGAGAGGAGAGGTAGAGAGTTACAGTCACTCTTGCATGACTTGCATCCATCAGGAAAACTCTGCCAGCTAAGGTCGCCCCAATGGGCCACTTACAAAGTCAGGAGCCGTTAGACCTGGTTTGCATTGACTTTCTGTGCCTGGAACCCGATACAGGTGGAAGAAACAGCATCTTGGTTGTGACCGATCACTTCACCCGCTATGCACAGGCTTACCCTACTAAAGATCAGAAGGCCAGCACTGTGGCCAAGGTGCTCGTGGAGAAGTTTTTTGTGCACTATGGACTACCTGTGCAAATTCGTTTAGATCAAGGAAGAGACTTTGAGAGTCGACTAGTCCATCAGCTGTGCCCTACTGGGTATCAAGAAGTCTCGTACTACACCGTATCACCCTCAAGGAGACCCTCAACCTGAATGATTCAATCGGACTTTGCTAAACATGTTGGGAACTCTAACCCCAGACAAGAAACAGCACTGGGGTAATCACATAGTAGCGCTGGTGCATGCTTACAATAGCACAGAGAGTAATGCTACTGGTTACTCCCCTTACCGTCTTATGTATGGGAGAGAAGCTCATCTTCCTGATGACTTGGCTTTTGGCACCTCTCTTGATCACACCCCTTTAACATCACATAAGGGTTATGTAAACAGATTACGGAAAAACTTACGACAAGCCTATGAGAAAGCTATGGAACATGCTTCTACCAGAGAATCTCAAAATAATCAAAAATTTGATTTAGGAGTAAAGATCCAGGACTTGCAACCGGGTGATCGAGTGGTACTGAAAAATCTAGGAGTACCAGGAAAACATAAGCTGGCGGATCGGTGGATGCCACTGCCCTATATTTTGTGTAAACAACTCCCTGGTTTACCCGTGTATCAGATCAGACCTGATGGAGAGAAGGGACCACTGAAGATGTGGCACAGGAATCACTTGTTACCACTATCGGATGCAGTAAGGGTGCCTGCAGCACCTTCTCAGACTCCCCTAAAACCAAATCCACCTCGAACATGCTCACAAAAGGAAATGCTGACTGCAGCTGATATGACGGATGAAGAAGATGAGGAGTTTGGAGAAGATTATGTGTTCTCTCAAGTGGGAGAGAGCTCTGAAGAACTAATTCATACCATTCACAGAACAGCTCCTGGTGCTACCCCTCATACTGTTAATTGGGTAGGGGGTGACTCCGTCTTAACCTCTTGCCCTGGCCTGTTTAAAGACTGATTTTGATATAACTGATAGTGTGTATAGATGGTTTCAAAGAAACCCAGAAGTGTGTCAGCATTTGCTAGACTTGGATTGTGGTTAGTGAAAAAAAAATCATCAATAACTTATTCTTTCCTTTTCATCAAGTTGAAACGGGTAATCTTTATGTCTTTGGGGACCAAAGAGTTCAAGTGGGGGGAGTGTGTAGCCAAGGGTTTCCTACTATAGTTATTACAGTTGATGTTATTTCAAATGAGTTTGGCTCCATCTAGTGCTTGTTGGGCTCTGTTAGGATGTTTCTTTATTACTGAGAAGGAATGCAGCAAAGTATTGTGGGAGATGTAGTTTGGAGGAGGAAGTGACTCTGTTAGCTGGATCAGCCCTGAACTACAATACAGACAATGCACAGCGTGCAGCACTGCCTGCTGGGAGCAGTAATAAAAGGACCAGCGCGGCCTGTTTTCAGCCTCTTGGGACCTCATTCAACACCTGCCAGCAGGAGGTCTGTGTGCGTGACCAGGAGTGAAAGAATGCGGCCTATACAGTGGAGAGCTGGATTGCTCACCTCTGAGGGATTTCGGAGCACAGCCTTGCCATCTTTGCAAGTGGACCGGCCTGCGCTTTAAAGCAACTTGAAGCCCCCGCTCTTCAGACCATCAGGAGTTTCAGAGCGGTGCGGCGGCGCCATCTTCACCAGATGGAGACACCAGGAGGGCATTCCGAACGGAGCCTCACAGCTATTGGAGTCCATTGTGGTGAGAGGGCCCTTGCCCATTTCAGCAGAGAATACAGTATTGCTGAGTGAGTTCTTTTAACAGACTGCTGGTGAGACCTGTAGTTCCAGGGAGGTGAATCTACTTCTTCACAGGCATCATACAGCTGAACTTTGGGGCCTTGTCTTTTCCACTGGGCTGTAAGGTCAGTACTGTATTGCACTCACATAAAAGGAGGAATCTTCAAGTGGTTTTATTTCTTCAGTTGAGCAGTCATTAGCATATCATTTATTCTACAGTCATTTCTTTTCCTTTGCTTTATGGATTACAAATACTGCAGTTTAAACACCAGGCTAGCTGAAGATATCCAGAGTTAAAGAACTTTCATCATCTTCCTCTTTTATCAAGCATTGTTGCTTTACTTATAAGTTGAACTCTGAATTATAGCCTAGGGGGAGGCATTGAGTATATGTTACACTTTACCCTGTGTTCTAGATTGTAAGGAATATTATACTTCCATTTGGTCTGTGTGTTGAGGCCTCAGTGGGAAGGTATTTAATATATGTTTCAAAGATATTAAGTACTTATCCCTCTGTACACCTGTTCACATATACTCCCAAAAGTGACTATAAGGTTATAGGTTTTGCATATCTGAATTAAGTGATACCAATTGTCAGTTATCACTTGTGTTTAATAATGCTGTTCATTGTGTTCCATTATTTACTCTAGTAAACTTTCAGAGTGGTTCAGTGACATTGTGTAAGTTTCTCATTGCTAATATCACATCGCAGAATGGAACCCAAGGTGTCAGAGGTAAGAGAGGATCTGTAGAGTCGGGGTAGCCAGTGGGGTATAGAGTCAATCAGCAGCACTCACAGGGGTACCGCTACACAGAATTATGGGGGCTTAAGTTTTTAACATAACTGTAATCAGTCCCAATAACTCTTCTTCAAAAATGCTGTGGTTAGGAACAGGTAACTAGATTAAACACTAACATACATTCTGCCTATAGCTCCCTAAGGGTTATCCCTAGGATGATATCTGTTTACCTATGGACAATCTAAAGTGGACCTAAAATCAGATATATGTAGTGAGCATGCACGCAAGTGATGTGCCGTTGTAACACTTCCAGGTATTTATATCTCTTGTAATGACGTTACTGAGAGGTCCACTTTAAACTTGCCATAGGTATTAGTAAACAGTCGGATGGGCATACATGAGTTCTTCATCATCTCACAATGTCTCCTGGGTTTGCTTTCATGAAATTGGACCTTGGCTATACTTTATTATATGCACACTAAAGTATGTGCAGTTTGTATAGACTTCTTTCTGGAGTCTAACTATGGAATACATCCTGCCATCTGCTTGAGGGATTTCCCAGCCCTGGGGAATTAAATGTGACTCAGGTTCATCAGCTACAATGCTCCAATGTAATCCTATATATTGAAAACACAATGACTACTCTAGACTTTGCCGCAGACCTCCAGGGTGCAGGTACAGTACACAATACAGACCCTTTCTACACCTTATAGTGAGCACACCGCTGCTCATTACAAGAGCAAAGAAAATCATTCAGTCTACTGGGAGTTCACAGGCATTAGGTATGATTCACTAAAAATGAAATGTGCAAAAAGCAGAAACAAATCCCTATAATGGGTACAATTACAATTCAGGATGTTGGCAATTATTTCGGGTGTATATCATTTTTTTATTGCACGTTGATAGGTTAAACTGTGCATTTTTCTTTTTTTTTAAAACTGTTAAGGCAATGGACACTTTAGTGAGGAGTATGTACAGCACAACTTACAGCAGTCAGGGGTATGTATTGCACAGACCAGCTTACCGTGTGATGCAAACAAATATATATGTACAGCTTAAAGAATAAAGTGCTCAGAACTATGTAATGTATAGCAGAGTTTATACCATGTAGTGAACAGCACAGTTCAAGAGGTTTGGCAGTCAGGGGTATGTTTTGTACAGCACAGCTGGAATATGCAATGTACAGAATAGCTTTAGGACTGTAGCAGTTGTGGGTAAGTCAGGGTTATGCACTGTGCAGAGAAGTGAAGAGAAGCGTAAAGCCCCTTATATTGGTGGTCAAAATTCTGTCCGTTAGTGGTGAGTTCTCCTCGAAAACATTGGTGGTCGGTGGTCAGTTGTACTGTAAGTGCCCTTTAAAGTGTTGGTGGTCAGTTGTGAGTTCTCTAAAACATGGGAGGTTAGTGGTCAGTAGTAAGTACTCTTCAGAATATTGATGCTCATTGGTGAGTTCTCCCACAAAACATTGGTAGTCAGCGAGTAATATTCTCCAAAATGTTAATGATGAGTGATAAGTTCTCCTCTAAAACATTGGTGGTTGGTGGCAATTGGTGAGTTCTCACCTAAAACATTTGTGGCTGCCTTCTAGAATGTTGGTGGTCAGTGGTGAGTTTTCTGTTAAAACATTTGTGTTTGGTGTTAAGTGTTGTTTTTAAATTGGTGGTCAGTGGTTAGTGCCCACTTAAAGAGAATTTAGAGGTATGGATATTTTTTCCACATAGTTACATTGATCCAACTTGGGAGTCTTTTCCACATTTTCATAGCCCTTACTGTGAAGAAACCTTTCCATTTTTGGAGATTAAATCTCTTTACCCCTAGACATAAAGAGTGCCCTCTTGTCCTCTGTGATGACTTTAAAGTGAATAACTCAACACCAAGTTCACCATATGGACCCCTTATGTATTTGTACATGATGATCTCCTCTATAAATTCAGTTCCTCTAATCTTTCCTCATAGCTGAGCTCCTCCATGCCTCTTATCAGTTTGGTTACCCGTCTCTGCACTTTCTTCTGTTCTCCGATATCCTTTTTGAGAACTGGTGACCAAAACTTAACTACACCTTTCAGATGAGGTATTACTAATGATTTGTACAGGGGCAAATTATATCTCTCTCTCTGGCGTCCATACCTCTCTTAATACAAGAAAGGACTTTGCTTGCTTTGGAAACCGCAGCTTGGCATTTCATGCTATTATTAAGCTTATGATCTACCAAAACCCTCAGATCCTTCTCCACCATTGATTCCCCCAGTTGTACTCACCCTAGTATGTATAATGCAGGCATATTCTTAGCCCCCAAGTGCATCTGTTAGGACAGTAGAATGCGGCCTGGCCATCCATTTCCCAAGCGGGAAGATGTCCAAAAGAGTTGCGACCCTACGCTTTACCTCCACGTCAGGAACCCTACCCTACCGCTAGTACTGTCCCTAACAGGTGGGGTACCAGTCCCTACTCTACCAACTCATAAAAAGCGCATCAAGCCCGGGAGACAGGGCCTTAAATAGGCTCTGCCTGACCCCAGATGGCTGCTGGAGTCACATGGGGTGTCAGCATCCAATCGGGTGCTTTCTTAACGATCCAGGAACCTATGGAGGTACTGTGTAAACCTTGACTTACTCTCCAGCTGCGGTGCTGCTGCGGAAGGGCACCATCTGCAGTGGAGAAAGTAGACTGCACCTGCCTACACACTTATGCCCATGGAAGTTGGAAATCACAGAAGCAGACACTGCTACTCCAGTGATCTACACTTGTATCCAGGTCCCGTGCTAAGTGGCTGGCCTACTGCATTCTGAACACAGAAGGTAGGCTGCTCAGAATGGGCACTATTCAGAGAATGCTTTGCATCTTCTGAATTAATGCTAAGTCGTCTCTGACTATACCTGGGGTGAGAGCACAATGTCATTGCCCAGCCTCTCCACTCCCTTTAAACCAGTGGTTCTCAACCTGGGGGTCAAATTATGATTTGCCAGGGGTCACCAAATCCTGGGCTGTTTCTGAAGCCCGCCCCACTCTCCCAACCTTTTTGCGGCTGCCCAGCTGGGCTGTTCCTGGAGCCCGCAGCCGCCCACTCAGCCGCCCATTTAGTTCACAGCATGGCTGGGGGGCAGAAACTAGACGTCAGCTGACTGGTGAGCAATGCGAAATGGGAGGGGCTGGAGGAACCCCTATCTCCTAATTTTGGTATAGGTGTCACTGCTACGAGACACCACAAAGTAAGAGACACAGTGAGTAACACTACCTGTGATTATAGTTGCCATTAAAAGTCCCCACTACAGTTCGCAGATCAGCAGATGACCTTGATCAAGAGCACCTAAGTTGGCTGATCAGAACTCCCCCCAGCACTGCCACTCATCCCAACTCCTCCGCAGCATTGCCACTCATCCCAACTCCCCGCCAGCACTGCCACTCATCCCATTCCCCCCACCAAGTAGTAAGAGAAGGAATAAAAATAGAGAATACATAGAAGAGAGAGGAAAAGAGGGGAAGGAACAAAGAAAAAGGGAGAGAAAGAATAAGAGAATGAACAAGGAAAAATGGCTAGATAGAGGGATGGCGAAAAAATACAAGAAATTAGGATAGAGAAAGATAGAAGGGAAAGAAAAGAGAACAAAGAGAAAGAGTGGTACATCCTAAAATGTACCATATGGGGATTTAATACTGTACGAGTGGAAGGGACTCAGGGAACACTAAATGTCCGTAGGTTAGGGGTGCAAATTACTTGTCTTGCCTTGGGTGCTGACAACCCACACTACCAAAATAATTTTACTGTTAGGGGTCCCCACAACTTGGGAAATTTTATCAAGGGGTAACAGCACTAGCAAGGTTGAGAACCACTGCTTTAAACAAAGAATGCTTTGCATGCTTTCAGAAAAGACAAAGCATTTTCTGAATGATGCCAGTGTTCAGCGCCTGACCTCCTGCACTCAGAATGCAGCAGGGTAGCCGTTCGGCATGGAACCCAGAAACAAGTGGAGGTCACTGGAGTAGCGTTGTCTACTTCAAAGATTTCCAAGTTCCAGGGACATTGGCCAGGTATGGTGTATATATATATAATTACATTGGTCCAAGATGGACCAATGTAAACGTAGAACTATACCATACTTGGGATTCATCTTTACACACTGATGATCATAATAAGATGCCACCTTAAACTTTGGTGGTCCTTTAAAAGGAAGAAGGGTTGAATTTAAAGCGCCACACCACTGCTAAGAAGTCCAGATATAACTTTATTCCATTATAGTCCAGGGGTACAATTCAAGAAGTATCCAATGTGTTTCAGGGTCTAAGTGCCCCCTTCATCAGGGCTTGACTGGCAACAAAGTGAACAAACCAGTAGTGAACTGGACCTACAATGGTATTTATTCCAGTGTGAGTTGAAAGCACAGGCCTAATCAACTGCTTGTTTGGCACCCAGGTCCAGTAGTTCCAGTTCACTACTGGTTTGTTAACTTTGTTGCCAGTCAAGCCCTGATAAAGGGGGCACTTAGACTCCCAAAACGCGTTGGACACTTCTTGAATTGTAACCCTAACCTATAATGGAACAATGTTGCATCTGGATCTCTTAGCAGTGGTGTGGCGATTTAAATTCAACCCTTCCTACATTACACTACAAGCCAAGGAGACTGTGGAGATCCTCTGGGGTATAGATGTTGCCTGACAAGGAACCAGATCATTAACACCAACATCAATACCTTAAGATAACAATACCAGTGAAATAAACCTACGGGTCCAGCTCTATCTTTCCACTTTCTTCAATTTCAACAGGAAGATGCAAATGAAACTAAAGTTTCTAATATTTTACACAATATCCCACCACTACCAATTTACTAGGCAATGAACCAACTACCACAATTTAATTTACTTTTTGAAATTCCCCAAAAATTATAGCAGCAGATAGTATTTTGGAAGCATATATGCACATTTAAGAAGTAACAATCTAAACATTGTTTTCTCTGTTCTTTAATTATTCAGGATCATGCAACTAACTAATCTAAACTCAAGTTTGAATTGAAAGAAGACAGATGGACACTGCATCCAACACCAGCACCAGCTTCATCCTCCTGGGGCTGATGGAGCTGGAGAAGCAAAAATACCTCTATTTCTTCCTTTCTACAATGGTCTACTCATATATTTTGACAGTAAGTAGTGTAATCATATATGCCATTTTGAGGGAGAGAAGCCTCCACGAACCCATGTACATTCTCATAGCCAGTTTGCTCTTCAATGGGATCTTTGGCAGCTCCTCATTTTTTCCAAAATTGATGATTGACTTGATCACCTCCTCAAAGAAGATCTCTCGCACTGAGTGTCTTATTCAAAATCTCTGCACTTCTACTTTTGCCTATTTTGAAATGAACACTTTCACCATTATGGCCTATGACCGTTACTTGGCCATATGTCAACCTCTGCAGTACAACATGTTATTGACAAACGAAAAGGTTGTGAAGATAATCTCTGGGTGTTGGGGTATAACCTTTGTCATCCTCGTCTTGCTCCTTTTTCTGACAGCAGCACTTCCTTTATGTGGGGATAGAATAAAAAATATTTTTTGTGATAATATATCCCTCGTTGTGCTGGCCTGCGTAGATTCATCCAATAGCAGTGCACTTTCAGCAACTGTATTTACCATCTACTTTGTCACCACCATTTTGGTCACTGCTTTTTCCTATTTAAGAATATTCTTTGTCTGCATGAACCTCTCCAAGGAGTCACGTCAGAAGGCTGTCCACACTGTTGTGTCCCATTTGCTCAACTTTTCAATATTCTTAATTGGAGTTTTATTTGTTGTGCTTAAATACAGACTGGGGAATATTACTCTCCCCCTAACTGTTCATGTGCTCCTCTCTGTCACACCTTTGGTGATTCCACCACTCTTTAATCCTCTGATCTATGGAGTACGGACCCATGCCCTAAAAATAAAACTCAGACATTATTTGTGGCAGAGCCGTCTATAACACAGGGCAAATGGGGCATCTGCCCTGGGCCCATTCATTGTTGTAGGGCCCCAAAAGCTGATAAATCAAGTGGATTCGTTTTCTCCTCCATTCTATCCAGCTCGGCATGGGCTAAGTCCCGTCCCCACCCCACCCCTCCACCTTAGCTCAGTCTGAGTTTCTTCCCCCATGTGCTCCCTCCCATTCCTCCTCTGCGGGCGGCTCCTGGATGATATCGCTCTGCACAGTGAGTGGACTGTCTCCCTCGGAGACACAGTGTCCTGCTCTGAGCCAGGCTCCCCCTCCCTGCTTCTCCACCCTCAATAGTAACCCCCCTTCCCCATCACCTCTGATAACTTCCCAGGGAGTCTCAGCTGCTGCAAAAACTCTTGGGGAGGAGATGGCTGCTGCGTGTTGTAGTGCAGGGCAGTGATTGGCTGCTGCTGCAGAACTTCTTGGAGGGGGCAGGGCTGCTGGGTGTTGTAGTGCAGGGCAATGATTGACAGCTTTGGGCTCAGCAATAACTCCCCTCCCTGCTTCTCCACCCTCAATAGTAACCCCCACTCCTTGCTTCTCCACTCTCAATAATAACCCCCTCCATGCTTCTCCACCCTCAATAATAACCCCCCTCCCCACTTCTCTGCCCTCAATAATAACCCCCTCCCTGCTTCTCAACCCTCAATAATAACCCCCCTCCCTGCTTCTCCACCCTCAATTAAAACCCCCCCTCCCTGCTTCTCCACCCTCAATTAAAAAAAACCCTCCCGTCTTCTCCACCCTCAGCAATAACTCTCCTCCCTGCTTCTCCACCCTCAATAAAACTCCCCCTCCCTGCTTCTCTGCCCTCAATAATAACCCCCCTCCCTGCTTATCCACCCTCAATTAAAAACCCCCCTCCCTGCTTCTCCACCCTCAATAGTAACCCCCCTCCCTGCTTCTCCACCCTCAATAGTAACCCCCCTCCCTGCTTCTCCACCCTCAATAATAACCCCCCTTCCTGCTTCTCCACCCTCAATTAAAACCCCCCCTCCCTGCCTCTCCACCCTCAGTAATACTTCCCCTCCCTGCTTCTTCACCCCCAATAATAACCCCCCTCCCTGCTTCTCCACCCTCAATTAAAGCCCCCCTCCCTTCTTCTCCACCCTCAATTAAAACCTCCCTCCCTTCTTCTCCACCCTCAGCAATAACTCCCCTCCCTGCTTCTCCACCCTCAATAGTAACCCCCCTCCCCGCTTCTCCACCCTCAATTAAAAAAAAACCCTCCCTGCTTCTTCACCCTCAGCAATACTAACCCTCCCGGTTTCTCCACCCTCAGCAATACTAACCCTCCCGGTTTCTCCACCCTCAGCAATACTAACCCTCCCGGTTTCTCCACCCCCGATAATAACCCCCTCCCTGCTTCTAAACCCTCTCAATAATAACCACCCTCCCTGCCTCTCCACCCTCAATTAAAACCTCCCTCCATTCTTCTCCACCCTCAATTAAAACCTCCCTCCCTTCTTCTCCACCCTCAATTAAAACCTCCCTCCCTTCTTCTCCACCCTCAGCAATAACTCCCTTTCCCTGCTTCTCCACCCTCAATAGTAACCCCCCTTCCCATCACCTCTGATAACTTCCCAGGGAGTCTCAGCTGCTGCAAAAACTCTTGGGGAGGAGATGGCTGCTGCGTGTTGTAGTGCAGGGCAGTGATTGACAGCTTTGGACTCAGCTATAACCCCCCTCCCTGCTTCTCCACCCTCAATAGTAACCCCCCTACCTGCTTCTCCACCCTCAATTAAACCCCCCCTCCCTTCTTCTCCACAATCAGCAATAACCCCCCTCCCTGCTTCTCCACCCTCAATAGTAACCCCCCTCCCCGCTTCTCCACCCTCAATTAAAAAACCCCCTCCCTGCTTCTCCACCCTCAGCAATACTAACCCTCCCGGTTTCTCCACCCCCGATAATAACCCCCTCCCTGCTTCTAAACCCTCTCAATAATAACCCCCCTCCCTGCTTCTCCACCCTCAATTAAAACCCCCCTCCCTTCTTCTCCACCCTCAATAATAACCCCCCTCCCTGCTTCCCCACCCTCAATAATAACCCCCCTCCCTGCTTCTGTTTGATGGGCACAGTGGCAGCTTTGATGGGCACAGTGGCTGTGTTTGATGGGCACAGTGGCTGCGTTTGATGGGCACGGTGGCTGTTTGATGGGCACAGTGGCAGCTTTGATGGGCACAGTGGCAGCTTTGATGGGCACAGTGGCTGTGTTTGATGGGCACAGTAGCTGTGTTTGATGGGCACAGTAGCTGTGTTTGATGGGCGCAGTGGCAGCTTTGATGGGCACAGTGGCTGTGTTTCATGGACACAGTGGCAGCTTTTGAGGGGCACAGACAGTGGCTGTGTTTGATGCACAACTTGAACTTACTTAAGTAGACAGTGTTAGACTTACTTGAGGCCGCCGGCCTGGTGCAGTACAGTGTGTCACTCACAGCAGCAAGGCAGCACCAGCTATCAATCAGGGCTGTCTTTCCACTCTGCTCCCTCTCCACGCTGTCTGAAGAACCTGGCAGAGGTGGGCAGGGCTTGTTCACTAGCTGCTAGGGGCAGCCGCGGCGCGCTATGAATGCTGGGGCGGCTGCAGCCTTTGGCTGAAGTCACTGGTTGCTAGCTAGACACCGGGCGGCCAGCGATTCTAGCAAGTAAGCAACCAGTGCAGTCAGTCAACTTAAGCAGCAGATTGCAGCGCTGAGGATCGGCCCTGGGTGGGGCCCTCCAGGCAAGTGGGGCCCCTGGGCAACTGCCCAGCGTGCCCAGTGGAAAAAACTGCCCTGCCCCAAGCTGCCAAAACTGGTAGAGCAGCTCACACAACAAATAGAAAATTTGTTTAAATAGCAAAAATATATAAGTGTAGCGCTAAACTGATTAAATTGGTAAATATCAACTAACAACCTTGTAGGGTGAATAGCGAAATATCGGTAAATCAATCTGAATGTACAGACCATAAAAACGAATGATCTAAACAAAAATACACATAAATATCACATATGACATGTGCCTGATAAGCTGAATACAAAATAAACAATCATGTGTACAAAAAGTCTGTGTAAATTCTATAAAGTCCACAGTATATAGTGAGAAAAGAAAAAATCCAATTCACCAGAATCGTGTATCACATATGACATGTGCCTAATAAACTAAAAATAAAAAACCATATATATGAAAAAGTCAGTGAAAATTCTGTATAGTCCACAGTGTGTATTGAAAAAAGAAAGCATCCAATTCACCACAAAGGTGTCAAAGTGCAAATGGATAATGCTGGAAGTATCAGTGCAGTAAAGCCCTCACCAAAGCAGATATGAGCTTACCAGATGGTTTGAACTCAAATAACGTATGTTCTATGGGCCAAACAGGCTTGTATATTAAACTGGCAACCAGGATGGAATCTTGAGGATCCTCTGCGTTTAAAACCCAGGACGTCCCGACCCTCTATAGGAACTTTGTCTCCATACAGGGGTAATTGCACATCAAATAGGTATGTGGAACATGGAAAAAAGGGAACCACATAGCGTAATTCTGTATAAACTATTTTTTAATCTGCTCCGGTCCGGTCACGTGATCCAGCAGCCCTGTGTCAGACAGCGGCTGCTGCAGGGAAGAGGAGGAAGTTCTGACACTTTGAGGAGGAAGTTCTGGCAGTTGTTATGCCGCATTAACACGATCAGGATTTTGGTCGGAAAAAGGTATGATGGCTTTTCCGACGGGATTCCGCTCAAGCTTGTCTTGCGTACACATGGTCACACCAAATTCCGACCGTCAAGAACGAGGTGATGTACACCACGTACAACGGCACTAGAAAAAGGAAGTTCAATACCCAGCACGCCACCCTTTGGGCTCCTTCTGCTAATCTCGTGTTTATCTCGTGTTAGTAGAAGTCTGGTGAGAGACGATTCGTGCTTTTCAGCTTTCGTGCTTTTCAGTCCGTTACTGCTCTTCAGATTGTGCTCCCTATTGTTTGAACTTCTCAGGCTACCAATTTTAATTTACAAAGAGTTGATGTGTGCCCTGGGGTACAAAGGCTTTGCAAATGCAAGCAGTTTCTCCAGCGTTGCCTTCCTCTTTATTTTGTTATTATGAGCCAGAATAAATGTTTTTTTTTTAATATGAAAATACTTGCCTATGTGTTTTTTTTCAAAAAGGACAGTTTGTTTGTGAGTAGGCAGGTACATTTCCAAAATACAATGTCAAATTAACAAGGGACACCAACCAACCTCCTTGAGCTTTATAAAAATACAAGATAATAATGTTGTTGTGGAAACTTGGCACACCAAAAATTATGGAGATCACTAGAAACTAATTTAAAAATAATCCAAGGAGATCTTGATTAAAAATAAAAAAAGATGGCTATAAAAAAGAATTCTAAACATTATTATGGAGATCTGGCTTTAAAAACAAAAAAAAAAATATTCAGGAGATCACAAGAAATAATAAAGAAATAGGTTTGTGAGAACTCTGTGTGAATATGAGCAGCAAAACAACTTCATTCTTCTAGAATTATAAAGAACAAAAGAATGCGCTGCATTAAAAGATCCAAACATTTACAGCGTGACGAATGTGCTATTTCCATTACGAGCGCTAGTTTTACCAGACCAAGCGCTTCCGTCTCATACTTGATTCTGAGCATGTGTGATTTTTGCAGTGTCGGAATTGCATACAGACGATCGCATTTTCGGCTAGGAACTTTTTCCCACCGAAAAATTGAAAACCTGCTCTCAATCTTTTGCTGGCTGGAATTCCGCCAGCAAAAGACCGATGGAGCACACACATGGTTGCATTTTCCGACCAAAAGCTCTCATCAGTCTTTTGCTGGCCGAATTTCCGATTGTGTGTGCGGGGCATTAGTTCCCCTGATATGGTGATGCAAATGTAAGGGTTTTCACAGGATGGACCAATATTTACCCACAAACCTTTTTCTTGACCTTTAGATCTTGTCCCAGCATTATTTTCTTTTATCTTGTCACTGTAGTGAGAAACAGCTTTTATTACTCCCTGCAATGTCATACCCACTAGAGCTGCACGATTCTGGAAAAAATGAGAATCACAATTTTTTTGCTTAGAATGAAGATCACGATTCTGAAGAACTTTTTTTATTTTAAACATTTACAACCCCTGAACATTAGGTCATCAAACAAGATGGCAATAAAATAAGACATAATACTCTTTGCTTCAATCAAATTCAAAGAAATGTAATGAAAAATAATGTAATGTGTAAAGAAATAAAAAAAAATGACCATTAAGTTATATTAGGATCTTTTTTTTTTTTTTAGTACTCGCCGATACCAATTACCAATACCTACCGCATATATATATATATATATATGTTAAAAGTGTAAAAATGTAAAAATATTAATGAACAAAGCAAACACAAAAAAGTTTAATTATTAATAGTTTATAAAATAGAAGTAAATAAAAAAAAACAGCAGGAAAATAATAATTAAATGATAAGCATAAGGAGTCAATAAGGCTGGTTTAGGGTTAATAAGGGGTTAAACAGAGGAACAATTTAATAACCAACCCCAAAAAAAAAATTTTTTTTTTTTTTACTTGACAAGGTTGCTTTAAACTGACTTCATTTGCAGACCGAAGTTCATCCCTTTGATCTGTAAGTGAATAGAAAGATAAAATGTTTATTTTTATTAGACATGTGCAATTCAATTCGTTCGGAATTCGTTTTTCGATGGAATTTGACAAATTTGTTAATTTGGAAACATTAGAATTAACAAAAACCCGTTTAACACATTTTTCCAAAAACGTAAATTCATAAATGCGTAAATTCCTGAATTCGAAAATTCGTAGATTTGAACATTTGGAAATTCGAAAATTTTAAAATCTGAAAATTCGAAAATTGGAAAATCTGAAAATAAGAATGAAAATCCGAAAATCCGAAATAATAACTAATAGACATGTGCACACTGAAATATTTCGTTTCAGAATTTCGTTTTCGTCCGAAAAATAAATGTATTTAGTTACTCCCGAAATTCGTTTTTATATATTTTGTTTTTCGTTAAAAATTGCATTTGTCCGAAAATCCAAATTAGGTCGAATCTGTCATTGAGGGCTTATGGTGTCTGTTGAATGTTCAAAGAAGATTCGACGGAGCAGCTAAACTGTATGACGTCGTTTAGTACGACGACGTCGTTTAGTTTACCTGCTCCGTCGAATCTTCTTAGAACTTTCAACAGACACCATAAGCCAAAGTACGTGTGTACTTAGTTCTAGCTATTTAACTGCTCCTGGATGAAAACGAATGCACATGTCTAATAACTAACTAATAATAATAACTATTACTAACTATTAAATTGTAGGTATTGAAATTACCTTTCAAATTTGTCTGTTAGTGAATGTAACGAATACAAATTTATCAGAAATTACGAATTATCCAAAATAACGAATGCCGCATCTAAACGAATGAAACATAACAAATTAATAATAAATAATAAAAAATAAAAACCTTTTAATTTTATTATTTTTTATTAATATTAATTTGTTATGTTACATTCATTTAGATGCAGCATTCGTTATTTTGGATATTTCGTAACTTAGGAAAATTCGTATTCGTTACGTTCACTAACAGCCAAATTTAAAAGGAAATTCCAATACCTACAATTTAATAGTTAGTTATTATTAGTTAGTAATTATTTAAAATTTTCGAATTTTCGGATTTCCTCTGTAGGTCAAACACACTTTTGGTATGTTATCCTTGAAGATCCACCATCCAGGTATTTACACCAACTTCATATGCAGGGTCCCTTTAAGAGCCCAACTGCCTCCACTTGAAATGTCACTCAAGCAGGTAATGGGGATATACTCCTAACGCAACATATATACTGTATGGTAAGATTTATTTGTTCAGCTCATAAATGCACACACATTTGATAAAAAATAGATTGCACAGTGTTTACAAATGATCAGTGCTGTATGCCTCACCACACTTCTGGTTCTAAATTCTAACTGACTGTGACATCACAGGCTCCATCCAAAACGATGCGTCACTGGTCAATCAACTTCCTTGGACACTTTATGCACTGGATATTCTAAGAGGTACTTGTTTATACTGATCAGTGTGTTTGTATAGTTTTATGTTATATATAGATTTATTGATTGGAGAAAAGCACATAACACGTGTTTCTGTGTGTGATGCACTAATTTAGTGCATCACACACAGAAACATTAGTGCATCACACATAGATATACAAACATGCATGCACCATGTTTGTATATCACTTATATCAGGGCTTGACAAATTTGCTGTGAATCTAGCAGCTGGCTAAAAAAGTAAAATTGTATTTATTTTTTCTTTAACAAAGCTTTATTTTCAACGACAAACCCCCCCTGTGTAGCCCAGATGTGACTCTTTACATGTGTCCGACACAGGTTTACACATGGAGAATACACGGAGGTCTCAGTATGTGAAGAAGAAAAAATAAACTTTAGCTTCGCTATGGGTAAGCAGCAGAGCCAATGTTTTTTTTTTAGATGGTAACCACTTGCCTGCCGGGCACTTTCACCACCTTCCTGCCCAGGCCAATTTTCAGCTTTCAGCGCTGTCGCACTTTGAATGACAATTGCACGGTCATGCAACACTGTACCCAATTTAGACAGATATAGCTTTATTTTGGTGGTATTTAAATAAGGAGGTACTGATGAGGCTGCACTGATAAGGAGGCACTGATAGGCGGCACTGATGGCCACTGATAGGCTGCACTGATGGGCACTAATGGGCTGCACTGATGGGCAATAATGGGCTGCACTGATGGGCACTGATAGGCTGCACTGATAATCAGGGCACTGATTATCAGTGTCAATGTGCCTGTCAGAATTGTTAGTGACCGGTCTCCTTTCTTCATGCTGTGACAGCGCATGAGGTGAAGTGCTGCCGATAACCAGCAAGTCTGTTTACAATGTGATTAGCTGTTTGGACACAGGTGATCACATGGTAAAGGGCCGCTGTTATTGGCCCTTTACCTTGATCTGTGATCAGCTGTGTTTGAAGCACACAGCAATCACAAGGTGTGCCCAATGCAGGGGGTGGGGTTCATCAATAGACGCCCTCCCATAATTACTTGACCGTGCAGTCAGCAACCAGCTGCTAGGCGCCCGGAACTGCACTTCTTGGGCGTCGGGCAGTAGGAATTGCTCGTGCCTGGGAATGGGCTAATAAAAGACCAGGCACCAGGATGCAATTTCTAGTCACTATGATGACCTGGCGCTTAGAATTTGTGGAGCCCTGACTTATATGTTTTAATTATTTGTGTGATATCACTAGCAAATACTATTATTTATTGAGGTTTACTATTTAATTTAATTTAAAAGAGCAGTGCACCACTATTATACTGTATTAGAAGTTATTTCTGTTTTAGTGATTGAGTACAGTGATTGGGTGGTTGCAGCGCATAAGTTACATTTTAAAGCAGCACATAAGTCTATTATATTAATTATACTATGTTGTTTGCCTTTCCCCTGGCAAACTGCCTCCTGCTACAGCCCAGTATTTCAAATTTTGACTCATCAATCCAGAGCATGTTTTCCTGCATAGTTGATTCACTTGTTTTCACATTGGAAGTATGACTTTTTGGCTGTAATTCTTCCATAAAGACCACTTCTGGGCAGACTTATCCAGATCGTAGATGGGTGTACCTGGATCCCACTGGTTTCTGCCAGTTCAGTGCTCATGGCTGCTGGGCATCTTCCGATTTGAAAGGGAAGTAAGCATGATGTGTCTTTCTTCTGCTAAATTAAGTTTCCTTGGCCGACCACTGTGTCTCCCTCAACGTTGCCCATTTCTTTGTACTTCTTCAAAAGAGCTTGAACAGCACATCTTGAAACCCCAGTCTGCTTTGAAATCTTTTCCTGGGAGAGACCTTGCTGATTCATATAGAGTAACTATCTTGAGTCTTGTTGCTTTGCTTAGTCTTGCCATGGTGTATGACCTGTGACTTGAAACTGTCTTCCACAACCTGACCTTAGTAGCAGAGTTTAGCTGTTCCTCACCCAGTTTTAAGCCTTCTACACAGCTGTTGCTATTTCTGTTCCAGTTATTGACTGTGTTTCAACCTACATATGAAATTGATGATCATTAGCAGCACCTTGGTATAATTGATTTATCATACACCTGGCTCTAATCCTACAAAATTCCTGACTTTGTGCAAGTGTACATGTGTAAGAACTGATTCTGATTCGAAGCCAATGGGTAGTCACACCAAATATTGCTTTGATCAAAATTTTTCTTCTGTTTGCTCACTTTGCATTTTGTAAATTGATGAAAATAAACAATTATTTTTTTATACAGTATATTGAAAGCATTTTTACTTTACAGCATTTCTTCACACCTGCATAAAACATTGCACAGAACTGTGTATATACAGTATAAATATATATATATATATATATATATATATATATATATATATATATATATATATATATATATATATATATATATATATATATATATATATATATATATATAAATATATATATATTATATATATATACTGTATATAAGACTGTTGCATAAGATGGTTTGTAACTTTACCATCCCTAGGTTCAAACCGAAGGGTTAGTGAGGTGGAACCTTAGCCAGCCCTTGGCTTCTTATATCTCTTGGATACTCCAACTTAGAAATCTCTCTGTCATAACTCTCTGACTCTGTTCTGTCCTGTCCATCTGCGAACTTTGTATGTTCCCACTTACCCTTAATGTGTTCCAGCTACTTGTGTTACATTCTCCATAATATAAAATAAATGTAAAAATCTTGCAGAGATAGTGGGAAACCCTCATAATGAGCACAGCAGGTGTGCAGACTCAGAAACTTGTGTCACATTTTCATCCCAGGAAGTTGGATCAATATATACAAAGTAAAGTGGTCCAAAATTTAAGGGATGTTGAAGAGGAAAGCTAACCTGATGGCAGCTGCTTGCTTTGTGTAGCGGTTCCCCCGTAGGGGTTGCTGAGTGATTGTGGCCTGCCTATCACCCTGCCCAGCTCGGTATTCACTTCCAGACACTCCAAGACAATGAAGAAGTCCATCAGCTTTGTTTTTGTATTTTATTGAGGGATTAGAATTTGGATGGGGTTAAGGAATTCATGGGATGCCCAGAAAATAATTTTTGCATGGTTTGAGACAATTCAGATTTTCTCCTCCTGCACAACATTCTGTGCAAACTATCTCTCCTTCTCCCTCCAGCACAATTCTTCAGGCGCAGCTAGCACATGGCTAGGCCTAACTCTGATTCCAGCCAGGCCTTAGCAAAGAGTACCTTATTACAGGCAGGGACTGCGGTCCCCTATGGCAAATAAAGTTCTGATGCTAGCTGCCCTCTTTGATGGACTACTGATCCCAGTCAGCCCTTTGCAGACCCTGACAGCTCTCCTAGCTGCAGCAGCCCGACTTCACTGCCAGTAACATCACAGACTCTCCCGCTGGCTCTACATCCATCTCAGACTGCTCACTCCTAGTCCGCTCCGGCATGCCTCTCCCAGCTCTTCCGACTGTGCCTGCCACACACCGACACCTGGTGGATCCCTCCTGGAGACTTGCTCGGCGGTATTCCCCACTGTCCTCTCCTGCTCCTGTTCAGGACACCCCTTGGGTTTTGTAGGGTTCCTGTTCCGCTCCGAGCCCCTGGCCCAAGGTAGCCCCCCCCAGAGTAGGGGGGGTCCCTCAAAGGCCCCGACAGCCTAACACTCCATCACTAGTTTTTTCACCCAAACAACTCCTCCCCAGCTGGACTGACTCTAGGTATTTAAGGAGGACTGCCTCCTGCCAATCCAGGTTGGGCATTGCTCAGGGCTCCTTAGAACACCTCCACCACTCTTCCTCTCCTTCCTTCTAGAATCCTCTAGAAGCATAAGGGAGGTAACCGAAAGATGATGCTATCTGTGAATCACCAGCCTACTCTGAGCCATTCCCAGCCCACACAGATCGAAACAAACAGGCCTCTCACTCTAGCACCTACACTAGGTAGAGGGTGCTACACATGCGTGCTTGCTCCCAACCCCCACTCCGTGTGTCAATACATTTTATTTAACCTCTTCCCACCTGAAAGACGGCTACAGTGCGGGCCTAAATTGCCAGTATGGCGTCCATGTACGTCCTCCCGTGAATGCGCTGCCTGCGCGCCCCCTGAGGGGTGCAGGTGGTGCACTCTGTGATCTGCGTGTCCATGAGACTCAACTGATTACAGATCTGAATAAGGGGCTCCGATCATCATCATCAGTGCCACCTATCAGTGCTGTCTATCAGTGTCACCTACCAGTGCCTATCAGTGCTCATCAGTGCCACATATCAGTGCCCATCGGTGCCACCCATCAGGGCTGCCTATCAGTGCCCATCAGTGCCACCTATCAGTGCCTCCTGATCAGTGCCCACCAGTGCTGCCTCATCAGTGCCCATTAGTGCCACTTATCAGTGCCCGTCAGTGCTGCCTTATCAGTGCAGCCTATCGGTGCCCATCAGTGCAGCCTATCAGTGCCCATCAGCGCCCACCAGTGCCAACTTGTTAGTGCCCATTAGTGCCACCTATCAGTGTCCATCAGTGCATCCTCATCAGCGCACATCAATGAAGGAGAAAAATTACCTTTTTCAAAATTTTATAACAAACTATTAAAAAATGTCAGTCTTTTTTGTTTGTTTAACAAGAAATAAAAAACCCCAGTAGTGATTAAATACCACCAAAAGAAAGCTCTGTTTGTGTTAAAAAATTACAAATATGTCATATGGATACAGTGTAGCATGACTGTGCAATTGTCATTCAAAGAGTGACAGCGCTAAAAGCTGAAAATTGGCCTGGGCAGGAAGGGGGTTTAAAAGTGCCCAAAGTGGTTAACAAGGCCCTTTTAAGACCACTCTCTCTGCAGTTTGCCTCACCTAAGACATGGCATGCAGGATGCATGACATTGCTACTCTCCTTTGTGAGGGGTGGGGAGGTTAGGTTTTTTTGTACTGTGTCTTGAGACTTGCGAAACAAACAAAACACTGTTTTGTGTTTTGCAGGGGCTGTGTGTGTCATGTGCCTGGTCACTGCAATGCTATACATGAAAATGGTGCTTTGCATTCTGCCAGTCGATCTGGTACCAGGCGACTCTATGCTGTCTGTGGTAAGCTACAGGAACACCTACTTGTGTAACTAAGGTGGATTTGTTGAATGCCTTGGAGGGGATACAGTGACAGGTCTCTGGGATTCTTACCACTGTGTGGTCAAGATGGTTGACAACAGAGGCATTCTTGTTCTTCCCCTGCTTTCTGTTTGGAGGAGGAGTTAGTGAATAATGAGGAAGTGGCAGTTGATGGGGGCCCTGGGGGGTGGGCTGGCGTTAGTCTCCTCTTCTGAGGATTCTGCGTCCAAGGAACGCTTAACTCAGGACCCAGAATGCCTTAGTGGTCCATGCTAATCTGAAGTGCCAGCTTCCTTCCATCTCTGAAGGTTTCACCGCTGGGATCCTGGCAGCTGCCACAAGATCCCCAGTTATTCCTTTTACATCCTTATCTCGAGGGGGTAATGTATGCGTACTAGGCTCCACCTGACAAGGTGTTCATTCCAGTGGCGTCACTAAGGGGGGCCCCCCTTAGTGCAGAGCCCCCTCTGCCCCAAAGCACCCACCCCCCCATGTTGGGGGCATGTGGCCTGGTATGGTTCAGGAGGGGGGGGCGCTCGCTCTCCACCCCTATCCTGACTTCCAGGTTGTATGCTCAGATAAGGGTCTGGTATGGACTGGGGGGGACCCCACGCCATTTTTTTCCTTGATTTTTCATCTATATTGCCGGGAGCCGCCAATATATTACAGCCGCAAGCAAGTTTAAATGACATTTTTCCTTTAGAAATGTCATTTTGGCGCAGCATGTTCTACACATCGCACAGATGCGCACTTTACAGGCAGACTAAGGGGACCCCCAGGCACTATATTTAAAGGATATTAAAAGGAATATTTCATTTTTATTGTTTCACTTGCATTATTAAAATCACTGCTCCTGAAATAAATGATTGTTTGAAAAACGTTTTTTTGCATTGATACATGTCCCCTAGCGCAGTACCCGGGTCCCCAAACACTTTTTATGGCAATAACTTGCATATAAGCCTGTAAAATGAGCACTTTTGATTTTTCATGTTCGTGTCCCATAGACTTTAAAGCGGGGGTCCACCTATCTATCGTTTTTTTTCTTTTGAGTTCATTCACAAACTTTTCATCTCAGCATTACATACTCACATATTTTGTGTAATATGTCCGCCTGTGTCAGATTTCGTCGGAAAGAATAACTTATATTATTCACTGCAGGCGGTTTCCATCTTCATTGTGGGCATTTGAAGCCCACAAGCATTTATTTCTTGGATGTGGTGAATGCTGTGCTCCCAGCATTCACGGCTCCTTTCCGCACATGCTCAGTGGCATCCTGGGAAGCCTGAGACTAGCTCCCAGGAGTCACGCCTACTCCCACGGGAGGAGAACCAGGAAGTGCAAAGAAGAATAGAAAAATAAAAGGTAATTACGGCGATTTACATTTTTTTAAACGGCATGTCAGCATCTAGGCAAGGAAAAGAATACATACAGATATTGTTCAAAATTTGGGTGGAACTCCGCTTTAATAGGGTTTGCTTGTTCGCTAGAACTTTTTGCATGTTCGCAGTGTTCTGGTGTAAACTGAACTGGGGGGTGTTCGGCCCATCCCTAATGGTGTAATATATCTCCCATGATCTTCCTGTTGAGGTCTGTTTATATTATTATGGAGGGTGCAGCTTAATGGTCTTCTTTGATGTTGATGATTCTTGTGATAAAACATTTCAGTGTAATAGAATTCTGCAAACTATTACATAATATGTTTGCAGCAAATATTGTTTATTCATAATCACCTAACATTGCGATTCTTTTAGAGCAAAACCGCTAAATGACAAGCCAGGTTATTATAGTTTCTTTAAAGCCAAATGATCATCCCAGAGTATTCCATATTCGTAATCCTCTGTGGAGTCCCTCAGTGAGCGTGCAGGTTAATGTGACTTAATGAGAAATGTCAGCGTTGTCTTAATGAGATAAGAACAAATAGCAGCAATTAAACCCTTTAATAATTAGCTGTCAAAACTTTTTTAATTGAAGATTATTAAATTCATTAAGCTTAACGGAAAACTCACATTAGAGAGTGACATTTTTGCCCATTCTTCTCTGCAAAATAGCTCAAGCTCTGTCAGATTGGATGGAGAGCGTCTGTGAACAGCAATTTTCAAGTCTTGCCACAGATTCTCAGATGGATTTAGGTCTGGACTTTGAATGGGCCATCCTAACACATGAATATGCTTTGATATAAACCATTTCATTGTAGCTCTGGCTGTGTGTTTAGGGTCGTAGTCCTGCTGGAAGGTGAACCTCTGCCCCAGTCTCAAGTCTTTTGCAGACTCTAATAGGTTTTCTTCTAAGATTGCCCTGTATTTGGCTCTATCCATCGTCCCATCAACTCTGCCCAGCTTTCCTGTCCCTGCTGAAGAAAAGCCTCCCCACAACATGATGCTGCCACCACCATGTTTCACGGTGGGGATGGTGTGTTCAGGGTGATGTGCAGTGTTAGTTTTTTGCCACACATAGTGTTTTGTTTTTAGGCCGAACAGTTCCATTTTGGTCTCATCTGACCAGAGAACCTTCTTCCACATGATTGCTGTGTCCCCACATGGCTTCTTGGAAAATTTCAAAGGGTATGAATACTTTTTCAAGGCACTGTACTTTGGAATTGTGTCCTACACATAATTATTTTTTTATATGGGGAGAATTTTTATAAACAGATTACTGGCATGGTGATGGGGGCTAAATTTGCTGCCAGTGTTGCCATCGCATTCATGGCAAAGTGGTAGATAGAGATGGTATTGACAAATAGGCCAAAACAGCTGGTTCTATAGAAAAGCTTTATTGATGATATTGTCATGATTTGGAGAGGGAGTGAACAATTAATGAACATGTTAAATGATAATGGCAAAAATATAAAACTCACGTACCTGGACCACCCCAAGAATGCTGTCTTTATAGATATAGAAATGTTTGTGCAGAATAACAAAATCTGTACCAGATCTCATTTGAAGGAGACCGACAGGAACAGTTCTATCCTCTTGTCTAGTTGTTAATATACCTCATGGTTGTACAACAGTGCAAGAAGCCAATTTATAAGAATTAAAAAAAAAACTGTACCAAAAATAGTGATTTTTTTGCAACTGCTAAAAGCGTTATAGACCCACCCCAGTCTAGAAATAAAAGCTTGACCTTCTTGGATGTAAAAGGTGTCTATATTTTTGGGCAGTGTTGTGCATGCAAGATCCTGACTGGCAATCTAAAGAGGAGGAAAGATTTTATATTACTTAGTACCAACAAAAATATTAAGGCCTGTTTTACACTTGTATGACTAGAAAATCATGTGACTTTGCCAAAACTTTTTTACAACTGTCCAAGGTACTCAATAAAAGACTTATTAAGAGGGGTTACAAAGTGGAATCTCTGGATAGGTTCAGGACAAACATAGGTCTGACATATTGAACAAAGAAAAGACCTCTAATCAGGAGTTTAACAGTGATCCAGCTCTCCTTTTGGACTTCAACATCCAGCATAAACAAGTAGGATTCTGCACAAACACTGAAATATTCTCAAACAGGATAAACATCTGGCAATGGCCCTTCCCAATAAACCATCTATTGTATGCAAATAAGCACTAGCATTACGTAGCAGAATTGCTAAAAGTGTTATAGACCCACCCCAGTCTAGGAATAAAAGCTTGACCCTCTTGGATGTACAAGGTGTCTATATGTTTTGGTGGTGTTGTGCATGCAAGATTCTGACTGGCAATCTAAAGAGGAGGAAAGATTTCCTATTACATAGTTCCATCAAAAATATTACCATCAAAGATTTGATTTGTTGTGACACTGGGGAAGTGTTTTATCT
The DNA here is from genome assembly GCA_037952925.1 of Lithobates clamitans. Classification (NCBI taxonomy): domain Eukaryota; kingdom Metazoa; phylum Chordata; class Amphibia; order Anura; family Ranidae; genus Lithobates; species Lithobates clamitans. The sequence continues at coordinate 791,070 of JBBGZY010000083.1, read as the reverse complement.
ACTTCAGTGCCAATGTGGGTTATGATATATTGGTAGAACAACAAGAAATTTTGAAATCTGGATCAGGTAACATTGGTATAACATCAAGAGGGGATATAAGGGATGCTTTGTTTCCAAACATTTTGCAACCCAGCATGCTAAGGGCCCTAGAAGTGAATGTTTTTAGACAATGTGGAAAATGCAGAGTATTATTTCTGAGTGGAGAAGACTGGCTTGATTGTCCAGGTCTTACTGGAGGACTGCAGGCTGTGTGGGTGTGCAGGTCTGCACACTTGTTATAAGTGAGGCGTGGGCAAAACTTAGGGTCCATGTCTGGAAAGTCTGGAATGTGAGGGAGTCTGGGGGACTGATGGAGTCTGTGAGTCTCGGAGGCATAAGAGAGAGCCTAGGATGTCAGGAGATCCCTTATTTAGAGGCCAGGAGTGGGCCTATACAGAGACGTGCTGTAACTAAAGGTTGAGTGAGCCAGGAGAGCCAGAGAGCTGGGTTTGAAGGATCCTGACAAGAGATGCAGTGCTGCTGAAGCCAAATGGTTTGGTATTTTTTCATTATAACTGTTTTTGCTTATAACACGTTGTAAAGCTCAAATCCCTGTGTGGGAAATACTGACATAAGAGGCTTTGCTTTTTTTTAATGTTGGTAATAAAAGTGGACCAACAAGCCCTGAACCCCCATTTAGACTGGCATGACTGAAAATGCTCACCCCATATCACTCTATTTCTTTTCTACGTATGTCTCACAGATTTTTCATGCATTTTGTACGTATTTGTATATATATATATATTTAACTTTGCATTTACATGTACTGTATATGACAGTTTGCAGCCACTCTTTACACTATCACTGAACTGACTGCCACTGTCTGCCAGTAGGGGGAGCTGAGATGTCAAGGAGCTCCATAGACATCCATGATGGCAATGAAGTTCAGGAAGAGCCATACTGTGGACTACTATTGAACATTGAACTGCATTTCAGTGGGAGATTACCAAGAGGAGGGAAAAAAAAACGCATCAGGCTGTAGAGGACACAGTTTCCTTTTTGCCATGAGGAAGCCCAGAGAGTGCATATAGCTGTCCAGTGTGCACCACCACTGCTGAATAATGGTGGCCTAAGCAGGATGATGAGTGATGAGTCCAGATGTGCTAGCAGCCAAAGTCACTTGGAGAGCAGCAGAGAGTGGACTAATCACTGTGTGCGACCGGATGGTGAGCTCCAATATCACTGGGACTGGAGAGATGCTGGTGAGGGAATATACTATCTGCTGCTAGAGAGACTGAACACTTTAGGAACTGACCATACAGCCATCTAGCAGCCTTATTGCTGCCTGCAGGCTTGACTGGGACTATTCTCACATGCATCTATGCGGTACAACTGGGCCCCAACATTAGTCAGCTGGAGACTTAGGACTAAAGACTGTCCCTTTACAGCTGCTACACTGAGACCTTTACCAATTGCTTATGCTAAGAGGTACCTCTCAGGGGACATTACACCATATCCTAGCTATTCTCCTAGAGTTCACGGTAGACTAGTTATTATGAGTATTATCATTCATATTGCAGTTAGTTCTTATATGTGCTGTTTATTGCTGAATTTGCTGATGTATGTGTTGATTCCAGTCAGTGGTACAGAACTCTATTTTAATTTACTTTGACATAATGATTACATTGTCTAGCAGACTCTGTCTGTATCTACCTACTGTGCGCTCATTTACGCTCAAACCCATGCTTCTTACCCATATATTGAGTTCATTTACCACTAATCGGTCTTGTGTCTATCTCCTTGGTGCTAATTGTTGTAGAAATTTTTATTATATGGACTCATGTGGACATTTTATTCTAGGATGTGAGTTTTATAGATTGTCATCTGTCTCCCTGTGCCTCATCTAACCAAGGAACGCTCTAGCAGGGCGCACTTGGGTTGAATTGGGACCAGCGGTAAAATCGTCAGTATGAAAACCTTCTCATGGGCTTGGAGACGTGTTCTCTGTGTGTGTGGGCCTTTACCGGTTTGTAAGTAACAAGCGCAATGTGCTGGACTTCTTGCCTTCAAATGTCTATGCGCATTAGAGAAGCGAAGTCCGCATAACGAGAGAAACATATTATTTTATCTCTGTGTGGCTACGCTATTCCTTTTGGATAAATATCTACTTTAATAAGAGGACATTGATATCTGCCTTGTTAATATACTCATACCATATATTGGCAACACCAGTAGCTATGTCCCCGCAGATCTTCTCAAGCCTGTAAGAACAAGTAGAATGATTTTATTAAATACTGGTTACTCTGAGCAGTATTGAGTGGGATCCATGCTGACAATGATGGGGCGTGTGCACTCTCCCTCCCCCTCCCCTTTACTGCTTGTCATTTCCTGTGATGTTATTTTGTATTGAGGGAGTGATTGGCTGTTGGGGCCATGAGTTTCTCTGTTGCCATATCCTTATTTGGTCATTACCTGTGTTGAGGTCACATGGTGTTGGTGGCTTCCTATTTGTGTGTGAATAAAAAGCCGAGAGTCTCTGCCCTGCTGGGCAGATGAAGGAATGATGGAGCTGAGATGGTGGTGATGTATGTTTACTGGGGAACAGGGGAGGCATGGATTACTTAGGGATGCATTATACCATGATGGTAAAGGGGCGCATCTTAGGCAGGTGAGATTGGTTTATGTATAGCCAATCTCTACACCACATAATTCACAGCTGAGTTCAATGTATCTATACTTGTGTGCTTGCAGCAATTTGTATTCAGCCAGGTTGGTTAGAGGGACTGAGGTTGTTCTTCAAGCCGAGGCGCAGACCAGAGAAGCCAAATTACCCAGCAGCTCCTGCGGGGATAGTGCTACACGTGGGATATCTCAGTTTCTACAAGCAAGTTACCAAGGTAACGAGCCAGAAACAATCTACATGGGATTCCGATGCCACAACCCAATGGTGTGAGGAGCAGAATGGCCAACTGGAGTCAAGCATGGTGGCCGATATCCCTAAAGACACTGGAACAGAATAGCAGATCTGTCAAGCAGTCAGAAACAGACTAGGTGACCTTTTGCTCGTATTCACTACCATAGTGGAGAAGAGGGATTCCTTCATGTTTCCAAGGGGCCAGTCTCCAAATAGCCAATAAAGCCAAAGTCTGCCTGAGGGTTCCAGTCAGGCACCACTTGAACTGAAGGTAGCTACCACAGCACATTCGAAACCCCCGGGTTCCCTCCTGTTTCTTTCTTTTTTTTTTCATTAACTCTTCCATAAGTTTAATTTTGGTGTTCTTATGAAACCCCAATTTGATAGGTGGGGCCAATGTTTGTTTCCAATAAGCAGGAATGCAAGCCTTTGCACAGTTGAGCAAATGAATCCATAGATAGCGTTTATACTGTTTCAAGGAGAGGGGAGCTAAATGAAGAAGAAATGTGGCCACATTATCAGGTATACAGATATCAGAAAATGTAAGTATCCAGTGTTTGACCGGAAACCTGAAGGACGGAATCTTATGGCAAGACCAGAAGATATGGAATATGATTCCTTCATTCTCCAGACAATACCAGCATAGTGGCAAACCCTGTGGGTAAAGCTTGTGAGGGATTTTAGGGGCCCAGTACCATTTAGATAGTATTTTGTATCCCGTCTCCTGACTATGATAGACACTGATGCCTTATGGGTCATTTGTAGGATCTTATCAAGTAAAAGTAGTGTGGAGTTCGATATCCCACTGCGCAAGGTATTTAAGAGGTGCCGAATTCATTATGTGTGACATTATTCGATATGACTGGGATGGACTATGGGGATCCTCCTCATCCTCAAGACACAATTTTTTTTAATCCGTAGGAGTGGGAAAGGCTGTCACTTTTACCCAGTTATGCAACACAAAGTGCCAGAATTGCATTGGTTGGTGGGTTTAACATTGATTGAATATCTGCTAGGGATTACCATGTGATCTCTGGAAAAAAATACTTCACTCTAAATGAAATCCTGGCATAAAATTGGGATGTGTCCCTGGGCACAATTCATGGGAATCTCAATCACTCCGGGTATTTTACCCCCCCCCCAAAGTTCAACCCTTCGTTCAGGTGAATGAACCCTACCTCCTTATCTCCATACCCCCATCCTCTTGCCCTTGCTTTCCTCTCTCTCTCCCACTCTGGGTTTCCCTTTACTTAATACAGTGATCATACTAGGGCTATCCCCTAGCATACAATAGAGGGGACCCAGATTGGGGGGCGTGGGGGTTGTGGATGTCCCTCCGCCTGGCACAGTATGATCCCAATAGGGGTGCCGGGGGGGGAGATCCCCCTACACCTCTTGACCTCCTTGGGATGGACCTAATCTCCAGAATCAAGAACCTCCAACCCCTGGTGGCTACCTCGTCTGGGGGTGGTATACGTACAAGTCTGCCTTATTACTCCAAAGTCTGGTGGCCAACATTGTTCAACCTTTGGACTTCTAGTCAAGTCCCATCTCTTATATGCCTAACGATATTGCATGACTTATATGCAACATATCCTTACTGTACACTCTATGTTTTACTTTACTATGTGAAAGAGTTACTTTGCTATGCGTTTTGTGAAAAATAAAATATTTTGAAAGGAAAATTGGGATGTGTCATTAACAGAGTCTTCTCAGAGGGGTGCGCATCCATGATGACAACAGATCAAAGGGAATTCACCACTGCTAGGGTAAGCCCGATTGACGGGTGATGGAGGATTTGGCAGAGATATTCCGTCTGCAGCCATGGGAGCCCCCCCCTAGTTTACAATTGGCAAAAGACTGTTCAAATTGAACCCATCCTTTAGTTGAATTCGGGGCACATCAGCTCAAGATCCGTGGCAAATGTGCCGCTTAATGATACCCAATAGGGTCTGGCAGACCTATTTTATTCATGTAGAGATTTGAATAGGATAGATTTGTAACAAGATAGCCGTGCTGCATTGTATACATTTGTAACAAGATAGGAGTGCTGCATTGTATACATTTTGTACATTTGTACATTTTTTACAAATAAATATGTGAAAAGTGTGGCGTGGATTTGTATTCAGCCCCCTTTACTCTGATACCCCTAATTAAAAATCTAGTGGAACCCATTGCTTTCAGAAGTCACCTAATTGGTAAATAGAGTCCACCTGTGTGTAATTTAATCTCAGTATAAATACAACTGTTCTATGAAGCCCTCAGATGTTTGTTAGAGAACCTTGGTATAATAGATGTATCAAAGACCCCGAATTTCTGCTGTATCTAAGACAAGCTGAATCGGCTCTAAAGCCAATAGTACACATAAATTCTGGGGTTCTATACATCCTGTGTAATATAAAAATCTGGGTTAACCTGTGTGAGGGTGAGAGAGACACAAAGGGGAGGACCCGATGAATCTCTTCCTAAGCATTGTTAGAAATAGGCACAATATCCTGTTCCCACTTTATAGGGCAGGTGGAATTTATGAAAAGTAGTCTCTAAAAGAGACAAGTAAGTACCGGAGATGAGGCTTTTTGAAGAGATTGCTTGAGCTACTCTCTCCAACACAGGCCCTGGAGAAAACCAAACAAAAAAAATTGGGCTTGTAGTACATAGCACAGCTGCAAAAATTGATAAAACCACATCTGGTTCAGGGGAAATTCCATCGACAGCCGCTCAAAGGGTTTAAGTGAACCCCTCTCATATAGCTGGGAAAGAATAAGAATCCCTGCCTGTTCCCACCACTGAAAGCCCTGCAGGGTTGATAGCTCTGGGAGCCTGCAGGTGCCCCAAATAGGGGTATATTGAGGGAGCGAAGAAAGCCCCATTGAGTCCCACACCTTGAACAACAGCACAAAGGTGGTGTCACGGTACTACTACAGTGAGCCCACAGGCTAGCAGGTGACACGGAATCCCCCAGAGCGTGGAGTCTAAGGGCCAGCCGGTATTCTGCCAGGGACCCCCTCAGGAGGGTTTGGGCTTAGCTGTGTGCTGACCCCAGGTCACGACACCCGGGTTCACCCTGCTTGCTAGGGGAGTACCAGAAGACACTTTCAGACACGGATGGATGGATGAAGCAAAGGAGAGCCGGATAGAGAGCCAAGGTCAGGGCGGGCAGGAGACAGCGTAATCAGGAGAACTAGCCGAATCAGTACACAAGAGATCAGTTCACAAGAGGTCAGGTTAAAGCAGGTTGCACGAAGGGAGCTCAGAAACAAGTGTTGCTCAAGCAACCAGAAACTGGTCTGAGTGGAATTTAAATAGAGAAGCACATGGGATGCTGGACAGGAAGTAGCAGGAGGGAAGTATATAAAAGACAACAGGTGAAACCGGCGACACCCATAACTGCTGAGTGCAGCAAGAGCTGAACACAAGCTGTGGAACAACAGGAACCAGCCGACCTACAGCAGTAACAGGTAAGACACAGATCAGCACCGTATCCGATCTGTGACAGGTGGGCATACTGGAAAAGACAGAACACCTCGACAATCCCTCCAGGGCAAGCAACGGTGGGCATCCCTGGAACACAAAGGAAACTAAACAGTATGAAGCAGAGGCTCGGACCAGAATGTCAGCACTCTTTTAGTAAGGCTACTTTCACACTGAGGCGCTTTACAGGTGCTATAGCGCTAAAAATAGCGGATGCAAAGCGTCTGTAAAGCGCCTCTCCTGTCACTCCAATGTGAAAGTCCGAGGGCTTTCACACTAGAATGGTGCGTTGGCAGGACGCTAAAAAAAGTCCTGCAAGCAGCATCTTTGAGGTGCTCCTAAAGCACCCCTGCCCATTGAAATCAATGTGCAGCACCGGTGCTTTTAACCCTTTTTGGCCATTAGCAGGGGTTAAAAGCGCCCTGTTAGCGGCTGAAAAGTGCAACCATTGAGCCGTTGGCCCTGGCGGTGCGACAGATGTCAGAGATAGGGGGCATTCGTTCTGGTCCACTGGAGGAGAAGATCTCCCTCTACGCGGATGATGCTCTTATATATTTGGACGCTAGAGAGAGCTCATTTCATAAATTGCTATGTACTACATGCTATTACATTCTGACCCACTGACTCCTGCCACTGCACTTTTATTGACCCTATTTGAACCTCCTACCTCTCTACGGGATGAATTCAATAGATCAAAGAAATCGGGTGGTTCTAGATTCTCCCCTGTTGAGGTTAGTTTTATGGCCTGGAGGGAGGGGGGGGGGAATCCTGACACAGTCTTCTATGGGGATCTCGCCACAGACTCCTCTGTGGTGGAACCCCAACCTCCCAACCTCCCTGAGCTCTTTGGTCACCCGGACTCGACATGGTGGAGTCGATTTGGTATTACACATTTAATCCACATAATCAAAGCTAATACCTTACTATCTTTTGATGTACTCAGACTTAAATATGACCTGGATAATAAATTATTTTTCAAACATCTCTTACTCAGACACCCCATTCTGGCACAGTTTGGATCTTTGACCATTGAGCTCACGGAATCGTCTATTGAGGATCTCCTGTCGTTCCCAGAAATTGCCAAACTGGTGACGACCTTTTATAGTCGCCTCCAGCTGGAGGGAGCTGAACCTTTTCAGAACTCTCATCGCAAATGGCTATTGTCTATGCCTGAGCTTTCTGAAGAAGACTCAGAAGAAGCAACTGAGATATGTTTTCAGGACATAATTAGCACTGCTGACCTACTGGTACAATTTAAGTTTATACACCACCTGCATTATACCCCAGCTAAACTGGTCCGGATGGGTCTGGGACAGGATATTGCATGTGTTAGATGTGATGTGATTGCTGCTGACTTTTTCCATATGTTCTGGACCTGTCCCGAACTTTCAACCTTCTGGAAGGAATTGTTTGCGTTCTTCGACCACAAACTACATCTAACGATACCTCACACCCCGGAGGTGGGACTTTTGGGAATACTCAATGACCATGTTCACCGTACCTACACCAGGACATTGCTACATATACTATTATTTTATGCACGAAAAACCATCCTATTGCACTGGAACGATGTGGGCCCTCTTTCAGCCCACGCCTTCTTCCGCATTGTTCATAGGGTCCTTCCCACATTTAAATTGATATACAAGAGTAGGGCATGCCCTAAGTAATTCACTAAAATCTGAAAACCTTGGTTTGATGTATCGGAGGATTTCTGGGGGGATGTTCTTTCTTCACAGCTTTCTCAGTAGGCCCACTACTTATGTATTCTAATACTATTTTTTGGCAAGATACCAAAATTGATAATCACAGATTGCCTTATATCAGTGGTCATCAACCCTGTCCTCAGGGCCCACTAACAGTCCAGGTTTGCAAGATAACTGAGATACATCACAGGTGATATCATTTGCTGCTCAGTGATTGCAGTATTCTAGTCTGCATCTCCCCAAGGTAATACAAAAAAACCTGCCCTGTTAGTGGGCCCTGAGGATAGGGTTGATGACCACTGCCTTATATGAACCATCTAATGCATGGGGGGATTTTAGACCTCTGCTGTCGTTACGGGGTCACATGTGTTGCAGGTTTGAATGGGTGCAAGTATGTAGGTATGAATGTGTGTTGTTGGGGTATTTCTGTTTCTTATAGACTGTTAAACTTGTTTCATTCTCTTTACTATGCAAATGGTTCTACTAAGTGCACTTTACACATTTGTAATTACAGTCCTTCTTTTGTTGTTTTTTGTGTTGCTATGTTACAAAATCAAAATAAACACCTTTAAAAAAAAAAAGAACATCCTCCTGACCAACAGTGCAAGCCAGTGTTGCTAACCTCCTGCAGTGAAGTTTACTGACAGGATTCCAAAAATGTATTGACAGCACCTATTTGTTTTACTGGCACAGCACGTGAAATTTACTGACAAAACCCATTATTTTACTTACACTTCATAAATTTGCCAAAAATAGACAGTTTTTAGTGCAAATATCTATATTCAAGCTACAAACATGTAACCAGTACAATTAGCAATGTGCTTAAGGTATAACAAAAGGCAAAAAACATATTTCTTCTTTTACATGAAGGCTATGTTAATATAACCCAGCACAGAGGTCCCCCTTACATCAGAGTCTGCAGGATTCCCCCTTACAGTACGAGGAGGAACTCTGCAGATCCTGATGTAAAAGGGAACACTGTGGACTCTGATGTAAAGGAGAAGGATGTAAGAGGGAATTCTGCTGACTCTGGTGTAAAGGGAAACCTAGGATGTAAGGGTGTCTCTGGTCACCAGAGCCCCCCCCCTACACAAGAGTCCACAGAGCTCCCCTTTACATAACAGTCCACAGAGTTGCCCATTACATTAGACTCCAGATTTCCTCTTTGCATCACAGTCCACAAAGTTCTCCCTTACATCAGAGTCCACAGAGTTCCCCTTTACATAAAAAAGCCTGCAGGGCTCTCCCTTACAGTGAAAGGGGGAACTCTGCGAACCCTCTCGTAAAGGAGAGCATGGTGGACCCTGATGTAAAGGGGAATAAAGGAGATAAAACATAGGTGAATGCACATGTATTGCAGAGATATGCTGAACATTTTTTTAATGTTTTGTCCAGACATACACTTGTACCCCAAAATTTTCCCACTTAAGTTCGTCCATTATTGCAGCTCTCCTGTAAACAGGGAAGTAAAGTATTGCTTAGATGATTTACACTTGCATTGTGTATACCTAATTCTCAATACACTTGTACTATACACACAGATAAGTAATAACCAAAATTTAATGCTGAGAAATTGCTCGAGCTTATTTAATAACACAATATCCAATACATAAATGTGTTTCCTACAGTCAGGCTCTTTCAAATTACCTGCTGGGAGCTGAAAGCTTGAATGTGATTGTGGCTACCGGCAACAAACCGGCCAAGCTCAACCCTCCTTCACCGCTATTTAATGGTGCTCCCCACCGAACGAACTACTCGTAGTCACACATGGACTACAGCAGAGGGATCTGGTAAGAGGATCCCTGACCCGCACAACAATCATAACTAATTGTTAACCCTTTCTTCAAAGAAAATAAATATACCGCGCTGAGTGCCACAACTATTGGATAAATATCACATTTGAAATTGGTGCGACTTTAAACTGAAAAAAATTGCTAGAAAGTCCCATACAGGTTATTTGTTGCAAACATCAATGACCTTATAGCATTAAAAGTTCCAAATCCCAAATAAAGTGCTCATGCTCTACAGAGTGGATGCGCCTCTGTGCTTGATAAGTGCTTGATAAGTGCTCACAAGACGGTGCCCTACACATAGATGTGAACTCACTCCTCCAAATGGACCAACTATTTCTAGTTTGATCAATCACACATGTGGGGCAGTCCCCATGGATTCTCTGTGTGCTGGCATGGTTTAGGATGGATGTTCCTCATATAAATGAATATAATAAAGAAAGCTTCATTCCTCTATGTACTAGCGTTGTTTGGGACAGATGTTCCTCATGTAAATAGACATGACAGAGAAAGCCTCATTGCGCAGCAACGTTTTAAAAAGTGTATTCAATATAAAAAGACATCACAATTAAACTCACATGTAAGGGTGACTAAAAGCCTGCTACCCGTTGTGAACAGCAGGTAAGTTCCCAGAAAATTTGCCCATATCTGCGGTATACTGGTCGATTCCCGGGACCAGAAGTGATGACACGATAACGTGGGCCAACCTCTTTCTTCAACCCAAACCTGAAGGAGAGCTCTCCGTTAACACAGCTTTAAGTACTCCAGAATGCTGATATTGATTGTTCCTTATGCAACTCTTCTCACTGCATAATACTTTCATACTTACCTTCCCCTCTTACTGGCCTTTTGAGCTGTCCTATCTCTGCCTAGTTGGATTAAGGGCCTACCCACTCCCAGAACCTAACTCAACCTTGACTGCTGCTGAGCTTCACCCCTTGAGGCATCTTCACTGCTTTTGCACACCAACATTAAAGAGCCCCAAAATTGCCAGCAGAAACCTACTTTAAAGTATTGCTCATAATTACTACATACCTAAGGATAAGACTAGGTTGCTATTAGTGTGTTAAACTCACAGGCCTAAGACTAGACCCTTGTCTGAGATCCCTTCACTGGCTCAGCCTGTTATACTTCTTTGTAGTTTTCCACTGTCACTTGGAACATAACCTCTCAGTCAGAGAGTTACTGTTTATGTTTTTAGTATTGCAGTATATGCTGAGTTTGGCCTTAAGGATACTGTAAAGCCTCCCTCACTGCTCAGATAGCGTCAGTATGCATGGACTTTTCTCTCCTGAAGCAAGATGTACAAAACTTAAGAGATAGGGCAGGGGAAGCAGAGGAACGCATCAGCTCCCTTGAGGATGTTGTCCATCCCCTATCTGCAACAGTGAGGGATCATACAGGGGAAATGGCGGCTCTTCGAGCCAAAATTGATGACCTGGAAAATCGTTCCCAAAGGAACAACCTGCGATTCGTGGGCTTCCCTGAACGTGCAGAGGTTCCTCGCCCTGAAAAGTTCCTCTAAAACTGGCTAAGGGAAATTTTTGGGTCTGAGGCCCCATCCTTTTCCCATGTGACTGAGCGGGCACATCGCACCCCTCCGCGCCCCCGCACCCTCTGGAGCACCACCCCGCTCCATTATTGCCCGGCTCCTCAACTTCCAAGACAAGGTTGCCATCCTTCGTCTCGCCAGGGAGAAAGGCCCCTTAAAATACAATGGCAATACCACTTCAGTATACCCTGACTTTTCAGCGGATGTCCAGAGGCAGCTCATCAGCTTCGCAGCAGTAAAGGCTCGATTATGCACAGAGGGCCTCTCCTATGCCATGCTTTCCCCTGCAATGCTGCACATCATTCATGATGGCAAGGCGCAATTCTACACCAACCCCAAGGAGGCCATGGCATGGCTCAATGACCGATATGGAGTTCCACCAAGACGCAGAGCAGTTTAAAGCCTGAGGCTCTAACCCCTACAATCCCCATCTACACTTGCCCTGAGCTGAATGTGGAGACACCTTTCTCCCTACACATGGGCGTTCCTCTACCATGCCCAGCGGACGGTTTTGGTTTTCCATAAGGATATTCCACCCCCCCTACAGCAGAACTGTAAACTGTTATCCTGTCATCCTCCACCCTTACAGACCAGACCTCCTTCCTAGAGTCCCCCTATACAAGCTGCTGGGATTTAACTATGCAAGGAGATACTGTTTATATACTGGATAGATAGATAGATAGATAGATAGATAGATAGATAGATAGATAGATAGATAGATAGATAGATAGATAGATAGATAGATAGATAGATAGATAGATAGATAGATAAAATAGTATATTGTAGAGAGGCGAGCCCACTGTTCATTTTAGCAGTTTAAGCCAGATTTTTGGAGAGGCAGGCACGCTGATTGCACAAGTGTGGGTTGGGTTTATAATAGAACCGGGGTTAGAGATCAGGACTCCACCCAACAGACAGGAAGTCTGTGCATTGGAGTCAGGAGGACTCCCATCTCTCTAATGCCGTGTACACACGGGCAGACTTTTTGACCAGACTGGTTAGACGAAACAAATCCGTCGGACAATCTGACCATGTGTGGGCTTCATCGGACTTCCGACAGACCTTTTCGGTCGAAAATCAGACAGACTTTAGATTTAAAACATGTTTCAAATCTTTCCGACGGATTTGAGTCCGGTCAAAAAATCCACTCGTCTGTATGCTAGTCCGACGGACGAAATCCGACGCTAGGGCAGCTATTGGCTACTGGCTATCAACTTCCTTATTTGAGTCTTGTCGTACGTCATCACGTACAAATCCATCGGACTTTAGTGTGATCATGTATAGCCAAGTCCGTTCGTCCGAAAGTCCGTCGGAAGTTCGTTGGAAGTCCGTCGGAAGTCCGTTGGAAGTCCGACGGAAGTCCGTCAGAACGACCATCGAACCTGTGATGCAAAAAAGTCCGCCAGTTTGCACACGGCATAAGAGTCAAACAGGCTGGAGGCAGATGTAGTCCGTGACAGAGCACCAAGGAGCTGATTATGAGTACAGTAAGCTATGAGAGAGCTTGAGTGTAAGGAAACCTTTGTGTTGCTCCGAGGAGCAGACCTCAGGCCTAGGCTTGAGGCCTGAAGCAGCCGTGTGGCAAGTGAGTAAGTTAGGAGGCTGAAGTATTCTGATTTTACAAGTTACAGTAATGGTGGAACCCCTGCATGGGAAATTGCTGTATTTTGTGAATTTTTCCATTCCTTTAAATAAAAGTGGGCTACCATGCCCTTAAAAATGCAATTCTGGACTGGCGCAACTTCTTGAAAATGCATGCGCCACTTGAGTCTAATCACCCCGATCTTACAATATATACAGTATATAAGGTCCACTTTTTAGCCATCACCCCAAGGTTCTAAGCCACCTAGCTGATTGAACGACATACTCACTGATCTTTGTGTAAGATTTTTATTCCAAAAGCATGTAATAATGGTCCTGAAAGCCTATTTAAAAATCGTTTAATTGCAGAAATGTGGGGGCTCACGTTTTTAACATAAATGTAATCAATCCTAGACTTCAATAACTATTCTTCAAAAATGCTGTGGTTAGGAACAGGTAACTAGATTAAACAGTCACATACATTCAGCCTATAACTTCCTAACGGTTATCCCTAGGATGATATCTATTTACCTATGGAAAACCTAAAGTGGACCTAAAATCAGATATACAGTATGTAGTGAGCATGCACGCAAGTAATGTGCCATTGTAACACTTCCAGGTATTTATATCTCTTGTAATGACGTTAATGAGAGGTCCACTTTAAACTTGCCATAGGCATTAGTAAACAGTCGGATGGGCATACATGAGTTCTTCATCATCTCACAATGTCTCCTGGGTTTGCTTTCATGAAATTGGATATTGGCTATACTTTATTATATGCACACTAAAGTATGTGCAGTTTGTATAGACTTCTTTCTGAAGTCTAACTATGGAACACATCCTGCCATCTGCTTCAGGGATTTGCCAGCCTTGGGGAATTAAATGTGACTCAGGTTCATCGCCTACAATGCTCCAATGTAATCCTATATATGAGAACACAATGACTACTCCAGACTCTGCCGCAGACCTCCAGGGTGCAGGTACAGTACACAATACAGACCCTTCCGACACCTTATAGCGAGTACACCGCTGCTCATTACAAGAGCAAAGAAAGTCATTCAGTCTACTGGGAGTTCATAGGCATTAGGTATGATTCAGTAAAAATGATTCACTAAAAATGAAATGTGCAAAAAGCAGCCACAAATCCCTATAATTAGTACAATTACAATTCAGGATGTTGCCAATTATTTTGGGTGTATATCATTTTTTTATTGCGTGTTGATAGGTTAAACTGTGCATTTTTCCTTTTAAAAAAAATTGTTTTTTAGCGTTAGGAGAGGGTTGGGTGTCCTGTACCTAGCGGCACAGCTTGCTCAGATAACAAAATGCCATGCTTAAAATGAAACACCACTTTGGGTTAAATTGGAAGCAGTGGATTGTGCACCGATGTCTATACATGATCTTCTGTGGCTTACGTCCCTCCGCCAGAAGCAATCTATCTAATCCTATCAGGCAGCACTCGTTGTGGATCTGGGGTTATCTTAAGTACTGGAGGCCTACTCTCTCCACATCTATTTTCACTATCTATATTATGTAACCCCTCTTTCACTCCTGAATGCGAAGCAACTCTGGTCTTTAGCCACTTCCTGTCCAGCGACGTATCAGTATGGGAAAGGTGATATATCGGTCATCTCTGACCGAGATATATTTTTTTTCAGTGAGAGATTCCCTTTGCTGTAAAATGAATGCTAGTGGCTATTGAGCAGCTGTATTATTTTTACAGGAGGCGGAAGGAAGTCCTCCCTTCCCTCTGCCACCTTTACCGGGAGGCAAGTAAGTGTGCAACTGGTGCCTCCAGAGTGCCTCTTTTCATCCTTCAGAGTGCCCCCTCAGTATAGTAGTACTGAGGGTACACTTTGTAGGATATAAGGGGGCACTCAGGAGGATGTAGGGGCATGCTGGAGGATGTCAGGGGGTACACTGAAGAAGGTAATTGGGAGCTTTGGCGAATGTAAGGAGGCACTATGGAGGTACTAAGTTAGTACCATCAGGGTACCCCTTTACATCCTCCAAAGTTCCTCCTTATTACTTTTAAGGCACTCTGGAGATACTAAGGATGCATTTTGGAGGATATAAGGGGGCACTCTGGAGGCACTAATATAAGGGGGCACTCTGGAGGCACTAATATAAGGGGGCACTCTGGAGGCACTAATATAAGGGGGCACTCTGGAGGATGTAGAGGGAGCACTCTGGAGGATATAAGGGGGCTCTAATGTAAGGTGTCAAGCTAGGATCATGGATGTAAGGGGGATTCTGATTTATATGGGGAATTCTGGGGACTTTGATGTAAGGGATGACTCTGATGTGAATGTGGTGCTTATCCTGACTGCTGCACTTTATAGATTGTGCTGTATATAGACCCGACCAAGGTGTTCGTTGTCTCAACAGTTGCCGGTTTTAATGAAGTTCTTCTGTAAGATCTTATTTTTCTGTTTTTTCCCAGTGTGCCCTATGTCTTTCATAACCCTTTTCTTGCTCACACTTTGTTACACTGTTTTGACTTTTAAATTGTAAATCCAGGCAGATTACTTATCACGAGTATTGTTAATGTTTATATATTGTTTATATTGTTTAAAGACTAAGTTCGCCGGAATATGTTACTTGTTGATCAGCAGTCTTGTAGTCCTTTGATGCTTCCACTAGCTTTCTACCTGAAAAAGCTTGAGGAAGTGTCTGCAGGAGCCTGACATTGCAACCGTGATCGCACCCGTGACATTGCAATGGATTATTGCTAAGGGTAGACAAGTAGGGAGGGGGGGTTTAATTGATTCTGGAGAAGCAGGGAGGGGGGTTACTATTGAGGGTGGAGAAGCAGGAAGGGGGGTTATTGCTAAGGGTGGAGAAGAAGGGAGGGGGGTTTTTAATTGAGGGTGGAAAAGCAGGGAGGGGGGTTATTATTGAGGGTGGAGAAGCAGGGAGGGGGGTTATTATTGAGGGTGGAGAAGCAGGGAGGGGGGTTATTGCTAGAGGTGGAGAAAAAGGGAGGGGGTTATTATTGAGGGTGGAGAAGCAGGGAGGGGGGTTATTGCTAAGTAGGGTGACCACGTGTCCCGGATTGCCCGGGATTGTCCCTGAATTCATATTTGTGTCCCGTGTCCCGGGCACCTTCATTCCGGGACAATACAGTGTCCCGGAATGAAATAAGGACACACAGCTACACTAATAAATGGCATGAACGGGGGCGGATCTGCTTGGCTCGGGCCAGGGCCAGGTCGGCTCAGCTTGGCCAGGTCCACTCTGCTCTGACGGGGAGCATGTCCGCTCCACTCAGACAAGCTACACAAGCCGCCTCCCCCACCCCAGTCATCTCTATGGAGGGCTCCGTGTGCCGCGCTGCACGCTGGGAAGTGTCGTTTCCAGCACAGCCCCGCGCGGATTCACTTCTCACTCACATGGCAGACAGGAGGCGTGGAGGGGACGCTCACCTTGTCCCAGGACAGTGAGGAGGAAGAAGAGTCTGACAGGGAGAGCGCAGGCTTCAGGGAACAGCCTACTAGGAACAAGTGAGAACCAAGAGGTCGGGGAGACAGTCAGAGGCAAGTCCTTATGTGTAAGTGTCCCCCTGTCCATCCCACTAAACCCCCTGTCTATCCCACTGTCCCCCTGTCCATCCCACTGTCCCCCTGTCCATCCCTCTGTACCCCTGTCCATCCCTCTGTCCCCCTGTCCATCCCACAGTCCCCCTGTCCATCCCACTGTCCCCCTGTCCATCCCACTGTCCCCCTGTCCATCCCACAGTCCCCCTGTCCATCCCACAGTCCCCCGGTCCATCCCATAGTCCCCCGGTCCATCCCACAGTCCCCCTGTCCATCCCTCTGTCCCCCTGTCCATCCCTCTGTCCCCCTGTCCATCCCTCTGTCGTCCTGTCAATCCATGTGCGCCATGTCCATTCCACTGTCCCCATTTCTATTCCACTGTCCTCATTTCCATTCCACTGTCCCCCTGTCCATCCCACAGTTCCCCTGTCCATCCCACTGTCCCCCTGTCCATCCCTCTGTCCCCCTGTCCATCCCTCTGTCCCCCTGTCCATCCCTCTGTCCCCCTGTCCATCCCACTGTCCCCCTGTCCATCCCACTGTCTCCCTGTCCATTCCACAGTCCCCCTGTCTATCCCACAGTCCCCCCGTCCATCCCACAGTCCTCCTGTCCATCCCACAGTCCTCTCGTCCATCCCACAGTCCCCCTGTCCACCCCACAGTCCCCCTGTCTATCCCACAGTCCTCCTGTCCATCCCACAGTCCCCCTTTCCGTCCCCCTGTCCATCCCAGTGTTCTCCTGTGCACCCCACTGTCCTTCTGACTACTCTGCGCCCCCCCTGACCACTCTGCAGCCCCCTCCCTCCACCCCACTGCCTCCCCCTGTGCATCCCGCTGGTGTGGGATTCTTTGGGGTGCTGTGGTTAGGGTGGTCCACTTTGGGGTGCCTTAGATATGATGGACTGATTTGGAGTGTTGAGATAGAATGGGCCACTTTGGTGTAGTGTTGATAGTGTGGGTTGCTATAGGCAGGATGGGCTACTTTAAACTGTCAATGGAAGGGTGCAGTGGATAGAAAGGATTGTTGTAAGGTAGGGTGGGTTTTAAATTTAGGCCCCTTCCACAGGTGACACAATGTAGCTACACCCTCTGTTCGCTACACCCCCTTTAAGCCAATATTTAGCGCAATTTAAGACATGACCACTGTTCACCACGATCTTTTTTCAAACGCCCCTGACCCAAAAATCAGCAAAAAAAAATGTCAAAAATCATCTTTTTTTTGGGGGGGGGGGGGGGGGGGGTCCCTGAATGGCAGTTTAGAAATGTGGTCACTCTATTGCTAACGATGGAGAAGGAGGGAGGCGGGTTATTATTGAGGGTGGAGAAGCAGGGAGGGGGGTTATTGCTAAGGGTGGTGAAGAAGGGAGGAGGGTTATTATTGAGGGTGGAGAAGCAGGGAGGGGGGTTACTATTGAGGGTGGAGAAGCAGGGAGGGTGGTTTTTAATTGAGGGTGGCGAAGCAGGGAGGGGGGTTATTGCTGAACCCAAAGCTGTCAATCATTGCCCTGCACTACAACACCCAGCAGCCCTGCCCTACCCCCTCCAAGAAATTCTGCAGCAGCAGCCAATCACTGCCCTGCACTACAACACACAGCAGCCATGTCCTCCCCCAAGAAGTTTTGCAGCAGCTGAGACTACCTGCAAAGTTATCAGAGGTGATGGGAAGGGGACAGTGTTGCCAACTGTCAGTATTTTTACTGGCAGCCAGTAAAAACTGGGCATTTTTCTCCTGCCAGTATGTCAGTGCAGGAAAAGGTTGCCAGTAAAAAATATTGTTGTAACGCTTGTATGCGCAGTTCTGACCTGATCTGAGTGCCTGCTAAAGTGTGTTCTAATGGCACTGGCGGGGAGCAGGTCTGGCGGGGACAAATCTGGCAGAAGCGGTGCCTGAACGTGTCATGTGATGTCATGGTGCAAAGGAGCTGAGCTGAGCGCCCGGAGCCTAATGTAGGGGTCTGTGGGATGTGAGCAGGGCCGGACTGGGAATAAAAACCAGCCCTGGAAATAATTTCATACCAGCCCATAGCATTATTATACCAGCCCAACGTCATTATTTTCTTGTTCATGAAAAGAAAACCATTCATTTTAAAGCACATTTAAAGAGCATATTATATATGGATAAGACAGATATGAAAGCACATTGGGCTAGGAATATATATATCATCAAGGGGGACACCTGAGACTCTGGGAATGTGAGGGGGGGAGGGGGACTCTGGAGTCCCATCATTGCAGCCTCACTGTGCCTATCATTGCCGCCTTACCGTGCCCATCATTGCCGCCTCACTGTTCCCATCATTGTAGCCTCAGTGTGCCCATCATTGCAGCCTCACATGCCCATCATTGCCGCCTCACCATGCCCATCATTGCCACCTCACCGTGCCCATCATTGCTGCCTCACCGTGCCCATCATGGTTCTGCCTCACCGTGCCCATCATTGCTGCCTTACCGTGCCCTCATTGCAGCCTCACCATCGTTGCAGCCTTACTGTGCCCATCATTGCAGCTTCACATGCCCATCATTGCAGCCTCACCGTGCCCATCATTGCTGTCTTACTGTGCCCATCATTGCTGCCTTACTGTGTCCTCATTGCAGCCTCACCATGCCCTCATTGCAGCCTCACTGTGCCCTCATTGCAGCCTTACTGTGCCTATCTCATTGCCGCCTTACTGTGTCCTCATTGCAGCCTCACCATGCCCTCATTGCAGCCTTACTGTGCCCATCTCATTGCCACCTTACTGTCCCTCATTGCAGCCTCACCGTGCCCTCATTGCCGCCTTACTGTGCCCATCATTGCCGCTTTACTGTGCCCTCATTGCAGCCTCACTGTGCTCTCATTGCAGCCTTACTGTGCCCATCATTGCTGCCTTACCGTGCCCTCAATGCAGCCTTACTGTGACCATCATTGCAGCCTCACATGCCCACATTACTGTGCCCATCATTGCCGCCTTACTGTGCCCTCATTGCAGCCTCATTGTGCCCTCATTGCAGCCTTACTGTGCCCATCATTGCTGCCTTACTGTGCCCTCAATGCAGCCTTACTGTGACCATCATTGCAGCCTCACATGCCCATCATTGCAGCCTCACCATGCCTATCATTGCCGCCTTACTGTGCCCATCATTGTTGCCTTACTGTGCCCTCATTGCAGCCTCACCATGCCCTCATGGCAGCCTTACTGTGTCCATCATTGCCACTTTACCATGCCCTTATTGCAGCCTTACTGTGCCCATTATTGCAGCCTCACCGTGCCCATCATTGCAGCCTCACCATGCCCATCATTGCAGCCTCACTGTGCCCATCATTGCCGCTTTACTGTGCCCTCATTACAGCCTCACCATATCCTCATTGCAGCCTTACTGTGCCCATCATTGCCGCCTTACTGTGCCCTCTTTGCAGCCTCACCGTGCCCTCATCGCAGCCTTACTGTGCCCATCAATGCCAACTTACCGTGCGTTCATTGAAGCCTCATCATCGTTCCAGCCTTACTGTGCCCATCATTACAGCTTTACATGACCATCATTTCAGCCTCACCGTGCCCATCATTGCCGCCTTACTGTGCCCATCATTGCCGCCTTACTGTGCCCTCATTGCAGCCTCACCATGCCCTCATTGCAGCCTTACCATGCCCTCATTGCAGCCTTACTGTGCCCATCTCATTGCCGCCTTACTGTGCCCATCATTGCCGCCTTACTGTGCCCATCATTGCCGCCTAACTGTTCCCATCATTGCAGCCTCACATGCCCATCATTGCAGCCTCACATGTCCATCATTGCCGCCTCACCATGCCCATCATTGCCGCCTCACCGTGCCCATCATTGCCTCCTCACTATGCCCATCATTGCCGCTTTACCGTGCCCTCATTGCAGCCTCACCATCGTTGTAGCATTACAGTGCCCATCATTGCAGCTTCACATGCCCATCATTGCAGCCTCACTGTGCCAATCATTGCCGCCTTACCGTGCCCATCATTGCCGCCTCACTGTTCCCATCATTGTAGCCTCAGTGTGCCCATCTTTGCAGCCTCACATGCCCATCATTGCCACCTCACCATGCCCATCATTGCTGCCTCACCGTGCCCATCATTGCTGCCTCACCGTGCCCATCATTGCTGCCTCACCATGCCCATCATTGCGCCTCACCATCATTGTAGCCTTACTGTGCCCATCATTGCAGCTTCACATGCCCGTCATTGCACCCTCACCGTGCCCATCATTGCTGTCTTACTGTGCCCATCATTGCTGCTTTACTGTGCCCTCATTGCAGCCTCACTATGCCCTCATTGCAGCCTCACTGTGCCCTCATTGCAGCCTTACTGTGCCTATCTCTTTGCCGCCTTACTGCGCCCTTATTGCAGCCTCACCATGCCCTCATTGCAGCATCACTGTGCCCATCATTGCCGCCTTACTGTGCCCTCATTACAGCCTCACCATGCCCTCATTGCAGCCTTACTGTGCCCATCATTGCCGCCTTACTGTGCCCTCATTGCAGCCTCACCGTGCCCTCATTGCAGCCTTACTGTGCCCATCAATGCCAACTTACCGTGCCCTCATTGAAGCCTCACCATCGTTGCAGCCTTACTGTGCCCATCATTACAGCTTCACATGACCATCATTTCAGTCTCACCGTGCCCATCATTGCCGCCTTACTGTGCCCATCATTGCCGCCTTACTGTGCCCTCATTGCAGCCTCACCATGCCCTCATTGCAGCCTTACCATGCCCTCATTGCAGCCTTACTGTGCCCATCTCATTGCCGCCTTACTGTGCCCATCATTGTCGCCGTACTGTGCCCATCATTGCCGCCTAACTGTTCCCATCATTGCAGCCTCACATGCCCATCATTGCAGCCTCACATGCCATTCATTGCCGCCTCACCATGCCCATCATTTCCGCCTCACCGTGCCCATCATTGCCTCCTTACTGTGCCCATCATTGCCGCCTTACCGTGCCCTCATTGCAGCCTCACCATTGTTGCAGCATTACTGTGCCCATCATTGCAGCTTCACATGCCCATCATTGCAGCCTCACTGTGCCCATCATTGCCGCCTTACCGTGCCCATCATTGCCGCCTCACTGTTCCCATCATTGTAGCCTCACTGTGCCCATCATTGCAGCTTCACATGCCCATCATTGCAGCCTCACCATGCCCATCATTGCTGTCTTACTGTGCCCATCATTGCTGCCTTACTGTGCCCTCATTGCAGCCTCACTATGCCCTCATTGCAGCCTCACTGTGCCCTCATTGCAGCCTTACTGTGCCTATCTCATTGCCGCCTTACTGCGCCCTTATTGCAGCCTCACCATGCCCTCATTGCAGCCTTACTGTGCCCATCTCATTGCCGCCTTACTGTGCCCTCATTGCAGCTTCACCATGCCCTCATTGCAGCCTTACTGTGCCCATCTCATTGCCGCCTTACTGTGCCCTCATTGCAGCTTCACCGTGCCCTCATTGCAGCCTTACTGTGCCCATCATTGCCACCTTACCGTGCCCTCATTGCAGCCTCACTGTGCCCTTATTGCAGCCTTACTGTGCCCATCATTGTCACCTTACCGTGCCCTCAATGCAGCCTTACTGTGACCATCATTGCAGCCTCACATGCCCATCATTGCAGCCTCACCATGCCTATTATTGCAGCCTTACTGTGCCCATCATTGCCACCTTACTGTGCCCTCATTACAGCCTCACTGTGCCCTCATTGCAGTCTTACTGTACTCATCATTGCCACCTTACCGTGCCCTCATTGAAGCCTCACCATCGTTGCAGCCTTACTGTGCCCATCATTGCAGCGTCACCGTGCCCATCATTGCCGCCTTACTGTGCCCATCATTGCCGCCTTACTGTGTCCATAATTGCCGCCTTACTGTGCCCTCATTGCAGCCTCACTATGCCCTCATTGCAGCCTAACTGTGCCCTCATTGCAGCCTTACTGTGCCCTCATTGCAGCCTCACTGTGCCCTCATTGCAGCCTCACTGTGCCCTCATTGCAGCCTTACTGTGCCCCTCATTGCCGCCTTACCATGCCCTCAATGCAGCCTTACTGTGACCATCATTGCAGCCTCACATGCCCACCTTACTGTGCCCATCATTGTCGCCTTACTGTGCCCTCATTGCAGCCTCACTGTGCCCTCATTGCAGCCTTACTGTGCCCATCTCATTGCCGCCTTACTGTGCCCTCATTGCAGCCTCACCGTGCCCTCATTGCCTCCTAAGTGTGCCCATCATTGTCATCTTACTGTGCCCTCACTGCAGCCTCACTGTGCCCTCATTGCAGCCTTACTGTGCCCATCATTGCCGCCTTACCGTGCCCTCAATGCAGCCTTACTGTGACCATCATTGCAGCCTCACATGCCCACCTTACTGTGCCCATCATTGCCGCCTTACTGTGCCCTCATTGCAGCCTCACTGTGCCCTTATTGCAGCCTTACTGTGCCCATCATTACCACCTTACCATGCCCTCAATGCAGCCTTACTGTGACCATCATTGCAGCCTCACATGCCCATCATTGCAGCCTCACCATGCCTATCATTGCCGCCTTACTGTGCCCATCATTGTAACCTTACTGTGCCCTCATTGCAGCCTCACCATGCCCTCATGGTAGCCTGACTGTGTCCATCATTGCCACCTTACCATGCCCTCATTGCAGCCTTACTGTGCCCATTATTGCAGCCTCACCGTGCCCATCATTGCAGCCTCACCATGCCCATCATTGCAGCCTCACTGTGCCTATCATTGCCGCCTTACTGTGCCCTCATTACAGCCTCGCCATGCCCTCATTGCAGCCTTACTGTGCCCATCATTGCCGCCTTACTGTGCCCTCATTGCAGCCTCACCGTGCCCTCATTGCAGCCTTACTGTGCCCATCAATGCCAACTTACCGTGCCCTCATTGAAGCCTCACCATCGTTGCAGCCTTACTGTGCCCATCATTACAGCTTCACATGCCCATCATTTCAGCCTTATCGTGCCCATTATTGCCGCCTTACTGTGCCCATCATTGCCGCCTTACTGTGCCCTCATTGCAGCCTCACCATGCCCTCATTGCAGCCTTACCATGTCCTCATTGCAGCCTTACTGTGCCCATCTCATTGCCGCCTTACTGTGCCCATCATTGCCACCTAACTGTTCCCATCATTGCAGCCTCACTGTGCCCTCATTGCAGCCTTACTGTGCCCTCATTGCAGCCTCACTGTGCCCTCATTGCAGCCTCACTATGCATTCATTGCAGCCTTACTGTGCCCCTCATTGCCGCCTTACCATGCCCTCAATGCAGCCTTACTGTGACCATCATTGCAGCCTCACATGCCCACCTTACTGTGCCCATCATTGCCGCCTTACTGTGCCCTCATTGCAGCCTCACTGTGCCCTCATTGCAGCCTTACTGTGCCCATCTCATTGCCGCCTTACTGTGCCCTCATTGCAGCCTCACCGTGCCCTCATTGCCTCCTAAGTGTGCCCATCATTGTCATCTTACTGTGCCCTCACTGCAGCCTCACTGTGCCCTCATTGCAGCCTTACTGTGCCCATCATTGCCGCCTTACCGTGCCCTCAATGCAGCCTTACTGTGACCATCATTGCAGCCTCACATGCCCACCTTACTGTGCCCATCATTGCCGCCTTACTGTGCCCTCATTGCAGCCTCACTGTGCCCTTATTGCAGCCTTACTGTGCTCATCATTACCGCCTTACCGTGCCCTCAATGCAGCCTTACTGTGACCATCATTGCAGCCTCACATGCCCATCATTGCAGCCTCACCATGCCTATCATTGCCGCCTTACTGTGCCCATCATTGTAACTTTACTGTGCCCTCATTGCAGCCTCACCATGCCCTCATGGCAGCCTGACTGTGTCCATCATTGCCACCTTACCATGCCCTCATTGCAGCCTTACTGTGCCCATTATTGCAGCCTCACCGTGCCCATCATTGCAGCCTCACCATGCCCATCATTGCAGCCTCACTGTGCCTATCATTGCCGCCTTACTGTGCCCTCATTACAGCCTCGCCATGCCCTCATTGCAGCCTTACTGTGCCCATCATTGCCGCCTTACTGTGCCCTCATTGCAGCCTTACTGTGCCCATCAATGCCAACTTACCGTGCCCTCATTGAAGCCTCACCATCGTTGCAGCCTTACTGTGCCCATCATTACAGCTTCACATGCCCATCATTTCAGCCTCATCGTGCCCATCATTGCCGCCTTACTGTGCCCATCATTGCCGCCTTACTGTGCCCTCATTGCAGCCTCACCATGCCCTCATTGCAGCCTTACCGTGTCCTCATTGCAGCCTTACTGTGCCCATCTCATTGCCGCCTTACTGTGCCCATCATTGCCACCTAACTGTTCCCATCATTGCAGCCTCACATGCCCATCAATGTAGCCTCACATGTCCATCATTGCCGCCTCACCATGCCCATCATTGCCACCTCACCGTGCCCATCATTGCTGCCTCACTGTGCCCATCATTGCCGCCTTACCATGCCCTCATTGCAGCCTCACCAACGTTACAGCCTTACTGTGCCCATCATTGCAGCTTCACATGCCCATCATTGCAGCCTCACTGTGCCCATCATTGCTGCCTTACCGTGCCCATCATTGCCGCCTCACTGTTCCCATCATTGTAGCCTCACCGTGCCCATCATTGCAGCCTCACCATGCCCATCATTGCAGCCTCACTGTGCCCATCATTGCCGCCTTACTGTGCCCTTATTACAGCCTCACCATGCCCTCATTGCAGCCTCACCAACGTTGCAGCCTTACTGTGCCCATCATTGCAGCTTCACATGCCCATCATTGCAGCCTCACTGTGCCCATCATTGCTGTCTTACCGTGCCCATCATTGCCGCCTCACTGTTCCCATCATTGTACCCTCACCGTGCCCATCATTGCAGCCTCACCATGCCCATCATTGCAGCCTCACTGTGCCCATCATTGCCGCCTTACTGTGCCCTCATTACAGCCTCGCCATGCCCTCATTGCAGCCTCACTGTGCCCTCATTTCCGCCTTACTGTGCCCTTATTGCAGCCTCACCATGCACTCATTGCAGCCTTACTGTGCCCATCTCATTGCCGCCTTACTGTGCCTCATTGCAGCCTCACCGTGCCCTCATTGCCCCCTTAGTGTGCCCATCATTGCCGCCTTGCTGTGCCCTTATTGCAGCCTTACTTTGCCCATCATTGCCGCCTTACCGTGCCCTCAATGCAACCTTACTGTGACCATCATTGCAGCCTCACATGCCCACCTTACTGTGCCCATCATTGCCGCCTTACTGTGCCCTCATTGCAGCCTCACTGTGCCCTTATTCCAGCCTTACTGTGCCCATCATTGCCGCCTTACCGTGCCCTAAATGCAGCCTTACTGTGACCATCATTGCAGCCTCACATGCCCATCATTGCAGCCTCATCATGCCTATCATTGCAGCCTTACTGTGCCCATCATTGCCGCCTTACTGTGCCCTCATTGCATCCTCACTGTGCCCTCATTGCAGCCTTACTGTGCCCATCATTGCCACCTTACCGTGCCCTCATTGAAGCCTCACCATCGTTGCAGCCTTACTGTGCCCATCATTGCCGCCTTACTGTGCCCTCATTGCAGCCTCACCATGCCCTCATTGCAGCCTTACCATGCCCTCATTGCAGCCTTACTGTGCCCATCTCATTGCCGCCTTACCGTGCCCTCATTGAAGCCTCACCATCGTTGCAGCCTTACTGTGCCCATCATTGCAGCGTCACCATGCCCATCATTGCCGCCTTACTGTGCCCATCATTGCCGCCTTACTGTGCCCTCATTGCAGCCTCACCACGCCCTCATTGCAGCCTTACCGTGCCCTCATTGCAGCCTTACTGTGCCCATCTCATTGCCGCCTTACTGTGCCCTCATTGCAGCCTTACTGTGCTCATCTCATTGCCGCCTTACTGTATCCTTATTGCAGCCTCACCGTGCCCACGTTGCCGCCTTACTGTGCCCATCATTGCAGCCTCACCATGCCCTCATTGCAGCCTCACCATGCCCTCATTGCAGCCTTACTGTGCCCTCATTGCAGCCTTACTGTGCCCATCTCATTGCCGCCTTACTGTGCCCTCATTGCAGCCTTACTGTGCTCATCTCATTGCCGCCTTACTGTGCCCTTATTGCAGCCTCACTGTGCCTTCATTACAGCCTCACCATCATTGTAGCCTTAGTGCGTGGATTATGCACAGCAGGCATCTCCCGCTGTGTCACAGAGCTGAGTGTGAAATCATGTTCGGCCATGCAGTGACAAAAGCCCCACCCTCCTCCTAGACCAGCTTGTGTGATAGACAGAACACTGCGTTTATCACACGGGCTGGTCTAGGAGGAGGGCGGGACTTTTGTCATAGTGTGGCTGAACATTTCACAGCTCAGAGACACAGTGGTCTCCCGCTGTGCGTGAGAAGGAGGGAGGGCCGGCAGCCTACAACTTTATTCCATTATAGTCCAAGGGTACAATTCAAGAAGTATCCAATGTGTTTCGGGGTCTAAGTGCCACTTCATCAGGGCTTGACTGGCAACAAAGTGAACAAACCAGTAGTGAACTAGACCTACAATGGTATTTATTCCAGTGTGAGTTGAAAGCACAGGCCTAATCAGCTGTTTGTTTGGTCCAGTAGTTCCTGTTCACTACTGGTTTGTTAAGTTTGTTGCCAGTCAAGCCCTGAGGAAGGGGGCACTTAGACTCCCAAAATGCGTTGGATACATCTTGAGTTGTATCCCTGACCTATAATGGAACAATGTTGTATCTGGATCTCTTAGCAGTGGTGTGGCGCGTTAAATTCAACCCTTCCTACATTATACTACAAGCCAAGGAGACTGTGGAGATCCTCTGGGGTATAGATGTTGCCTGCCCAGGAACCAGATCATTTACACCAACATCAATACCTTAAGATAACAATACCAATAAAATAAACCTACGGGTCCTGCTCTATCTTTCCACTTTCTTCAATTTCAACAGGAAGATGCAGATGAAACTACAGTTTCTAATATTTTACACAATATCCCACCACCACCACCAATTTGCTAGGCAGTGAACCAACTACCACAATTTAATTTTTCTTTTGGAAATTCCCCAAAACTTATAGCAGCAGACAGTATTTGGAAGCATATATGCACATTTCAGAAGTAACAATCTAAACATTGTTTTCTCTGTTCTTTAATTATTCAGGATCATGCAACTGATCTCAGATGAAACTTGAGTTTGAATTGAAAGAAGAAAGATGGACCCTGCATCCAACACCAGCACCAGCTTCATCCTCCTGGGGCTGATGGAGCTGGAGAAGCAAAAATACCTCTACTTCTTCCTTTCTACAATGGTCTACTCATATATTTTGACAGTAAGTAGTGTAATCATATATGCCATTTTGAAGGAGAGAAGCCTCCACGAACCCATGTACATTCTCATAGCCAGTTTGCTCTTCAATGGGATCTTTGGCAGCTCCTCATTTTTTCCAAAATTGATGATTGGCTTGATCACCTCCTCAAAGAAGATCTCTCGCACTGAGTGTCTTATTCAAAATCTCTGCGTTACTACTTTTGCTGTTTTTGAAATGAACACTTTTACTATTATGGCCTACGACCGTTACTTGGCCATATGTCAACCTCTGCAGTACATCATGTTATTGACAAACGAGAAGGTTGTGAAGATAATCTCTGGGTGTTGGGGCATAGCCTTTGTCATCCTCTTCTTGCTCCTTTTTCTGACAGCAGCACTTCCTTTATGTGGGGATAAAATAAAAAATATTTTTTGTGATAATATATCCCTCATTGTGCTGGCCTGCGTAGATTCATCCAATAGCAGCGCACTTTCAGCCACCGTATTTACCATCTACTTTGTCACCACCATTTTGGTCACTGCTTTTTCCTATTTAAGAATATTCTTTGTCTGCATGAACCTCTCCAAGGAGTCACGTCAGAAGGCTGTCCACACTGTTGTGACCCATTTGCTCAACTTTTCAATATTCTTAATTGGAGTTTTATTTGTTGTGCTTAAATACAGAATGGGGAATATTACTCTCCCTCTAACTGTTCATGTGCTCCTCTCTGTCACACCTTTGGTGATCCCACCAGTCTTTAATCCTCTGATCTATGGAGTACGGACCCATGCTCTAAAAATAAAACTCAGACATTATTTGTGGAATGTAATTTTGAGAGGAAAGTGGACACAAATTAATACACAATAATCATCCATATTTGGCATGAGTGATAAACAAGAGAAAGAACAAAGATCTCAAACATGCCAAGGAACCATGTATGGTTTCCACACTTGTTATCAATATTTCGTCGCACTTATAAGTATTTTTTCTGCGTTGTATTGAACTGTATCGGGTTGCCTTTGTTTGATGTATGCTGAGTCGGTTTTGGCCTATTACAACTTGTTCACTTATGTGATTTGGTTTCAACTTCTGTCCTCCCCTTCTGTTTAGCTAGACCTTCCCTTTTTCTTTCATGTTCCCTCAGTCAGTGTTAGTTCTTCGCAGGGACAATGTTTAAACCTGGTACACATGGGCCAAATATTGTCCAGTATCAGCCAGTTCAACAGCAACCGACTGACATTTGACCCATGTGTACATCAGTATGTCCAACAGAAGCCAGTTGAACAGCTGGCTTCTGTTGAACCAGCATCCGATCGGCATCAGATCAGCGCTAGCTCCCAATGGCCGTAAGCGATGACTAGTGTCTTCTGGCAGAGGGGCAGTCCCCCTGTCAGAACACAATAACAGAACAATCAATGTTTGCAGCAGTTGTTAGTTCCCCTGATATGGTGATGCAAATGTAAGGGTTTTCATAGGATGGACCAATATATATCCCCAATCCTTTTTCTTGACCTTTAGATCTTTTCCCAGCATTATTTTCTTGTATCTTGTCACTGTAGTGAGAAACAGCTTTTATTACTCCCTGCAATGTCATACCCACTAGAGCTGCACGATTCTGGATAAAATGAGAATCATAATTTTTTTGCTTAGAATAAAAATCACGATTCTGAAGAACTTTTTTATTTTAAACATTTACAACCCCTGAACATTAGGTTATCAAACAAGACGGCAATAAAATAAGACATAATACTCTTTGCTTCAATCAAATTTAATGAAATGTAATGAAAAATAATGTAATGTGTAAAGAAATAAAAAAAAAATTACCATTAAGTTATATTAGGGCCTTTTTTTTTTTAGTACTCGCCGATACCAATTACCGATACCTACCACAACTTTTTTGTTTACACTGCAGCTGCACATTTTTATTTTATTTTATTTTATTTTTATTTTGTATGTGAAATGTATATATATATATATATATATATATATATATATATATATATATATATATATATATATATTAAAGGAAAAAGTTTTAATTATTGTTTATAAAATAGAATTAAAAATCTAAATTTAAATTTAAATTTTAAATTTAAAAAAAATCAGAAGGAAAATAATAGTTAAATGATAAGCATAAGGAGTCAATAAGGCCACCCAAAAATGGAACTTCCGCTTTTCCAGTTCCTCCCCCCCTCCGGTGTCACATTTGGCACCTTTTAGGGGGGAGGGGGGAGCAGATACCTGTCTAATACAGGTATTTTGCTCCCACTTCCAGGCATAGATACCCGAGCCACCCGTGGGTATCTACGCCAATTCTGCCACCTTCTCCGTCCCCCTCCCCCGCTGTGTTCTGGGAGACACAAAGGTCCCAGAACACAGCAGGGACCAGTGGGATAGTGCAGTAGGTAACCAGGAAGTGAAGCGCAAGGCTTCACTTTGTGATTCAGTTACCGAAGATGGCACCCGACAGCCGAGGCACAGGTAAGTGTCCATATTTTAAAAGTCAGCAGCTACAGTATTTGTAGCTGCTGACTTAAAAAAAAAAATCGGTGGAACTCCATTTTTAGGGTTAATAAGGGGTTAAACAGAGGAACAATTGAATAAACCCCCCCAAAAAAATGTTTTTTTACTTGACAAGGTTGCTTTAAACTGAATTCCTTTGCAGACCGAAGTTCATCCCTTTGATCTGTAAGTGAATAGAAAGATAAAATGTTTCTTTTTATTAGACATGTGCAATTCGTTTTGTTCCAAATTCGTTTTTCAACGGAATTCGACAAATTTGTTAATTTGGAAATATTAGAATTAATGAAAATCCGTTTAACACATTTTTCTGAAAAGGTAAATGCGTAAATGCGTTAATTCCCGAATTCAAAAATTCGTAGATTTGAAAATTTGAAAATTCGAAAATTTTTAAATCTGAAAATTCAAAAATTGGAAATCTGAAAACAAGAATGAAAATCCAAAAATTCAAAAGACCGAAAATCCAAAAATAGGAATGAAAATCCAAAAATGTGAAAATCTGAAATAATAACTAACTAACTAATAATAATAACTATTACTAACTATTAAATTGTAGATATTGAAATTTCCTTTCAAATTTGTCTGTTAGTGAACGTAACTAATACAAATTTATCCGAAGTTACGAATTATCCAAAATAACGAATGCCACATCTAAATAAATGGAACATAATGAATTAAAATAAATAATAACAATAAAAACTTTTTTTATTTTATTTTATTTATTATTATTAATTTGTTACGTTCCAATCATTTAGATGCGACATTCGTTATTTTGGATAATTGTAACTTAAGATAAATTTGTATTCGTTACATTCATAACAGCCAAATTTGAAAGGAAATTCCAATACCTACAATTTAATAGTTAGTTATTATTAGTTCGTTATTATTTCGGATTTTCTAATTTTTGGATTTCTGAATTCTATAATTTTTTCGAATTCCGCATTTAAACGAATGGAACATAATGAATTCAAATTTTTCCGAAGTTACAAATTTTTTCAAAGTATCGAGTTTCAATTATAGCGAATGACCGAAAAAACGAAAAAAAAACAAATTTTTCGGCAATGCACATGTATACTTTTTATCTTTCTTTCAGCACTGAACAATGTTGTTGATAAACATTGCCGGCTGCTTCTTTTTTTTTTCTTGACAGCTGTGAGCACTTGTTACATGAATTGTGGAAATGCGGGATTAAGATCGTGTGGGGAGGTTGAATCGAGATTGCAATCTTTTAACAATTAATCATGCAGCTCTATAACCAAGCTTATAAAATTCTTGCAGGGGCAGCTCTTGGGAACTCCATGCCAACTGAATTATACAAGCCCCCCAGAACTACATCACTCAAGAGCCCTTTCCCTACACACAGTGAGTGGTCAGGCTCTTGGAAGCCAAGGCTGCGAGTGTTTTGCTGATAAGCATAAAGAAATAAGCACAGGGTAGGTGGAGTTCTGTAATACAGTATAGTAGGGAAAATTTGGAGACAGCTGAAATTGATGATTGGGATTTAAAGCGGTAGTGTGTTGTGTGCTTTCTAAAAATAATATATTTGAATATAACATAAAACCACATCAAAACATCGATCAGTATAAGTCCTCTTATAATAGCCAGTGCATAAAGTGTCCGTGGTAATCAACTCAAAAACAATAATGTGCTCTAATGTGTCATCCAAAGAACCACCAATCCACTGTCACACTTACGCAGGTGGTCAGGCACTATAGCTGGATTCTGTGTTCACCTATACCCGCCCCCTTTCCCATAAGACAAGTAGGCCTACCTCTACTCAGTTACCCCACAGGACTTATACACACTGCCTGGCCACCACGCCGGGGCAGGTGCAAACTGAGCACAGCAAACAGGTACTTGCAGTAGGCAGCAAGGCAGAGTGGTTCAATGACAGTCCAGGTAAAAGGCAGGCAAGGTTCAGAATAGTCGGGGTCAAATTTGTAGTCAAAAGGCAGGCAGAGCTCAGAGAATAGTCGACATCCAATCCAAGGTCATAAACAGGGGAATCCAAACAGCAGAACAGGACAGACAGAGCGTTTGAGCATGTATAACACATGCTATCACAAGCACGAGACTGAAGGTTTGGCTGGCTTAAGTCAGGTTTGGCCTCTACCCAGAGACTAGCTGCATCAGTCATCTTGCAGGTGAACAGACAGACAAGGATGCATCATAGCTGAAACCAGGATGCTGGAACCAGCAGCTATGATGGAGCAGGAGCACTACATGCTCCTGACATCCACCAATAGGAGCAGTGCTCGCTCACCTTGGAAATTTACCTCTGTAGGTCAAACACACTTTTGGTATGTTATCCTTGAAGATCCACCATCCAGCTATTTACACCAACTTCCTATGCAGGGTCCCTTTAAAAGGCCGTCTGCCTCCACTTGAAATGTCACTCAAGCAGGAAATGGGGATATACTCCTAAAGCAACATATATACTGTATGGTAAAATGTATTTATTCAGCTCATAAATGCACACACATTTAATAAAAAATAGATTGCACAGTGTTTACAAATGACTAAAATGGTTTGCATCCTTCTTAGAGAATCGCTCTCAGACAGTGAAACATGGAGCATTCACCTCTGACGCCCAGACAATTTCCTGTGGAGTCCCCCAGGGTTCACCTTTGTCGCCAGTGCTATTCAACATCTACATCCGCCCACTCCTTTAAAATCATCAAAAAATCAGACCTCTGTCTCCACTCATACGCTGACGATACCCAAATCTACTTTCGCATCACCGGACAAAAAGACCACCATCATCAACTAGAGCAATGCCTCACTTTGATAGATGACTGGATGATCATCAGTTCCCTCAAACTCAACGGGTCAAAAACAGAACTTCTCCTCCTAAACGCTAACCAAAATCCCACAACCAAACTTCATGGATACCTCCCACCATCTTTGGACAGACCATTTCCCCGAGCACCAAAGCCAAGAGTCTCGGAGTTATCTTTGACTCAGAAATGACAATGGATGCACAAATAGGATCAGTAGTTAGCGGATCTCACCATCTCCTCCGCCTGCTACGCAGACTCATTCCCTTTATCCCAGAAAAGGACAAAGCAGCAGTAGTTGGAACAATCATCAATTCCTGTCTTGACTATGCAAACTCACTCTACATAGGCTTACCCCAATATCAGCTTGCGCGCCTACAGGCCATTCAAAACGTGGCGGCAAGACTGCTAACAGGAAAAAAACCCTGGGAGTCCATCTCCCCATCCCTGAGGAGCCTACATTGGCTAACGGTAAAGAATCGGATCACATTCAAGACCCTCTGCCCCACCCACAAATGCATACAAGGAAACGCCCCTCAATACCTCCGAGAGAAAATAAAACACTACACACCCAATTGCAATCTGCGATCATCCAACCAAAACCTCCTCCTCGTTCCCAAATACCGCTACAAAGCAAGGGGAGAACGCAGATTTGCAGTCCAGGGACCTTGGCTATGGAATACTCTTCCGACTCACATCTGCATGAAAGAAAAACATCTGGCCTTCAGGAAAAAACTAAAAACCTTCCTCTTCTAAGAAGCTGCTCAGACACAAAACGCATTAGTGCCTTGAGGCGATTCAGTTCGCATTTGCAGCGCTTTACAAATCATTCATTCATTCACTAATTTAGCACATGTATGCACCATGTTTGTATATCACTGCCAGAAACCATGAAATTAGACCGAGACAGAAGTACAGTTAAATCACACTTGTTTAATAATAAAGGTAAAAAGGTCCTTTTCAGACTTGCAGACCAAACACAAATTACCAAGACAAGCATTTTATGGGTATCTACAAATACGACATTATGCACTAACTATAGCCCCGAACCTGCAATTTTCACCTCCATCCCCGTTTGAAACCATCATTCTAGCAGGTAATTCGCAGAAGGGACTTATATCAGGAATCTATAAGATTCTGAATGCCATCTCCCTGGAAGAGCAAGGTAAACATTATTACATGCTCAAATGGGAGAAGATCCTTAAGGAAGAACTTCCATTAGCACAGTGGCAGGCAATATTGAACCAGACAGCGAAGAGTTCAATGTGTACACTATATAAAGAAAACTCATACAAAATTCTCTACTTCTGGTACATGACTCCAGATGTGCTTCACACAATCTTCCCCAATAGCTCAGATAAATTCTGGCGCTGCCAGGAAGCTAAAGGCACTCTTATACACATATATTTGACTTGCCCACTACTTGCTCAGTACTGGGAGATGGTTCGTCACCTCCTTTCCCGCCTCTTAGAAGTCGAAGTCCAAGCGACTTCAAAATTTTTCCTATTGGGCTTATCACCACTAAAAATATGTAGACCATATAAGAAATTGGTTCAACATATACTCGCGGCAGCACACTGCCTCATAGCCCTAAATTGGAAACGTACTACTCCTCCCTCTGCTGAAGATCTTTACTCTAGAATTAAAGATGTAGATGGAGAAAATGACAGCTAGAATTCAAGATAGGCTGGAGGCACATAACAGGATCTGGGAGCTGTGGCACCTCCGGGAGGACCCACCATGACCAGGTAATAAAACCAACCAGAAGGCTCATCTTCTCTTTTCCCTCCTTTCTTCTCTTCCCTCCTATCCTATTCCCAATTCCCATATACCACTGGTTCATACAACTTTGTTTTCCTTTTTGTTTTTTTAAAAAAAACTTTTTTTCGTTTGTTTCTTGTTCCTTTCCAGTCGAGGAGACTGGAACACAACTCAGCAATTGAATGAACGTTTTTATTTGCTTTCCTGTTTACTATAGGAACTAATACCAGCTAAGTCATATAGAACACATGTTTAATACCACAAATGGATACACTGAACAATGTTTGCGATTTTCCATGTTCCTTTATCTTGTATTACTAAAACCTATAATAAAATTGTTATTTGAAAAAAAAAAAATAAAGGTAAAAAGAACAAACGTAGTCAAAACATAGCCAAAGTTTAGTAACCGGAATGGATAGTCAGCCAAGCCAGAAGTCAGGTATCAATGTAGTGGAACAGCAAGCAGGATCTGGAGCCAGAAGGGATATCAGCAAAGCAAGTCTTTATAAAGGAACACAGGAGAATGTCTCTGTGATGTTGACCAAGGCGAAGGCAGAGATCCTCTGGACTGGACGGCTTAAGTAGGCAGGACTGACGAGCAGGAAATCATCAACAGCTGAGTAACTGTGGAGAGAGATGGGAGCTGGCAAATAGCCGACAACTGAGTGCCCAGCTCTGAGAAGGAAGGGCTGAGCCCCGCCCTGACAATCACTTATATCAGGGCTTGACAAATTTGCTGTGAATCTAGCAGCCGGCTAAAAAAAGTTAAATTTTTATTTTTCTTCAACTAACAAAGCTTAATTTTTAACGACAAAACCCCTTCTCTTATGTAGCCCTGATGTGAATCTTTACATATGTCTCTGACACAGGTTTACACATGGAGAATACACGGAGGTGTCGGTATGTGAAGAAAAAAAAATAAACTTTAGCTCCGCTATGGGTAAGCAGCAGAGCTAAAGTTTTTTTTTTTTTTTTTTTTTTAGATGGTAACCACTTGCCTACCGAGCACTTTCACCACCCTCCTGCCCAGGCCAATTTTCGGCTTTCAGCACTGTCGCACTGTGAATGACAATTGTACAGTCATGCAACAATGTACCCAATTTAGACAGATATAGCTTTATTTTGGTGGTATTTAAATAAGGAGGCACTGATGAGGCTGCACTGATAAGGAGGCACTGATGGGAGGCGCTGATAGGCTGCACTGCTGGGCACTAATGGGCTGCACTGATGGGCACTAATGGGCTGCACTGATGTGATCAGCTGCTTGGACATAAGTGATCACATGGTAAAGGGCTGCTGTGATTGGCCCTTTACCTTGATCTGTGATCAGCTGTGTTTGAAGGACACAGCAATCACAAGGTGTGCCCAATGCTCACCCCAGGGGGGGGGGGGTAGAGGGTGGGGTTCTGGGAGGACATCAATAGATGCCCTCCCATAACTACTTGACTGCGCAGTCAGCAACTAGCTACTCAGCGCGTGGAAATGCATTTCTGGGGCATCGGGCAGTAGGAATTGCTCTGGGAATGGGCTAATAAAAGATCAGGCACCAGGACGCAATTTCTAGTCACTATGACGACCTGGCGCTTAGAATTTGCGGAGCCCTGACTTGTATGTTTTAATTATTTGTGTGATATCACTAGCAAATACTATTATTTATTGAAGTTTACTATTTAATTTCATTTAAAGGAGCAGTGCATCTCTATTATACTGTGTTAGAAGTTATTTCTGTTTTAGTGATGGATAGGGATGAGCCGAACACCCCCCGGTTTGGTTTGCATCCAGAACATGCGAACACGCAAAAAATTTGTTCGAACACACGAACACCATTAAAGTCTATGGGACACGAACATGAATAATCAAAAGTGCTCATTTTAAAGGCTTATATGCAAGTTATTGTCATAAAAAGTGTTTGGGGACCTGGGTCCTGCCCCAGGGGACATGTATCAATGCAAAAAGAAGTTTTAAAAATGGACGTTTTTTCAGGAGCAGTGATTTTAATAATGCTTAAAGTGAGACAATAAAATTGTAATATTCCTTTAAATTTCATACCTGGGGGTGTCTATAGTATGCCTGTAAAAGGGCGCATGTTTCCCGTGTTTAGAACAGTCTGACAGCAAAATGACATTTCTAAAGGAAAAAAAGTCATGTAAAACTACTATCGCTACTATAATGCTTCAGGTCTGGTATGGATTTTAAGGGGAACTCCGCGCCAATTTTTTTTTTTAAATGGCGTGGGGTCCCCCCAAAAATCAATACCAGACCCTTATCCGAGTGCGCAACCTGGCAGGCTGCAGGAAAAGAGGGGGCATGAGAGAGCGCCCCCCTCCTGAACCATACCAAGCCACATGCCCTCAACATTGGGAGGGTGCTTTGGGGTAGCCCCCCAAAGCACCTTGTCCCCATGTTGATGGGGAGAAGAGCCTCATCCCCACAACCCTTACCCGGTAGTTGTGGGGGTCTGCGGGCAGGGGGCTTATCGGAATCTGGAAGCCCCCTTTAACAAGGGGACCCCCAGATCCCGGCCCCCCCATGTGAATTAGTAATGGTGTACAAATGTACCCCTACCATTTCACAAAAAAAGTGTCAAAAAGGTTAAAAAACACAAGAAACAGTTTTTGACAAGTCCTTTATTAATTTCTTCTTCTTCCATAGTCTTTCTTCTGGTCTTCCTTCGGTGTTCTTCTTCTTCCTCCATCTTCTTCTTCTCCATCTTCTTCTTCCTCCGCTCTTCTCATCCCGCATTTTCCTCCGGCTTCTCCGCTCAGAAAAAGACAATGTTGCCAATGTTGTCTTGCCAATGTTGTGTTGAATGACCAAATCTTTCAGTACAGCTGCTTTTGAAACTTTGACCTTGCCTGGCCTGTTACTCAAAGGGTGTAGAGCAAGTAACCGATGCAAGTGTACGCATGGATTCAGTGCTAGGTGCACAGCGAGGCTCCATTGTTACTGGTAGTGCGGTAGCAGAGATACACTGGACAGGTGCATTGGCTCTACATGTCCTTCCTAAAAGCTACATGTGACTGTAGTGTATAGTTAGTCAAGTAAAGGTACCCCATGTGTAGGAGAGTGATCTGTATCAAGTGCCTAGCATAGCCCAGAAAAATCCACCCTGGGGAAGGCCTTTCATGTGACCCCTGCTTGGTGTCCGATAAGGAGGAAACATGGAAGAGACGCCACTCGCCTACATCCCCGCTAGCCTTCTGCATGCTATCATAACTATCCAAGAAGTAAAGTATGCCCTTGGTGGATGTGGCAATCTCTTTTCTTAATAAAAGCCTTACACGCCCAGTGGACAATGTTCCAGTCTTTAAGGATTGAACTGACAAACGTCTGGAAATGTTTGACTATTTTGTGCCAGCTTCTTCGGGAGCAGTCTGTTCATCTTCTGGAACACAATGTATCTCTCATGGTATGCACTCTGGAGGGCTTTGGTTGGGTCTTCAATCTCCAGAGATCGCCATTGTTTCCTGTCCAGTGATTAAGACAGGTGCACAACATTTTGAAGAGCATGGGCCATTTAAGTGATTTGGTAACCAGTCGCGGGCCACAATGAAATGAAATGGTTGTAAATTTAGAATTTTTTTATTTTAAATAGCATAATGAACATTTTCCTCTTGCAGCCGCTGAATGCCAGTGGGAGGGAGAGGAAAAGAAGCTAGCTTTCAGCAGTTGCAGGCGGAAAACGGAGAGGATTGGTTTCTGTATATGCGGCCCCCCACTGCCCCAGTGTAAAACAGAATATGACAGAGAGGCCACATGGAACCCCTGGAGCATGGGGTAGGGTCGCCATTATGACACCTGACGCTACAGCAGTGGTTGGGGGTGTGGTAAAAACACATCTCAACTATTGTGTTTTACCCAAGCCGCAAATTTAAACAAGCCCTGTCCAAAGCTGTCCTAAGCCCCCTATAAAGCTGTTTTCACACCGATGCACTGTGGTTTACCTGCACAGCAGTGCACCTGTGGTTTTCCTGTGGGTTAGCTGGGCATTGCCATAGACTTCTATTATATCTTGCGGGTATGGTGCACTTTCTCAAAGCGCACCAAAACTCCTGCATTCAGTTTCAGATCGAGGAACACATCAGAGGGCTCTGAGGGCCACATGTGGCCCGTGGGCCACAGATTGAGCACCCTTGGATTAAGATATCTGGGTCTGCTCCTGAACACTGTCCAGGCAAAGTTGATTTTCCTCTGGAGAAATGCCTTGCAATAAGGAATTGTGTGGCTTTTCTCAGAACCCTGAGGTATCTCTCAACTTGGCCCTGTATGAGAATTTTGGGGAAGATGGTGGCCTTATTCGAGGTAGTTCCCTTTCTGCAGTTATATTCCAGACCTCTTCAGTAGAATGATCTGAGGATATGGGACAAAGATAAGAAGTTGTTGGACTCTCCAATGTTCCTGCATCCCCACACTCTTCAGTCTTTGGACTGGTGAATGTCTCTCCAAAGGTTGGAAGCAGATAAGTCTCCCCTTTTCTTGGAAGGGGCTGACGATGGATGCCAGCTTGACAGGATGGGGGGAGTGCTGGATGACATTTCAGTGCAAGTAACTTGGTCTCCACTAGAAAGGTCCCTATCCATCAGGGTGCTGGAACTGTGAGCAGTCCTGCACTGGTCAAATCAACTGCAGGGTCTCCTAGCAAGGTTTCAGTCAGACAATGCCATGACTGTGGCACACATATAGGGGGGCACCAGGAGCTGAGTGGTCCAGAAGAAGGTGAACCTCATCTTGTCATGAGCAGAGCTCTATGTTCACACTGTATTTCCACAGTCAATAACAGCTGTCACCAGGGAGTGGGTTCTCCAACTGGAGGTTTTAAGGCTCTTTGTCGATGGTGCTGAAATCCAAACATGGATCTGATAGCATTCAGGGTCAATGTGAAACTGGACAGGTTTGTTGCCAGGACAGGGGATCTTCAGGCGTCTGCATTAGATGCCCAGTTTTCTCCAATGTGTGCCTTTACGCCACTACGCTTTTGCAGGATTCAGGCGAAGGGAAAATGGTATTCTGATATCCTGAATATGTCATTGGAGGCGAAGGGAAAATGGTATTCTGATATCCTGAATATGTCATTGGAGTCCTAAGATACTTTCAACTTTCCCAGACTTCCTATCACAAGGTCCGATCTCCTATCTTTCTTGTGGTCACTGGCTTCACAGGATGGCTATTAAAGCCATGGTTTGAAGGAGTGGGGAGTGTCTGATGTTGCCATTCCCACACTTTTGAGAGCCAAAAAGGCTACTTTGATGGAAGATTTTATCACAGGACCTGGAAATCCTTTGTGGCCTGGTGTGAGGCTAGTGGGTTCATCCTCATAGGTATGTTATGGGGAATATTTTGGTCTTCTCAAGGGTGGATTGATACGCAACTGCTTGAGTACAATCAAGGGACAGATTTCAGCCTTGACAGTCTTTTTTTTCAAAGGCCAGTTGCTGTTCGTTCCTTAGTGTGTGCCTTCGTTCAGGGTGTCATGCATGTTATGCCTCAGGTAGGGTCACCTTTGACTTCTTTAGATCTCAATATGGTGCTGCCAGTGTTACAGAAACCATAATTTGAGTTGACTATCCACTAGTCCTTTTGACACAGAAGGCTGTGTTCCTGGTTGCCATTATTTCATCGCAAAGGGTGTCAGAACAGGCAGCTCTTTCTTGTAGGGAGCCATTTCTGGTACTTCAGAATGATAAGTTGGTTCTTCGAGCTCAAGTGTCATTTTTTTCTAGAGGTGATATCAACCAGGACATTGTTTTACCTTTTGTTTTCCCAGGCTTCTGGCACTGGGGGACAAGGCCCTACACACTTGGGATATGGTTCAGGCTGTCAGGATGTATCTGAAATTGATATCTGCAGTCAGGCATTCAGACTCTTTTTTTGTCCTTCCTGAAGGACCAAAGACAGATCAAGCAGCTTCCAAGTCCACTATTTCTTGATGGATTTATCACCTTATCTCACAAGCCAAAGGCTTAAAAGGAAGGGTATCATCATTAGGCTTCAGTGGCTCACATCTGCAAGGCTACAACATGGTTTTCAGTTCACACCTTTACAAGATTTTGCCAGGTGGATGTAAGAGCCACAAGAACATTGGTTATGGTAACAGTGTTTTGCAGGCTTCTGTGTACAGTATTTTTGGCCTGTCAGTCGTTGCTGTGTCTCCCTCCCTCATGGTCATTGCTTTAGAACAGGGGTCCTCAAACTCTGGCCCGTGGGCCGTATACGGCCCACCAAGGTAATTTATCCGGCCCGTGGGGGGGGGGGGGTCCGGATGTGAGCCGCGGCAGATGCTTTGGAAACCAGGTCTGAATGTCTTTTCATCCTGCACCATCCACGATCGTCCGGTGAGCCTCCCACCTTGCTCAGCCTTTCTCCCTCCATCCCCTGCTATTATCCCCGTCACTATTTCCCACTCAGTCCGCTCAACCGCAGTGTTAGTCCGGCCACCGCCAGCTGCATACTCGCGGCCCGCTGTCATCTTGGCCATCTCCTGGGCTCTCTGAGCTGCATCGATCCCTTGGTCACACTCACCAGCTTCATCCTGTCCCTGAGGTTGTACTGGATCTTGGCTGCTGTTTTCCATGTCCTCATGGCCAGCCACCATCTTGGCTGCATCCTGTGTCTCTGTGCTATACCCATCCCTCTGCTCCCACTCACATGCTGGACAAACTCATTTGCTCCTACATCCTCCTCTGCTGCATTGATGGGCACTGGTGAGGCTGCATTGATGGGCAATGATCAGACTGGATTGATGGGCACTGGTGAGGCTGCATTGATGGGCACCGGTGAGGCTGCACTGATGGGCACTGGTGAGGCTGCACTGATGGGCACTGGGGAGGCTGCATTGATGGGCACTGATCAGGCTGCATTGATCTGGCCCGCCAACAGTCTGAGAGACGGTGAACTGGCCCCCTGTTTAAAAAGTTTGAGGACCCCTGCTTTAGAACATGAGTAAGGAATATTACATCGACTCTGTGTCCTGTGATGTACAATAAAGTAAACTGCATTTTTTACTTACCTGTAATATCCAATATCCATTTCTTGGAGTTCATCATGGGACACAGAGATCCTTCCTTTCTATATTGACTATGCTTGCTACAAAATAGGGGTACTTCCTGTGTGGGAGGGGTTATATAGCGAAGGCCTTCCTGTCTTTTTCCAGTGTCCAATTACCTGTAGGTGGAGCATAACCCCTATGAGTAAGAAATAATGTGAGCGCTTTGTGTCATACGATGTATTCCAAGAAATGGATTTCAAAGGTAAGTCAAAAATCCAGTTTTTATTAGTACAATGTCACATCAGTCAAGTAAGCCAACATATTTGGGCCTATGCAGGGTCCCTTCTTCAACATTGACATTGCACTAATAAAATAGTATATACGTTTGCAAAGGAAAGCTAGTGATGTCTCATCATTTTAAGAAGGGTTCCCCCCCACAATGTAGAGGTCTCCTCTTACTTCCCATTCCCAGGGGTTCTAACCTTTCTCTAACCTTTGACTTTAGAAATACTTTAATATATACACACTTTAGTTTGTGCACTGGCTTCTATAGAGTTCTTATGAGATCCACTGTGCAAAACATCCCACCAGTTTCCTCCATCTGCTTGAGGGATTTCCCAGCCCTGGGGATTTAATTATGACAAAGGCTCACCATCTACAATGCTTTACTGTAATACTATATATTGAGAGCACAACGACCATTCCAAGACTCCACCGCAGACCTCCAGAGTATCAGGTACAGTACACAATAGAGACCCTTCCTATACCTTACAGAGAGCAGACCACTGCTCACTACTGGGAACAAAGCAGAGTTGTCAATCTACTGGAAATCCACAGACAGTAGGTCAATGCAAAAGTGTTCACCTATTGGAAATTCACAAGCGGCCTGTAAAAATACAGGCTAAAAAAGATTGTCAAATTTGTGGGGGGAAAAATCACTACCGTATTTATCGGCCTATAACACGCACCTTAACTTTAAGAGGGAAGTTTCAGAAAAAATCCTTACATTTTAAAATAAGGGTCAGTGCCCATCAATGCAGCCTTATCAGTGCCCATCTGCAGCCTCTAACATGCCCATTTGCAGCCTCTAACATGCTCATCATTGCAGCCTGTTTAGTGCCCATCTGCAGACTCTAACACACCCATCATTGCAGCCTGTTTAGTGTCCATCTGCAGACTCTAACATACCCATCATTGCAGCCTGTTTAGTGCCCACCTGCAGCATCTAACATGCCCATCATTGCAGCCTTTTTAGTGCCTATCTGAAGCCTCTAATGTGCCCATTATTGCACACTGTTTAGTGCCCATCTGCAGCCTCTGATGTGTCCATTATTGTAGCCTGTTTAGTGCCCATCTGTAGCCTCTAACATGGCCATCTGCAGCCTCTATCATGCCTATCTGCAGCCTCCAATATGCCCATTTGCAGCCTCTG
The DNA here is from genome assembly GCA_037952925.1 of Lithobates clamitans. Classification (NCBI taxonomy): domain Eukaryota; kingdom Metazoa; phylum Chordata; class Amphibia; order Anura; family Ranidae; genus Lithobates; species Lithobates clamitans. The sequence continues at coordinate 747,750 of JBBGZY010000083.1, read as the reverse complement.
ACATGCCAATCTGCGGCCTCTAACATGCCCATCTGCAGTCTCTAATATGCCTATCTGCAGCCTCCAACATGCCCATCTGCAGTCTCTAACATGCCTATCTGCAGCCTCTAATATGCCCATTTGCAGCCTCTAACATGCCAATCTGCAGCCTCTAACATGCCAATTTGCAGCCTCTAGCATGCCCATCATTGCAACCTGTTTAGTACACATCTGTGGCCTCTAATATGCCCATTATCGCAGCCTGTTTAGTACACATCTGAAGCCTCTAATGTGCCCATTATTGCACACTGTTTAGTGCCCATCTGCAGCCTCTGATGTGTCCATTATTGTAGCCTGTTTAGTGCCCATCTGCAGCCTCTAACATGGCCATCTGCAGCCTCTATCATGCCTATCTGCAGCCTCCAATATGCCCATTTGCAGCCTCTGACATGCCTATTTGCGGCCTCTAACATGCCCATCTGCAGTCTCTAACATGCCTATCTGCAGCCTCTAATATGCCCATTTGCAGCCTCTAACATGCCAATCTGCAGCCTCTAACATGCCAATTTGCAGCCTCTAGCATGCCCATCATTGCAACCTGTTTAGTACACATCTGCGGCCTCTAATCTGCCCATTATCGCAGCCTGTTTAGTACACATCTGAAGCCTCTAATGTGCCCATTATTGCAGCCTGTTTAGTGCCCATCTGCAGCCTCTAACATGCCCATCATTTCAGCCTGTTTAGTGCCTATATGAAGCCTCTAATGTGCCCATTATTGCACACTGTTTAGTGCCCATCTGCAGCCTCTGATGTGTCCATTATTGTAGCCTGTTTAGTGCCCATCTGCAGCCTCTAACATGGCCATCTGCAGCCTCTATCATGCCTATCTGCAGCCTCCAATATGCCCATTTGCAGCCTCTGACATGCCAATCTGCGGCCTCTAACATGCCCATCTGCAGTCTCTAACATGCCTATCTGCAGCCTCCAACATGCCCATCTGCAGCCTCTAACATGCCTATCTGCAGCCTCTAATATGCCCATTTGCAGCCTCTAACATGCCAATCTGCAGCCTCTAACATGCCAATTTGCAGCCTCTAGCATGCCCATCATTGCAACCTGTTTAGTACACATCTGCGGCCTCTAATCTGCCCATTATCGCAGCCTGTTTAGTACACATCTGAAGCCTCTAATGTGCCCATTATTGCAGCCTGTTTAGTGCCCATCTGCAGCCTCTAACATGCCCATCATTGCAGCCTGTTTAGTGCCTATATGAAGCCTCTAATGTGCCCATTATTGCAGCCTGTTTAGTGCCCATCTGCAGCCTCTAACATGCCCATCTGCAGCCTCTAACATGGCCATCTGCAGCCTCTAACATGCCCATCTGCAGCCTCTAACATGCCCATTTGCAGCCTCTGACATGCCAATCTGCAGCCTCTAACATGCCCATTTGCAGCCTCTAGCATGCCCATCATTGCAACCTGTTTAGTACACATCTGCAGCCTCTAATGTGCCCATTATTGCAGCCTGTTTAGTGCACATCTGCAGGCGGGACTGTGTGTGACTGAGCGCCGGATACACAGGAGATTGCAGCTGTGTGTAATCCTTCAGCGCTCGTCCCCTCCTTCCACTCCGAGGCAGCAGGGATCGGCGTATAACACTGATTTTCAGGAGGAAAAAGTGTGTGTTATATGCCGATAAATACGGTAATCCATATCGATTGAAAAAAAATAATACAATGGGTGAAAAAAATTATTGTTATAGTAAATAACATATGGAGGCACCAATTCAGTTACCCTTACCTGTATACCCCCAGAGGGATTTTTTACATTTCCACTATGGTCCTGCTTATTTGGCAGTAACTTTGCCATTACTTAAAACCCAACCCCATACAAAACAACAACCCTGTCCCATCTGACCCTCCATCTACCCTATAGCCACAGCTCCCAACATTTTGAGATGGAATTCAGGGACAACTATTCACAAAAGTATGTAGGCACAGGACACACCCCCTGAGACGCCCCATGAAAAAGGCAAAATATACACACAAAAAAATTTGTTAAACCCACAAGTGCTTTTTTTTACCACTACTATTCCTTTATATTGGCTTTTGAAATATACAAATTCAGCAATTTAGAAATTGGATGAAAGGTTTAGCACTGGGAAATACTTTTTGAAAGTTAAAAAGTACATTTTATATCTAACTATATAGATCAGACCAAAATGAGGGACAAATTAGGGGGGAAAGAGGGACAGAGGGACTTTGTTCCAAATCCAGGACAGTCCCTCGAAATCCGGGACAGTCCCTCAAAATCCGGGACAGTTGGGAGGTATGCTATAGCTGATCCCTGGCATGAAAAATGAACAATAAATCTAAATACCCTTTTTTGTTTTCTACGGGTGGAGTATTTCCTTATTTCCACAACACTGACTTTATGATGTGGACACTTCCTATTGGCTGTCCAGTGGCGGGTCCTCCTAAGATTCAAAGAATGAGTGAGGTATTGATTGGAATGAGGGAGTGTGAGAGGGTGGGAGAGTGGTAGGGACCCAGAACAGTGAGGGATAATTGATGATTGGAGATCCCTACAGAAGGAAACCAATAAGGGAGGCGCACAGGGGGGTTAAATACACTGACCGGCCACTTCATTAGGTACACTTTTGCTAGTACCGGGTTGGACCTCATTTTGGCTTCAGAACTGCCTTCATTCTTCATGGCATAGGCTCAACAAGGTGTTGGAAACGTTCCTCAGAGATTTTGCTCCATAGTCACATGATAGCATCACGCAGTTGCTGCAGATTTGTCGGCTTCACATCCATGATGCAAATATCCCGTTCCACCACCTCCCAAAGGTGCTCTATTGGATGAGATGTGGTGAGTGTGGAGGCCATTGGAGTACAGGGACCTCATTGTCCAGTGGTGAGATGATTGGAGCTTTGTGACATGGTGCATTATCCTGCTGGAAGGAGCCATCAGAAGATGGGGACACTGTAGTCATAAAGGGATGGACATGGTCATCAACAATACTCAGGTAAGCCGTGGCGTTTAAATGATGTTCAATTGGTAGTAAGGGGTCCAAAGTGTGCCAAGAAAATATCCCCCCCACACCATTACACCCCCACCACCAGCCTGAACCAGTAATACAAGGCAGGATGGATCCATGCTTTAATGTTGTTTACACCAAATTCTGACCCGACCATCTGAATGTTGCAGCTGAAATTGAGACTCATCAGACCAGACAACGTATTTCCAATCTTCTATTGTCCAATTTTGGTGATCCTGTGCGAATTGTAGCCTCAGTTTCCTGTTCTTAGCTGACAGGAGTGGCACCCGGTGTGATCTTCTGCTGCTGTAGTCCATCTGCTTCAAGTTTCGATGTGTTGTGCATTCAGAGATGGTATTCTGCATACCTTGGATGTAACAAGTGGTTATTTGAGTTATTGTTGCCTTGCTATTATCTCAAAACAGTCTTCCCATTCTCCTCTGACCTCAACAAGGCATTTTGCTCCACACAACTGCTGCTCACTGGATATTTTCTCTTTCTCCCACCATTCTCGAGAGATGGTTGTGTGTGAAAATCTCTGTATCAGCAGTCTTTGAAATACCAACCCGTCTGGCACCAACAACCATGCCACGTTCAAGGTCAGCTAAATCCCCTTTCTTCCACATTCTGATGCTCAGTTTGAACTTCAGCAAGTCATCTTCACCATGTCTAGATGTCTAAATGCATTGAATTACTGCCATGTGATTGGCTGATTTGTGTTACCAGGCAACTAACAGGTTTACCTAATAAAGTGGCCGGCGAGTGTATATCTTACTTCACAAGGTAAGACATAAAAAGCAGCCTTACATGATGGATTATGAGGAAGAGGGGAGGGGGATGGTAGAAAGGTATAGGAAGAATTTAATTTTTGCCTGGATTTGGTCTTTAGAGGGTCAGTTCACCTTTAACAACATTTCCCAGATGCATCCCTATGCACTACAATGTACATTAATATGCTGTCCTCCATGCTATAATGAATAAGCATGCCCTTAACCCCCTCAATACTGGACCCTTTCACCCTCTTCCTGGTCAGGGCAATTTTCAGCTTTCAGCGCTGTCACACTTTGAATGCCAATTACTCAGTCATGCAACACTGTACCCAAATGTAATTTTTAACATTTTTTGAGAAAGACAGAGCTTTCTGTTGATGGTATTTAATCACCACTGATCTTTTTTTTTTAATTTTTTATTGCTATATAAACATTAAAATAATGAAAATTCCAGAAAAAAAAAAAACACGTTTTTCTTCATTCGTTATTAAATTTTGCAAATAAATCATCTTTCTTCCTAAATTTAGGCCAGAATGTATTTTGCTACATTTCTTTGGTAAAAAATAACCCAAATCAGTGCCGCTTAACCGCTTGGCGACCAGCCACCGCAGTTTTACTGTGGCAGAATGGCACGGCTGGGCGAAACGAGGTTACCTTACATCGCTTCGCCTTTTGGCCACTAGGGGCGCTCGCGCCTTTAGTGTGTGCCCAGAGCTGATGCGAGTGCCCGGTGGGCGCGATCGCTCGTGACAGAGCGAGAACCGGGGTCAGGGTGTGTAAACAACCTGATCCCAGTTCTTTCAGGGGAGTAGAGACAGATCGTGTGTTCATACTAAAAAAGCAGAGGTGATCAAATTCCACCAAAAGAAAGCTCTATTTGCGGGAAAAAAGGGCATACATTTTATTTGGTTACGTCCGTGCAATTGTCAGTTAAAGTAAGTCAAGTGGTTAAGTAAAGTGTCAGAGATAAGATGGGCTTCTGCCCGCTCACCAATCCGGCCAACATGGGTCCTGGGAGACAAGATATCCAAGCACAGGCTCTTGAATGTGTACAGCGAGTTGTTGGGTGCCCAACTGGCAACCTGTAGGCCCAGAAGTCCAGCGATGACTACGTGGGTGTGAAGTGGATCCGATCAGCAACACAGCAGATGCGGTGACAGCGGCAGCAATCCTGTGCCCTTCGATGCAGACCTCAGGGTAATAGGTCCCAGCTCTGCCTAGACTGCAGTGCCTACCAAACAGCACCCAGGGTGACAGCCTCTTGCTCTTGCAGCTCTGAATCCCAGGTCCCAAGAGAGTGAGCCTGCCCAGGACACTTCAATTTATCTGCTTGCCCAGAATTCCTTTCCCTTTGTTTCATCACACTGGAACTTGTTTTTAACTGTATTAAGTCTAGTATACAGTAAATCCAGGTGACCAGACTACATGTCCCACAATCCTCTGCTATCAGTGTAGCTTCTCCTCTGCAGTCAGGAAGTGATGTGATTATTCCCCATGGGGAGCACTAGAGGGAAAAAGTTCCATGCATAGCCCACGAAGGAATGTCCCTGAGTGAAGGTGATAACCCAGTCAGCACTTGGCTACACAAGAGAAGATCCCTTCCAGGCACATACGCACCAACGTTAGAATGGCTCCCTTTGACAGTGCCAGGATATGATTCCAGCTATGATAAACAAAGCTCACCAAGAAGCCATTAAAGCCGATAATAGTGTAGTATTTTATTAAAATGAAGGTTAGTCAGCAATACCCAGTACACAAGCAGTCGAATACAATAAAAAAAGCATGTGGGACCTCACACAGAGAGACCCTGCTGATCCTGGTCATGCAGAGGTGTGACTTCAACATAGAGGCTCCGTCCTGGCTTGTCTCGTCCAATCAGACGTTCTCAAGGTCCCTGGTGCTGTCACAGGGATTCTAAAATTAGTGCATATGGGCCTGGCAGGGACCTTTGCTTGTAATATCAGCTGTGACTTCTGTATTTGTTACAGCTTATAGTCTAGTGAGTGTCTTGAGAATGTCTGATTTAATCCCAGAGAAAGCACACAGTTGCAGGGCTGAATTCGGCAGTACTAGTTGCCAAACGTTACAGGGGGCGTCATTTTTGCTCCAGCATGTGTACAACACCATCTAATACCTTTGCTGTTTAAGAGGGGGCAGTTGACAAGTCGGTAAAAATGCTGCTTAACCATTTTTACCAACCCCCCCCAACCACAAGCCTAAACGAACCTCTGGTAAGTCAATCCTCTGACTAGAACCATACATGAATTATACAATAATCTACTATAGACCAGAAGAGTGTTTCCGTGTTCCTAGGTTGATGTTCAACTTGGTCAAAGTCTCCTCATGAGGTTACAACTTGCCAACTCCTCATGGTCTGCCAGTTTCTCCATAACAAATGTAAGGTATATGGGAATCTACTATAAAGCTTATTAAAAAAAGAGGGCGTGGTGGGAAGCATAACTGCAGGATAAGTTTGCAAGGACATGTTTGATGATTCCTCATCCATATACAAAAATTCAAGGTAAATAATGTAACATTGATAATGAAGGTATTGACTTGATGTCTTGTATTTCAAATATATATACATACATATTTCAACATGATCCACAAGAGTGATAGATATTGATATGAAGTACATTGTTAGGAGATAACATAAATGATCCTAAATTGGTTGAAGAATAAAACATTGTGAATAAAATGCATAATCCTGGAGAATCTCAAACACATGCTTGCAATTGGTAGCATATAATGGCTCTACGCGTTTCGTGGAGTTCATCCACTCATCAGGAGCAATCCAAAGTTAAAAGCATCTATAAAAAGATAAATGAAAGCAGAGGATATCAAAAATGGAGGCACAGTGAGAAGGGGGACAGAGGGAAGGGGGGGGGACCATGAATTCTCCATGAACTCCTCATGGTCAGCCAGTTTCTCCATAACAAATTTAAGGTATATGGGAATCTACTATAAAGCTTGCTAAAATTCAGTACATATGTAGCACTACCCCCAAAGGAGCCACTGAAAAATTGCCCAGTTTCTTTTCTCAGTAAATTGTCCTAAAGCCAGGCACACACTGACAGACACTCTTTGCCACAAAATCAGTCTAGGGGTGTTTTTGTTGTTTTTATTTTTGGAGAACTTGAATAGAGATACTCCAAAAACAGAACTATGAACAGTTTGGAGGGAATAAACTCCAATTTGAAAAGCTGAACCAGAAGTCATGTACTTTCTGTTCTAGAAAAGCCTGACGTGTAGAGGGAGGCCTCTCGTACAGCCTGGTCCTGAGACCACTGATGTTGCGACAGTGGCCGCAAAAGCCCCGCAAGGTATGAGTGCCTAAAAGATCAACCGTCAGCTGCAGTAGCAGGTAGAAGGTGCATTGCCAGGGACAGGTCAGACCACTGAAACAGCGGATGGCAGCAAACCCAGGACTGGGTAGGCAGCAGGTAGCAGATGCTTGACAGGCAGCTAGCAGGTGGCTGGTTCGGCAGGATTGGTAACACTCAGCAGGTGAAAAACCTGCAGGGACCAGGTAGCTTGCAGAGTAGAGCTGGTGAATAACTGGATGCAAGATCAGACCAGGTCAGCAACAGACAGTCAGATACAGGCATAGATGACAGGCAGAGAATGGTCAAGGTACAAGCAGGGGTCGTCAACCTAGAATCAGGCAGATGAACAGGAGACAGAGCAAATCCAGAGACTGGCCAAGGTCAGGGCAGGAAGAATTCAAGCAGGGTCAAGGCAAGCCAAGTCAATAACAAGGGTCAATACAGGAACAGATGAAGGAACACAGCTAATAGCTAATATCGATTATGTTAAACTAAGATTATTTATTTGATTTCAACAGATAGTAGCAAGATGGAGATCATAGCAAACGTCAGCACTAGTTTCGTGCTCCTGGGGCTGGTAGAGATGGAGACCCAAAAATATCTCTACTTCTCATTTTTCACAGTGATCTATCTATTTACTCTGATGATAAATAGCATCATTGTGCTGGTGGTACTGAAGGAAAAGAGCCTCCATGAACCTATGTACATTCTCATAGCCAGCCTGGTCTTCAACGGGATTTTCGGAAGCTCTTCATTCTTTCCAAAACTGATAGTTGACTTGGTCACCTCCTCGAAGACGATTTCTCATAGCGAGTGTCTGATCCAAACTCTTTGTGTTATCACTTTTGCATTGTTAGAAATGAGCACTTTTACCGTTATGGCCTACGACCGTTATTTGGCAATATGTCAACCTTTTCAATATTACACCTTGATGACCAATGTCAAGGTCCTGAGGATCACTGCTACATGTTGGGTCACAACCTTTATGTTTGCTTTCATAGCTATTGTTATGGCATGGCATCTTTCTCTTTGTGGGAATAAAATTAAAAGTATTTATTGTGACAACATGTCTTTCATTGTCCTGTCTTGCCTGGACGCTTTTGTGAATAGAATGTATTCAGCTGTTGTAACCTCTTCTTACTTTTCCATTACAATTTTGGTTACCATCTTCTCCTACTTCAGAATATTTATTGTCTGCCTGCAACTCTCCAAAGAGTCCTGTCAGAAAGCCATCCACACCTTGGTGACGCATTTACTCAACTTTTCCATATTTTTGATGGGATTTTTATTTGTTTTTTTGAGGTACCGATTAGAGGCAGTAAACCTCCCTCTTATGGTCCATGTTCTCCTCTCTGTGACTCCCCTTGTGTTCCCACCACTCCTTAACCCTCTGATATATGGAATTCGAACACATGCCTTGAAAATGAAAGTTGTTCAATATTTGCAGATACTAAATGAGGGGCCAAAATGGTCAAACTTTCAGATGAAATTATCTGCCAAATTAGTTAAACATAAAGAAGTACACTGATATGATGCACAGGATAATTTCATGAAATGTTGTGCTGTAAAGAGCGGGTCTTAGGAAACTATAGGGCTCATGTAGACTTGCGGTTGGGGGATGTTAAGAACAGATGGGTGAGATGCATTTTTGGCTACATTTTCCACATCCACTTCAGACAGCAGATGGGGGTGTTCACATGCCACTGTCACAATGCTTTGCTTCGCACCATGACAAAAATGTCACGTTCAGCAGACAGTACCACCAGCAAACTTAGCCCACTAAAGTAAATAGGAATGTAGTGCGCTGGTACCTCATTTATGGGGTTAAATCAGGAGGTGGGAAGGCATCATATCACCCCGTCACCACCTGTCAAATCCAAACATGGATCGTTTCTCAGAGCTATGGCAATTTAGTCACACGTCTAAACCTAGTCATTGCTTTGGGTCAATTTTTTGAGTGTGTGTGTGTGTAGCACTACCCCTGTATCTTGGGTTCCCCTTATTCTGCACAGCCAGGCAACATGCATTTTCAGAGACAAGGAAACTGTCCCAGAACTTGTGAACTTGTTTTTTGTTGTTTTATTGGGGAAAACAACTTGGAGAGGGTATGGGATTTATGGGATGCCCAATTTGACTTGAAGAACATTGATGAGGATAACTTCCTTCTCTATGTGATTCAGAGAAATGAACATACACTTAAGTGCATTCTCTTAAAAACAGGAACAGTCTCTATGAACTTGGCAAAGAAATTCCCCTTTACAGGAGCTCTGTTTCCCAGAGTAGAATTTTAGCAGAATCTCAACTTGCAGGAGCCCTGTGTCCCCTTTCTTGAAAATACCAGCCCACCTGGTTGCCTAGTGAGATGTCTCAGGACAAGGGATTGGGTCACAGCTTGCTAGCACAGTCCCAGAAAAGCTTACTAAACATTACATCCAGCAGCTTTAACTCTTTCTGGCCCTGGGGAAGGTAGAAGTACCCACACTGTCCCCGAAAATCCTGCTGTCCCAGAAGAGACTACTGTTCAGGCCTCCAACTGTACAGGTTCTTCCCAGCAAGCCAGGGTGTCTCCCAATGCAGACCACAGGATAGTAGAGATCGGTCTGTACTTCTTCCTTTCCCAGCTCAACAAGGGGTCCCCTCCCAGGCCACAGGACACAGCTTCCTCACTTCATCTTCCACCCGACCGCCCTGCTGGCCAGGCTCCACAATATTTAAGGGCTGATCCAGCAACCCTGCCAGGGCCTTCTGCCGGGGGATTGGCTAGATTCCCTCAAGTTTTAAAAAATGTTATCTCCTGGCCTCTGCCCACTAGCTTCCAGAAGCTTCTCCAAGCTTCCAGAACCAGGGGGGAGGTACCCAAGGCCTGACCTGTAGAGACCTATAGTAACCCAGTCTGATTACAGACTCACACAACTGCCATGAGTAACAAAAAACTAATTTACCTGCACTAGTCTAGCACTAGAGGGTGCCACACACACACATCACACACACAAATATATATGATTTGCTTGATTTAAACTCTGGACCGGGCCACCTGATAAGGTAAGAGACACTACTCTGAGAGATAGGAGTGACTGTTCTGATTGATTCACTTATATGTGTATATTTTCACTTGAGTTATTGCTGTTTGTAAACTTTTTTTTCACACCAAAGTATGTATTTTTAAATGTTCTTTTTTTAATCCTGACTATAATAAAGAAAAAAAAACTACTCATTTTTAACTCTTCAGTTATGAGGATTGCGATAATAAATCACAAATATCACTCTGAATTTGAGGAATAAAAAGTTGCACTCATCTTATTGGGTGCATACCAGTGTCCAGCAGAGGTCAATCATGAGTCCAGGGTCACACCCAAATTAGAATTATATAATATAATATAAGCTTTAATCTATAGAGCCATTCTTATTTTTGCCCAATTACTACACATACACATTTCTTGTCAAAAACACAAACCAATTATTTTTGAAGTTTACATGCAAGCTAATGAAATGGAACATTCCTTGTCAAGTCTCGGCAGAAGCTTGCAAAACTTAAAATCATAATTCTTGTAAAACATGGGCTTTCCCCGAAGTGTCTCCCCATGGGATGTTGAGGAAGAGATCCAACCTGATGACCTTTTTCCTACTAACCACCAATTTATAGGGCATTTTTCCCATTAACCACTAATCTAAGAAGTATTCTTCCCACCGACCACCAATGTAAAGAACAATATTCCCACTGACCATCTATTTAAGGGTTGCAGTCCTCTCCTTGACCACCAATGTAGGGGTTGCATTCTTCCCACTGTAGGGGACTTTCTTTCTACTGACTACCAACATAAGGGATACTCTTCCCACTGACCACCAATGTAAGGAGCATTCTTCCCACTGACAAATTTAAAGTGAGCATTCTTCTCTTGACCACCAAAGTAGGGGTGCATTCTTCCCACTAACCACCAATATAAGGGGCATTCTTACCATTAACCTCCAATGTAAGAAGTATTCTTCCCACCGACAAACCAATGTAAAGGACATTATTGCTTTACATTGGGGGAATCTAGGATGGAAAATGACCTGGGGGTCCTAGTAGATGATAGGCTCAGCAATGGCATGCAATGCCAAGCTGCTGCTAACAAAGCAAACAAAATATTGGCATGCATTAAAAATGGGATCAACTCCAGAGATAAAACGATAATTCTCCCACTCTACAAGACTCTGGTCCGGCCGCACCTGGAGTATGCTGTCCAGTTCTGGGCACCAGTCCTCAGGAAGGATGTGCTGGAAATGGAGCGAGTACAGAGAAGGGCAACTAAGCTAATAAAAGGTCTGGAGGATATTACTTATGAGGAAAGGTTGCGAGCACTGAACTTATTCTCTCTGGAGAAGAGACGCTTTTATCAATTTATAAAAACCGTACTGGGGACCCCACAATAGGGAATAAAACTTTTTCACAGAAGGGAGTTTAACAAGACATGTGGCCACTCATTAAAATGAAAAGAAAAGAGGTTTAACATTAAACTACGTAGAGGGTTCTTTACTGTAAGAGCAGCAAGGATGTGGAATTCCCTTCCGCAGGCAGTGGTCTCAGCGGGGAGCATCGATAGTTTCAAAAAACTATTAGATAAGCACCTGAACGACCGCAACATACAGGGATATACAATGTAATACTGACACATAATCACACACATAGGTTGGACTTGATGGACTTGTGTCTTTTTTCAACCTCACCTACTATGCAACTATTCCCCTTGACCACCAATGTAGGGGTTGCACTTTTCCCACTGACCACCAATGTAAGGAGCATTCTTCCCACTGACCACCAATGTAAGGAGCTTCTTCCTAATGACCACCAATGTAAGTACCATACTTCTCACTGACCACTAATTTAAAGGATGCATTCTTTACTTGACCACCAAAGTAGGGGTTGCATTTTTCCCACTGACAATCGGGGTAAGGGTTGCATTCTTCCCACTTACCCCCAATGTAGGGGGCTTTCTTCCTCCACTGACCAACAATATAAGGAACATTCTTCCCACTGACCACCAATGTAAGGAGCATTCTTCCCACTGATCAAATATGTAGGGGACATGCTTTACACTGACCACCATTTTAAGAGCCTTTTTTTCCCCACTTCCAATAAATTAGTTTTAGCATGGGTACCCCAAGATCTAAAATTTATTTTAAGGGTTCCTCTGGAGTAAAAAGGTTGAGAAAATCTGATGTGGGTAATGGTAAAGCCCCCATGTTTTTTTACCGTGTCCCATTAGAGAGATTTTGCTTCACTTCCTACCCCAGAGACACAATAACAAGTAAGTGGGGACCTCTTCATTGTGAGGGGAAATCTCTCTTAGATTGTTGTCACCAGAATGGATGTTAAAAGATTTCCCCTCACCTGCTACTCTGATGACAACTGTAACATTTTGGAAATCCCATCACTTTTTTTCTCAGTAATAATAGTTACCAGGCATAGAAAAAAAACATGGCAGGGGTTCTAACCTAAATCAGAACACAGCCACACAGGGTCCCTTCCTCAACTAACATTATGTTGCCATAAGGAAGGGAGTCTGAATGGCTTCAAAATGTTGGCTTACTTGACTGATGTGACATTGCACTAATAAAAAAATGTATATACATTAGTAGACTGGCTTCTATCAATTTATTTGTGGAGACCCACTATGCAACACCTTCTGCCAGTTCCTCCATCTGCTTGAGGGATTTTCCAGCCCTGGGGATTAAATATGACAAAGGTTCACCAACTGCACAACGACGCTTCCAGGCTCATGCTGCAGATCTTTAGAGTATCAGGTACAGTACTTAATACAGTACATACAGTGCCTTGAAAAAGTATTCACACCCCTTGAAATTGTCCACATTTTGTCATGTTACACCCAAAAACGTAAATGTATTTTATTGGGATTTTATGTGATAGACCAACACAAAGTGGCACATAATTGTGAAGTGGAAGGAAAATAATAAATGTTTTTTAAATTTTTTTACAAATAAATATGTGAAAAGTGTAGCATGCATTTGTATTCAGTCCCCTTTACTCTGATACCCCTAACCAACTTTACTCTGATACCCTTAGCAATCGAATGGAACCAATTGCCTTAAGAGGTAACCTAATTAGTAAATAGAGTCCACCTGTGTGTAATTTAATCTCAGTATCAATGCAGCTGTTCTGTGAAGCCCTCAGAGGTTTGTTAGTGAACCTTAGTGACCAAACAGCATCATGAAGGCCAAGGAACACAACAGACAGGTCAGGGATAAAGTTGTGGAGAAGTTTAATGCGGGGTTAGGTTATAAAAAAATATCCCAAGCTTTGAACATCTCACGGAACACTGTTCAATCCATCATCCGAAAATGGAAAGAGTATGGCACAACTGCAAACCTACCAAGACATGGCTGTCCACCTAAACTGACAGGCCGGGCAAGGAGAGCATTAATCAGAGAAGCAGCCAAGAGGTCCATGGTAACTCTGGAGGAGCTGCAGAGATCCACAGCTCAGGTGGGAGAATCTGTCCACAGGACAACTATTAGTCGTGTACTCCACAAATCTGTCCTTTATGGAAGAGTGACAAGAAGAAAGACATTGTTGAAAGAAAGCCATAAGAAGTCCCGTTTGCAGTTTGCGAGAAGCCATGTGGGGGACACAGCAAATATGTGGAAGAAGAAACTCTGGTCAGATGAGACCAAAATTGAACTTTTTAGCTTTATGCCGCGTACACACGATCGGACTTTACGGCATACTTGGTCCGGCGTACCGGATTTCGTCAGACAATTCGATCGTGTGTGGGCTCCAGCGGACTTTGTTTTCTCAAAAGTTTGACGGACTTAGATTTGAAGCATGTTTCAAATCTATCCGACGGACTCGAGTCCGGTCGAAAAGTCCGCTCGTCTGTATGCTAGTCAGACGGACAAAAACCGATGCTAGGGCAGCTATTGGCTACTGGCTATGAACTTCCCTGTTTTAGTCCGGTCGTACGTCATCACGTAAGAATACGTCGGACTTTGGTTGATCGTGTGTAGGCAAGTCAGTCCATTCGGAAAGTCCGTCGTAAAGTCCGTCGAAAAGTCCGCTGGGCAAAGTATGCCGTAAAGTCTGGTCATGTGTACGCGGCATAAAAGAAAAACGCTATGTGTGGCGGAAAACTAACATTGCACAATACCCTGAACACACCATCCCCACCGTGAAACATGGTGGTGGCAACATCATGCTGTGGAGATGCTTTTCTTCAGCAGGGACAGGGAAGTTGGTCGGAGTTGATGGGAAGATGGATGGAACCAAATACAGAGCAATCTTGGAGGAAAACCTGTTAGAATCTGCCAAAGACTTGAGACTGGGGCGGAGGTTCACCTTCCAGCAGGACAAAGACTCTAAACATACAGCCAGAGCTACAATATAATGGTTTAGATCAAAGCATATTCATGTGTTAGAATGGCCCATTCAAAGTCCAGACCTAAAGCCAATTGAAAATATGTGGCAAGACTTAAAAATAGCTGTTTGCAGACACTCTCCATCCAATCTGACAGAGCTTGAGCTATTTTGCAAAGAAAAATGGGCAAAAATGTCTCTCTCTAGATGTGCAAAACTGGTAGAGACATCCTCAAAAAGACTTGTAGCTGTAATTGCAGCAAAAGGCGGTTCTACAAAGTATTGACTCTGGGGGGCTGAATACAAATGTACCCCACACTTTCACATATTTATTTTTAAAAAATTTGGAAAACCATTTATCATTTTCCTTCCACTTCACAATTATGTGCCACTTTGTGTTGGTCTATCACATAAAATCCCAATAAAATACATTGGGACGCCCTCCCAAATCATTGGATTCAGGTGTTCTGATCACCTCCATGGCTACAGGTGTATAAAGTCAAGCACCTAGGCATGCAGACTGCTTCTACAAACATATGTGAAAGAATGGGTCGCTCTCAGGAGCTCAGTGAATTCAAGGGTGGTACCATGATAGGTTACCACCTATGCAACAAATCCATCAGTGAAATTTCCTTGCTGCTAAATATTCCAAGGTCAACTGTTATGCCCCGTACACACGGTCGGATTTTCCGACGGAAAATGTGTGATAGGACCTTGTTGTCAGAAATTCCGACCATGTGTAGGCTCCATCACACATTTTCCATCGGATTTTCCGACACACAAAGTTTGAGAGCAGGCTATAAAATTTTCCGACAACAAAATCCATTGTTGGAATTTCCGATCGTGTGTACACAAATCCGACGCACAAAGTGCCACGCATGCTCAGAATAAATAAAGAGATGAAAGCTATTGGTCACTGCCCCGTTTATAGTCCCGACGTACGTGTTTTATGTCACCGCGTTCAGAATGATCGGATTTTCCGACAACTTTGTGTGATCTTGTGTATGCAAGGCATCCGTCGGAAAAAATCCTAGGATTTTGTTGTCGGAATGTCCGATCAATGTCCGACCGTGTATACGGGGCATTAGTGGTATTGGAACAAAGTGGAAGCAACTAGGAACAAAAGCAACTTAGCCACGAAATGGTAGTCCACGTAAAATGACAGAGCGGGGTCAGAACATGCTGAAGCTCACAGTGCGCAGAAGTCACCAACTGTCTGCAGAGTCAATAGCTACAGACCTCCAAACTTTGTGTGGCCTTCAGATTACCACAATAATATCGCGTAGAGAGCTTCATGGAATGGGTTTCCATGGCCGAGCAGCTGCATCCAAGCCTTACATCACCAAGTGCAATGCAAAGCATCATATGAAGTGGTGTAAAGCATGTTGTAACTGGACCCTAGAGCAGTAGAGACATTTTCTCTGGAGTAACTAATCACGCTTCTCTGTCTGGCAATCCAATGGACATGTCTGGGTTTGGCAGTTGCCAGGAGAATGGTACTTGCCTGACTGCTTTGTGCCAAGTGTAGAGTTTGGTGGAGGGGGGAATTATGGTGTGGGGTTATTTTTCAGGGGTTGGGCTTGGCCCATTAGTTCCAGTAAAAGGACTTAAGGCATCAGCATACCAAGACATTTTGGACAATTTCATGCTCCCGACTTTGTGGGAACAGTTTGGGGATTGCCCTTTCCTCTTCCAACATGATTGAGCACCAGTGCACAAAGCAAGGTCCACAAAGACATGGATGAGCGAGTTTGGGGTGGAGGAACTTGACTGGCCTGCACAGAGTCCTGACCTCAACCCGATAGAACACCTTTGGGATGAATTAGAGCGGAGACTGCGAGCCAGGCCTTCTCGTCCACATCAGTGCCTGACCTCACAAATGATCTTCTGGAAGAATGGTCAAACATTCCCATAGACACACTCCTAAACCTTGTGGACAGCCTTCCCAGAAGAGTTGAAGCTGTTACAGCTGCAAAGGGTGGGCCAACTCAATATTGAACCCTACAGACTTATGCCGCGTACACACGATCGGATTTTCCAACGGCAAATGGTGGATATGAGCTTATTGGCGGTCTTGTAAAACTAGCGTTTGTAATGGAGATATCAAATGACTATTGAACTTCCTTTTTATGGGCTCGCCGTACGTCTTGTACGTCACTACGTTTGTAATTGTTAGCCAACATTTGTGTGACCGTGTGTATGCAAGACAAGTTGGAGCCAACACCCTGCGAACAAAATTCCATGGTTTTGTTGTCGGAAAGTCCGATCGTGTGTAAGGGGCTTAAGACTGGGATGTCATTAAAGTTCATGTGTGTAAAGGCAGGCATCCCGGTACTTTTGGCAACTTAATGTATAATTTTTTTGTATTTTTTTTGTGTTTTTTTAGATCTATTTTTGTCCCAAGCATGTTCCAATCTACTTACAGTTGACTGACCATCTCCATCAATCTACTGGCAATTCACAAACTGTAAAAAAAAAAAAAAAAAGTAAAAGATTGTCAAATCTGCAAAATAAAAAATCCAAGGAGTGAAAATAACAATCATAGTCCTTGACTGTTCCTCCCTGTATAGGGACTCCAGACCCTGGCCTTCTAAGACCCTTCCTCTGTCCGAGAGGGCCAGGCTTGGAAGGTCAATGCCTGAGAGATTTATCAGTACACCCATCAGCCCTTACCCCCATATTTTCCTCCCCCTGATTGTTTGGCTGTCAGGATAGCCAAGCCTTGCTCTTGGGAAACTTCGTCGTTGGGGTAGCTCAGTAACCTAGTGCTAATTTTGTCAACAAAAATATTTTACTCATTTTTCGTCAGCTGCATGTTTTCAGAGACGAAAACTAAACAAAAATAAAATTCAGTTTCAATTCAGATGACTAAAATATGACTAAAACTAAAATGGCATTTTAGTCAAAAGACTATGACTAAAACTAAATCGAAATTTGACGTCATACTTAACAGTGGTCAAAAAGCAATATTCTTATTTGTTTTACGAAACTTGTGTAGCAAGGTCCCGGACCTCCAAAGGCCTAATGGTGACCTCCAGAGTCAGGGGTAGCTGACATCCATCTTTGTAGAGTGGGTTACAAGGCATGGTGGGTGTAATGCAAGACGAAGTAATGGACGTCAGACACTTTTTGAATGCAAAAGAGATTTGTCTCTTAACAGAACTGTGGGAGTGCGGGTTAGGGCCAGGACACCCTTAAGTAGATGCAATGATAATTGGCAGACTCCAAAACTTCTATAGGTAGGTAGCTATGCAGTGGAAGGCCTCCAGCCGGACACTACTTCTGTATAGGTAGTAGTCTCCTATGGCAACAATCTTGTAACAGTCATTAACGGTATTGTACTTATCTATTGGTAACACAGAATAGGTCTCTTCACACTCTACAGTCTCTCACTGTAGATCTTCACTCACTGAGCTCCCAGTTTCTCATTAGACTCTCAGACCCAATCCCCACTGGATCCCTTCAGCTCCTACACTTCCATAACTCAGTATCTTCTTCAAGCATCACCCCCGCTTCCCTGCTGGGTCCCTGGCTTGGAACTCACAGATACTCTTCAAGCGTCACCCCTGCTGACCCGCTAAGTCCCTGGCTTGGCATTCACTGATGCTCCTCAAGTGTCACCTCTGCTGTCCCGCTGAGTCCCTGACTTGGTACTTGCTGAAGCTTTCCCACTTCTTCACCGTCCTTGGTTGGTGAGAAGACTGCTCTGGTACTGGCTCCAGCTCACTCACAGTGGTCTCCGGTGACAAAGTGGATGGACCCTTTAGTGGCGACAGCTTCCCCTCTACTTCCAACCACAACTGGTTGCCCGTCCGGCTGAACCGTTACTCTCGGTTGGACTCCAATCCTGCAGTCCCACTCCTGCGCTGCTTCTCTTGCTTCTGGATAGGCCCTCAGACAGCCTAGCAGCCAGATGTCCCTGGGATAGGCCTCAGGATTCCATCCTCTCAGCCTGGGGCAGCATAACACACGTCCACCCAGACAGCTGTCCAGGTGGCACAGAACCCCGATCACCTGATTCCACCCAAATAAATAGGCTCTCCCAGCAGGCCAAGGGGCTTAAAGAGGAGTTCCACCCAGGGGGCCATCAAAAAAAAATAAAAAATAAAAGTCAGCAGTTACAAATACTGCAGCTGCTGACTTTTAATTGGACACTCACCTGTCCCTGGGTCCAGCGATGCGGGGGATCGAGGCCCCGCTCGCCCCCCCTCCGCTCGTCGGCACCGGCATTTCAACTGTGGGCGCCGGGCTGTGGCTTCACAGCCTGGCACCCACTGCGCATGCGCGAGCGGCGCCGCGCGCCGTGATTGGCCGCTCAATCACCTGGGACCTGTAATGGGTCCCAGGTGATTGGCAGGAGGGAGGGAGCAGAGCGGAGCCCTTCCTGTGCCTGGGGGGAAGTGATGTCACCAGCCCAGGCAAAGGAACAGGCAGACTACGAGGGACCACCTAGCAACAGGCATTTAGAGGTAAGTGAAAAAAAAAAAAATATCCAAATGTTTTTTTGTTTTGTTTTTTAGATTTTTTCCAGGTATTTTTGTTTTTTGGGTGGAACTCCACTTTAACCACTTGCTTACTGGGCACTTAAACCCCCCTCCTGCCCAGACCAATTTTGAGCTTTCAGCGCTGTCGCACTTTGAATGACAATTGCGCGGTCATACAACACTGTACCCAAATGAAATTTTTATCATTTTTTCCCCACAAATAGAGCTTTCTTTTGGTGGTATTTCATCACAGCTGGAGTTTTTATTTTTTGCTAAACAAACAAAAAAAGATGGAAAATTTTGAAAAAAAAAAAATCATGTTTAATAGTTTGTTATAAAATTTTGCAAACAGGTCATTTTTCTCCTTCATTGATATGCACTGATGAGGCGGCACTGGTGGGCACTGATAGGCTGCACTGATGGGCACGGATAGGCACAGATAAGGCGGCACTGATAGGCACAGTTAAGGCGGCACTGATAGGCACAGTTAAGGCGGCACTGATAGGCACAATTAAGGCGGCACTGATGGGGACAGATAAGGCGGTACTGATGGGCACAGATAAGGCGGCACTGATGGCCACGGATGGGCGGCACGGATAGGTGGCACGGATAGGTGGCACAGATAGGTGGCACAGATAGGTGGCACAGATAGGGGGCACTGATGGGGGGCACTGATGGGCGGCACTGATGGGCGGCACTGATGGGCACTTATGGGCACTGGTAGGTGACACTGATAGGTTGCACTGATGTGGGTGCTGATGGGTGGCACTGATGTGGGTGCTGATGGGTGGCACTGATGGGTGGCACTGTGGGCACTGATGGATGGCACTGTGGGCACTGATGGGTGGCACTGTGGGCACTGATGGGTGGCAGTGTGGGCACTGATGGGTGGCGCTGATTGATGGCACTGTGGGCACTGATGGGTTAATCTGGTGGGCACTGGTAGGCAGCACTGCTGTGTTACAAGATCGCCGTGATCGGGACTTATGTCCCGATCACGGCCGCCGGTGATCGGGTTTTCTTTTTCCTCCTCACGCTGTCAGCGCGAAGAGGAAAATAGCCGATTACCGGCTCTGTTTACATCACATGATCAGCTGTCATTGGCTGACAGCTGATCATGTGGTAAGGGGTTGGGACCAACCCCTTACTCTGATCTGTGATCAGGCGAGTCTCATAGACTCGCTGATCACCAAGCGCGCCGGGCGCGCAGGCCGCTCGTGCACGGGACGACGTCAATGGACGTAGTCCCGGCAATTAAGATCCGCGCTGTTGCCGTCATTTGGCAATGGCCCGGATCTGAAGCAGTTAAAGAAACCCCTGCCCGTTGGCTGAGACACCCCATCCATTCATAGTCTGACCTTACTAAGCCCTTGTCTATCTAAGTTCACCAGCATAACGCCACCTAGCGACAGAAGAGAGAAGGTGCAGCAAGTCCAGAACTAGAGAGGAATCAGTGGATCTACTAACAATTAACCAGGGCAACTACCGCCTGGCTAACTAAATTTATCAGCAACCCTGCCTAACACCAGGGTGCTACACTTGTTTTTTTTTATAAAGATGTTACTTGACACTTGTTTTCATTATTAGCGGAGAACTGTTTTTGAATTCAGGTAATATGTGCAATGGCATTACACCCAACAGAAGTTACAGTTTTTTGGGGGGTTTATATTTTAAAGTTGCACTTCTGTTCGTCAAAAAGCAATATTTTTTGTTTGTTTGATACTTGGGATTTTAGTCAACTAACATACGACTAAAACTAAAACAATTCAGATGAGTAATATACAACCAAAACTAAAATGCCATTTTAGTCAAAAGACTATGACTAAAACTAAATCGAAATTTGATTCCAAAATTAACACTGCAGCACTGCACAGATATTTATATTAAAATTGATATGCAATCTCCCTTTTTTGTGACTTGTTTTCTTATGCCCCGTACACACGGTCGGACTTTTCATCTACAAAAGTCCGACAGCCTGTCCGACAGACTTCCGGCGGACTTTCGGCAGACTTCCGGCGGACTTGCGGCAGACTTTCTAACGAACAGACTTGCCTACACACGACCACACAAAAGTCCGACGGATTCGTACGTGATGACATACACCGGACTAAAATAAGGAAGTTGATAGCCAGTAGCCAATAGCTGCCCTAACTTGGGTTTTTGTCCGTCGGACTAGCACACAGACGAGCGGATTTCGGGGTCCAGCGTAGTTACGACTTAAAGATTTGAAGCATGTTTCAAATCTAAAGTCCGTCGGATTTGAGGCTGAAAAAGTCCGCTGAAAGTCCGGGGAAGCCCACACACGATCGGATTACCAGCCAGCTTTAGTCCGTCGGCGTCCGTTGGAAAAGTCCGACCGTGTGTACGCCCCATTAGAGTCTTACTAGAGCATCAATTTGGCTGGAACTCAGGCGTCCTCTAGTGTTTGTTTCTATATTATTTTTATCAAGTAGTAGCAGAATAATGTATGATGTTATATACAGTGCCTTGAAAAAGTATTTATACCCCTTGAAATTTTCCACATTTTGTCATGTTACAACCAAAAATATAAATGTATTTTATTGGGATTTTATATGATAGACCAACACAAAGTGGCACATAATTGTGAACTGAAAGGAAAATAACAAACGGTTTTCAACATTTCTTTACACATAAATATGTGAAAAGTGTGGTGTACATTTGTATGGCGCCCCCCTGAGTCAATACTTTGTAGAACCTCCTTTCTCTGCAATTACAGCTGCAAGTCTTTTTGGGGATGTCTCTACCAGCTTTACACATCTAGAGAGGGACATTTTTGCCCATTCTTCTTTGCAAAATATCTCAAGCTCTGTCAGATTGGATGGAGAGCGTCTGTGAACAGCAATTTTCAAGTCTTGCCACAGATTCTCAATTAGATTCAGGTCTGGACTGTGACTGGGCCATTCTAACACATGAATATGCTTTGATCTGAACCATTCCATTGTAGCTCTGGCTGTATGTTTAGGTCGTTGTCCTGCTGGAACCTCTGCCCCAGTCTCAAGTCTTTTGCAGACTCTAACAGGTTTTTTTCTAATGCCGCGTACACACGAGCGGACTTTCTGGCATACTTGGTCCGGCGTACCGGAGTCCGTCGGACAATTCGATCGTGTGTGGGCTCCAGCGGACTTTTTTTTCTCAAAAGTTTGACGGACTTAGATTTGAAACATGCTTCAAATCTATCCGACAGACTCGAGTCCGGTCGAAAAGTCCGCTCGTCTGTATGCTAGTCCGACGGACAAAAACCGACGCTAGGGCAGCTATTGGCTACTGGCTATGAACTTCCCTGTTTTAGTCCGGCCGTACGTCATCACGTAAGAATCCGTCGGACTTTGGTTGATCGTGTGTAGGCAAGTCTGTTCATTCGGAAAGTCCGTCATAAAGTCCGTTGAAAAGTCCGCCGGGCAAAGTATGCCGTAAAGTCCGCTCGTGTGTCCACGGCATAAGATTGCCCTGTATTTAGCTCCATCCATCTTTCCATCAACTCTAAACAGCTTCCCTGTCCCTGCTGAAGAAAAGCTTTCCAACAACATGATGCTACCACCACCCTGTTTCACGGTGGGGATGGTGTGTTCAGGGTGATGTGTACTGTTAGTTTTCCGCCACACATAGCGTTTTGCTTTTAGTCTAAAAAGTTCAATTTTGGTCTCATCTAACCAGATCACCTTCTTCCACATGTTTGCTGTGTCCCCCACATGAATTCTCGCAAACTGCAAATGTGGCTTCTTATGACTTTCTTTCAACAATGTCCTTTCTTCTTGTCACTCTTCCATAAAGGGCAGATTTGTGGAGAACACGACTAATAGTTGTCCTGTGGACAGATTCTCCCACCTGAGCTGTGGATCTCTGCAGCTCCTCCAGAGTTACCATGGGCCTCTTGGCTCTTCTCTGATGAATGCTCTCCTTGCCCGTCCTGTCAGTTTAGGTGGACGGCCATGTCTTGGTAGGTTTGCAGTTGTGCCGTACTCTTTCCATTTTCAGATGATGGATTGAACAGAGCTCCGTGAGATGTTCAAAGCTTGGGATATTTTTTTATAACCTAACCTATATTTCTTCACAACTTTATCCCTGACCTGTTTGGTGTGTTCCTTGGCCTTCATGATGCTGTTTGTCTTGTAAGGTTTTCTAACAAACCTCTGAGGGCTTCACAGAACAGCTGTAATTATATTGAGATTAAAATTTCAAGGGATATGAATACTTTTTCAAGGCACTGTAGATATTCGCTACTAATAAGTTTCTTTTAGGGATACCTTTAGCAGTTACTATATACTTCCTTATCGTTTCCTGTGGTCCACTGCTTGCTACTGTGTCTGGGTATTGCTGGGGTGTCCGGGGACCTTCCTTTGTGGTTGGTCCTGGGGGTTTCTGGGGGCGTACATGAGTATGAGCAGAATTGGCACATCCTTTTTCTCCCCTCTTGCTATGACACACACAAAGTATTGGTGATAATATGGATGATGGTAATAATAAAAATTGTATTGGTATGATCTTTAATCGTCCTTTTTTTTTTGTGAAGCGTTCTGTTTTCTGATAGCAAAACATGATAAAACCACGAATGACAAGTAGAACTTTGTAACTGCCTGTGATGGATAATTGAAGTTTTGTATGACATCTGGAGTCCACCGCTGAACAAATGTATTAATGTTCAAGTGTCCACTATCGTCAGCTTTAAAGGTTTGCATATATTTGTATTACATTTTTGTAATAAAAATAGTTTTTATTGTAATTACCTGCATGTGTTTAATAGCACCTTAAAAGACCTTAAAAGTCCCATTCTGCTTTTTTTCTGGTTTGTAACTTTTGACAAAGGTTCTGAATGTTCCGTGGTCTAGCTTTACCCCAAACTTTGCCCAAATCAGCAGAGGGAATAGTGTCCCATCATTGGTATCAGTGGGAGGAACAGTGCCCCATCATTAGAATCAATTGGAGGAACTGTGCCCCACCATTGGTATCAGTGGGAGGAATAGTGCCCCATCATTGGTATCAATGGAAGGAATTGTGCCCCCTCATTGGAGGAATAGTGCCCCATCATTGGTATCAATAATTAGGAATAGTGCCCCAACATTGGCATCAATTGGAGGAATAGTGCCCCATCATTGGAGGAATAGTATCCCATCATTGGTATCAATTGGAGGAATAGTGCCCCATCGTTGGTATCAATAATGAGGAATAGTGCCCCAACATTGGCATCAATTGGAGGAATAGTGCTCCATCATTGGAGGAATAGTATCCCATCATTGGTATCAATTGGAGGAATTGTGCCACATCATTGGTATCAGCATTGGAGGAATAGTGCCTCAACATTGGTATCAACGGGATGAATAGTGCCCCATCATTGGTATCAGTGGGAGGAATGGTACCCTATCATTGGTGTCAATAAGATGAATAGTGCCCCATCATTAGCATCAATTGGAAGAATAGTGCCCCATCATTGATATCAGTGGGAAGAATAGTACCCCATGACTGGTGTCGGTGGAAGGAATAGTTCCCCATTGTTGGTGTCAGTGAGCGTAATCTTACCCCATCATTGGTATCAGTGGGAATATTAGTGCCCCATGACTGGTGTCAGTGGAATGAATAGTGCCCCATAATTGGTGTCAGTTGAAGGAATAGTGCCCCATAATTGGTGTCAGTGGAAGGAATAGTGCCCCATAATTGATCTCAGTGGAAGGAATAGTGCCCATCATTGTGTCAGTGGAAGGAATAGTGCCCCATTGTTGGTGTCAATGTGAGGAATAGTGCCCCATCATTGGTGTTAGCAGAAGGATAAGTGCCCCATTGTTGCTGTCAGTGGGAGGAATAGTGTCCGCCCGTGAGTTACAGTGGGAGGAATAGTGCCCCATCTTTGGTATCAGTGGGAGGAATGGTGCCTCATTGTTGGTGTCAGTGGGACAAAGGCAAGCAAAGTTCCGCAGATTGGAGACCACTATCCATTCTTCCTCTCATTTCAGGGTGCTAGGTGTAATCCTGGACTCTGACCTCTCGCATCAGCCCCACATTCAATCACTGCCCAATTCTGCCACCTTCACCTAATATTTCTAAAATTTACAGCTTTTTAAGCAATGCCACTACCAACATATTAAATTACTCCCTTATTATCTCACCCCTCGACTACTACAACTCGCTCTTCATTTGCCTACCTTTACACAGACTATCCCAAATTCAGCCTATAATGAATGCTGGTGCCAGACACCTCCACCTTACCAAATAAGAATCAAATTATTAACAACTTACAACATCTCTAAATATCACCCAAACTATTCTTTCCACTCCCCCTTGCCCTCCTCCAGAACTTCCCGGAGCCTCTTGGAACTCCTTACCTCAATCTGTCTGGCGATCTCTTACTCTGCCTTTAGGCAACCCCTGAAAACCCATTTCTTCAGACAAGCCTATCTTCCCTCCAGTTAACAACTGAATTTTGCTTTCTTGAACACATCCACACAGTTATTACCTTTTGCATCACTTGTCCTTCCCTTTAGATCAATCATTCTTAACCAGGGTTCCATGAAACCCTAGGGTTCTTCCAGAGGTTGTTAGGGGTTCCCTGAGCTGTAGATGATTGACCTCCCATTGATGGTACCTTCCATAGATCCATGTCCATCACCACCTAGCCAGTAGTATGACATGATGATCTTTAAAAATTTCTTCTAACCACAAATATAAGGGGTGGGGGGCATTCTTCCCACTGACCACCAATGTAAGAGGCCTTTTCATAGAGACCTTCAATAGACCTTACCTTACCAGGGGTTCCCTAAGACATGAAAATAATTTCAAGGGTTTCTCTGGGGTAAAAAGTTTGAGAAAGCCTGCTTTAGATAGTGAGCTCTCGGGGACAGATCCCTCTTGTCTTGATTTGTGTTGTAACTGTACTGTCTCCCTTTATATTGTAAAACGCTGTTCAAACTGTTGCCGCTATATAAATCCCATATGATAATATGATGTAAAAAATTTTAAATGGTTACAGTTTATTAGTGGAAGGTTCTCAAGAATACTTACTACAATCCCAAACATAGCTGAGATAGCTGGTCTTATACTGTATATCAGCTTATTATGTTTTACCTACCCTGTTCTCTTCATGTATCACATACCTATGTAAGGGTGTCACACTTTTGACCAATAGGTTCTAAGATGTGCCTCAGGTCGACCTGATCAGGTTACTACCTCACTGCAACATACGGTACTTACTTCTCTCTGCTACAGTGTGAGAGCCCCCGGGTTACCCATCCCTACTTGCAGGTCACCTCTTCATCCCCAAAGTATAATGCACCCTGCCCTGTGCACTCCCTCCCTCCCATTTACTTCCCCACCCCTACTTGCACGCCACCACCTCATCCCCAGAAAAAAATGTACCCTGCCCTGTGCACTCCCTCACTTCCATTTACTTCCCCATCCCCACTTGCAGGTCACCTCCTCATCCCCAAAGTATAATGCACCCTACCCTGTGCACTCCCTCATTCCCATGTACTTCCCCACCCCTACTTGCAGGTCACCTCCTCATCCCCAAAAGTATAATGCACCCTACCCTGTGCACTCCCCTCATTCCCATGTACTTCCCCACCCCTACTTGCAGGTCACCTCCTCATCCCCAAAGTATAATGCACCCTACCCTATGCACTCCCTCCTTCCCATTTACTTCCCCACCCCTACTTGCACGCCACCACCTCATCCCCAGAGTAAAATGTACCCTGCCCTGTGCACTCCCTCACTTCCATTTACTTCCCCATCCCCACTTGCAGGTCACCTCCTCATCCCCAAAGTATAATGCACCCTACCCTGTGCACTCCCTCATTCCCATGTACTTCCCCACCCCTACTTGCAGGTCACCTCCTCATCCCCAAAGTATAATGCACCCTACCCTGTGCACTCCCTCACCCCCATTTACTTCCGCACCCCTACTTGCAGGTCACCTCCTCATCCCCAAAGTATAATGCACCCTACCCTGTGCACTCCCTCATTCCCATGTACTTCCCCACCCCTACTTGCAGGTCACCTCCTCATCCCCAAAGTATAATGCACCCTGCCCTGTGCACTCCCTCATTCCCATGTACTTCCCCACCCCTACTTGCAGGTCACCTCCTCATCCCCAAAGTATAAAGCACCCTGCCCTGTGCACTCCCTCACTCCCATTTACTTCCCCATCCCCACTTACAGGTCCCCTCCTCATCCCAAGAATATAATGCACCCTGCCCTGTGCACTTCTTCACTCCCATTTACTTCCCCACCCCTACTTGCAGTTCACCTCCTCATCCCCAGAGTATAATGCATCCTGCCCTGTGCACTCCCTCACTCCCATTTACTTTCTCACCCCTATTTGCAGGTCACCTCCTCATCCACAAAGTATAATGCACGCTACCCTGTGCACCCCCCTCACTCACATTTACGTCCCCATCCCCAATTGCAGTCTGGCATTACAGCAAATAGATTTTAACAATTTTTTTCTATTTTAACCACTTTTTGCGATTCGGCATTGCTTTAACTGACAACTGCGCGGTCATGCAACGTTGTACCCAAACAAGAATGTTGTCCTTTTTTCCCCACAAATAGAGCTTTCTTTTGGTGGTATTTGATCACCTTTGCGGTTTTTATTTTTTGCGCTATAAACAAAAAAAGAGCGACAATTTTGAAATGGGGTGGGCAACTACATGCTTTTTTTTTTACTTTTTGCTATAATAAATATCCCCCAAAAATATATATATAAAAAAAAAGGTTCCTCAGTTTAGGCCGATGTGTATTCTTCTACATATTTTTCGTAAAAAAAATCGCAATAAGCGTATGTTGATTGGCTTGCGCAAAAGTTATAGCGTCTACAAATAGGGGATAGGTTTATAGCATTTTTATTTTTTTATTTTTTTTCACTAGTAATGGCGGCGATCTTTATCATGACTGCGACATTATGGCGGACACATCGGACAATTTTGACACATTTTTGGAACCATTGGCATTAATTCAGCGATCGGTGTGATTAAAAATGTATTTATTACTGTAAAAATGTCACTGGCAGTGAAGGGGTTAACATTAGGGGCGGTGAAGGGGTTAACTGTGTTCCCTGGCAGGTGATTCTAACTGAAGGGAGAGGGACTAACTAGAGGAAGTGACGGATCGTGATTCCTAGCTAATAGGAACACACGATCTGTCACTCCTGTCTGAACAGAACAGGGAAGTGTGTGTTTACACACACTCGTCCCTGTTCTGTGTCTCCTGGTCACGATTGCTTGTGGCCGATGGTCATCGCGACCGTCGGCCACGAGCATTGGCACCCCCGTTGTGCAGCGCGCAAGCACCTGCTATCCAGACCCCGCAAGCCAACGTACAGTTACGTGGTTTCGCGCAGGCGAGCCAACCTGCCGCAGTAAAACTGCGGCGGCTGGTCCGGAAGCGGTTAAAGTTGAACTTCTGTTTGTTTGTTAAAAAGCAATATTTTTGTTTGTTTATGAAGTTTGCTTTTTTTTTTAAGAAGTTATATATCACAACAGCTAAATCTGTGTTTGCATGTTCAAACCTTAAGGCCTTTTGCACACTGCAGCTTGAAAAAGCTCAGCACAGCTTTTCTTTTTACTGAGCTAAAGTACAGCCCATTCATTGTAATGTGCCTATGCACACGGGCGCCTCGCATTCTTCAGTAAAAAAAATTAAAAAATAGAAAAATTAGCTTTTTTGGTCAGTAATTTATGCATCATCTGCACAAATGCATGCGAATGTCCATTTACATATTTTGCAGAATGAGAAAGCGAGAATATTGCGCATTTTTGCGCTAATGTGCGAGTGTGCGCAAACACATTTACGCGAAAATGCACGTAAATACGTGAGAAAACATATAAAAAGAAAACTTCTGAAAAAAGTAGATGCTCAATCATCATGTATCATGTGTAACAGGCCTAATACTGTACCATAAATAATAACATACTAGATTTTTACTCCAGGAGCATGTAAAGAGTTTGGAAATGGTGAAGAAATGCTTAAATAATGCATTAAAATTTACCTAAACCCCTTAGATTTTTTTTTTAAATCAGATCTTAGTTACATAGTTACATAATAGGTGAGGTTGAAAAAAAACATAAGTCCATCAAGTCCAACCTATGTGTGTGATTATATGTCAGTATTACATTGTATATCCCGTATGTTGTAGTTGTTCAGGTGCTTATCTAATACTTTTTTGAAACTATCGATGCCCCCCGCTGAAACCACTGCATGTGGAAGGGAATTCCACATCCTTGCCGCTCTTACAGTAAAGAACCCTCTACGTAGTTTAAGGTTCAACCTCTTTTCTTCTAATTTTAATGAGTGGCCACGTGTCTTGTTAAACTCTCTTCCGTGAAAAAGTTTTATCCCTTTTGTGGGTTCACCAGTACGGTATTTATAAATTAAAATCATATCACCTCTCAAGCGTCTCTTCTCCAGGGAGAATAAGTTCAGTGCTCGCAACCTTTCCTCATAACTAAGATCCTCCAGACCCTTTATTAGCTTAATGCCCTTCTTTGTACTCGCTTCATTTCCAGAGTCTTGTAGAGCGGGAGAATTATAGTTTTATCTCTGGAGTTGATCCCCTTTTTAATGCCAATATTCTGTTTGCTTTGTTAGCAGCAGCTTGGCATTGCATGCCATTGCTGAGCCTATCATCTACTAGGACCCCCAGGTCCTTTTCCATCCTAGATTCCCCCAGAGGTTCTCCCCCCAGTGTATAGATTGCATTCATATTTTTGCCAACCAAATGCATTATTTTACATTTTTCTACATGAAACCTCATTTGCCATGTAGTTGCCCACCCCATTCATTTGTTCAGATCTTTTTGCAAGGTTTCCACATCCTGCGGAGAAGTTATTGCCCTGCTTAGCTTAGTATCGTCTGCAAATACAGAGATTGAACTGTTTATCCCATCCTCCAGGTCGTTTATGAACAAATTAAATAGGATTGGTCCCAGCACAGAACCCAGGGGGACCTCAATTCCCACCCCTGACCATTCCGAGTACTCCCCATTTATCACCACCCTCTGAACTCTCCCTTGTAGCCAGTTTTCAATCCATGTACTCACCCTATGGTCCATGCCAACGGACCTTATTTTGTACAGTAAACGTTTATGGGGAACTGTGACAAATGCTTTTGAAAAATCCAGATACACCACGTCTACGGGCCTTCCTTTATCTAGATGGCAACTCACCTCCTCATAGAAAGGTTAATAGATTGGTTTGGCAAGAACGATTCTTCATGAATCCATGCTGATTACTGCTAATGATACAGTTTTCATTAATAAAATCATATATATAGTCCCTTATCATCCCCTCCAAGAGCTTGCATACTACTGATGTTAGGCTAACTGGTCTGTAATTCCCAGGGATGTATTTTGGCCCTTTTTTAAATATTGGTGCTACATTTGCTTCTCTCCAATCAGCTGGTACCATTCCAGTCAGTAGACTGTCAGTAAAAATTAGGAACAATGGTCTGCCAATTACTTGGCTGAGTTCCTTAAGTACCCTCGGGTGAAAGCCATCTGGTCCCGGTGATTTATTAATGTTAAGTTTCCAAGTCTATTTCTAATTCTGTCCTCTGTTAGCCATGAGGTTGCTTCCTGTGATGTGTCAGGAAGATAAACACTGCAGTTTCGGTTACTGAAGCCCCCCGATTCCCTTGTGAAGACTGAGGAGAAGAATAAATTCAATACCTTCGGCATCGCCCCATCCTTTGCAACCAGATGTCCTTCCTCATTCCTCATGGGGCCAATATGGTCCGTCCTCCCTTTTTTACTGTTTTTTTGCTCTCCTCTGCTATGTGTCTTTCGTGTTCTATCTTGGCCACCCTAATTGCACCCTTACGTTTCTTATTGCATTCTTTGTAAAGTCTGAAGGCCTTCTCCTTTGCTTTTATATGCATTTTTACATTAGAGTTAAGCCATCCAGGACTTTTGCTCGCTCTTTTAAATTTATTTCTCAATGGGATGCATTGGCTAATGCCCTTATTTAATATGCTCTTAAAGCAAACCCTTCTCTCCTCCGTGTTCTTCATTCCTAAGATTTTATCCCAATTTATATCTTCTAGCAAGGTTCGTAGTTTAGTGAAGTTGACTCTTTTGAAATTCAGTGTCTTTGTATTCCCCCTATGTTTCCTATTTGTGTGATTTTATACTGAAGCCAATTGACCTGTGATCAATGTTTCCTAAATTGCCCCGTATTTCCACATCCGTGATCAGGTCTGTATTGTTGGTAATCAGTAGATCTAGTAAAGCTTTGTTTCTAGTTGGTGCATCTACCATCTGACCCATGAAATTGTCCTGCAAGACATTTAGGAACTGGCCAGCCTTAGACGAATGCATGGTTCCCTCCGCCCAGTCTATGTCTGGGTAATTAAAATCCCCCATTATGATAACACTTCCCATCCTTGCTGCTAATCCAAATTGTGATAGGAGATCCGTCTCCCCCTCCTCCCTCAGGTTAGGGGGCCTATAGAATACTCCCAGTATTATTTTCCCCTTAGCTTCATCCCTTTGGAGCTCTATCCATAAGGATTCCACCTCCTCCCTAGCTCCCTTATTTATGTCATCTCTCACATTCCCTTGTACGTTATTCTTGATATATAGGCATACCCCTCCCCCTTTTTTACCCTCTCTATCCCTGCGATAAAGGGAATACCCTTGAATGGTTTCCACTCAATCATTAGAGCTGTTTAACCAGGTCTCTGAAATTCCCACAAAATCCAAATCCTCCCCGTACAGTATCTCTAGTTCACCCATCTTGTCCGCTAGGCTCCTGGCATTGGTGAACATACCATGTAGTTTAGACCAGTCTCTTACCGTCCTCCTATTGGGTGTTCCAAGATTGCAAGTAGGACTTGTTACTATACTTACCTTGCGTTTATGTGCTTTAGTCAACCTACCATTAATTCCCCCAATACTACCCTCTGGAATATGTTCCGCGCTCACTATCTCTACCTTTGGACCCTCCCCCCCATCGCCTAGTTTAAAAACCCCTCTAACTTTACAACCATCTTCACTCCCAGCAGATCTGCACCCTCTTCTCAGTGCTGACAGTTGCTTCCCCAGATTTGGAACCTGGACTTCCAGGGAAACAATGTGCTTACATTTTGCACAGCAGTATTCGCCCTCGATCAGATGATCAAGGAACGCATACATGCCGTAAGATGTACACCGAGTCGCATCTCCACACCCGCCGGGCATCGTACCTACTAATTTAATGAGGATTGGGGAATATACCCTGTCCAAAATTACCTAACAACTAGCTTCCTGAAAAGAATACTCATAAATACAACACACGGGTACTCAAGATCAAGAAGACAATACACAGGTACTCGCAGTCCACGTGCACTTGCAGACCACATGCACTTGCAGACCACATGCACTCGCAGACCACATGCACTCTTCTTTTATTACTTTTATATTCAAATAATACAAATCACATACACATTCCATGTACATACTAATAAACACTATATCATATGTTCAAAACTTTTCACAAACCAAGGAGAAAAATAGGAGAAAAAAAAATAAACAAACCCCCCCCCCCCCCCAAAAAAAAAGGAAAAAAGGATACCCCCTTAAGTTAACCAATTAGATTTTAATTGACTAAGTAAAAATTTTAATAGATTTTCGTCATAGTTTTCATCAATTGACGTAATTCGAATTTTAGTTTCGCATAGTTTTCGTCACTGAAAACAAGCAGCTGGCAAAAACTATGATGAAAATATTTTCATTGACAAAATTTACTCTGCCTGCTTTAGTTATTCTGGTTAACCACAAGCACTTGTAGTATGGACAACTGTCTAGTTTTATTCCTTTTTTGTTGTAACTTTTTTTCCAGAACAGTTTTAGAGCACAACCTCCTCTGTGCCCATGACTACTGTACTGTATATTTTGCTGTGGCTGCGAAGCAGAGCTTCATAGCAATGGCATCTATATACCCCCATTCGCTGCCTTTGCAGTCTGAAGAGGATGGGGACTGGTAAAAAATCTCAACTATATGTTTTTACCCCCCCAACAAGTCAAAACAAGCCCTTAATCAGTCTAACCTCTGACTAGAACCATGCATGCACTATAAAATAAACTACTATAGACCAGAAGGGCGTTTCCTTGTTCCTTTATCAGGCGATGGTCAAGTCGGTCAATGTCTCCTTGGATGGTCATACCTTGCCAACTCCATGTATTCACTGAGTTTTTCTATAACAAAAGTGAGGTATGTGGGAATCTACTATAAGGCTTGCTAAAATTCAGTTTTTACATCTGACTTTTCCTTGAGCACTGAGCTTCTACAGAAATAGTTGTATCTATTTTGCACAATGGGTGATTAAACTAAGATGATTTTTTAAAATTTTAGCAGATAGTAAGATCATCTCCAACGTCAACACAACTTTTGTGCTCCTGGGGCTGGTAGAGATGGAGATGCAAAAATATCTCTACTTTTCATTTTCTACAGTGGTCTATCTATTTACTAGCATTATTGTGCTGGTGGTGCTGAAGGAGAGGAGCCTCCATGAACCCATGTACAATCTCATAGCCAGCCTGGTCTTCAACAAGATTTTTGGACGCTCCTCCTTTTTTCCAAAACAGATTGTTGACTTGATCACCTCCTCAAAAACTATTTCTCATAGCGAGTGTCTGATCCAAACTCTTTGTGATACCCTTTTTGCAATTTTGAGATGAGGACTTTTACCATTATGGTCTACCACCGTTATTTGGCAATATGTCAACCTCTGCAGTATGCCACCTTGATGACCAATGACAAGTTTCTGAGGATCACTCCCACATGTTGGGTCACATCCTTCATGATTGTTATTTAACTATTCTTATGGCGTGGCGTCTTCCTCTTTGTAGGAATAAAATAAACAGTATTTTTTGTGACAACATGTCTTTCATTGTCCTGTCTTGCCTGGATGCTTTAGTAAATATAATTTATGGGGCTGCTGTAACCTCTGCTTTCTTTACCATTACTATTTTGGTTACTGTTATCTTCTACTTCAGGATATTTCTTATCTGCTTTCGAATCTCCAAAGAGTCCTGTCAGAAAGAGAGGCCCGTAGTACGTCCAAAAGCAATAAACGAAGGGCCGGCATGACAGGGGTTAATGGGGCTTGAAACTGGGAGTAATGGTAAGAGGGGAGGGGAGTACATGGTTATGTTTTTGTTAGGGTGTTTCTAAATGGTTTAGGAGATATGGGTGGAGCACTGGGGGGAGGTGAGCTGGAGAGGAAAGGGGAGTGGTTATTCAGTTGCAGGGGAAATGCTGGAGAATCAGCTTCCCACCCTCCCTCCCTACAATTTTGGGGGAATTTGTTGTGTTGTGGTGCAAGGTCCTTTTAGGTCATATGGGCACTAAAAATGTATGGTGTAGGGACCCGTCTGATGTATGGCTCCCAGTTGGTAGGGATCCATATGAGGTACGGCTCCCAGTTGGTAGGGATCCGTATGAGGTACGGCTCCCAGTTGGTAGGGACCATATGAGGTACGGCTCCCAGTTGGTAGGGATCCATATGAGGTACAGCTCCCAGTTAGTAGGGACCCGTATGAAGTACGGCTCCCAGTTGGTAGGGACCATATGAGGTACGGCTCCCAGTTGGTAGGGACCCGTATGAGGTACGGCTCCCAGTTGGTATGGGTACCTGCTTGTTGTCTCCAAGTAGGGGATTTCGCAACTGGAGGCCTGATAAGACTAGCAGGTATGGTTATGACTTTGGGCTACATTATCTTTAATAAAGATATATGTTATGTTTTGTAAGGTTATTGACATGTTAATTATTGGTATTTATATTTGGTTAATAAAAAGGTTGCTATGGCCAATTCACTCCAGTTATGTGTGGTGTGGTCATTAAAATGAATAGAGGGTGGGGTTATTGGTATAGCAGGTAACAAGCCATGGTTAATACCATAGTCAAGCCATCCACACCTTGGTGAGGCATCTACTCAACTTTTTCATATTTTTAATGGGTGTTTTCTTTGTCATTTTAAGGTACAGACGAGAGGCGGTAAACCTCCCTCTTATGGTCCATGTTCTCCTTTCCGTGACCCCCCTCGTGTTCCCACCACTCTTTAACCCTCTGATATATGGAATTCGGACACATGTCCTTAAAATAAACGTTGTGCAGTATTTGCAGAAACTTCATGAGGGGCCAAAATGGACAAACTTTCAGATCAAATTATCTGCCAAACTTTTCAAAAGCATTAAACATAAAGAAGTACAGTACACTGAAAGGATGCACAGGATAATTATATGGTCACATTTTAATTCTAGTAATTTGTAAAAGAACAAAAGTGATAAACACATGTACAGAAAGCTGACTTACATTTTTGTCCATTTTTTAAACAGACGCACAAGATCCAGGTATGTTTCTATAGGAAGACCAGGTAAATAATTGTAGCTAAAAAAAAGTGAGGCTTAAGGGTAAAGCAGACATAAGACACAGGGGGTCATGATGCCATTGGTTGGCACATGACTACTAGAAAAGAGATTTTTATTTCTGTTTTGAATGGTATTTCTGAATGTATTGAATCAGGAAACTACAGTAAAAGTGTGAAGAGAGTTTTCCTAGAAGTGGGAATAAGTCATTTGTTTTACTCTTCACAGTCTGTATCCCTCGGGGAGTATCTTCTCCAAGGATTCCATTAGCATTTATACAAAGCAGTAAACATAGCAAGTATATAAAAGCAGAAATTGAGTATAGCTCTTAATTTCATCTCCTGAGATCCTGGCATTTACGGTATGGTACTCATGGCAATTGTACAGTGTGTTATACTGCCTGGTAGGAACTCAACTAACCTATAATAGGCAGAGGAAGGTTATGTTAGGTGGTTTTCACATAGGCAACCTAGACAGACAGTTTTTATTTCAATAATTTATATAGTACATGGAAACCATCATATTGGTACCTGCCCCTGGCCAACTTTATACTCTAATTTAAAAAAAACTTAGAGTGGACAGTCATTCATTAACTCCTTTTGAAAAATGCTAGCTTTCTGACCCAGAAGTTGTACATACATCTAGGGCTCTGCCTATGCTGGCTACGTACTTGTTCCAGATCAGTATGATGGTCAGGCAAGGATGTCAGTTCAACCTACCCAAATTTTCTCTGAGTACAGGCGTCCCAAAAAGTGTATGTAAAGACAAAGCTTTTGTTTTTTTAGCTTTGGATGGATTGGGAAAGGGGTGGACTCTCTGTCAAGTTTTTGCTTGTTTGGAGAGGAAAGAGTCTCACATGGTTTTTAATATGCAGATATTAGTATTGTTAAAAGTTATGTTCAACAAGAAGTCAGTGTGTTCTCAGTGTTCATAGGGTTCCAGTTCATCAGGGCTATAAAAAGATAACACAAAGAATAGATTAGGTATACCGGTACTTGCTTGCTTGGTCAGTATTTTAAAGAAGAATTTCAGGTACGGATATTTTTTACATAGTAATAGGGCGTACACACGGTCGGACTTTGTTCGGACATTCCGACAACAAAATCCATGGATTTTTTCCGACGGATGTTGGCTCAAACTTGTCTTGCATACACACGGTCACACAAAGTTGTCGGAAAATCCGATCGTTCTGAACGCGGTGACGTAAAACACGTACGTCGGGACTATAAACGGGGCAGTGGCCAATAGCTTTCATTTCTTTATTTATTCTAAACATGCGTGGCACTTTGTCCGTCGGATTTGTGTACACACGATCTGAATTTCCGACAACGGATTTTGCTGTCGGAAAATTTTATCTCCTGCTCTCCAACTTTGTGTGTCGGAAAATCCGATGGAAAATGCCCGATGGAGCCCACACACGGTCGGAATTTCCAACAACACGCTCCGATCGGACATTTTCCATCGGAAAATCCGACCGTGTGTACGGGGCATTACAGTACATTTGCCAGCATGTCATAAACTCTGACTTTCCATAGTGCAACTGCAAGCTAGTGGCAGATAACACAGAGAACCAAGGCAGCCATCCATTTTGGGGCCCTTTACACAGCTTTAGGCCTGGCCCCCCCCAGGCCTGACCACCAAAATTCCTGAGGGCCATCCCACTGAACCCGCCCGTTGGGCATCACATCGAGTCCTTAATTGCACCGACTTTTATTTTGACACTCTTAAAACCTGATATATCCTCCATCCCATGTCCTCTTCCTCCAGTCCCATCTACTTCTCCTCCAGTCCCATCTCCTTCAAACCCATCTCCCCCATCCCATGTCCTCCTCTTCTAGTCTCATCTCCCCCATCCCATGTCCTCCTATTCCTCCATCCAATGTCCTCTTCCTCCTCCAATCCCATATTTTCCATTCCATGTCCTCCTCCTCCTCTAGTCCTATCTCCTGCAGTCCCATGTCCTCCTCTTCCAGTCTCATCTCCCCCATCCCATGTCCTCCTCCGTCCCATGTCCTCTTCCTCCTGCAGTCCCATCTCTTCCATTCCATGTCCTCCTCCTCCTCCAGTCCCATCTCTTCCATCCCATGTCCTTCTCTTCCTCCAAGTCCCATCTCCCCCATCCCATGTCCTCCTCTTCCAGTCTCATCTCCCACATCCCATGTCCTCCTCCTCCTCCATCCCATGTCCTCCTCCTCCTCCATCCCATGTCCTCCTCTTCTAGTTTCATCTCCCCCATACCATGTTCTCCTCCTCCTCCATCCCTTGTCCTCTTCCTCCTCCAGTCCCATCTTTTCCATCCCATGTCCTCCTCCTCCAGTCCCATCTCCTCTTCCTCCTCCAGTCCCATCTCTTCCATCCCATGTCCTCCTCCTCCTCCAGTCCCATCTCCTCCATCCCATGTCCACTTCCACCTCCAGTCTAGAGAGAGAGAGCGAGAACAAGGGAGAGAGCAAGAGAACTTCTCTCACAGCACAGGTGGCTGGCGTGTGGGCGGGGTTGGGAGGACACAAATGGGAGGCAGAGCGTCAGATTGGACAAACAGCGGAGTGAGGGAGAGACTAGGAGGACAGTAGAGACATGATGACAGGATGGGAGCCGGAGCGGATACAGCCCAACTCCTGTGCAAGCTACTTTTCTGTCTCTTTGCTTCTATGCTAGGCTGCCAGTGGCTGTGGAGGGCTGGAGCTAGAGGGGTATAGCTGAGTTGGCCATGGTGCCTTGGGGAGAAAACACTCCTGCAGCTACACACACAGACTTCGCCTCCTGCTCCTCCTCCGGGTCTTGTTTATCTGTGCGGCTTTTTAGGGGGCATCAGAGCAGTCCCCTAATCCAGTTCACCCCTACCCTCAGGATGCCCAGGCCCCTCAGGATGCTCGGACCCCCTACATGTATATGGGCCATCCCCACTGATGGTGGCATTTCTCCCTAAGGGCATGTTTACAGTAGCGCCTCGAAGGGGACAGTAAACCACTTGGTTGAGCCGTGTTTGTTTTCACTGACCCTCAACCGCTCCCCCTTTAGCTAGAAAGGCAGTGCCCAGGGATGAACACATGTTGCAGGCATGGTGCATTGATTTGCAGACTCAACAGGAAATATACCCCCTGTCGCATTCAGAACTACTGCCTGCCAAACATAACCCATTCAAGTGAATGGGGCTGTGCTGCAACTCCCCATGATTAAGCTCTGAGGGGCAAAGTGAAATGCATTGGGGGTGTGGCCTGGCGGGAGCCTAGGCTGAGGTTGCCCCATGCCATTACAAGTGGGTTTGCTTTGATGTGCGGCTTAAGTATTACTCATACTTGTACACATTGACGTTTCGAGCCGGGATGGGCTCCCTCCCCAGCCAGCACTCACAGCAGTGAATCAGGAACCATCACACTCTCCTAGCCTGAGCAGTTCGCACACTAGGTTTTTGGTCGCTGTGCTGCAACTGCCATGCAACCATGTGCATTTGAGGGTCAAAACAGGTGGCTAGGGGGGCAATAGAATGCCTTCTCACTACCTGTCAAATGCTCTATGAAGTGCGGCCAGAATGTGGAAACTTTGTTTATCAATTCCTTTAAATGACTGTAGAACCTTTGGCACTGACTGAGCAGGGACAAAGGTTATGCACTGCATTATAGGTTGTTTTATTTAAAATGATTAAAGGGACTGTAAAAGAGTTTTCTGTATTTATTTTATGTACCATTGTAGGGCTAACAAATAGAATTTTTGAAAATATTTTTCTCATTTGTTAAATTTGAAAAATGACATATGATGTTTTTGTATTTTCATTTCCAGAGAGCAGACAGAGCTCTGGGCCCCTTTTCACTCCAGGGTACGTTTTTCTGCTTTGCTGAACACACCAATTGATTATAGAGTTCTATTTAAGCATTTGCTACTTTGTCCATTACTAAAAAAACAAAAAGTTTTGCCTTTAAATCAGCTTTTCTTGATCTTTTTAACATGTAGGATCCCTTGAAACCATTTTTAGGTCTCAGGGAACTCCTGTCCAAAAATTATTACATCTACAGCAACACAATAGATTAAACTGGTGGTAAATGGGAAGATTGCCCCTTACATTGGTGATAAGTGGGAAGAATATTCCTTGCATTGGTGATCAGTGGGAAGAATGCTCCATACATTGGTGGTCAGTGGGAAGAATGATCCTTACATTAGTGGTCAGTGGAAAGAATGCTCCTTACATTGGCGATCAGAAGGAAGAATGCTCCTTACATTAGTGGTCAGTGGAAAGAATGCTCCTTACATTAGTGATCAGTGGGAAGAATGCTTCTTAGATTCGTGGTCAGTTGGAAGAATGCTCTTTACACTGGTGATCAGTGGGAAGAATGCTTCTTACATTGGTGATCAGTGGGAAGAATGTACCTTACATTGGTGATCAGTGGGAAGAATGCTTCTTACATTGGTGATAAGTGGGAAGAATGCTCCTTACATTGGTGATCAGTGGGAAGAATGATTCTTACATTGGTGGTCAGTGGGAAGAATGCTCCTTACATTGGCGATCAGTAGGAAGAATGCTCCTTACATTAGTGGTCAGTGGAAAGAATGCTCCTTACATTAGTGATCAGTGGGAAGAATGCTTCTTAGATTCGTGGTCAGTTGGAAGAATGCTCTTTACACTGGTGATCAGTGGGAAGAATGCTTCTTACATTGGTGATCAGTGGGAAGAATGTACCTTACATTGGTGATCAGTGGGAAGAATGCTCCTTACATTGGTGATCAGTGGGAAGAATGCTCCTTACATTGGTGATCAGTGGGAAGAATGCTCCTTACATTGGTAATCAGTGGGAAGAATGCTCCTTACATTGGTGATCAGTGGGAAGAATATTCCTTACATTGGTGATCGGTGGGAAGAATGCTCCTTACATTGGTGATCAGTGGGAAGAATGCTCCTTACATTGGTGGTCAGTGGGAAGAAGGAGGAAGACACACCAAAGGAGCTATCTCAGAGAACCAGCATTTTTCAAGCCTGGGCCTTGCCTGATAGCTTGGTCCAGGAATAATGCCTGATCCTGGGGGAGGCCCTAAGAGGGATTCCCCTGATAATACGGGGCCTAGTGAGGAGGAGGTGAAGGATCTGACTGTGGGTTCAAGCCCTGCTGAGAATATGGATGGCTACAGACAGAAGATCATTGATAGTTTTCGGGCGATTGGAAGAGCTGAGGAGAAAATTAAAAGTTTAAAAGCTGAACATAAAAACTTCAGGGACAAATATTGCCAGGCCTGGAGTAAGAATCGTTTGGCCATGAATCCTGAGTTACAGCAGATGGAGGAGAAGGTAAAGAAACAATCTTTATTATTGGAAAAGTTGAAAGAAATAAGTGGAGCTTTTGTCGATCAGCAGCTGCAGGTAACAAACAACCCGGGTTCATCTGCCTCTGCACCTCTCCCTCCATGTCAGGCCTGGGAATCACCAGCGGCAACCAGCCAGGAGATTGAGAGAAAATGGCACCCTGACCTTCATCCAGCAGTTGGAGACAGGTCTGTTGTTTCAGATGATCAATCAGAAGTCCCTGAGGATGAGCAGAGGAGGTACAGACCAGCAAAGCCAGTACTGGTGGAGTACGCCATGCTGCCTTCCACTTCCAACATGTCTGCTCCACCGGATGTGGTGGTTAGTGTCCCAGCTGAGGGGCAGAAAGAGAAGGAGCTCTGCACACAGCTGCCTGTGGAACTTTCTGCTGTGGAGAAACCCTCTGCAGACATGGAGGGAAAACCCCTGACAGAGGTGTCATCAGACCATCAGAGGAATGTGGGTGGATCTGCATCATACACCCCGGACATGGATTTTGTTGCTTCTCCTGAGACCTGTAGTTCTACAAGCAAGATGGCTGCCAGCTCCAAAAAGAGCTCCCTAAATATTGTATTAGACCTTATTAAATCACTCTTTGATTTAATTGTAGTTACAAAGTGTGCAAAGGATAGGATAGTGCTCATAGTGAAATCAGTTCACTCTGCCATTTATCCTATTTTCCTTAAGCGGGATTCCGGCCAGCTAAAAAAAAAATGTTAAAGTAAGCAGCTACAAACACTGTAGCTGCTGACTTTAAATAAGTAGACTTACCTGTCCTGGGTGCCCCTGGTATCGGCCGCCCGAGGCCGAACCGTCCCTCGGCTCTCGGGTCCCGGCACCGCCATCCTATGTAAGGGAAACAGGCAGTGGAGCCTTGCGGCTTCACTGCCAGTTTCCTACTGCGCACGCACGAGCGGCGCGGCTCACTGTGAATGGCCCCGTGGTGTTCTGGGAACACACACAGTTCTCAGAAGACAATGGGGCCGCTCACCGAGGAGAAGAATACGCCGCAGAATAGGAAGAGGCAGATTAGGAAGACTGCCTAGCAACAAGGGTTTAGGTAAGTATAAAATTTTTTTTTTTTCAAAGGTTTTTTTTTTAATTTTTTTAGGAATTTTGGTGGCATTTTTTTTTTAACGGGTGGCCCTCCGCTTTAGCACACTATTAGCAAGTGAATTTAACCACTTCACATCTGTATAATATCTTTGTAAGCTAAACCTGTTGACTGTCTCGTTATGTTGACTTGACAGTACAACTATTGTAGTGTTCGACTTCACGTTAAGCAAATACAGTAAACAAAGTTCTTGTTTAAGTGATTTTGCATGAGTGTTGTTTTTCTTATGCATTATCAGCCAAGTGGAGATTGGAGACCAAAAAGGTAAAGAAAGGTATATTACATTGTATATGGTGAAATTGTCTTTAGAGTTTTTACCGCACACTATTACACCTCAGCTGTGTCAGGGGGACAGAGGAAACAATAAAAGGGTAACAAAAGCACAGTACAGGCCCAAATTTAAATCAGGGGTTTTTGCTACAGAAGTCTCCTGCAATGATTCACCTGTTAATGTGTTATGCCGCGTACAAACTAGCGGACTTTACGGCATACTTGGTTCGGCGGACCGGAGTCCGTCGGACAATTCGATCGTGTGTGGGCTCCAGCTGACTTTTTTCACCCAAAAGTTCGACGGACCTAGAAATAAAACATGTTTCAAATCTTTTCGACGGAGTCCGGTCGAAAAGTCCACTCGTCTGTATGCTAGTCTGATGGAAAAAAAAAAATACTAGTGGTTACGTAACGGGTGACCCCGCCCCCCTCTGACGTCACGGGGAATGCCACAGGGAAGTCCCCGTCAAGTCCCCGTGCATCAGAGGGGGGCGGGGTC
The DNA here is from genome assembly GCA_037952925.1 of Lithobates clamitans. Classification (NCBI taxonomy): domain Eukaryota; kingdom Metazoa; phylum Chordata; class Amphibia; order Anura; family Ranidae; genus Lithobates; species Lithobates clamitans. The sequence continues at coordinate 705,274 of JBBGZY010000083.1, read as the reverse complement.
ACCGGGTGGCCCAGCCCCCCGTTATTTAAGAACCGTCAGAAGAGGAGAAGCATCACACAGCGGGAGCCTCCCATCAAGCCATCATGTATGCGGAGCAGCCTGAGGAGAAGAAGGGAAGAAGATGCCGGACGAGAACACTGGAGGAAGAACCAGAAGAACCAGAAGAAGAAGAAGATGGAGGAAGAAACTGAAGGAAGATAGAAGATAGAAGAAAGAAGAAGCATTTAAATAAAGGAATTGTCAAAAACTGTCTGGGGGTCCCCTTGTTAAAGGGGTCTTCCAGATTCCGATAAGCCCCCCGCCCGCAGACCCCCACAACTACCGGGCAAGGGTTGTGGGGATGAGGCCCTTGTCCCCATCAACATGGGGACAAGGTGTTTTGGGGGCTACCCCAAAGCACCCTCCCAATGTTGAGGGCATGTGGCCTGGTACAGTTCAGGAGGGGGGGCGCTCTCTCTCGTCCCCCCCTCTTTTCCTGCGGCCTGCCAGGTTGCGTTCTCGGATAAGGGTCTGGTATGAATTTTTGGGGGGACCCCACGCCATTTTTTTTTACATTTTGGCACGGGGTTCCCCTTAAAATCCATACCAGACCTGAAGGGTCTGGTATAGATTTTGAGGGGGACCCCACGCCATTTTTAAAAAAAATTTTGGCCGGGGTTCCCCTTAATATCCATACCAGACCTGAAGGGCCTGGTATGGAATTTAGGGGGACCCCTACGTCATTTTTTTTTAAATTTTGGTTCGGGGTTCCCCTGTGGGGAATTCCCATGCCGTTTTTATCAATGAATTTTTATGTGTATTGTCGGACCGGCAATTCATTAATAGCCGTGAGTAGTTTTATATGACTTTTTTTCCTTTGAAATGTCATTTTGCTGTCAGACTGTTCTAAAAACGGGAAACGCGCCCCTTTACAGGCATACTATAGACACCCCCCAGGTACGAAATTTAAAGGAATATTACACTTTTATTGTTTCACTTTAAGCATTATTAAAATCACTGCTCCCGAAAAAACTGCCATTTTTAAAACTTTTTTTGCATTCATCAATGTCCCCTGGGGCAGGATCCAGGTCCCCAAACACTTTTTATGACAATACCATGCATATAAGCCTTTAAAATTAGCACTTTTGATTTCTCCCATAGACTTTTAAAGGGTGTTTTCCGCGGCTTTCGAATTTGCCGCGAACACCCCAAATTGTTTGCTGTTCGGTGAACTGGCGAACAGCCGATGTTTGAGTCGAACATGAGTTTGACTCAAACTCGAAGCTCATCCCTTTTCCTGGTTAAGGAATGGCTACATCTCCAATCCCTATACTTTGCATAAGTCAGCCCCCTTTAATGCAAATCCTTGTCCCAGACTATTTTGAGCAGGAAACTTAACCTTGTAAGTAGATTACATTTTCAGGGAAATTAAGTATACATGATGGACTGGCCATGGCCCCTCATTGCATATTCAAACATGGGATCCTTTCAAGTGAGTATGTGTAGAACAATGAGGTTTGGGTTCCATTGTTTGTATACACAAACTTAGGCACTGAATTGTCTGTCTAACAGACACTTCTGTGAAGCTATGTTGCACGCCCTCCATAGATACAAGCTAAATGAAATATATTCATAATTACAATGTTTTACAGCTATTAATGAAGATTTCACATAAACTCATAAGGCAACAGGTGTATAAAATGGTGGGGAGGGCTCTAGGCATGAGTTATGCGGAGTGGGTGTATGGCGCATTCATGATTTACTTGGATTTTGATTTGGATACACTTTTTCTAGTTAGTATAGTTGTCCGTTACTTCACGTGGAATACACAGTGCAATATTACCCTGTGAAAGAAAGTCCTCTCTGTTGAGGTGGTGGTGCACGATATTCTGGGTGAGGTTGGGAACATTTGGGGTCTTGAGAAGGGCAGGGAGCCTCCGGCGGTCTTAAGGGCGTGGAGGAATATCAGACCTGCCATTGGTGAACTGTCCATCTCTGGGTGAGGAGCTCTTTTCTTATACTATTCTTTTCACTTCCTTAGCTTTTGTAGGTTAGTATGTTCTTTTTGAATAAGGGCTGCATGCATAAGGGGGGCGGGTTTGTTTCTTGACCTCGCAGGTTTGATGTCTGGTGTAGTGGTGTGAGTAGTAGTAAGATTATCCCCAATAATGACATGTTCATGATGAGAGTTTTGTTTTTGCTGTAAAGTCATTTATTGTTTGAGAGCAGATTTGCTATATTTATTTTCATTTCTATGTAAATATGTATATATTTCTGTATATTATATATAGTGATTTTATGCTTATTGATTGCAAGACTTTTAATAAAGAAAAATTGGGAAGAATGCTCCTTACATTGGTGATCAGTAGGAAGAATGTTCCTTACATTGGTGGTCAGTGGGAAGACTGTTCCTTACATTGGTGATCAGTGGGAGGAATGCTCCTTACATTGGTGGTCAGTGAGAAGAATGCTCCTTACATTGGTGATCAGTAGGAAGAATGTTCCTTACATTGGTGATCAGTAGGAAGAATGCTCCTTACATTGGTGGTCAGTGGGAAGGATGTTCCTTACATTGGTGATCAGTGGGAAGAATGCCCCCTACATTGGTAATCAGTGGGAAGAATGCCCCTTAGATCAGTGGTCAGTAGAAAGAATGCTCCCCTTACAGATAGCTAAAAAGATAATTGGTATCATATTACTTATCTGAGAGGCGTAAATTGCTCATTGCTAAAGGAACCCCTAGCAACCTCTGGAAGAAACCTAGGGTTCCACAAAACTGGTTGAGAAAGACTACTTTAGATATCTTAGTAATTGTGTTAATTGGTGGCCATACAGTATGTAGTCATTAGTGCCCTGCACAAATTGGTGCATTGGCTTACAAATTTATGTATTGTTTGAAAATTTATTTAATGGAATTACTATTTTAAAATATTTACTGGGCTTTTTCTCTATTAAAACAGGTCCTTCAACCTCCATAAGCATGTTCTGGCTGGGCACCTGTACAAGATCTTTGTTCTAAACACAAAAACTCCAATGGAAAATGTCTCCACCAGCTTCATTCTTCTGGGACTTTCTGAGATGGAAGGGCTGCGATATGTGTACTGCACTTTTTCTTTTCTTGTCTATCTATTCATATTGGGTATGAGTTTTATGGTCATTTTTGTGGTCATGACCGAACCAAGTCTACACGAACCAATGTACATTCTTATCTGTAACTTGGTTCTCAATGGGATATTCGGGAGTTCCTCCTTCTTCCCAAAGTTGCTGATAGACTTGTTCACGTCTTCAAAGAACATCTCCCGTGATGCCTGTTTTATCCAATTTGCTTGTATCACCATTTTTGCCTATTTTGAAATAGGCACATTTGCCATCATGGCATATGATCGGTACCTGGCTGTCTGCCACCCATTGAGATATATCACCTTGATGACCAATGATATGGTCTTAAAGTTTATCTTTGGATGCTTAGCGTTCTCAGTGATGGCCGTCTCAATTGGTGTATTTCTTACAGATCAGCTTCATTTTTGTGGAACACGTATTCAAAATATCTTCTGTGATAAGATGTCACTGTTGGTTTTGTCCTGTGCAGATTCGACAATGAATAAAGTCCACGGAGAAGCAGTTTGGAGTGTTTACCTGTCCTTGACAGTATCAGTTATAATTTTTTCCTACATTAATATATTTTTAATTTGTCTCAAGCTCTCAAAAGAGTCCCGCAAGAAAGCCATTCACACCGTGATGACCCATTTACTAGGCTTCTCTGTATTTATAATGGGAGTCTTGTTTGTCTTTATGCGCTATAGGCTAAACGGTATTAATCTCCCTATCACCGCACACAGTCTGATCTCTGTAATTGGTCTTGTTACCCCTCCACTCTTTAACCCTCTTATATATGGAATACGGACAAAAGCTCTGAAGATTAAGATGATCCAAAAACTGCAGAAATTAAATTTGTTAATGACTTTTCGGTATAATATTTCCAGCCATAAATGTCATGTAAAAACTTTATTGTTATGAAACTTGATGTTGATCCAGATTTGGACTTGAAGATTACTGTAAAATTAGATTTCTTTTGAAAATTAAGCAGTAGTTAAGAGTTCTACAGCCATCAATCCCAGAATTAGAACAGAGTAAATAACGTTTATTGGATAAGCAAATTAAACTGAAAAAGTTTTGAAACAGCTCAGGCCTCAAGCATTGAACAGTACACAAAAATAATTATACTTTATACACACCAAATCAGACAATAAAATCATTATCACTTTTGTTAGAGATGAAGACCACAAATGCTACATGTTATGGTAATCTTGCTCGGGGGGGGACTTAGGACTGGTCAGTATCAGCTCGTTGTTGGGAAAAAAGGTCGTAAGTTAGCAGAGGAGCCCTGCTAACATTACGAGATGAGTTATCACAGAGTCAGTGGACTGCAAAATGGAATCATTTATTGAACACCAAGTAAGGCGTTTCATGGCTAGATGCCACTTCTTCAGAGAAATGCTGTGGTGACAACTTTGTCAGAGCTGAGGGCATGTGGAAAATGTTTCCTACAGTCTGAACATTCCATATGCTCTCAGCTCTGACAAACATGTCACCACACCATTTGTCTGAAGAGCAGACAATTAGCCCCAAAACACATTATTTGCTGTTCAATAAATGATTCCTTATTTCCTCTCTCAACTGCCTCAATTTTGGACACTGTTCATGTCAATGAATGATGAGGAATTACTTCATGTCCAAAGCAAGGCTTGACTATTGTTCACATGGAGGAAATACAACAATATCCAAAGCGAGTCTTTGTTATTATCCATATAAAAGCCGCGATGACCCAGTATGGTGTCCATGCCCTGGAGCAAGTCAGGCGTGACAAAACACATAGGGCGGAGCCTGCTGTGATGTCATCGTGCTACCGGACGTTTATGTGCAACCATTTTGGTTACTGGCCGGATTTGATGTATTGAATGCTTAACCATTCTGCTTTAAATGTGAGTGCCTTTTGTTATATTATTACATTGGTACACACTATGTGGCACTTCTTTTGACATATTTACCAATGATTCCGTGATTGAGAGTGTTCAGAGTTACTTTCCTATGACGAGTGACACCGTCCTATTACCCAGAGAGGATCCAGGTTTACTCTTTCAAAATCTTTTATTGGTTTTTTACAAAAACAAGAGAATAAAATAAAATACAGGATTTGTAAACACATATCGTGTAACATCAGCTAATAAATAAGATACGCCTGCTGGGGCTAGAGAACTAGCATTGTAAAGACACAGTGGGAATGTCTGATTATTGCGTATAGGATTAAATGCCTGAAACAATGTAACTGGTATAAATATAGTAAGTGACCACTAAGAGGTTTGGCCGTTGACTAGAGAGGGACTAGGAGATCCCACCGGCACCCCTATAGGGATCATGCTGTGCACAGTAGGAGCCCCCACCCTCCCTTTACCAGCGATTGACTTTAGGCCCTAGGGTCCAAAGGATCGTTACAAAATAATTGCTGGATATTATAACCTCTCAGGGAGAACCATTAAACGAAAAACAGGTATTTGTCCCAATATGAAGGATCTCTGATCAGAAAATACAATACATCAATTACAGGATGATCTGTCCTAGTCTTCCCCAACAGATGAACACAATCGACGAGAACTAAAACTAGAATAGTAGAAGAGAAAAAGAGGAAGGGGGGAAAGTGAGAAAGGAAGGTTAGCCGGCCGTCTGGAGGGGCCCCCGCCACACAATTTGTCCCCTTTTAATTTTGGGGTAGGACTCCGGGTATGAGAGAGATGCCGACGAACTGTGCCCAAGGCTCCCATATAGCTTCAAATTGTGTTTTTTTGTCATCTAAGATGCTGGCCAATTTCTCCTGGGCCATAATCCATGAGATTTTGTGAATTGCCGCTTTCACCAAGACTTTGGGCTGTTTCCAAGCCTTAGCAATGGTGAGTTTTGCACCTAGGAGGATGAAGTGTATCAGTTTACGTGAGCTCTTCGGAGTCCTGGGCAAGTTGTCATTGAGAAGAGCTATGGTCGGGGATTTCGGGATTTGGATCTGTGTTGTTTTCCGTATCAGGGAGAATATCTTATCCCAGAAGGGCCTGAGTCTAGGGCATTCCCACCAGACATGAGCCATTGAGCCCAAGAGCTGACACCCTCGAAAACACTTGGGGTCAGCTGTTGGGAACATTCTGGAAAGCTTGGCAGGAGTAAGGTACCATCTTGTCATAACCTTAACACTTCCTTCAATTAAGGAAATGTTTTTAATACCTTTAAAGGCTCTGTCAAAGGAGCATCTCCATTTAGAGGCTTCCCATTCGAAAGCTAGATCCCTTTTCCAGTCAAGCATATAGGGGGTCTTTTGGGGGTGAAGGGCTAGTGACTGGTAGATGACGGAAATCCCTCCCCTCTGTTCCAAAGAGCGACCACACCATAGTTCATATGGCGTAAAGGCGGTGTGTGAGGGGACACCTCCTCTCCAACGTTGGCAGAGGAAATGTCTTATTTGGTGGAATCTGAAACGCTCAGAGTTCGGAATTTCTAGAAGCCTTACACCTTGCTCCAAGGAGATAGGACCCTCATTTGTGAAAAAGTGTCCGATTCGGTACAGTCCCCTGTCCAACCACCAGCGAAAAGCCTTAATATCCAACCCAGGGGGAAAATCAGGGTTATTGAAGATGTGTGCTAAAGGAAGACATCTTGAGATTAGGGCCAAATTTTTCCTTAGGTTATCCCCTAAGTGAAATGATTGAGATAAAGATGGGGAAAGAATTGGGGGTCTCTGTTTGTGAGGAGTCCAGAGGAGATAGTCCAGGGTGTATGTGGGGACTGCCTATCTCTCTATCTGAATCCAATCTGGCTTCTCTGCCTTGGAGTAAACCGTGGATAATTGGGCCAGCCTAGCTGCTTGAAAGTACCAGAAGAGCTGAGGAGCCCCCAAGCCACCCTGATCTCTTGGAAGGAATAGGGTTTTTTGTTGAAATCTATGTCCTCTCCCCCCCCCCAGATGAATTTGGTGATCTTCTTTTGAAAATTGGATAGGTGTTCTTTGTTTATATTTATCGGAATGGCCCTGAAAAAGGATCCAGGTTTAAAGACTAACCCTGCCTTTGGGGTAAATGTACTGTTTGACCTTTCCGTCATAAGGAGGTTATGGCTATCTGGTAAGCCTCTTTGGATGCACTTGGGTGGAGGAGTTTCATGTCATCTCTTTTCAAGCACTATTTTCAACTTTTTTGCTTTTTTTTCTTTCTAACTTTAACTTTATTTTTGGATTGGACTTATGAACTGTTTATCACTTGAATAAAGTTTATGATGTTTTTCAATTTATCTAGGGTTAGCGCAGCATGTTTTAGCTTTTAGATTTAGCAAACAGTTTGTAAATCCAGAATAATATGAATAAATGATGATGTATTTGTGTCCACTAATAATGATTTTAGTGTATTTTTAGCAAAAAAAATTGGGGTGGGGGCCCTGTCAGGTAGGCTGTACAGGGCCCCGTAATTTCTAACAGCACCCCTGAGTGCACAGATTTGTTACTGGTTGTTAGGACGCTGGCAGGTGTCAGCCCCTTAACAACTAACTTCTATTACAGCATAAGCAGATAATGAATTGACATTTTAATTATTGCATGTGACGTTTGATTAAAAAGAGTCACATGATCCAAATATTGCATGCAATATTGCTTTGTGTATTGAGCCCTCAGTCTCCTACAAAGGTTACAAAAAGGTCAAAGGTCAAAAAACAAAATAGGATACTTACTAACTTCCCACACTTACCGATCATTGTGGCAAGAGATTGATTACTTGAATATCCCACGCCCCTGGTGTCTAGGAGGAAAAGGTTGTGTAATTATGTTTCACCTATAGCACTGCCTACAATGGAAACGGGGTATTAAGCTTAATATGTTTAAATACACTATATTGTCAAAAGTATTGTGACGCCTGCCTTTACATGCATATTGAACATTAATGGCATCCCAGTCTTAGTCCGTAGGGTTCAATATTGAGTTGGCCCACCCTTTGCAGCTGTAACAGCTTCAACTCTTCTGTGAAGGCTGTCCACAAGGAGTTTAGGAGTGTGTCTATAGGAATGTTTGACCATTCTTCCAGAAGTGCATTTGTGAGGTCAGACACTGATGTTGGACGAAAAGGCCTGGCTCGCAGTCTTCACTCTAATTCATCCCAAAGGTGTTCTATTGGGTTGAGGTGCAGACCAGTCAAGTTCCACCACCCCAAACTCGCTCATCCATGCCTTCATTCACCTTTAAAAAAAAAAAGCGTTGTGGGCCCCCCAAAATCCATACCAGACCCTTATCCCAGCATGCAGCTCGGTAGGTCAGGAAAGGGAGCGAGCAGCGCCCCCCCCTCCTGAACCATACCAGACCACATGCCATCAACATGGGGGGGTAGGTGCTTTGGGGCAGGGGGCTCTGTGTTCCCCACCCCCAAAGCACCTTGTTCCCATGTTGATGGGGACAAGGGCTTCTTCCTGACAACCCTGGTGGTGGTTGTAGGGGTCTGCAGGCAGGGGGCCCCTAGATCCCAGCCCCCCCTATGTGAATGAGTATGGGGTACATTGGACCCCTACTCATTCACCCAAAAAAGGGTCAGAAATAAACAAAAACAGTACACAGGTTTTTGACAAAGTCCTTTATTAAAAATGAAGAATGTCCCCCATCGCAGCTCCAACGTGTCTTCTTCCTTCAGTGAGGTCTTCTTCCTCCGGTTCTTCTCCCTCCACTGATGTCTTCTTCCTCTGGTTCTTCCTCCGGTTCCTCTCCCTCTGCTGATGTCTTCTCCCGATGCTCCAGTGTGTGCCATTTCTTATATAGCCATGGGGCGTGGCCATCTAGTGACATAATCCGAAGACTCTGCCCCCTGTGACTCCCCTCCCTTTTCTGACCCGCCGGGCTGCATGTTCGGATAAGGGTCTGGTATGGATTATGGGGGTGTGGGGGGCCACTTGTTTTTCTTTTTTAATTTTGGCATTGGGGTTCCCCTCAAAATACATACCGGACCGAAAGGACTGGTATGGACTTGGGGGGGGACGCCATTTTTGTTTTGTTTTTTTAATTGCCGTGGAGTTCCTCCCTCAGGATTCATACAAGACTCAAAGGGCCTGGTGTGGTCTGATCAAAGTCAGTTCACGTTCAAGTCCCATAGAAGTTGGACGTGAAGTCGCATGGCACAGTTGGATCAGAAGTCATTTGACTTCCATGTCGGAACAGTGTGAACCCAGCCTTAATCTATATACAGAAGGATAAGGACTTATTAGAAAACATAAGCCAATATCAGGACATCTATCAAATTTAAAGATCGAATGCTTTCTGCTGAGATGCCTCCCAAGACACATCAAAAGCTGGAGAAGGCCATCCACATTGGCTGTCCACAAAGGAATAAAGTAAGAGGAGCAACAAACTGAGCAAAGTGTTTATTTAATATATCACTGGATAGCGAATGAGACCAAAAAATGATTGACGTTCTCACACAGGCTTCAGAATGTCCCAGTGAGTCAAAGCAGCCAATTTATCCAGATCTGGGGTATACCTTTAGCATCAATGACATGTCCAAGATATTTAAATTGCATACAAGCTAATACAGTCCATACTTGAGATTTAGCCTAAACTTGGCCAGCCTTTGAAAGATCCATCAAGGTGCTGCAGATGTCCGTCAATATTTTTGAAAATAACACATTGTCCTTTTCTGAGCAGCACTTTATAAGATTTAGAAAAATGCTGGAGTTGTTCATAGCCTAAAGCCTAGTACACACAGGCTGAATGTCAGACGGCATCTGCCGACATTCAATAAAAACCGGCTGACATTCGGCCCGTGTGCAGCTGGCGGCAGTTTGGCCGGCCCACGTCAAAGGGGCATATCCAAAAAAGGCTTGTCAATCAGCTGCTGAACAGCGCTCTCAGCCAATGACTGAGAGCACGGACCGGTGCGTTCTGGTGAGGGGTCCGTTCCCCTGTCAGAACACAATAGCTCAGCAGGGGAGATCACTGTACTAACATTGGATTGTTAGTACAGCGGCTCCTCCCAAGCTCTTCAGTTTTATTTCATGCAGCCCGCTGGGTGGAATAAAAAGAAAAAACTCACAGTGTGTACCAGGCTAGGCTTTAAAGACACAAGGTTAATTCAAAGAGCCCCAAGAGAATAATAAACTGGGATGGTTATCCTTCTTGAAAAGAACCTATCAATACTCACATCTAAATTGATGTCGGAAAATACAGTGGGCTTGACCCAACAGTATTGAGGATTTCTCTATACAAGGTAGAAATATGGTTCCTAATTACAGCAAAGCCATTGTTATCTTTATTGGTAAAAAAAAAATAGATGCTTTTCCAATCCATAGCTAAAAAGTCTTTCAAACTGAAATCCTAAGCACCTTCTCTTTATTGTACAGGTTTTATATACAGTGGGTATAGAAAAGAATCCAGCTGTATTTACTGAGTGCAACTTTCAGCATTCAAGTGTTAGATATAACACTTACATGTCAGAAAATAATAAAAAATAAAAAATAAAAAACAGAATCATTGAGCTTGAAAAAGGATCACTCCCTTGTGTCAGTATTTTTGGACCACCTTTTGCATTAATTACAGCCTTTAGTCTGTTGGGATTTGTCTCTACTAGCTTTGCACATCTAGACTTTGCAATATTTGCCCACTTTTCTTTGCAGAACTGCTCCAGTTCAGTTAGATTTGATGGTCACTGTTTGTGGACTGCCGTCTTCAAGTCATTCCACAGGTTTTCATTGGGCCCTGACTAGACCATGCAAGGCCATTCACCTTTTTAACCTTCAACCACTGTGTGGTCATTTTTGCTGTGTGCTTTGGGTCATTGTCATGTTGGAAGGTAAACCTTCTTCCCATTAACAACTTTTTAACAGAAGGCAGCAGATATTCCTCAAGAAAGTAGGGTATTTTGCCCCATCCATTTTTCTTTCTATCCTGACAAGTGCTCCAGTCCCTTCTGCAGAGAAACATCCCCATAACAGGATATTACCACCCCCACCCCCCACCCCATAACCGGATATTACCACCTCCCATAACAGGATATTACCACCTCCATGCTTTACTGTAGGAATGGTGTTATTTGGATGGTGAGCTGTATTGGATTTTCACCAGACCTATCATTTGGTGTTGAGAGCAAACAAATTAAATTTTAATCTCTGCAGCAGGGACTGGAGCACTGGTCAGGATAGAAGGAAAAATGGATGGGGCAAAATACCATATAATTATTGACGAAAATCTGGTGCCCTCTGAAATCTGATGGAAAAATCTGTAGAATGACTTGAAGACTGCAGTCCACAAAAGGTCACCATCAAATTTAACTGAACTTAAACAGTTCTGCAAAGAAGAGCGGGCAAATATTGCAAAGTCTAGATGTGCAATCTTAGTAGAGGCAAATCCCAACAGACTAAACTCTGAAATTAAAGTAAAAGGGGGTTCAAAAAAATACTGAAATAAGGGGGGGGGGGGGTGATCCTTTTTCCAACTGTAGCTCATTATATTCTTATTTAATAAGTAACTCTCTCCAAAGCCAAACCAAGGTTCCAAGCTCTGGAGCTGCAACTCATCAACTTTGACATACAGAGGAAACAGTAGCAGCCTCAGCTTTCGGAGACTGTACACTTCCAGGGGGATTACATGGACCTAAGCAATGGGTCCAAAATTATTTTTTTCAGTAAGGCCCCTTTCACACTGGGACGGTGGGGGCGTCGGCGGTACAACAGCGCTATTTTTAGCGCTGCTGTACCGTCGTTCTTGCAGCTGTATTCGGCCGCTAGCGGTGTGGTTTTAACCCCCTGCTGGCGGCCGAAAAAGGGTTAAAATCACTCTTACAGCGCGGCTATAGCCGCGGTATTGCCGCGCTATAGCCACGCTGTCCCATTGATTTCAATGGGCAGGAGCGGTTTAGGAGCGGTGAATACACCGCTCCTTCACCGCTCCAAAGAAGCGGTTTGCAGGACTTTTTTCACCGTCCTGTCAGCGCACCGCTTCAGTGTGAAAGCCCTCGGGCTTTCACACTGAACAAACAGCGGAGGCTGTTTAGGGGCGGTTTGCAGGCGGTATTTTTAGCGCAATACAGCCTGCAAACCGCCCCAGTGTGAAAGGGGTCTAAAGGAGAAATTCTCTTTAGTTCACTGAAAAGCTTAGGTGAAATTTTCTTGAAAAATAAAATCTCCTCTTTTTTTAATTCACTTAGACTAGGTTCACACATGTCTGGTGTAAATTCCCCCTCCGTATTCACTGCAAATTTCCTAAGCAGTTGTTCAGCGGTTTATCTGCGATTTTAGATGCGGTTCTGATGCTAATTTATGGAGGCGGCGGCCGCCGGTGTCTTTAACATTAGCTGGTTGTTAAGGAGCGAGCCAGGAAGCCAGCCGCCACGCACGGATGACTGATCGTAAGAATGTAAAAAAATAAACATTGCCGGCAATAAAAATTCATGAAAAAGATGGCGTAGGGGTCCCCCCTCAATCCATACCAGGCCCTTTAAGGAATTGTCAAAAACTGTGTGTGTTTTTATTTCTTTTTGACACTTTTTTGGTGAATGAGTAGGGGTAAAACGTACTCCAGGCTCATTCACATAGTGGGGGGACGGGATATGGGGGCTTTCCGATTCCGATAAGCCCCCTACCTGCAGACCCCGACAACTATCGCCCAGGGTTGTGGGGAAGAGGCCTTTGTTCCCATCAACATGGTGACAAGGTGATTTGGGGTGGAGGGGAAGCAACCCCCCCTCATGTTGAAGGCATGTGGCCTGGTATGGTTCAGGAGGGGGGGCGCTCGATCGTACCCCCCTTTCCTGGCCTGCAAAGCTGCATGCTCGGATAAGGGTTTGGTATGGATTGAGGGGGGGGGGGCGTCGTTTTTGCAACCCAGGACGTTGTTAAGTAATCTCACCCACAATTCCTTTTAATTTCTCTGTTGTCTTGTTGTCTCTTTGTTATATCTTATTTTTTGTAAATATTTTATTTGGCACCATTGTTTACCCTTTCATTATTAAACTATGCTTTGAAAAGTCTCTAGTGCCTTAACGCAACTCAAAGAATCCCTGTCTCTTGAAGAGTGCTACTGTAATATAAATCTCTGAATACGTCTGTCTGTGGTGACTGTGTGTGTACAGACGTTTATTTGTCCTAATTGTATTGCTAATCTTGTGAAAGTTCTGACTCTTTCAGTAAAAGTCAGTGGTGGCAGTTTAAAGGGCTACTGTAACTGCTTAGTTAACTTAACCCAGTGACAATCGCTCTCAGGCTGCAGGCACCTAGATTGTGGTCCCGCGAGCTGGAGAATCTTTGTGCAGGGTGCAGCTGAGAGTGTCCTATCAGTGACAGTGTGGTGTGAGCAGTGGCGCTGCCATGGGGGTGCGAAGGAGGTTGGCGGACCTGATGACACCAGGAAGCAGTTCCAGTGGGTGCCATCCAGTCCCCCCTTCCTCCAGTAAAGGGGGCTCTTTTCCTCAGCTCAGTCCGCCCAATGAACACAAGTGGCGCTGTGACAGGGGAGAGAGGCGAGTTGCGGGGCTGTCAGTGTATCTGCCCCGCTCGCCCCCTCCTTTCTCCTGTCAGCAGTGAAGAAGAGAGAGTGGATCTCACCTGGTTTGTCGCTTAGCTTGTTGCCCGGTCTTTTTCCCACAGAGGAGCCAATCAGAAGAGACTAGGGTCTAGGGGAGCATCATGGGACATGTAGTCCCAGAAGATTGACGGCTCCATTGTTGTGCACAGGCAGCAGACTTCAGCCCCCAGCATACACTCTTCTGGGGGAGAGAGAGAGCCTGGAACCCAGGAAGAAGCTGAGGGAGGGAGTGAGTGCTACAGGAGACAGGAAAAAGAGAGGACTGTGCTGGTTAAAGCCAGAGAGGAAGCCATGCTTTACCCGTGCCACCAGAGAGGGAGCCATGCTGTATTCGTGCCACCAGAGAGGGAACCATGCTGAACCAGCACCACCAGAGAGGGAGCTACGCTGTACCAGTGTCACCAGAGAGTGAGCCATGCTGTACCCGCACCACCAGAGAGGGAGCTACGCTGTACCCATGTCACCAGAGAGGGAGCCATGCTTTACCTGCACCACCAGAGAGAAAGCCACGCTGTACCCGTGCCACCAGAGAGGGAGCCAACCTTTACCCGCTGTCAGGAACAGTGTCATTACTGGTTTCACCTGCTGGTGGCACTGTTACGCTCAGCACCAAAGGGTGTAGTTCTGGTGGCCCCCAGCGGGTGTCTCCTTGCCAGGACTACCAACCAGCTATCAAGCACACCTGTTGTGGGTCTGCTGGACTATATAAGCCCGCCCTTAACCAAAGCTCAAATGCTTCAGAATTCCTTCTGCTAGCCTTGTCCCTGCCTGAACCTGCCTTTGTTCCTGCTTTGTCCTGGACCCCGTTCCATGTATCCTGTCTTTGAGACCTGTTCCCTGTTACCTGCTCCCTTTTACGCCTTTACTTTGCTTGTGTATATATATTAGTTAGACAGTTAGTTAGGTGTTTTGGGGGTTTTCTGTGTCTTGCATTTATTTACTTGTTTATGGTTTGCTGTTTGGTTTGCACGTGTGTCCTTATCTTAAATTAACATACTTTTTTCACTTAATTGTTTGTTCCTAATTCCTTGGTGCAGCCCAACGATCTGATCACCTGTATTGGATGTCTGTGTGTGGCATCCCTGACACCCGCACCACCAGAGAGGGAGCCACTTTGTACCCACATCACCAGAGAGGGAGCCACGCCGCACCCATGCCACAGAGAGGGAGCCATGTTGTACCTGCATTACCAGAGAGGAAACCACTCTGTACCCGCACCACCAGAGAAGGAGCCATGCTGTACCCATGCCACCAGAGAGGGAGCCACGCTGTACCTATGTCACCAGAGGGGGAGCCACACTGTACCCATGCCACCAGAGAGGGAGCCACACTGTACCCATGCCACCAGAGAGGGAGCCGCACCGTACCCGTGGCAGCAGAGAGGGAATTATGCTGTACCCGCACCACCAGATAGGGAGCTACTCTGTACCTACACCACCAGAGAGGGAGCCATGCTGTACCTGTGCCATCAGAGAGGGGGGCACGCTGTACCCGTGCCACCAGAGAGGGAGCCATGCTGTACCCACATCACCAGAGAGAGAGCCACGCTGCCCAGCACCACCATAGAGAGAAAGACTGAGCCACTACCAGGGTAAAGGCATGCTACTCTACTGACCAGAGTTGGCCTGGGCAACCCAGAGTGAGCGAACGTCCAGCTGGAGGGATCACGGCTGCAGTTTCGCTGGGTCTGGTAAGGTGGCCTGTTGACTATTATCCATTACTGCTCCTAGGGACTAAGCTGTTAGGAAGTGCCTAACCTGCTATCTTCTAAGCCTTATTGACTGCTGTAATGCGCGCCAACAAGCTCCAACGCAGGGCTGCCCACACGAAAATAGGGGGGTGGGGGGGAGATACCATATTTTTCCGCACCAAGTGACACCAACCCTAATGATGCCACTGGGTGTGAGGTCGACCAGTCAGTTGTCACCAGTTGGTGAGAAGGGCAGCAGTCTGATACAGCGTTTGTCACACAGACATCTGTTCCTGATCCCCCCCCCAGACTAATTCGGACATCAATTGTATTACATCATTTTCAGATTCACATTTGTCATTCCTTGGCTACTGTAGACAAGGATGCAGCAATTTAGGCATGACCTGTGTTTTATTAGCTGCACTGGAGAGCAGGGGAGACATTGGGGGTCTAATAAACCCCTGACATCTCCATAAAGAGGGCCTGTCACCTGCCAATGCTATCACATAGGAGGCTTGTTAGTCCCCTTGTTAAAGTAGTAAATTAGATTTAAAAAATAAAATACAAGATAAAAATAGAGAAAAAAAATCTAAACATACTCCCTCTTCCCTGTACACACACCCCTATTCCCACCCCTGGGCATTCAGAACCTTTTCAAGGGACTGCAGGGCAGTCAACATTGATGTAAAGTGTATCGAAACTGTAAACACCCGTTGATCCTACCAGTTTCTATCCTCCAATCTCCTCCTGCTTTCCATGAGTACACTGGAATGTCCAAATTCCAAGCAGTGACCAGTGATTGCTGATTTGATGTTATGAATATGGTGGTGCACGGGAGCCTCGGCTGTCCCAGGTCTCTCTCTCCTCATGGGCTGAGACACAACAGTGGAAGCCATTGGCTCCCACTGCTGTCATTAACAGCCAGCAAGCCAATGAGAAGATAGCGGGTGCAGGGTCGAGCCACGGCTGTGTCTTATGGACACATAGAGCGAGGCTCGGGAGTGAGCATGTACCAGTGCCCCCATAGCAATTGCTATTGGAGGCACTGGTCAAGGGAGAGGAGCCAGGAGTGCGAGCAGGGGACCTGAGAAGAGGAGGACCGGGGCTGCTCTGTGCAAAACCATTACACAGAGCAGGTAAGTATAACATGCTTCTGATACTTGCCCCCATGTCAGAAATGATTGGTTCCTTGTATAGGCTATAGGGTTAACAGCTTGACCTTTGACTTCCAGATTTTCATTAATTTGGTTTTTTATTAATAGGGAGTATATGACCTTAACCATGACCTCCCCTGTCTCTACGACTTAGCCTGTAAAGGGTGAAACGTGGCAGAATGGGTGGCCTGTAGGCAGAGATTCTCAGTGTGTTTGTGCTGACTCGAGTTTGTTACAAGTGACGTCATCTGTGTGTGGCCAGTTGAGCCAAATAGGTTTGAACCACCTATCCAAGTTCCCGAGACGTTTGGCCGACATGGAGTCAGGTTTATTACACAGTTACATGGTTGCAGAGTAGGTGAGGTTGAAAAAAAGTCCATCAAGTCCAACCTATATGTGTGATTATATGTCAGTATTACATTGTATAACCCTGTATGTTGCGGACGTTCAGGTGCTTATCTAATAGTTTCTTGAAACTATCGATGCCCCCTGCTGAGACCACCGCCTGTGGAAGGGAATTCCACATCCTGGCTGCCTTTACAGAAAAGAACCCTCTACGTAGTTTATGGTTAAACCTCTTTTCTTCTAATTTTAATGAGTGGCCACGAGTCTTGTGAAACTCCCTTCCACAAAAAAAATGTTATCCCTGTTGTGGGGTCGCCAGTACGGTATTTGATAGTGCATGGTATTTGAAATTTCCGTAGCTGTTTCTCCACCTTGTCTGGGAGACATAAATTAAGCGATTGCCTCTTTTGATCCAGTCTGCAACCTAGGTCTAGGGTGGGATTTGTTTTTTTATTGCTTTGAGAGGTTGCTAAATTGTGATTCCAAGTCCACTACTTTAGTCAGACAGGGCTTCTTTCTTTGGGAGGCTTATAGTATGAATTGTATTATTGTACTCAAAACATTTTTTTCTCACACAAAAGAGGGGCACAAGTGTTTAAAAAATACTGGACTTGGTCTTAAAGACCACTGTCTTCCATGAATGGATAGCCT
This sequence comes from Lithobates clamitans, assembly GCA_037952925.1. NCBI lineage: Eukaryota > Metazoa > Chordata > Amphibia > Anura > Ranidae > Lithobates > Lithobates clamitans. The sequence goes on along the minus strand of JBBGZY010000083.1, from coordinate 687,870 downwards.
TTTGCAGCCTTCCAACCACCTTAAATGATGTTAACTCTCTATAAGGACTCCAATGCACTTTGTTTAAATTGCAAACGTTTTGCTCATCCCTATCGATTAGGGAATGTGTTTCATACATGAATTTATTCTGACATAAATCAAAACGACGTATGAACTTCTTACCTGACTATGCACACAGAGATGTAAGGTCCTTCGGGAGTGTAAGCCAAACTAGCTAATGAGAAGGAAATCCCCAATGCAGCTGTATTAAAATGAGCCAGTTGGACGTCTTCTTGCAGAGCGATGAGGAGCCTGAGAAGGTACACCATCAATCTCTGTTGGAAAAGAAGGGGATGATTTGAAGAACCTGCTACACAGTACTGTGCAAAAGTTTTAGACGGGTGTGAAGAAATGCTGTAAATTATAAATGCTTTCAAAAATATATATATATTTTTTTTATTTTGTATCAATTTACAAAATGCAAAGTGAGCGAAAATCTAAATTAAATCAATATTTGGTGTGACCAGACCACCTTCAAAACAACATCAATTCTTCTAGGTACAGTTGCACACAGTTTTTGAAGGAACTCGGCAGGTAGGTTGTTCCAAACATCTCAGACAACTAACCACAGATCTTCTGTAGATACACCAATCAAAATTAAAAGCCACGCTTACCCAATGAAATAGTGCAAATCAAAGACAAATTAGCTAAAACAAGAAACTGTATTCCATGTGAAAACATAAATGATCAAAATTAATTGATATTGTGCACAAACTAGTCTCTCTCGAAGGGGAATGTCGGTGGTGAATCATTTTGGCACTATAGAAGATCACAGCATTTAAAGCACAAGCACGGCTTTGAACATTTTTTTGAGCACTTTGAGAGAGACTAATTTGTGCACAATATCAATTTTTTGGATTAATTATGTTTTCACACGGATTATGGTTTTTATCATATTAATTATTGCTTTAGCTGACTTTGATTTGCCCTAATTCATTGGGTAAGCGCGGCTTTTATTTTTGATTGGTATGTTAATGTCAGCCATTATAGCAGCTGAGGCTACCCATATCTGCACTAGCATTATTGGCATTGCGCAGGTTTTATACTATATTATCTTTAAATTCTGTGTATGTCGGCTGCCTCAAATCCTTTTGTCTCTTCATGTAATACCAGACAGACTTGATGATGTTGAGATCAGGGCTCTGTGGGGGCCAAACCATCACATCTAGGACTGCTTTACGCTGAGGATAGTGACACTGGCTGCATGTTTGGGGCCGTCGTCCTGCTGAAAAATACATTTGGGGCCAACCAAAAGCCTCCCTGATGGTATGGCATGATGGATAAGTATCTGCCTGTATTTCTCAGAATTAAGAACATCATTGACCGGGCAACATTGAAGATTGTAGACACAGTGGGGTTGATTTACTAAAACTGGGGAGTGCAAAAAGTGGTTCAGCTGTGCATGGTAGGTTTGTTGTCAAAGCTTAATTGAACAAGCTGAAGTTAGAAGCTGATTGGCTAACATGCACAGCTGCACCAGATTTTGCACTCTTCAGTTTTAGTACAACAACCCCAGTGGTCAGCCAAGGAAACTTAATGCAACAGATGAAAGACACATCATGCTTACTCCCCTTCAAAGTAAATATTTGACAACCTGTATCAAATGCCTTGCTGAAATCAAGATATGCTATGTCCATAGCACCTCCCTGGTCCAAAACATTGGTAATATAGTCAGAAAGTTAAATCAGATTAGTCTGACATGATCTGCCCTCTGTAAAGCCATGCTGCGTTGCGTCCAACAAGTTGTGTGTTTTTTAAGTGATCAATGATCCTTCTTTTCAGAAGCGATTACATTGACTTGACTACAACCAATGATAAACTCACTGGCCTGTAATTGCCAGCTTCTACCTTGCTGCCCTTCTTCTGGATGGGTACAATATTAGCTGTCCACCAGTCATGGGGAACTTCTCCTGTTAGATAGATTAAAAAGATCTGTTAATGGTCCAACAAATATATCCCAAAGTTCTCTTAGAACTCTGGGATGAATACCATCAGGGCCATTGCTTTATTAAGATTTAACTGAGTCAGTTCCTCTGCTACCTCTGTCTCCAGACATCCTAGAAATGAACCATCATTACTGCAACCAATATGATTCCCCAACTTGTTATCGTTAGTGCAATTTATTTCTGAGAAGACTGAACAGAAATCATTGTTTAAATGGTTTGCTACATCCTGGTCTCCCCCAACATATGTGTTGTGCCCAGTTCTCATTTTAGTGATCCCATTGTATTTTTTCCTTCTATCACTAATGTACCTAGAAAAAAATCTGTCTTTATTACCACCACCTGATTAGTCTCAGTGTAAAAACAAAATAATACATAAAAAAAAAATGTAATCCTTAACAAGCTCCACACAACTAGCTAAGTCAATATAAGATGTACCATATTTCCCTAAAAATATCAGGTAAGTACAATAAAAACGATGTCAATGAGCTCTAGGCGTGTGTCCATGGGTAAATGCAGTGTGCTTACAGGTGCATTCTGTTTGCATATGAGATCATTTTAAGACCCTTTTGGAGATTATTTAGAATTAATTGACGCCTGCTTGTGACTTGTCATTGACCTTCTAACCTGTGTTTGACCTGCTACTAAGCTGCATCAACCTGCTGTCGCATTCTCATTGACCTGTATGGGAAGAGAAGCAGTTCTGCCCAGAACAAAAGTCCATTAATGTCGGCCATAAAGCATTCCTTTGAGGAAACCTGTGCTGAGAGAAATTTGGAGGCTCTATAGCTGACACACTTAATAATGCGACAGCCGTGGCCAAAAGTTTTGACAATGACACAAATATTCATTTTCACGAAGTTTGCTGCCTCAGTTTTTATCATGGCAATTTGCATATGCTCCAGAATGTTTTGAAGAGTGATCAGATGAATTGCAATTAATTGCAAAGTCCCTCTTTGCCATGAAAACGAACTTAATCCTATAAAAAAAAAAAAAAAATTTATACTGCATTTTGTGAAGAAGGCTTCAGGGTGCCTCAGCAAGCTCCAGAACCGTCTCCTACAGTTGATTTAGCTTTGGGATCGGGGCACCACTAGTGCAGAGCTTGCTGAGGAATGGCAGCAGGCAGGTATGAGTACATTGGCACGCACAGTGAGGAGAAGACTTTTGGAGGATGGCCTGGTGTCAAGAAGGCCAGCAAAGAAGCCACTTCTTTCCAGGAAAAACATCAGGGACAAACTGATATTCTGCAGAAGGTACAGGGATTGGACTGCTGAGGACTGGGGTAAAGTCATTTTCTCTGAAGAATCCCCTCATTGTTTGGGCAAAAACCTTGTCAAGAGAAGAAAAAGTGAGCTCTACCATCAGTCCTATGTCATGCCAACAGTAAAGCATCCTGAGACCATTCATGTGTGGGGTCGCTTCTCAGCCAAGGGAGTGGGCTCACTCACAATTTCGCAGAAGAACACAGCCATGAATAAACAATGCTACAAAAACATCTGCCAAGAGCAACTTCTCCCAACCATCCAAGAACAGACAAATAATGCCTTTTCCAGCATGATGGAGCACCTTGCCATAAGGCAAAAGTGATAATTAAGTGGCATGGGGAACAAAACATCAAAATATTGGGTCCATGGCCTGGAAACTCTCCAGACCTCAATCCCATTGAGAACTTGTGGTTAATCCTCAAGAGGCGGGTGAACAATAAACCTCACAAATTCTGCCAAACTACAAGCATTGATTATGCAAGAATGGGCTGCCAGTAGTCAGGATGTGGCCCAGAAGTTGATTGACAGCATTCCAGAGCAAATTGCAGAGGTCTTGAAAAAGAAGGGTCAACACTGCAAATATTGACTCTTTGTATAAACTTCATGTCATTGCCAATAAAAGCCTTTGACACTTATGAAATGCTTGTAACTCTACTTCAGTATACCATAGTAACATCTGACAAAAAGATCTAAAGACAATGGACCAGCAGACTTTGTGAAAATTAATATTTGTGTCATTCTCAAAACTTTTGGTCATGGCTATAGTTGCATGGCTGTGTATGGTTTCATTATTCTATAAGCTTCTGACAATTCTGCAACTTGGAAAGTCAGAGAGGAGCCAGATTTCCCTATTTGTTCCAGGTCTGTGGCTCATGAATTTTTTCCCTAAATCGGATCAGCATGATGGCCAGACAACAAGCACTTTTAAAAGGTGACGTCGGCAGTGCAGCCTTCATGTTCATACAAAAATATAACAAATATTATAACAAAAATCTCTAGGTCTGTAAAATGCTTTAACCACTTCAGCTCTGGAAAGTTTTACCCTCTTAATGACTAGGCCATTTTTTTGCTTTTTAGCCCTGCACTACTTTAACTGGTAATTGCGCGGTCATGCAACGTTGTACCCAAACAAAATTTATATCATTTTTTTAAACAAATACATAGAGCTTTCTTTGGTGGTATTTTTTTTTTTCATGGTCAGAAGTCACAGAGGACTTCACTTTATTTTTGATGGTTTTTTATCACCAGTGGGGTTTTTTTGTGTGATATAAACGAAAAAACACCGAAAATTTTGGAGAAATAATACATTTGGCCAAAATTTATTCTGCTTCATGTCTTTGGTGAAAAAAATCCCAATAAGTGTATATTGATTGGTTTGTGTGAAAGCCATAGCATCTACAAACTATGGTATATATCCTGGAATTTTTTATTTTTTTACTAGTAATGGCGGTGATCAGCGACTTATAATGGGACTGCGATAGTGCGGTGAGCAATCTGACACTAACTGATGCTTGGGGGGGGGGGGGGGGCAACTGACTAACTGCCACTGAAATCACAGCGACATTAATACAGTGATCAGTGATAATAATATACACTGCCGCTGTGCTAATGACACTGCCCAGGAAGGGGTTAACATCAAGGGACAATCAAGGGGTTAAATTTGTGCCTAATAACATGTGATGTGTGTAACTAAACACATGCATAACCCTGACTTGAATGTACTAGAACAATTGCCGTATTTATCGGCGTATAACACGCACCGGCGTATAACACGCACCCCAATTTAGGAGGGAATTTTAAGGAAAGAAAACTTTTAGGAGGGAAGTTGAAGGGAAAAAAACTTACATTTAAATGCCCATCATTGCAGCCTTCTCAGTGCAGCCTTGCCCCAGTGCAGCCTTGTCAGTGCAGCCTTCCCAAGAGCAGCCTTGTCAGTGCAGCCATGTCAGTGCAGCCTTGTCAGTGCAGCCAAGTCAGTGCAGCCTTGTCAGTGCAGCCATGTCAGTGCAGCCTTCCCCAGTGCAGCCTTCCCCAGTGCAGCCTTCCCCAGTGCAGCCTTCGATCCCCTGTCTTCAAAATCGCCGACCGCGATTAGAAAATGGCGCCGCCGGCGCCGAAATACACAGAGCCGGTCCTCGGCTCTTTCCGGCGGCTCTCGTTCACTTTCGGCTCCACTCGTAGTCCCGAGCAGAGCTATTCGAACCTAGCCGAGTAGCTTCGGATAGCTCCGCTCGGGACTACGAGTGGAGCCGAAAGTGAACAAGAGCCGCCGGAAAGAGCCGAGGACCGGCTCTGTGTATTTCGGCGCCGGCGGCGCCATTTTCCAATCGCGGTCGGCGATTTTCAAGTTGTGCAGCTCGGGATCGGCGTATAACACGCACCTGCGACTTTCCCCTGATTTTAAGGGGAAAAAAGTGCGTGTTATACGCCGATAAATACGGTATATATCTGTCAGGGGTTAGTTGGCTGTACTGTATATATACTATACATACAGTGTGTATATATATATATATATATATATATATATATATATATATATATATATATATATATTATATAGTTGAATTTATGATTTCTTGGCCATTTTTCAGAGAATGTGAATGATAACACAAAAACATTTCTTTCACTCATGGTTAGTGTTTGGCTGAAGCCATTTATTATCAATCAACTGTTTTACTCTTTTTAAATCATCATCACAACAGAAACTACCCAAATGACCCTGATCAAAAGTTTACATACCCTGGTGATTTTGGCCTGATAACATGCACAGACGTTGACACAAAGGAGTTTGAATGGCGTTTAAAGGTAACCATCCTCACCTGTGATCTGTTTGCATGTAATTAGTGTGTGTGTATAAAAGGTCAATGAGTTTCTGGACTCCTGACAGACCCTTGTATCTTTCATCCAGTGCTGCACTGAGGTTTCTGGATTCTAAGTCATGGGGAATGTAAAATAATTGTCAAAGGATCTGCAGGAAAAGGTAGTTGAACTGTATAAAACAGAAAAAGATATCCAAGGAATTGAGAATGCCAATCAGCAGTGTTCAAACTCTAATGAAGAAGTGGAAAATCAGGGGTTCTGTTGAAACCAAACCACGGTCAGGTAGACCAACTAAAATTTCAGCCACAACTGCCATGAAAATTGTTATGGAGGCAGAGAAAAACCCACAAATAACTTCAGGTGAAATACAGGACTCTGAAAACATGTGGTGTGGCTGTTTCAAGATGCACAATAAGGAGTCACTTGAAGAAAGATGGGCTGCATGGTCGAGTCGCCAGAAGAAAGCAATTACTACTCAAATGCCACAAAGTATCCTTCTTACAATACGCCAAACATCACACAGAGACAAGCCTCAAAACTTCTGGCACAAAGTCATTTGGAGTGATGAGACCAAAATTGAGCTTTTTGGCCACAACCATAAACACTACATTTGAAGAGGAGTCAACAAGGCCTATGATGAAAGGTGCACCATTTCTACTGTGAAACACGGAGGTGGATCGTTGATATTTTGGGGATGTGTGAGCTACAAAGGCACAGGAAATTTGGTCAAAATTGATGGCAAGATGAATGCAGTATGTTATCAAAAAATACTGGAAGAACATTTGCATTCATCAGCCAGGAAACTGCGCATGGGACGTTCTTGGACATTCCAACATGACAACGATCCAAAACACAAGGCCAAGCTGACCTGTCATTGGCTACAGCAGAATAAAGTGAAGGTTCTGGAGTGGCCATCTCAGTCTCCTGACCTCAGTATCATTGAGCCACTCTGGGGAGATCTCAAATGTGCAGTTCATGCAAGACAGCCCAAGAATTTACAGGAACTGGAGGCTTTTTGCCAAGAGGAATGGGCAGCTTTACCATCTGAGAAGATAAAGAGCCTCATCCACAAATACCACAAAAGACTTCAAGCTGTCATTGATGTTAAAGGGGACAATACAAGGTATTAAGAACTGGGGTATGTAAACTTTTGATCAGGGTCATTTGGGTAGTTTCTGTTGGCATTATGATTTAAAAAGAGTAAACACAGTTGATTGATAATAAATGGCTTCAGCCAAACACTAACCATGAGTGAAAGAAAAGTTTTGGGGGTTATTTACGAAAGGCAAATCCACTTTGCACTACAAGTGCACTTGGAAGTGCAGTCGCTCTAAATCTAAGGGGTAGATCTGAAATGAGGGGAAGCTCTGCTGATTTTATCATCCAATCATGTGCAAGCTAAAATGCTGTTTTTTATTTTCCTTGCATGTCCCCCTCAGATCTATAGTGACTGCACTTGAAAGTGCACTTGTAGTGCAAAGTGGATTTGCCTTTCATAAATAACTCCCTAGTGTTGTGAAAAAGTCCCTCCCTCCCCACTTCCTGATTTTTCTTTTTTTTGCATAGTTGTCACACTTTAATGACTCAGATCATAAAACTAATTTTAATATTGCACAAAGATAACCAGAGTAAATACAAAATGCAGTTTTTAAAAGAATAATAATTTTCATTTATGCCTGGCCCTATGTAAAAAAGTAATTGCCCCCTAAACCTAATAACCGATTGTGTCACCCTTGGCGGCAACAACTACAATCAAGCATTTGCGATAACTGGCAATGAGTCTTTCACATTGCTGTGGAGGAAGTTTGGCCCACTCTTCTTTGCAGAATTGTTTTTGTACTCGGAGTCAATCTGTGATAGTGTAACAAGGAACAAAAAGCAACAAGACAATAGACCTGCGTTGTGCCCTGGTCAAATGGTCAGTATGCCTAAAAGGGGGCATACCCAAGTATGAATTGAAATAAAAATAGAAAAGAAAAAGGGAATGGGTGGGTGGGACACGAGATCCTACGACCACAAGCAAGGAGAAGAAGGAGGGCAGGCTTTATGCAGCCTGACTCCTCCTACAATAACAGGCTGACCTGCGGTCAGCCTTACACTTGTACTCGGAGTCAATCTGTGATAGTGTAACAAGGAACAAAAAGCAACAAGACAATAGACCTGCGTTGTGCCCTGGTCAAATAGTCAGTATGCCTAAAAGGGGGCATACCCAAGTATGAATTGAAATAAAAATAGAAAAGAAAAAGGGAATGGGTGGGTGGGACACGAGATCCTACGACCACAAGCAAGGAGAAGAAGGAGGGCAGGCTTTATGCAGCCTGACTCCTCCTACAATAACAGGCTGACCTGCGGTCAGCCTTACACTTGTACTCGGAGTCAATCTGTGATAGTGTAACAAGGAACAAAAAGCAACAAGACAATAGACCTGCGTTGTGCCCTGGTCAAATAGTCAGTATGCCTAAAAGGGGGCATACCCAAGTATGAATTGAAATAAAAATAGAAAAGAAAAAGGGAATGGGTGGGTGGGACACGAGATCCTACGACCACAAGCAAGGAGAAGAAGGAGGGCAGGCTTTATGCAGCCTGACTCCTCCTACAATAACAGGCTGACCTGCGGTCAGCCTTACACTTGTACTCAGAGTCAATCTGTGATAGTGTAACAAGGAACAAAAAGCAACAAGACAATAGACCTGCGTTGTGCCCTGGTCAAATGGTCAGTATGCCTAAAAGGGGGCAAAAATGACCATTAGGATGAATATGATGCCAAATTATAGCCCACTGAAATTACGTATAAACTAACAAATAACAAATGCTTATGGTATCTCCAAAATGGCTCTGGGCCAAACCCAGAGAAACCAGACGACCTCCACCTACCCAACGGGCTGGGGTCCCTGGCACAAATACACCGAACCTGCTCCTATCATTTATGACTCAAACCAGGTATAAGCCTGCCCTGAGCACCTAGCTGGTACCCAACATGAAGGAGACCATGAGAATGTGATAGATACCACACGGGAAAATTTGACCCATGGTGAGAAGTCCGCTGATCACAGCAGGAGGGCTACTCTTCAAGAACCCTGAGGATGCTTAATAGAATGCGCAGCAAATAAAGAAAGTCTGTCAGGGTCTCCAACAACATGAAAAGCTGAGCCCAACCAGAAACGCCCTGACAATGCCATGCCGATACGTGATAAAAGGGCCAAAAACCGAACCAAGTAGGAAGCCTACTGATCCTGACCTAGAGACTTGAGAATATTCGGAAACCACTAACCCCCTGAGCCTGTAAAAGTTGCTGGAGCTGCCATGCCGACTTACCATAGTTCCATGCTTCCGCCAATCCTAACCAAAAGTAACTAGGAAATAAAAGGTCGTGTGCATACCAGAGAGAAAAACCAGTCCCCTGGGTAACCAACTCCGCGTAAGTGGCATGCCACTGGGACAGCAACATGAACTACAAAAGAACATGAGCATGCTGAGACCCTGCGTCAGGAACGTAGCTGCATGAAAGAACGAAACACATGAAACACAACGAAGCTGCAAGAAACCGCAAACTACATGAAAACCCTGGTAGCACGAGAACGTGAATGATAAACAGCGTGAGAAACATGAGAACGAGAGTAACCTTGGGAAAACATGGGAAAACCTAGAAGAACGAGAGAAACATAAGTGAGATTATTGCATGAGAAACGTAAATTGCATGGGAAACGTAAATTGCATTAGAAACGTAAATTGCATTAGAAACGTAAATTGCATTAGAAACGTAAAATTGCATGAGAAACGTAAAATTGCATGAGAAACGTAAAATTGCATGAGAAACGTAAATTGCACGAGAAACGTAAATTGCACGAGAAACGTGAGTTTGTATGAAATACATAAACAGCGTAAGAACAGATGAGGAGACTTGCCACCGAACAAGCCAATTAAAAACGATCACCTCAATCTGTCAACCCATAGACGTGATGGGTATTCAACAGTGGTAGAACATGAACAACCCAGCTGTTTAACAACAACCAAATAACATACATAACAAGCAGCCCCAAGACATAATACCCCTGGTACCTGACAATGATGATGTGGGTGCAGGAATGGCAAGACCAATAGCGCAAGAATGTGAACCTAATGATGACACCCCCCTACTGTATGCAATGAGTGAGCCCGAGCAACCTGCAGCGCCTGAACAGGAAATTAAAAACGAACACTCAGGGCTAAGATACCCACAGACAGAGGTGGGTAAAAGTAAAAGTGTAATGGTGAACGTGCACGTATGACGTATGGAAACAGGCGAGAAGATTGTGGGACAACAATCAATTAAAAACGAAACCTCAGCCTGTACAGATCTGTAGACGTGACAGACCCTGAATATGAGCACTAGCTAACAGAAATGCAGTGAATGAAAAACTGTGACAAACATATGACATAAACATATATCATAAACGTAAAATACATGGGAACCCGAGGGAAGCAAGAAAAACGAGAAAAGTAATGGAAAACGAGAAAAGCAATGGAAAACGAGAAAAGCAATGGAAAACGAGAAAAGCAATGGAAAACGAGAGAGGCAATGGAAAACGAGAGAAGCAATGGAAAACGAGAGAAGCAATGGAAAACGAGAAAAACATGGGAAAATGAGAGAGGCAATGGAAAACGAGAGAAGCAATGGAAAACGAGAGAAGCAATGGAAAACGAGAGAAGCAATGGAAAACGAGAATCAAAGGAAAACGTGAGAATCAAGGAAACACGAGAGAAACAAACGTGAGCACCAAGGGAAAAAACGTGAAAAACATACGAAAAGTAAAACATGATAAATGTAAGAAACATGAAAAAAGGCATAAGAAGGGACACATAGCACGAGAAACCTTAAATGCATGAAAACACTGTAAAAATTGCATGAAAACACTGTAACTGCATGAAAACACCCGAAAGCAACATGGAAAACAAGAGAAACATGGGAAGACGTGAGAAACATGGGAAGACGTGAGAAACATGGGAAAACGTGAGAAACATGGGAAGACGTGAGAAACATGGGAAGACGTGAGAAACATGGGAAGACGTAAGCATGAACAAACGTGCGAGACATGGAAAACGTGGGAAGCGTAAGAAACATGGAAAACGTGCGAAACAAGAGAACACGTGAGAACCATGTAAGGCGTGAGTAACATTGGAAACACGAGAAATGTAATGAATAGGCAAGAGAAATGACAAATTTCATAAGAAAACGAACATTGCATGAGAACACCGTAAATTACATGAGAAACATAAATTGCATGAGGAGAATCGTAAATAACATGAGAAACATAAATTGCATAAGAAAATGTAAATTGACCATAACAAAGCATAAAAGATGGAAAAATATGCATAAGAAACCACAATTTATAAAAAACGTGAAATGCCTTAAAACGTGTAAAATGCATGAGAAACCGTAAAATGCATGAGAACCGTAAAAAACCTGAGAAACCGTAAAAACACAAGAAACCGTAAATTTACTGAAACCGTAAAAAACATAAACTGTAATATGCATGAGAACCCATAAATTATATGAGAAACCATAACTCGCATGGGAACCAAGAGAAACGTGAGAACCATGAAAAACGCGAGAAAATGAAAGAAACATAGGCATAGAAGTGACAAATTGCATAAGAAATCGCACATTCCCTGAGAACACCGTAAATCGCATGAGAAACGTAAATTGCATGAGAACCGTAAATTGCATAAAACGTAATTTGCATGAGAAACGTAAATTACATGAGAAACGTAAACAGCATGAGAAACGTAATTGCATGAGAAATCGTAAAATGCATGAAAACCGTAACTTTTAATGAAACCGTAACCTGCATGAAACTGTAAAAAGCATGAGACACCGTAAATTGTATGAGAACCGTAAAATGCATGAGAAAAAACGTAAAATGCATGAGAAAAAACGTAAAATGCATGAGAAACCGCAAAATGCATGAGCAACCCGTAAAATGTATGAGAAACCGAAAATACCTGCGAAACTGTAACATGCATAAGAGACCGTAAATTGAATGAACCGAAAATGAAAAAAAAAAAAAAAAAGAATTGTAAATCGCAAGAAAATTATGAAATGCATAAGAAACCATAAATGTATGATGGTAATGGAAATCGCACTACTGCCGCAGCCTCAGGGGTCCGCTACATACCAGAGGAAGGTTATAAATTTTACATTAATTTTACATTAAGACCTCTGTCATCCAGAATTCCACAAATTCCACTAGTTCCCCTCTGAATTTTTTTTTTTTTTTTTTTTCATCACTGCAAGACTTTCCAAAATTTGACACTTACCATGGAAAATTCCCAGCAGAATGTACAAGCATACATCCTAAAACAGTGATATAATTAGTGATTGAAGGGACATAAACACTTACCAAGGCTCACACAGTAACACCCTATCTGTACCCAACCTATGTTGCCTATGTACGAGATCCTACGACCACAAGCAAGGAGAAGAAGGAGGGCAGGCTTTATGCAGCCTGACTCCTCCTACAATAACAGGCTGACCTGCGGTCAGCCTTACACTAATTCAGCCTCATTGGAGGGTTTTCCAGCATGAATTGTCTGTTTAAGATCATGCCACAGGTTATCAATTGAATTTAAGTCCGTACTTTGACTAGGCCTTTGCAAAACCTTAATTTTGTTTTTGTTGAGCCATTCAGAGGTGGACTTGCTGGTGTGTTTCGGATTATTGTCCTGTTGCATAACCTAAGTGCGCTTCAGCTTGAGGTCAGGAACTGATGGCCAGACATTCTCCTTCAGGATTTTCTGATAGAGTGCAGAATTCATGGTTCCATCAACTATGGCACGTCATCCAGGTCCTGAAACTGCAAAGTAGCCCCAGACCATCACATTACCACCACCATGTGTGACTGTTGGTATGATGTTTTTTTTATGAAATGCTTTGTTAGTTTCTCAACAGTCTCATCAGTCCACAGAATATTTGCCCAAAAGTCTTGGGGATAATCAAGATGTTTTTTGGCAAATGTGAGACGAGCCTTTGTGTGCTTTTTGGTCACCAGTGGCTTGGGCCTTGGAACTCTCCAAGGACACCATATTTGCCCAGTCTCTTTCTCATTGTTGAACCATGAACACTGACCTTACCTGAGGAAAGTGAGGCCTGCAGTTCTTTAGATGTTGTTCTGGGTTCTTTGATGACCTCCTGGATGAGTTTTTGTTGTGCTATTGGTGCTAATGAGTTAACCATCCCTTCCCGGCACAGTGTGTGCACTGTGTGTGTCAGTGGAGTGTGCGTGCTCCACACAGATTTCTTTCTTGCTCTTCTGTGACAACACTCCAGAATTCTTTCTGATCATTACACAGATGATGAGGGGGGGGGGGGGTGGGGGAATGCTGGATTATGCAACGGGAAGCAAGTGATCTGCCACCCCAATAGCGATGCCACTGTACTCACCTGCATCTAAAGGTTTTTACCCTTGCTAAAGCCAACCTCTCAGGTATAATACTGTAACACCCAGTCTAAAGACACACCCACTTATTTTCCTGCACCCCAAAGTCTTCAAACGGTCCCAGCATAGCTGGCAGAATATTCACCTCAAAGACTAACCTCAGATTACTTTATCTTGAGGGCAGATCTGTGTTCAACCTTACAAACCTTAATCTCTTAGGCCTAAACTTAGCGCCTGTGTTTAGAAGCTCTCAGGTAGCATCCACATTGTTACTTTGTTGACCACTTGGGGCAATTTATCTCATACATAGAGCTACTGTTTATGCCCTTGGGGTCACAGTATATGCTGGAATCTAAAGCACCTGTAGGGGACCTGGGGAGGCTAATTGTGTATTCATTATTGTGTTCATGCTGGATAACGTTAATGTGCCAATATATTCTGTGATACTTTTATGACATTAACCTGCCAATACAGCCTGTTATTCTTTTATAGAGTTGTGAATCTTGTGTGCCTGCTGAAGTTTACAGAGAGGTATACTGGTGGCATCAGTGAGGCCGCACACAGGGCCAGACAACAGCAGAGGACCCAAATCTACCAGCGTCTCCTGTAGGGGTAACGCTACATAGAGATACACTTTATTTATTTATTTTCAGATGGTCACTCAACTGCCTAGAAATGCCTATGGTTGTTGGCTGTAGTCCAGCATTTTAAGATGTTTGAAGAATCAGAAAAGTCAAAGTGTAGGACCCTACACCAGTATGTCCACTGGAAGGTTACCCAAACCTTAACCGTGCACAGTTTTTTTACCCTGTCTTTTAATTCAGCAAATAGGTAGCAACTGTTGTTGAATTTTCCAGAGATATTTGGCTAAAAGTAAACTTGCCATAAAATAATATGGCGTCAACCATTGCTGTCACCCCGCTAATACTCTGCTTTACAAATTGACCTTGAATAGTTCAGGGAACTTGGAGTCACTGACCTGGAGCAAGTATTCATATAAGGATTTTTCTCCAAGTATTCAAGCCAAAGGACTAGCCTGCCTGCCGGACAAGTAGCTTTTTTAGAAGGAGAGGTCAACAGAAAAGCAGCCTTGAAAATAGAAAAGAGAGAAGGACCAGATTAAGGGCTCATTCACATATGCAACTGGGAAGCAGTAAAAATGTGTTAATAAGTTCTTCTGACTCCCCCCCCCCCCTCCTAACCTAACACAGTGGCCAGAAGGTTGTACATAAGCCACACAGGTGATATATTGCCTACCAGCTGAATGTCCATGACCCCCTGAAAAGTGGTCCCAAGCACTAAGGAACATACTCAAGGACAAGCAGGGATACCTTTAGGCACCAAAATATGGCTTATATATTGTACTTTGGCAGAACTAAAAAGATTATTAAGGGAATACTGTAGTTTGATGATATTGATATTGTGATGATTGAAGTCCTTTAAGACCTGCCTAACCAAATATTCTGTTTGAACATTCTTTTTGTCCAGCATACAGATTTAACACCTACTTTACACTGAACGAGTCACAATGGAGAATGGTTCCACATCCAGGGAAGACCTTGAGCTTCTTGGACTTGAAGAGATGGAAGGACTCAGATATTTTTACTGTCCTCTTCTTAGTGTTATCTATTTGTATATTTTGATCTTGAGTATTGTAATTGTGTTTGTGGTATTGACTAACCCCAGTCTTCATGAACCCATGTACATTCTCATCTGTAACCTGGTGCTCAACGGCATTTTTGGCAGCTCCTCATTTTTTCCAAAGTTGTTGGCGGACCTTTGGACTTCATCCAAGACCATTTCCCGCGATGGCTGCCTGACCCAATCTTTGTTCATCACGGTTTATGCCTACCTGGAGATTATGACTTTTGCAGTCATGGCGTATGACCGTTATTTGGCTGTGTGTCACCCACTGCAATACGCTATCTTAATGACCAATGCAAGGGTGATCAAATTTTTGATCAACTGTTCTTTGGTCTTCTTCATGTTACTTTTGGTTAGCACTCTGTTAACAATGAGACTACCACTTTGTGGAACACAAATCAAGAACGTTTTCTGTGATAACATGTCAATTTTTATCCTGGCCTGCACAGACACTTCTATAAATAATATATATGGAACAATTATTACCATTGTGATCATATGTTCTATGCTGTTAATCATTATCTTTTCATATGTGCGCATATATATTGTCTGTCTTAGATTATCTAAAGAGTCACGCCACAAGGCCCTGCACACCCTGGGCACACACCTAATCAATTTTTCCATTTTCCTCCTCGGTTTTGTCTTTGTGTTCATGCGGCACAGATTGAGCACCAATAACTTGTCTATCAGCACCCACGTTGGGTTATCTATGCCTTCCCTTGTGATTCCTCCACTCATGAACCCACTAGTTTTTGGGGTAAGAACGAAAGCCCTGAAATCAAAAATGGTTTTACCCTTTAAAAAGGTGGATGCGCTCATTAAACTTCTGCACCCAATGAAAAAATAAAATAAATAGCAAAATAGCGAGAAAAAAACATTTTTGTACTTTTTATTTCTTTTTGTCAGCTTCTCAAGGATCAGTCTACTTTTTTGATCAGATCTTCTGAACTGTATTAAAGTATATATACCTTTATGAATGTCAGTGTTTAAAGCAGAACTACACACAAAAGGGAAAGTTCTGCTTGTTTGCCCACTCCCCCTTCCTTTTAAGTTTTGGCATTTTATTTTTTACAGGTAACCGTTCCCACTTCTGGTGACGATCCGAGCAGAAGTTCAGACCCCCCCTTCCTTCCCCCAGCCTTCTTTGATAGGTCACAAGTCCCAGAAAGCTGTGGGACCATTCACAAAGTGCAGTGCAGCTAGGGCAAGTGCAGTGGTAATCCAGCTGTGAAGCTGCAAGCAGTCACAGCCGGCTTCCCACAGTAAACATGCAGGGGGCCTGGACTTGATGACGGCCAAGGAGCTGGTTCGAGTGCGGACCAAGCTGGATCCCTGGATAGGTAAGTGTCCTAATATTAAACATCAGCAGCTACAGTATTTGTAGCTGCTGACTTTAAATTTTTTGTTTTTAGGGTAAAGAACCATTTTAACAACTACCCCTAATGTGGTCCAGCCTATTTCAAATACCCCCTGGCACTGGGATAATTATGCCCAGGACTTCCTCATTCTTTTAAAATGTTTCCAATCTCTCATCTCTTCTCTTGACAGCTGAAAAACCTACGTGGAGTTGTGTAATACTTGATTTATAATTTGTATTCTAATTTGAACTCTAAACTGGGGTCGGCGTCCCCATCGATCGTGGGCAGGTGACAGGTAGATCACATTCTTGTCCCTGCTTGTCAAACCTCAACCAAAAATGCTCCTCCTCCACTTGCAGAGCGATGCAGGGAAATTATGATCTCAGGCATGTTCAAACACAATCCCAAACTCACCTGAGCTCCCCTGTCCCGAAGCTGTCAAAGCCAATAGCGAATCCTAGAAGGCAGATGCATTTCCTGCTCCGCAGCATGTGGGGCAGAGAATGCCTCCACCGCCTATGATTCATTTTTACCATTGACAGATAGCTCAGCTGGGTTCGGGTTCTTGTCCACACATGCCTGAGCTCATCCCCTGAGTGTACTGGGCTGATCCCCACAAGCTCTCCTTTCCAATCCATCCAAAGTGCTTGTGGATTACATAATTTGGGATGGAAAAGAGAGAGGAGGGCCAATGGGGATCTCAATGGCAGAACAGGTAGATCTGTCACAGCAGCTTCACTTCACTGCTCTGCATGAGGAAATGTATTCTGTAACATAGACCACTGCTTCCAGTACCGTACCCTCCTGACCAATGCCGGGACAAAGTTATCCAGCATCCAGGGCAAAGATGCCAAACTGTGACTCCATGCCTTATTCATGATATGCAAGCTTGGGAGATCCTACACCTCACTTGTTAAAATCACTGCCACTGTCACTACTGGCAGCCTTGCAAAGGAAGGAAGGCACCCCCATCCCTACAGTAAACCATTACGCCCAGGGCAACCGCCCCTCATGCCCACCCCTTGTCCCGGCCTTGCTCCTGACCCCCTGTACTTTGCCCTGCTGACCCATATACACTGTAGTGCTGATACTCTCTAAACTGCCCTACATCCTACTGCCCCCTTTATATTGCAATACAACCTCCTGACCATTAAGCACTGACCTACATCCTTCTGACCTCTGTACACTGCCCTACATACTACAGACATCTGTACACTGCACTACATACTACTTTCACTGCCTAGAACTCAGAGCTGTTAGCCAGCATTGAGGCCAGCCTGGGCTGACACTAGTCGGGAAAGTCAGCCTGCACTACCAGATGTTCTGAGTTCATCATGCAAAACAGATTACAGCGCACACATACAAAAATGACATTTATCCTGCAAGGCTAGTTAAAAACACCTGAACATATTCAAAAATACGGGGGGTTTGGTCACACTATATGGTCATATAGTGCTTAGCCCACTTACTGCGACAAAGTACCCCGCTCAGGTGTTTTTAACTAGCCTTGCAGGATAAATATCATTCTTGTATGTGTGCGCTGTAATCTGTTTTGTACCGTTTTTGGTCTTATAGCAGCACCATCTTGAATGGAAAGCATTTTAGGTTGTGCCCACCAAGTATATTTTTGTATATTGCATGGACCATGACCAGGTCTCTTGGGCTGAAGCACCCCTCCCCCTTTTCATTACCTCTTATTAGTGGCCACCAGTGCATAGGAGGAATCCCTTCAGTTCTCCCACATAGAGGAGTTTATCTCCCATGGTTGAGACAAAGGTTCTTTCATTCTATTACTAGGGTACAACCCACTAATTCCGGGTACTTTGTCGCAGTAAGTGGGCTTAGCACTATATGACCATATAGTGTGACCAAACCCCTGTATTTTTGAATATGTTCAGGTGTTTTTAACTAGCCTTGCAGGATATATGTCATTTTTGTATGTGTGCACTGTAATCTGTTTTGTACTGTTTTTGGTCTTATAGCAGCACCATCTTGTAAAGCATTTTAGGGTGTACCCCCCAAGTATGTTTCTGCCTTCATGATGGACTCCAGCATCAGCCTTGTGGGGGTGACCAATTACTCTCCAGACATTACAAAGAAATTTAAATAAAAGTGAATGCCAAGTTTCTCACTAAAGCTAACTTTTAGGTAGGCCAGGTTTATAATTTTAGGGCCTCATACACACGATCGGATTGTTGTCCAACAAAACCGTGGAATTTTGTCCGAAGGGCGCTGGCCCAAACTTAGTTTCATAGGTTGAAAAAAGACACAAGTCCATCCAGTTCAATCATAAAAATAAATAAATAAATTAAATTAAAAATATCGTACAATCCAATATACCCAATTCTATACCCACAGTTGATCCAGAGGAAGGCAAAAACCCCAGCAGAGCATGCTCTAATTTGCTACAACAGGGGAAAAAATTCCTTCCTGATCCCCCAAGAGGATTTTTCCTGGATCAAATTTACCTATAAATGTTAGTACCCAGCTAAATTATGTACATTTAGGAAAGTATCCAGGCCTTTCTTAAATCAATCTACTAAGCTGGCCAGAACCACCTCTGGAGGGAGTCTATTCCACATTTTCACAGCTTATACTGTGAAGAAACCTTTTCGTATTTGGAGATAAAACCTCTAGACGTAAAGAGTGCCCCCGTGTCCTCTGTGTTGACCATAAAGAGAATAACTCAACACCAAGTTCACTGTATGGACCCCTTATATATTTGAACATTGATCATATCCCTCCTTATTCTCCTCTTCTCAAGAGAGAATAAATTCAGTTCCTCTAATCTTTCCTCATAGCTGAGCTCCTCCATGCCTCTTATCAGTTTGGTTGCCCTTCTCTGCACTTTCTCCAGTTCCCCGATATCCTTTTTGAGACTTGGAGCCCAAAACTGAACTGCATATTCCAGATAAGGTCTTACTAATGATTTGTACAGGGGCAAAATTATATCTCTCTCTCTAGAGTCCATATCTCTCCTAATACAAGAAAGGACTTTGCTCGCTTTGGAAACCGCAGCTTGGCATTGCATGTTATTATTGAGCTTATGATCTACCAAAACCCCCAGATCCTTCTCCACTACGGATTCCACCAGTCGTACTCCCCCTAGCATGTATGATGCATGCATATTCTTAGCCCCCAACTTGCCTTGCATACACACAGTCACACACAATTTTTGGCCAGCAAATATGAACGTACTACGTTGTTTTTCAGCTCTTTAGTGCCACCCTTTGTACTCCTTCTGCTAATTTTGTGTTAATAGAAGTTTGGTGAGTGTTGATTCGCACTTTTCATTTAGCGCTCTTCAGTTTGTTTCTGAACAGCCATTCGTCAACCAGACATGTTGCGGAATCGGAGGAGATAATGTGTTATTTATTATTGGCCTTGGAGTTATTGCTTTGACATTTTTTTTGGTTGAATAATGATTTGATTTGGCATATCTTCTATATTTTTGGATGCATAGAATGCACTTTTTGGTTAAGTCTATGTCTAATTTTATTTGTTTTCTTTTTCTAATGCACAATAAAAAAATTGTGGAGAATAATACTTGGCTATGTGTTTTACTTCAAATGACAGTTTGGGAGTAGGCAGTTACATTTTAAAAAATACAATGTAAAATTATCAAGGGATACCAACATAGTTGTATCTTTGATCTTAAAAACTACGGGATAATGGTGTTGTGGTAACTTGGCCAAATAAAAAAAAAAAAAAGCATAATAATATTATTCTTGATATCACTAGAAAAAAAAAGCCTTTGAAAATTTGTTTGCCAAAACTCCATCAGTATCACCAGCAAAGCAGCTTCATTATTATCCCATTAAAGAAGAAGAGAATGTGCGCTGCATCTCGACATTTCATAATTTGCTGCGTCACGAATGTTAATTCTCCATTATGAACGCTAGTTTACAAGACCGACCGCTTCTGGCTCGTCCTTGCTTCCGAGCATGCGTGTTTGTACTTTGGACTTTTGTCCGACAGACTTGTGTATGCACGCTCAGAAAATCCGACAACAGACATTTGTCCGTAGAAAATTTTGAAACCTGCAATCCAACATTTGTCAGCAGAAAATCTGACAACAATTGTCCGATGGAGCATACACACGGTCGGATTTTCTGCCAACAGCCTGTCATCACACATTTCCCGTCGGAAAATCCAATCGTGTACAGTACAAACATTGCAGACAGTGGCTGAAGATCTTTGACGGTTGTTAGCAGGGCTTTTTTTCTCAGAAAATAGGTGCAGGAACTCAACCACAACCCCCCCAAAAAAAAACTCCCCCCAGGGGTGCGCTACGTGCAGAGTTCGGTGTGCGCTTGGTACATAGTACAGAGTTTAGGGATGTGCTGCATGCAGAGGTCGGGCCTGTGCTATGTACATAGTGCAGAGTTCGGGCGTTCGCTGCATACAGAGTAGAGAATTTAGGGCTGTGCTACATACAGAGTGCAGAGTTCAGGCTTCTTCCACAGTTCCCCCTTCACTTCACCTATATCCCCCCCAAAAAGCTCCACCATCTTCTACATATCTTACTTTTGTTGCTGTATTAAGCTGAAGCACCCAGTCAGCTCTAGTACCTCTCCGCACACTGTAGGTGACTCCTCTCTCACTTGCAGGAGATCATCTAGTGGGGGTGTCGGCATCCGCAATGCACCCCCGGCACCTGCAGCTTCTTTGTTCCCATCCTGCACTCAGTGGGAGCTGCTGAGGAGATTAGATCTGTGGGAGTCATTGGGAGACAAGCTATCCCTGGTAAACACAGAAGCCGGACTTCCGTGTTTACCAGTGATAGTGGTGAGCAGGGAGCAGAGGACCTGAGCCAGAGGTGGTGGAACCGAGTTCCACCAAGTTCCAGCTGAAAAAAAGCCCTGGTTGTAAGCACTTTAACTAACAGATGGTATCCAAGTCACAGAATATAACAATAGAAGCAATACAGTCACTCGGAATTTTTATACTCAATTCCTTGTCAAACAAGGGAAAAAGTGTTGCAATTGTATCTCAGAGCATATTCATTTCAACCCCACTATGTGTGGTTGGTGAGGCTTAAAGAAACCTGCATGTGGGGCCAAATAAATAAAAAGGGATAGAATAAAAGAGAATGAGAAAGAAAAGAAAAGCAAGAAAGAAAGAAAAAAAATAAGGAGGGTCATAAGGGAGGGGTAAGGGCTAGGTGTAGGACTGTATCTGCTAACATCAATCAATCAATGGATCATTAATGTATCTAAAAGTCATAGGCGTAAAATCACTCAGAAGTTTTGAAGTGAGTCCAACATAAGCATGTTTTCACAAATTTTTGTATTCGCTCTTGGGCGGTGTGGATAAGTTCTTCCATTTCAAATCTCCTCTATTTCAGAGAGCCTGGTAAACCATTCTCTAATCGTTGGGATGCGTTTGGATTGCCAATATACCAGAACGCAGAGTCTTGCCACATTCTCCATATGCACAGCCAGTGATTTATAGTAATCTTTTTTGGGTAAGGTCTTATAATGTAAAAGGAACAGTGCCGGTGTATAGTAAAGAGTGAACGTGGTAACGTGAAATGAGATCATGAGGATTAGTTTTCTGATGTGAAAGATTTACAAAGTGTAATAAATATTACTATTTTTTCTATACGGTGTGTTGGTAGTGCCTTAAAAATCCCACCCCTAGGGGCTCCTCTCTATTTTAACTGAGATCATGGACTTCCTTCCAAAAAGGTTGAAGAGGTTCACAATCTCACCAAATGTGGAGCATGGTTTCTATGGATGGGGAAAATTTATGTAGGTGGGATGGGGTTCTATACCATCTAGTTTCAACTTTATAGCAATTTTCCTGAATAGCTACGTTCAAGGAGCCCTTGTGTGTGTGTATTCATGAATGGTATCCCAGTCCTCATTTGTGAGGGGTGTCTGTAAATTTTTCTCCCAAACCAAACGTGCCGTCCAGAGTAGGGGGGGGGGTCTTTTCTAGTAGCAGGGTATATATATGTAGGAGATTAAGTATGTTCGTAGTGTTTTGCATGTGCATAAAGATTCGAATGGTGTAAGCTGCTTCCATCCTTATTTTTTACTGGGGCATTTACTGGGGCACCCCAGTGATCATTGATCTCTATCATGTTGTTCAGGTAGCTCCCCACCTCTCAAAGGTTACCTACCCCTGCTCTAAACCATTTAAAACAATTTTACTTTGTCAAACAATAGCACTCCCTCAATTTTAACACCCTGGAGTATTGCTAAAGTACATTTTAGATAGATTTGTTGGACTAAAATAGCCAAGGTTAATTCTAATAGCACAATTTTGCTTTATTAGAACATTTGAAATAAAATTGGCAAACCTGTAAGGTCCAACTATATTTTGTGTGCATCTTCCAGATATCTATTTACTCAGTGTTGACAGCTCTTGTGTACTGTACTATGCTCTCACAGCTTTATGTACATTACCATGTAGGGGTAATCAGGAGCATTCGTACCCAGGGCTAAACTTTCTTTGGGATCAGATCCCTCTGCAACTCATCTTCTCATGGGTCAACTATTGGACCTGGGTCTAGCTTCCTGACTCCTGGCGTTCACATTGATTGTCCATAAAACAGGCTGCTGCACCTTCATGTCTGTGACTCTTTATATGGAACGCTGCCCCTCTAACATACCTGGCCTTTTGAATGACCTACATGGCTAGGAGCATCTAGACTTCCTGTTGAAATGTCTGCTGTGGGAATTGTTCAATGCCTCCACGTGTATATTAGGTCCTGGTCCCTAATGGATCACATAATCAAACTGAGACAAGCGGGCCAACCAATGTTGCTCTAAGGCTCCAAATTTGGTAGATCACAAGTATACTAGAGAGTTAATGTCAGTATACATGTAGCACCCTCCTTGCCTCATACTTCAGTATAATTCCCCTGTCATTATTATTAAGCCCCTCTATGAATGAGCATATTGATTCATGGGAACCGTTCCAAAGGAGGAGGACGTTGTCTATATATCTAGCCCACAAGACCAGTTTGTCTCTTTGCTGGGCATAGACGACGTCCTCCTCCCATTTGCCCATGAACAGACGACGTCCTCCTCCTTTGGAACGGTTCGCATGAATCCCTATGCTCATTCATAGAGGGCCTTAATAATAATGACAGGGGAATTATACTGAAGTATGAGGCAAGTCAACAAACGGTCAATTTCTTGGACCTTAAGATCTGGAGTGAAGGGGATGTTCTACTCACCTCCACCCATTTTAAGGCCACAGACCGCAATTCATTTATTCCTCGTGATAGCTGCCATCATAAAGCATGGCTCGACTCAGTCCCCAAGAGTCAGTATATAAGAATGAAGCAGAATTGCTCTACAACCGCTGACTTCAAGGCCCAATTCAAGGTACTCGCCGATAGATTTCTGGAGAAAGGGTATGAGGCCCACTTCCTCAAAGAGAAACTGGACCAAGTAGACCAGCTTGATCGTGACCTTCTGCTTATGGATAGTACCAGGAGAGATGGAGACACTGATAACAATTTCACATGTCCTTTCATAACAGGATACTCCCATCAACACTTCTCAATTAAGAAACTGCTATATAAAGATTGGCATATTGTCAAAAATGATCGCGTATTTGGATCTGTACTTACTGATAGACCTCAGATTGTCTTTAGAGGGATTCCCTCAATAAAATCATGTGTGGCCCCTAGTGTTTGTAACCCTCCTTCCAAAAAAACGCATGTTTTTTCAGAATCTGGTTGGGTATTATAGATGCAGGAATTGTGCAGTCTGTTCTATCAATGCTGTCACAGATAGGAAGGTCAGTCAGTTCCATTCTAATAGTACTTCCCGAGATTTTTCCATCAAATCTTTCATCACTTGTTCTACGGCTAATGTTGTGTATCTTCTTACCTGCCCTTGCGGGCTTCAATATGTGGGACGCACTGTGCGCCCCTTGCAAGTTAGACTCAATGAGCACATTAGGAACATTAGGAGGGGCTTTAAAGGCCATCCGGTTTCCAAACACTATTTAGAAGTACATAAGCAGGACCCTAGGGGAACTTCGTTTGTCAGTATAGACAGACTCAAATTACCATGGAGAGGGGGACCTAAATGGTGTGCCATCTCCAAATTAGAAATGGAATGGATTTATAAAATTAGCTGTCTTAGACCCCTGGGATTAAATGTAGATATTAAAATAAATGTGTTCATAGATAACTCTTGAGACATGATCGTTGCAGCTTTCTAAATCTGTATCCTTGTTAGACTGTTTATATTGTTATGAGGAGAACACTTTGGCGATCTGGTGTCCCCCACTCAGATAGAGGTTCTATCCCTTATCATGATTAGTGGATTGGTAGAATAATAAGATACGAATATATATATATATTCACATACACTGTTTTTATACATTGTTTATATATTTTTAATATTTTTAATAATTAATAATTCTGATCATTTTTTAGTTTATTTTTTAAAATTTTAAAATTTGGAATTACCCCCCCAGAGATATACTCATTCTTAAGTGTTTGTTCTGACATCCTATTGGTGATATGTTTTTTACTTACAATAGGGGCAATATGCCGTTCGTAACACTCAGAGCATATTGTTATCTGCAATCTGCTGGCTGTGTTATTATTATTCCAATTTAGTTCCTCAAAAAGTAACTCTTTTTTTTCCCTTTGTCATTTGTTTTTGGACTCATACACATTAGATCTAAGTTTGGATCCACTTATATATATGCTTATTGTAATTCAGTCTTCCCCCTTCCTGGGATCCCTGTGTGAAGCTTTTGTTGCGTGGTATGCACCAGATCGAGGCTTGGTGTTTTTCCTGCGCTTGAGCGCTTGAGTGCTGAATGGTACCCAGAAGAAAACGAGGTCTGGTTCCCATTCAACGCTATATAGGTGATGGTTCAGTGTGTCGCCCGTGCCCCTTTGAAGACGTCATTTATGACGAAACATGTAGGGCGTGGCTACGCACTGTACGCCATCACGCCGTTCGCCCCATGTTTACACAGGCGTTCGCCTTTTTTATGCCAGCTTTTTAACCTGTTATAATTATTGTATGGCGGAGATGTTTTCTGCCTCCATTTAAGCAATAAAACTTTTTTAATTTTACTACACCATCAGAGCCCTTTTTGCCTTTTTCTGTACTCACGGCCCCCCGGACCAGTGGGTGCCTTTCTCCAGGTTGACTCGCTGGAATCGCCTCCCGTTGGAACACTGCATCCATCTGCCGACCCGGACGCCGCCATCCAGCTGTCCCTGCAGAGGGCTGTATCTGCACGCGTCCAAGACCTTGCTATTAAGGGGGTCCACCGCTTCTGGTAAGGGTCCATCTGTATTGTCACCTGGATTCACTGTTTGCCTGGATATCCCTTCACACTCCCTCCCTTCTTTCTTCACTCACACGGGCTGTGTTCAATGAACTGTGGATACGTGACTTTCCTTCATGGGACTGATGCGCCTTCATTGAGCTTCTTATGAATTGACTGTACTCACCTTTGCTATCATTATTTTTATTTTTTTATTTTTAGTCTCATTAGCAATTTATGAAATTTGATTAATTTATATTTATTTATACTTAATGTGCACTCAATTCAATATTGGAGTTTATTACTTGTTCATAAGCACTTTTTGAATTTGGTATTCGATTTCATCAATCATTTTACAGCATATATATCTATTTATTTATTTATATAGGTAATATATTAATTTATATTTTTGACCATTTGACTGTAAGTGCACTTAGTTTATCTTTCTTAGTCTATTACACTGATATTAGTGTTTTTTTTGTTGCAGCTGCAGTTCAGCGTTTACAATTGTTCTTTAGCGCGTTTTTTTCTTTTTATTTATATATACAGTATTACCCAGTTCCACTGATAATTCGATGGCACAAGAATGAGACTCTGGCTTTACCACTGCTGACTCCTCTGCTCCATCCTCTCTCTCATGCTTAATGGCCTTTTCCTTCACCCCCACAGGTGAGCACTCCGCCGAACCTGGCACAGCCTGATCTGAAGGTTCAGAGCAATGGCCAGACAGAGAGAATGAACCAAACCCTGGAGCAGTATCTCTGCTGCTTTTGTTCTGACTCCCAAGATGACTGGTCCACCCTCCTGCCTTACGCCAAATTTGCGTACAACTCCTCCATCCATACTGCCACCAAACACCTTTTTGGTCAAACTTCGGTTTCCATCCCTCTTTTCTCCCAAATTCCATTCTCAAGATGCCTGTTCCTGCTGTACAAGACTGGGTAGCCTCCATTCAGCTGAACTTCCATCTGAACTTCCAGAAAATTCAGGAAGCTATGCAAAAAGCCCAGGATGACTACAAGTATTACAACAAGGGAAGGAAGGAGAACCCAGTCTTTAAGGTGGGCGAAGAAGTGTGGCTATCTGCCATTAACCTTAGATTGCCATGTCCCTCACGGAAATTGGGGCCAAAATTCATAGGACCCTTCAAAATCAAAAGAATGATCAACCCTGGGGCCACTGAACTAGCCTTACCCAACTCTTACAAAATACACACAGTATTTCATGCATCTCTACTGAAGCCTGTTGTTCCCAGCCCTTTTCCTGTCAGAGAAGAACTACCTCCTCCACCAGTCATGGTAGACGGGGAAAGTGAATTTGAAAGGAATATATTAAGTTGCAGGAAGAGGGGTAGACAGCTCCAGTACTTAATTAAGTGGAAGGGGTAGCCCCCTGAGGACAACTCCTGGGAACCCTCTAGGAACATACATGCCCCACGCTTGATCCGGGCCTTTCACCAGGAACATCCAGAATTGATGTCCAGTCTGGGCGTCCAGAAGCCGCCCCTCGTGGGGGGGGCACTGTCAGAGGAATAATCCTTCCAGCCATGTCCCTGCGCACCTGTGTGGCGGAACAGTGGTGCATGCGCGTTCGCGGTGTGATGGTACGGCGCGCACACTCACGCTCAACTTGACCCTTGAGCTGTTCTATAAAGGTTGCTCTTGTGCTCAGACAAATTGCTGGTTTGTCTTCAGCTTCTGTTGTATTTGATTCTGTTTCCTGTACCTGATTGCCTGTTGTGACTCGGATCGATCCTGACTACTCTGCTCTTCTCCTGGACCTGACCCTTGACCTGCTTAAATGGATTCCGCCTTGTCTCCTGTGTTTGACCCTCTGCCTGTGACCCGGACCTGCCTCCTGTCTCCTTGCCTCACCCTTTGCTTGTGACCTGGACTTGCCTTGTGTCTCCCAGACACCATCCCTCAGCCAGTGATTGAAACTATCGATCTTCTGTGTTTGACCCTCAGCCTGCTTCTGGACTTTCTGTTTGATCTCCTTGAGCAAGTCATCTCATCTGCCAGTCTCTGAACAGCTGCTCAACCCTACAAGGACCACCACGCAAATCTATTCCTGTTTGCTGAGTAGCCTGTGCCTCTTTGTGCCATTCACTTCCTGTTTCACCTCCAGGGTGAACCACTCTCTGTATCTCAGCCTCGGTAAGTACTTCTCTGACACACGTAGAGTTAGTGACCTCATCATCCCCTGTCTCCTCGCCACTGGAGCAAACCTGGCAGTATGCTGTAGCTGGGGGAAGATGACTGCCAGTTTCTTGTCCTCCTGCAGCATGTACCCGACACTGTGGTTGAACAGTTCAAGGGACTCCTCAAAACATGATGGTGGGGCTAGGGAAGGAGTGACTGATGCCATTGAGCCGATGGAATAGGCCGCTTTGGCAGCTGCATTGGCAGCCAAACTTCTCTTAGACTGGGTGACAGAGGATGAGGACGATCAGGACGGCTTTTTGGTCCACTCTACCAACTCTTCTGCATGTTGTGGCTCAACACGGCCAGCTGTCAAAAAAAGGAACAAGCGTGCCCACGGCCACGTGCTGAGGATGCACCGTTTTCACGACCAGCACTGTTGGCTGTAGACACAGAGCCTGCTTGCCCTCTTTTAGTGGCCTGTGAGCGTCTGCCTTTCCTTTTTTTTTAAATATACATTTTTATTAATTTTCAAAAAAAACAGACAACAAACAAAAATGAATACTTGCAGCAATTAGAAACTATATACATAGAAAACAAAACACAAAAAAAAAAAAAACAAACAAACCCCACATACATACATACATACATACATACATTGGTCATACCTGGTTCCTATGTCAGTTTAATTTTAGAGAAAGGTGTTATCCCGTGTTACATATGTACACCTAGAGCCCAATAACTAATGGAGAGATTGCAAAGAGTCATATTCCTCTAGGAGTCTATTGAGGCTGTAGAGGGGTCCATGAGCTATTTGGAACAAACCTTTTCATATTTGAGGAGACAACCCCTATTTATATATGTTTCTTTGTATAATGATAAGCTATTATTAATGAGTTGTTTCCACAAAGTCAGCGATGGGGGGGTGGTTTTCTTCCAGCTGAGAGCTATGGCTTTACGAGCATAGAACAAAAGCAGCCCCACCAAAGTGCGCCCTGCTGTCATAGGAATAAATTGCTCTGTCAGACCTAGAATACATATTGGCATTAATCGTTGCAGTGGGATATATGTTATTTTGAATATAAAAGCTAGTATTTCTTCCCAATACCTTACGATAGCTGGACAAGTCCAGAATATATGGGTAAAGTCTCCAGCAATCACCCCACATCGCCAACAACCAGGAGCAGAGTCTGAATTAATTTTATTTAATATATGGGGTGTGTAATATGCCCTGTGGACTATCTTAAACTGAATAAGTCTGTCTCTCTAGGAGACGAGATAGTTGAAGGGAAAGTCCCATATATTATCCCAATCATCCTCATTAAGTTCAGGGATATCCTTAGACCATTTTGATCTTAATTTCTCTAAATCAGGGAGAGAGGCAGTTGTCAAGTGAAGATACAATTAAGATGCAGCATTCTTTGTGCAATCCAACCTAAGAAGCTTCTTTAAGGCGCAGATTGGACTAGTTGTAGAGGAGAGCCAGAGAATTGACAGCTGAAGGCATGGGAGAGTTGAAGGAATCGAAAAGAATATGACTGAGGGATGTTGAAATCAGAGATTAATTGGGAAAAAGAAATCAAAGATTTATCCAAAATGATCTGTTTCACTGTTTTTATCTTAAAATTAGTCCAAGCATAGGGGTCGGGTAGTGAATAGAAATGCTCCAGAGTGGGATTTAACCAGAGGGGAGCATTAGGTGATATTGCCTGTAGGGGATATTGTTCAGTTTTGAGGCCCTCCCCCCATACACGTAGCGTGGTAAGCATAGATGGTGTCAATGAATATGGAGCACGAGGGCCCCGAAAGATCAGGCGTCTGCCTTTCCTTGGTGGCCTTCCAGACATGCTGTAAAATTGGATTAGCAAAACACCGCCTGAAGTTTACTAGAAAAATTACACCAGGAATGGCCTGCAGTCAGGTATAGGCTTGGCTAGACTAGAATGCAGTGGATATATATGTAGGAGACTGTATATATATATATCTTTATGCACTGCAGATCACTGAATCACCTGCCTGAAAGTGTAATCGAGAACGTACACCGGGAATGGCCTGTAATCAGGTATAGGCTTGGCTAGACTGGAATGCAGTGGATATATATATATGTTGGAGACTGTATATATATTTAATGCACTGCAGATCACTGAATCACTTGCCTGCCTGAAAGTGCATTTGAAAACGTACACCGGGAACTACCTGCATTCAGATATAGGCTTGGCTAGACTAGAATGCAGTGGATATATATATATATGTTGGAGACTCTATATATACAGTATTTAATGCACTGCAGATCACTGAATCACTTGCCTGTCTGCCTGCCTGCCTGCCTGCCTGAAAGTGTATTTGAAAACATACACCAGCAATGTCCTGCAGTCAGATATAGGCTTGGCTAGACTAGAATGCAGTGGATATATATATATATATATATGTAGGAGACTCTATATATATATTTTATGCCTGTCTAAAAGTGTATTTGAAAACGTACACCAAGAACTACCTGCAGTTAGATATAGGCTTGGCTAGACTAGAATGCAGTGGATATATATATGTAGGAGACTGCATATATATTTTATGCACAGCAGATCACTGAATCACCTGCCTGCCTGCCTGAAAGTGTATTTGAAAACATACACCAGCAACTGCCTGCAGTCAGATATAGGCTTGGCTATACTAGAATGTAGTGGATATATGTAGGCAGGCCCAGACTGGGACAAAAAATAGGCCCGGGCATTTTGGATTGAGCAGCCCATGACATGTTAACCGGACCCTTTCTCACTCTCCACCCTGACAGATTCCCTGAGAGAGGGGAGGGGGAAACCCAGCAGAGGTGTGTGAGGGGGGGGGGGGTGAGGTGAAACCAGGAAAGAGCATGAGGGGATGGAGAGCACAGGGAAGAACCTAGAGAACATGGGGTGGGGCGAGAGCACAGGGAGGAAGAGAAGAGCACAAGGGGCAGTGGAGAGCATGGGGGAAGGTGGAGAGCACAGGGGGAAGTGGAGAGCACAGGAAGGGTGGCAGAGAGCACAGGGGGAGGTGGAGAGCACAGGAAGGGCAGCGGAGAGCATGGGGGAAGGTGTAGAGCACAGGGGGGAGGTGGTGAGTATGGGAGCATGTAAAGAGCATATGGGGGAGGTAGAGAGAACAGGGAGGGCGGCAGAGAGCATGGGGGGAGATGGAGAGCACAGGGAGGGTGGCGGAGAGCATGGGGGGATGTGAAGAGCGCATGGGGGATGGCGAGCACAGGGAGGGCAGCGGAGAGCATGGGGGGAAGGTGGAGAGCACAGGGGGGCTGGTGGAGAGCATGGGGGATGTGAAGAGCACATAGGGGAGGTGGAGAGCACAAGGCGGGTGGCGGAGAGCATGGGGGGGTGGAGAGCACAGGGAGGGCAGCGGAGAGCATGGGGGGAGGTGGAGAACACAGGGAGGGCGGCAGAGAGCATGGGGGGAGATCGAGAGCACAGGGAGGGTGGCGGAGAGCATGGGGGGAGAATGGAGAGCACAGGGAGGGTGGCTGTCAGGAAATGTTCCATCCGCTGGTAATACCTGTTATTTGGCATGCAGTACTGAGGTCCACCAGCAGGTGTCTCCTGGCAGTTTGGAACTGTCAGGAGAGCTTTTCCCTGTTAATAGTATATCATCTTTGGGCCGCAGTACTGGCGTCCACCAGCGGATGGATCCTGGCAGTGTGGAGCAGACAGTACCTCCTGCAATCAGGTGTCACTTGAGGCCAATCACAAGCCTATAAATACCCGGCAAACATTCACATGTTTGCCTTGATTTCTTCATTGCCTTCTGACCTGCTAGCGATCTGATCCTGTGCCCTGAACCTGAACCTGAACCTGAACCTGATCCTGTCTCCCTGTCTCGGACCCTATCCTGTCCCACCTGTTACCTTGCATCCCTGCCTGCAGTCTGACCCATCCATCCTCTCCCTGTCCTGTGTTCCATACCCCATCTACTGACTTCCCTGTGTATGACCTTGGCCTGGCTTACGTTTATGTCTCTGGAACATCCCCTGCTGATCTGCTGTGTATGACCCTGGCCTGGCTATCGTTTATGACCCTGGTATTTCCCATTTATTGCACTTTTCTGTCTATTGTTATTTGTGGTACTCTGTCTGTGGTTGGTTATTGCACTGTGTCATATTAGAGTTGGTTGTATTATATTACTCACTTTCCTTAATAAATTAATATATTTTCACTTATATACGTTTTGGTGTCCTCTGTCGCAGATCACACGGTACTGGTCACACCTGTTCATGACAGTAAATCAAGGCCATCCCTGACCAGAAGTGGCTGCAAAGGGGAACCATTTTGATTCAGTTGGTTGCAAACATGAATGCCAATGAGGTTATTTATTTTTCTTTGCTGGCATCTGAAAGTGGTGATTATTGCCGCCAGGCTTTGAAAGGATGGTCTAGTGACCAGTTGTTTGTCACTATACGTCTGGCTCACTCCCTGGTCGATCAGGGTTATATATTGTTTGGGGAGGTGCAGCCTTTGATCAAGCTATGTACTGAGCTGGCCCTGCCCTGTATTCCAAAGGGCCGTGATGATTTCACTCCTCCTTTTGATATGAATCAGGTTGTATCCCTAGTTTGGCTTTTTGAAGATGATCCAGACGATTTTTGTGAGCACTACTCAGCCTGTTCCCCACAGGTGATTGCTGAGTGCATTGTGTCTGCTCAGTCTTTTGTTAGACAGGGAGATTTAAAAGCACAGTTTGTACAACCTATACTTTCAGCATGGTCTGACATGACGCAAGCAGCTCTAGCCAAGCAAACCACCTCTGCCACCAAACACCGTCCTACCCAAATGTATGTTTCCCCATCACCCATGTCAACCGCAGTTGCAGCTCAGTATACGCTCCTCCCAACCAAATACTCATATCCAGTCTCTGCTCCCTGTACCTATCCTGCATTCAACCCACCTGTCTCTTCCCTGCTGCCTGCAAACCCACACGAACTTCCTCCGGCTACTGTTACCTCTTCTCTGCCATATCCCAATCCTCCTCTCCAGTCTGCTGCACCCCTCACCTACAGATCTTCAGTGGCTAAGCCAAAGAAAAAACGAAAGTTTTTTCCAACCAAAACGATCCTGCCAGTAACCCAACCTGCCTCCGCACCAGCTAATCCAACCCATACCATCATGCCAGTGTCCAATCCTGCCTCCCCGCCAGTTGATCTGTTCCAGCCTGATGTCCGGGTGCCAGCCCTCCAGCCTGATGTCCGGGTGCCAGCCCTCTAGCCTGATGTCCGGGTGCCTGCCCTCCAGCCTGATGTCCGGGTGCCTGCCCTCCAGCCTGATGTCCGGGTGCCTGCCCTCCAGCCTGAAGTGCCCGGGTGCCTGCTTGAAGTGCCCGGGTGCCTGCTGCCCAGCTTGAAGTGCCCAGGTGCCTGCCGCCCAGCTTGAAGTGCCCGGGTGCCTGCCGCCCAGCTTGAAGTGCCCATGCCTGCCGCCCAGCTTGAAGTGCCCATGCCTGCTGCGCCACCTGTTGTTCTGCTTGATGCCATAGACTATGGACAATTACAACCAATTGGAGCGTCCGGAGGCCGCTCCTTTGAGGGGGGGTACTGTCAGGAAATGTTCCATCCGCTGGTAATACCTGTTATTTGGCATGCAGTACTGAGGTCCACCAGCAGGTGTCTCCTGACAGTTTGGAACTGTCAGGAGAGCTTTTCCCTGTTAATAGTATATCATCTTTGGGCCGCAGTACTGGCATCCACCAGCGGATGGATCCTGGCAGTGTGGAGCAGACAGTACCTCCTGCAATCAGGTGTCACTTGAGGCCAATCACAAGCCTATAAATACCCGGCAAACATTCACATGTTTGCCTTGATTTCTTCATTGCCTTCTGACCTGCTAGCGATCTGATCCTGTGCCCTGATCCTGTCTCCCTGTCTCGGACCCTATCCTGTCCCACCTGTTACCTTGCATCCCTGCCTGCAGTCTGACCCATCCATCCTCTCCCTGTCCTGTGTTCCATACCCCATCTACTGACTTCCCTGTGTATGACCTTGGCCTGGCTTACGTTTATGTCTCTGGAACATCCCCTGCTGATCTGCTGTGTATGACCCTGGCCTGGCTATCGTTTATGACCCTGGTATTTCCCATTTATTGCACTTATCTGTCTATTGTTATTTGTGGGTCTCTGTCTGTGGTTGGTTATTGCACTGTGTCATATTGGAGTTGGTTGTATTATATTACTCACTTTCCTTAATAAATTAATATATTTTCACTTATATACGTTTTGGTGTCCTCTGTCGCAGATCACACGGTTCTGGTCACACCTGTTCATGACAGTGGCGGAGAACATGGGGGGAGATGGAGAGCACAGGGAGGGTGGCGGAGAGCATGGGGGGAGGTGGAGAGCACAGGGGGGCTGGCGGAGAGCATGGGGGGAGGTGGAGAGCACAGGGGGGCTGGCGGAGAGCATGGGGGGAGGTGGAGAGCACAGGGGGGCTGGTGAAGAGCATGGGGGGAGGTGGAGAGCACAGGGGGGCTGGTGGAGATCATGGGGGGATGTGAAGAGCGCATGGGGGTGGCAAGCAAAGGGAAGGTGGCAGAGAGCATGGGGGGAGGTGGAGAGTACGGGGGCAGCGGAGAGCATGGGGGGGATGTGGAGAGCACAGGGGGGAAGCGGAGTGTGTGGGGGGATATGAATAGCACAAGGGGTGAGCACAGAGCATGGGGGGTGATCGCAGAGCACGGGGGGTGGCAGAGAGCACGGGGGTGGCAGAGAGCATGGGGGGTGATGGAAAGCACAGGGAGGGTGGCAGAGAGCATGAGGAAGGTGGAGAGCACTGGGGGGTGGCAGAGAGCATGGGGGAGGTGGAAAACACTGGGGGGGTAGAGAGAATGGTGGAGAGCACTGGGGGGGCAAATAGCATGGGGGAGGTGGAGAGCACTGGGGGGCAGCAGAGAGCATGGTGGAGAGCACTGGGGGGTGGCAAATAGCATGGGGGAGGTGGAGAGCACTGGGTGGGTGGCAGAGAGCATGGGGGAGCTGGAGAGCACTGGGGGGTGGCAAAGAGCATGAGGAGGCAAAGAGTATGGGTGGTGTGGAGAGCCCAGGGGGGCAGCAGAAATAAGCAGGATAGGAGAAGCGGTGGGGGAGGCTGCATATAGAACAATCATTCTATCCATCTTCCTCCTGCAGTCTCCTGCTTCTTCTCTACCTCTCGCAGGCATTCCGATACTGCAGGAGGAAGATGGAGAGAATGATTGTTCTATATGCAGCCGCCCTCACCGCTCCTCCTTTCCAGGTTACAGGGGGGTGGCGGAGAGCACCAGGCTGCACTCACGTTTTCTGTTATCCGGCTTCAAGTTGTTAGCAGCAGGTGTCTGCACTAGCTCCCCCCTTTGCAGTCACGCCCCCTGGCACCGACGGCTGACCTATACGGGCGGCCGCAGAAGGCCGAAGGCTTCTCATCTAGCTCCACCCCCCTCTATGTTTACGTCCCCCCAGCGCCGATAGACTGAGTTTAACTGGCAGAAAACACACAATAAGTGTAGCGCTACACTTATTGTGTGTTTTCTCTCTGTTTTGCTTTGTTCGTTGTGTTAGCTGCTTTTTGTCGTCACGGCAGCGCAGAATTGTTTTGTATATATCCTGAGTTTAACTGGCAGCCAGGCGGCCGCGGAAAGTCTGCATGAGCGGCGCGGGCTCAAAGAGCCTTGTGCCCTGCAAGGAGCCTGGCGGCTTCGGCGGCCATGGCCCACCGGGCAAGTGCCCGGTTTGCCCTATGGCCAATCCGAGCCTGTATGTAGGAGACTGTATATATTTTTAATGCACTGCAGATCACTGAATCACTTGCCTGCCTGCAAGTGTATTTGAAAACGTACACCAGCAATGGCCTGCAGTCAGATATAGGCTTGGCTAGACTAGAATGCAGTGGATATATATATATGTAGGAGACTGTATATATATTTTATGCACTGCAGATCACTGAATCGCCTGCCTGCCTGCCTGCCTGAAAGTGTATTTGAAAACATATACCAGCAATGGCCTGCAGTCAGATATAGGCTTGGCTAGACTGTAATGCAGTGGATATATATTTTGGAGACTGTATATATATTTAATGCACTGCAGATCACTGAATCGCCTGCCTGCCTGAAAGTGTATTTGAAAACGTACACCAGCAATGGCCTGCAGTCAGATATAGGCTTGGCTAGACTGGAATGCAGTGGATATATATATATGTTGGAGACTGTATATATATATTTAATGCACTGCAGATCACTGAATCACTTGCCTGCCTGCCTGCCTGCCTGCCTGCCTGAAAGTGTATTTGAAAACGTACAACAGTAATGGCCTGCAGTCTGATATAGGCTTGGCTAGACTAGAATGCAGTGGATATATATATATATATATATGTAGGAGACTGTATATATATTTTATGCACTGCAGATCACTGAATCACCTGCCTGCCTGCCTGCCTGCCTGAAAGTGTATTTGAAAACATATACCAGCAATGGCCTGCAGTCAGATATAGGCTTGGCTAGACTGGAATGCAGTGGATATATATATGTTGGAGACTGTATATATATTTAATGCACTGCAGATCACTGAATCACTTGCCTGCCTGCCTGCCTGAAAGTGTATTTGAAAACATACAACAGCAATGGCCTGCAGTCTGCTGTAGGCTTGGCTAGACTAGAATGCAGTGAATATATATATACATATGTAGGAGACTGTATATATATTTTATGCACTGCAGATCACTGAATCACCTGCCTGCCTGAAAGTGTATTTGAAAACATACACCGGGAACTACCTGCAGTCAGATATAGGCTTGGCTAGACTAGAATGCAGTGGATATATTTATATATGTAGGAGACTGTATATATATTTTATGCACTGCAGATCACTGAATCACCTGCCTGCCTGCCTGAAAGTGTATTTGAAAATGTACACCAGGAACAGCCTGCAGTAAGATATAGGCTTGGCTAGACTAGAATGCAGTGGATATATATATGTAGGAGACTGTATATATATTTTATGCACTGCAGATCACTGAATCACCTGCCTGCCTCCCTGAAAGTGTATTTGAAAACGTACACCAGGAACAGCCCGCAGTAAGATATAGGCTTGGCTAGACTAGAATTCAGTGGATACATATATGTAGGAGACTGTATACCGTATATACTCGAGTATAAGTCGTTCCGAGTATAAGTCGAGGCCCGAATTTACCCCCCAAAAAATGGGAAAAACTTATTGACCCGAGTATAAGACGAGGGTGAGAAATGCACATCTACTGTAAGTGGAAAAGCGGGTCAGCAATGCCCATTTGCAGCATCACTTTGCCCATTTGCATGCTTCACTGTGCCCATTTGCAGCCATAGGTCCCCTGAACTTCAAACTCAGTAGTTAAGGGTTCCTAGATGCCCCCTAGCTGCAGCCAAAATTTGGGGTCTCTGAACCCAAAGGGTCCCGAAATGACATTGCTGCAGATAGACACAGTTGACCGAATTTGGGGCCCCGTATCTTGGGGCCACTTAGTGCTAAGAACCCCAAATTTGGTGTGCAAACCCAGTGGAACTAGTACCATAAAATTTCCAAAGCTGGGGTTTCTAGCACCAAGTGTCCCCGAGATACAGGGCCCCAAAAATCAGTTCAGAAAATGTCAAGCACTTTTCTGCAGCAGAGAATGACATTTTCCGAACCAGATTTGGGGCCCTGTATCTCAGGGCCACTTAGTTCTAGGAACTTCAGCCTTGGATATGTTGTGATACTAGGTCCACCGGGTTTGCACACCAAATTTGGGGTTCCTAGCACTAAGTGGCCCTGAGATATGGGGCCCCAAAGTCGGTTCAGAAAATGTCAAGCACTTTTCTGCAGCAGAGAATGACATTTTCTGAACCAGATTTGGGGCCCCGTATCTCAGGGCCACTTAGTGCTAGGAACTTCAGCCTTGGATATGTTGTGGTACTAGGTCCACAGATCCACTGGGTTTGCATACCAAATTTGGGGTTTCTAGCACCAAGTGGCCCTGAGATACGGGGCCCCAAAGTCGGTTCGGAAAATGAAATTTTTTGCTGCAGAAAAGTGCTTGACTCGAGTATAAGTCGAGGGGGGCACTTTCAGCACAAAAAAATGTGCTGAAAAATTTGACTTATACTCGAGTATATACGGTATATATTTTATGCACTGCAGATCACTGAATCGCCTGCCTGCCTGAAAGTGTATTTGAAAACGTATACCAGGAACTACCTGCAGTCAGATATAGGCTTGGCTAGATTAGAATGCAGTGGATATATATGTCGGAAACTGTATATATACTTAATGCACTGCAGATAACTGAATCACTTACCTGCCTGCTTGGCTGCCTGAAAGTGTATTTGAAAACATACACCAACAATAGCCTGCAGTCAGATATAGGCTTGACTAAACTGGAATGCAGTGGATATATATATGTTGGAGACTGTATATATATTTTTAATGACCTCCAGATCACTGAATTACTTGCCTGCCTGCCTGCCTGAAAGTGTATTTGAAAACATACAACAGCAATGGCCTGCAGTCAGATATAGGCTTGACTAGACTAGAATGCAGTGGATATATATTTGTAGGAGACTGTATATATATTTTATGCACTACAGATCACTGAATCACCTACCTGCCTGAAAGTGTATTTGAAAACGTATATAGGCTTGGCTAGACTGGAATGCAGTGGATATATATATATATATATATATATATATATATATATATATATATATATATATATATATATATATATATATATATATGTTGGAGACTGTATATATATTTAATGACCTCCAGATTACTGAATCACTTGCCTGCCTGAAAGTGTATTTGAAAACATACACCAGCAATGGCCTGCAGTCAGATATAGACTTGGCTAGACTAGAATGCAGTGGATAAATATGTAGGAGACAGTATATACATTTTATGCACTGCAGATCACTGAATAACTTGTCTGGCCTGCCTGCCTGAATGTGTATTTGCATACGTACACCAGGAATAGCCTGCAGTCAGATCTAGCTACACAGGATACAATATATATATATATATATTGTAACAAGGCCAGATATATATATATATATATATATATATACTAAATACACTGCAGCTAACTGAATAACCTGCCTGAAGTAGATTAGAAACAGTACATCAGGAAGGACTGCAGTGAGATCTAGCCTAACTGGATACAGTGGATATAAATATACCAGTCTGACTGTATTTATATTTTAAATACACTGCAGCTAACTGAATCACCTGCCTGCCTGAAGTAGATTAGAAACAGTACACCAGGAACAGACTGCCTGCTCAATCTAACGCCAGCAACACACTACACAGGGCCGACGTGCAGGCGGCCTTATATAGTGTGGGGCGTGGACTTAACCCCTTGAGCCATAAATGGCCAAAGGCACCCTGCCTTTGGCCAATTATGGCTCTCTTTGCTGACGGCGCTGTGATTGGCCAAAGCATGCGGGTCATAGTGCATGCTTGGCCAATCATCAGCCAGCAATGCACTGCGATGGCGCAGTGCATTATGGGGCATGTCGCACAAACGCCCCATAATGTTCAATCTTCGTCGAACGATCGAACAGCCGATGTTAAAGTTGAACTCGACTCCCCCGAACTCATGTTCGACTCGAACAGAAAGCTCATCCCTAGCCTTTTGACACCTTTCAAACCAGCTTAAACTATGGTAATTCTGCCTTCTATATCTTTCCCATGCACTTTGTTTAACCACCTCAATACAGTGCACTTACACCCCCTTCCTGCCCAGACCAATTTTCAGCTTTGAGCACTCTCACACTTTGAATGACAATTACACAGTCATGCAACACTGTACCCATATGAAATTTGCGTCCTTTTTTTCACACAAATAGAACTTTCTTTTGGTGGTATTTAATCACTGGTCGGTTTTTTATTTTTTTGCTTTAAGTAAAAAAAGACAGAAAATTTAGAGAAATAAATCCCTTTTTCTTTGTTTCTGTCATAAAATGTTGCTAATTAGCTATGGTGCCAATCACTGAAAATTGATCACATCTGATCAGGCCTTCAGTACATCAGGTGAATCTCATTTGAGATTGAGACACTAACAAGTCAGCAAAGTACAAGAAGTTTTTCTACAAAAATGAAATTTCAAGGTTCTTGATAATAACTTGATGTGAGGTCCATGATGTGAGAGTAATAATAAATAAAATTTAAATATAACAGACCCATCACATCAAGTCCACACACCCTGTTAGGATAGATGCCACCTGCAGCCAGTTGTTTTATAGTTTTTGATGCTTTCTGGTCCATCATACAGATTCTTGGTCCTTTTGTTTTTATTTATTTTTGTTTTTGAAATCCAAAGCAGAATGTGTGGATTGTGAAATGATGTGCCCCTTTTTCTTGTAAGTGCAGTGGTATAAGCAGAAGAATATTTTGGATTTATGGGCATCTCTCCATGACCGCAAGGTATTGTTATCATTTATTATAATATTGCCAGCAAAAAGTTGTCTTTTGAAACATGAAACTGGAGTTCTTACACAAATAGCATGATAGAAAACAAGCCATTGTAATATATTTATGCAAGCTGGACCCAGTAATGAAGGGTTCATCCTGATATATCAGAGCTGCAGCTTTTATGCAAAGGTGCTATTAGACAAAGTTAGATATTTTTTGGTCAAACATTTAATTTTTAATGGTCCGACATTCTGTGCAGCAAATATACAGCTAACTAAATGTTTAAAATATGAGTTTGTTTATGTACAAATCTAACAATGGAAAATGCATACATTTGAAACCAGCCATCTTATTGCCTCTATTGGAGGAGGCTGGAGACAAAGGAAGACATGTGTGTTAAATTGATGGTGTAGGAATCAGCTGCTGTGAGCCCAGTGCGGGACACACTCCCTGAAGACCCAGATATTACATTTTTTGTAGATTTGAGTATGCAGTTTATCACCCAGAAGGATACTCTGTATTCAAAGTCATTGGATCCTTTTTCCCCAGCTCAAGAAACAGAGCTCCATGTTTTAGCAAAGCCTGTGAGCTATAAAAAGAATGTATATTTATATAGATAGT
Organism: Lithobates clamitans; assembly: GCA_037952925.1. Taxonomy (NCBI): domain Eukaryota; kingdom Metazoa; phylum Chordata; class Amphibia; order Anura; family Ranidae; genus Lithobates; species Lithobates clamitans. The sequence continues at coordinate 646,940 of JBBGZY010000083.1, read as the reverse complement.
CAAGATATAGAGAGCTTTTGGTTCCATTTGAAGGGCCAGAAGTTTGTTTTTACTTCGGCAGGTAAACCAATAAAGCATGCCAAGTTAATTTGATTGGCTGTTTTCAGCCTTCCAGGTTCTTGCTGAGGTAGCCATATTAACTTTCACACATGGAAGCAGACCAGGTGACTAAGGATGCTGCATTTACAGCCCCAGGACAAGGTGATCATTTATGTCTGCCAGCCATTCTTTTCCCTCCAGCTTGACACATGGACCGTGTCATCAGTCACAAGCAGTTATGGCTGCCTTAGTAAATGAGCGTGGGATAGAGCCAGGGTTCTCCACAGTTTTTTTTATAACATACCACTTCTTGTTTTACCTGTTACCAAAGGTGTTACCAAAAGCTGAACATCCCTTACAGAGATTAAAAAGATATATCCAGATGCCCAAGTTAGGATCTTACAAGTATGTATTTTGTCTGTATGGACATGTTTTCTGGATGTCCAGTGGCAAATGCTACTGCAAAGGCCACAGTAAAACGTGTTATCAGAAGTAGTTTGTAAATATAGAGTGCAGAAAGTACAGAGAGTAACAGAGGAAATCATGTTTATAGGAGAGTCCTTAATAGAAGTTTTGAGGTTTTATTTTTACACCCCCTACTGTCTACAATGTAGCGGAAAAAGTGGAGTAAGAAACTAGAAAACTTTTGCCATAATGTTTTCTTATATTTTATCAAGACCCTAAGGGGATGTTGGACTCTCTCCCTATGGGATTTGGTTTGGGAGTGTGTTACTCACTTGCTTATATTTTGTCTCAGCAGCTGAAGTCCTCCATTTGAATCTCACAGAGAATGTTGCTGATCTTTTAAGGTTTTTGACAAACTCATTTATGTGTTTTCTCCCCAATTCCAGATCCTAAAAGTTTGGAAGGATCTAAAACTAAAGCCAGGTGATTTTTGGGTTGTTAAGAGACATTTATATATAAAGAAATGTTTGGAGACTCAATACAGCATCTATTTCATGTACAGTTTTTGCAAAACTTGAAGGAAAAGTCACCTGGATCCACACCAGACACTGCAAAAATGACTTAATTAAAGAAATCTCTGTGTTTGATTTGTTTCCCTCTTGTGATCACAGTCTAGGGTACTTTTTGATTTAATTACTTTAATTGTAAGGGATATATATATTTGAGAAGTAGTTTAGCCATGTTGAAGTCATATTTGTCTTTTGTATGTCTTCCATTTTATGTAGAATTGTCTGTGTTTACATATGCTGATAAGTCAGCATGCCAACAATTCAGCTAGAAGGCCATTCTGGCCACAGGAGTGTACAGCCTGTACTCTGTAAATATGTCTTATCAATCATTTGTTTTTCACAATGAAAATTCATTTGGTAATGAAAAAGTTGCTCAGCTATTATTTTCTCCACAATGGAGTTTTTTGCCTCTTTGGCCAGGACTACCTCCACCTAAGCGTGTGGAGGTTCCAGGTTAAAGGTGATAGCAGGTATGGTTAGTGATCAAAATATTGATCAAAAGAGGGGAGACTGCAATGGAAATTTGTACGTTCTGTATATAATTGTATTGTATTTTGTATGTATTGCACACTGCCCTCACTGTGCACACAGCACTAATAATGTTTTCAGTACATGTTTACATTCTTTTGAGTCCTGATTAGAATTAGCCTGCCTATGTAACGCCCCTTGTTACCATAAATGTACAATTGTAATATTAATGTGATACCTACGTAATCATGTGCATAAAAACCTTAAATTGCGTCATAATAAAGCAGAACAGTTATTTTTAATTTGGAACCACTAATCAATATGAGGATGGGAGTTGCCTATCATCAATTTAACCGAGTCACTACCAAATTATCCCTTTAAAGAAAATAGACATTCCAAGGTATTAAGTAGCATGTTGAGTTTTTTTAAGTTGTAATGTTTTCCCACAATTCTTTGCAAAATGATGATTTTTTTTTTTTTTTTACAAAATTGTCATATTATCAGGTTATTTCTCACAGACAGCATATGCATACAATAAATTACACCCCAAAATGCATTCTGCTACTCTTCCCGAGTATGGCGATACCACATGTGGGAGACTTTTACACAGCCTGGCCACATCCAGAGGACCAACATTGAAGTAGCACCTTCAGGCGTTCTACGAGCATAAATGACACATCTCATTTCTCAACCACCTATTACACTTTTGAAGGTCCTGGAGCACGAGGACAATGGAATTGCTCACAAAATGACCCCATTTTGGAAAGCAAACACCCCAAGGTATAATCTATGAGGCATAATGAGTCTTTTGAACGGTTCACTTTTTTTCCAGAAGTTTTTGGAAAATGTGGAAAAAAAATGAAAACGCATTTTTTTTTACACAAAGTTGTCAATTTATAAGATATTTCTAACACATAGCATGTATATAGCAAAAATTACAGCCCAAAATACATTCTGCTACTCTTCCCAAGTATGGCGATACCACATGTGTGAGACTTTTACACAGCCTGGCCACATACAGAGGCCCAACATTGAAGTAGTACCTTCAGGCGTTCTAGGAGCATGAATTACACATCTCATTGCATTCCTACCTATCACACTTTTGAAGGTCCTTGAGCACCAGGACAAAGGAATTACCCACAAAATGACCCCATTTTGGAAAGCAAACACCCCAACGTATATTCTATGAGGCATGGGCTGCAAATAGGTACTCGGGTACTCTGATGGGCTGCAGATAGGTACTCAGGTAACTTGATGAGCTGCAGACAGGTACTCGAGTACTCTGATGGGCTGGTGACAGGTACTCAGGTACTCTGATGGCCTGGTGACAGGTACTCGGGTACTCTGATGGCCTGGGGACAGGTACTCGGGTACTCTTATGGGCTACAGATAGGTATTTGGGTACTCTGATGGGCTGGTGACTGGTATTCGGGTACTCTGAAGGGCCGTGACAGGTACTCAGGTACTCAGTACTCATATGAACTGTGACAGGTACTCAGATGAACTGTGACAGATACTTTGATGGGTGGTGACAGGTCCTGTTTATTGGGGGGGCAATCAGTGTGTGTTGGTGTACACTGTAAGCGGTAACGAGATGTTACTGCAATCTTCTTCTCACACAGGATCGGTGTGTGAGGATGAGAACCTGGTAACATCTTGTTACTGCTCTATGTTTACATTTAGTGATCGGCTGTGAAAGGATCACAGCCGATCACATGGTAAACAGCCGCCGGCCAATGGCTGTTTACCAGCGTCGGTGACGAGCAGTGTTCCCAGGAGCACGCCACCACTGACGCGCGCATGCAGCGCACTTGCGCACATGCCCCGTGCAAAGTGGAGTGGTACCATTTGTGATCGTCCGTGACTTCATCACGGCCGATCACGTGGTAAACAGCCATGCCACCGAAGGAACAGGGATGCGCACACACGATTGTGTGCATTCCCTGTTTAATTGGACGGACATCATATGAGGCCCGCCCAGAACAAGAGCCGCGCCGCCTGGGCATCATATGACGGCCGGCAAGCGGTTAACCACTTCTGGACCACCCACCGTTGTTATACGGCGGTACTTTGAAGAGGAATATCATTGTTATGGCAGCAGTTAGCTGCCATTACCCCGGTATCCTCTTCTTCAGTGGGCGGTCTGCTTTCAGTTAAAAGTGGTCTCAGCGGCGGATTCACCGCAAGATCACTTTTATCGGTGGCGGGAGAGGGAGCACCCCACTTTCGCCGCACTCCGGTGCCCTCCTCCGCTTACCGGAGCCGCAGCGGCGGAGACGATCGCATCCTCTACCCTCTGTGGTATTGAACTGAGTGAGGGGAAGATGGCCCCCACCCAGCTCCATACCATTGCAGGGCGGAAGTGACGTCAAAACATCACTTCCGCCCATAGCTCTTAAAGGGACTTTTTTTTTGTATTTCTTCAAACAACATTTTTCTTTTTTTTTTTTGTTATTGCATTTTAGTGTAAATATGAGATCTGAGGTCTTTTTGACCCCAGATATCATATTTAGGAGGTCCTGTCATGCTTTATTCTCTATTACAAGGAATGTTTACATTCCTTGTAATAGGAATAAAAGTGACACATTTTTTTTTTTTTTTTTTTTTTAAGAACAGTGTAAAAATAAAAAATAAAGAGTAGAATAAATAAGAAAAAAAAATGTTTTAACGTGTCTCGTCCCGCCGAGCTTGGGTGCAGAAGCGAACGCATACGTGAGTAGCGACCGCATATGAAAACGGTATTCAAACCACAAATGTGAAATATCACCACGATCGATAGAGCGAGAGCGATCATTCTAGACCTCCTCTGTAACTCAAAATATGCAACCTGTAGAATTTTTTAAACATACGGAGATTTTTAGGGATAAAAGTTTGTTGCCATTCCACGAGCAGGCACAATTTTGAAGCCTGATATGTTGGATATCAATTTACTCGGCGTAAAATTGGGTTAACTTTACTGTTGTCCTTTTTTTAGATCAAAAAAGTGTATTTTTTTCCCCAAAAAGTGCGCTTGTAAGACCGCTGCACAAATACGGTGTGTTAGAAAAAAATATGTATAACTTTTGGGGGTTCTAAGTAATTTTCAGGCAAAAAAAATCATTTTAACTTGTAAACAACAAGTTTGAAAAATAAGCCCGATTTTAAAGTGGTTAAATTACAAACATATAGAAAAGTCTTGCTCATCCCTACTAATTAGCAGATTTGTGTCATACATGGATTTCAATTTACACAACATAAATATCCTTGTTTGAATGGTGGTTATTCCTATATCTCTATGCATTGCATTAACACATAGATGTATGGTCCTTTGGGGATTTAGTCAGAACAGCTAATGAGAAGGAAATCCCCAATGTAGCTCTATTTAAATGAGTCAGTTGAATGTCTTGGAAGGCGATGAGAGAGGAGCCTGAGAAGGTTTGGCACAAATCTCTGTTGGGAGGGACGGGGATGATTTTCTTTGTCTTTAAAGTGTAACTAGTTCTGAAGATCCTGATGTAGGTCTTTCCGGCACTTTTATCAAATTGACTGCTAAGTGGGGGATCTGCCTTCATTATAACCACCTGACAGTCTCAGTGTAATAACAAAATGAAACACTCTATTACCAAAAGTATTGAGACGCCTGCCTTTACCCGCACATGAACTTTAATGGCATCCCAGTCTTAGTCCATAGGGTTCAATATTGAGTTGGCCCACCCTTTGCAGCTATAACAGCTTCAACTCTTCTGGGTAGGCTGTCCTTAAGGTTTAGGAGGGTGTCTATGGGAATGTTTGTATTCTTCCAGGAGCACATTTGTCAGGTCAGGCACAGATGTTGGACGAGAATGCCTGGCTTGCAGTCTCTGCTCTAATTCATCCCAAAGGTGTTCTATCAAGTTGAGGTCAGGACTCTGTGCAGGCCAGTCAAGTTCATACACCCCAAACTTGCTCATCCATGTCTTTATGGACCTTGTTTTGTGCACTGGTTCAAATCGTTTGGTGGAGGGGGGATTATAGTGTGGGTTTGGGCTTGGTCCCTTAGTTCCAGTGAAGGGAACTCTTAAGGTGTTAGCATACCAAGATATTTTGGACAATTTCATGTTCGCAACTTTAGTTTGGGGGTGGCCCCTTCCTCTTCCAACACAACTGCTCACCAGTGCACAAAGCAAGGTCCATAAAGACATAGATGAGCGAGTTTGGGGTGGAGGAACTTGATTGGCCTGCACAGAGTCCTGACCTCAACCTGATATAACACCTTTGGGATGAATTGCGAGCCAGGCCTTCTCGTCCAACATCAGTGCCTGATCTCGCATATGCGCTTCTAGAAGAATGGTCAAACATTCCCATAGACACACTCCTAAACCTTGTGGACAGCCTTCCCAGAAGAGTTGGTGCTGTTATAGCTGCAAAGTGTGGGCCAACTCAATACTGAACCCTACGGACTAAGACTGGGATGCCATTAAAGTTCATGTGCGTGTAAAGGCAGGCGTCACTATACTTTTGGTACTATAGTCTATATGAAAAAAAGCAAAGAGTAATCCATAACAAACTGCACACAACAAGCTAAGATGCATTCCCCTAAAATCACAAGGTAATGACAATAAGGACAATGTCAACCAGTTTTGGCCTTGTGTTAACAAGAAATTGCAGCCTGCTTTCAGGTTGCATTCTGTTTGCATATGAGATCAGTTTTTAGACATCTAGAATTTACTGACGGCATTTGTACTGATGTCATTAGACTTCTGTTCTCAGCAGAGCTGCTTCTCTTCAAGCTGCTTTTGTATTGGAAGAGAAGCAGCTCTGCTGAGAACAGAAGTCTAATGACATCAACTCTAAAGCGTTCCTTAGAGGAAACCCGTGCTGGGAGAAATACGGAGCCTCCACTGCTGGCATCCTTCTAATGATGCTATTAGTCTAGCTATGTACGACTTTAGTATTTTCTGAGCCTCTGACTCTAAACAAGCCTGCAGATTAGAAACTCAGAGAGGAGTCAGGTCTAACTATTTGTTCCAGGTCTGCGCCTCAGGAATTTTTTAATTAATCTGATCAGCCAGAAAAGGTGCTTCTTGGATTTTGGGCCCCTCTATGTGGTTAGACTGTAAAAAAAAGTATCACACATGTGATATCTCTATACTTGGGAGGAATAGCAGAATATGTTTTCAGACGTAATTCTAAGTATGCCTAATGCTATGTGTTAGAATCTTCTTAATTGACATCTTTGTGAAAAAAAAAATACAACTTAATTTTCTTTTCCTATTTTCCAAAAACGTGTGATTAAAAAAAAATGACATTTCCAAAAGATTCATTATGCCTCTTAGAAAATACTTTGGGGTGTTTGCTTTCCAAAATGTGGTCATTTCCATTGTTCTGGTGCTCCAGGGCCTCAAAAATTTGAGAGGTAGTCAGGAAATTAGATGTGTGATTTTTGCCCCTAGAAAGCCTGAAGGTGCTACTTGGATGTTGGGCCTCTCTAATATGTGGCTAGGCTGTGAGAAAGTTTCACACATACGGTACCAGCATACTCAGGAGGAGTAGCAGAATGTGTTTTGGGGTGTAATTATAAGTGTGCCTATGCTGTGTGTGAGATTTAACTTGTTAAAATGCCAATGGAACAAAATAATAATAAAAAAATAAAACATTTTATTTCCTTTAATCATTTTCCAAAGAATTGTGCCAAAAATTACAACTTCCAGAAATGTACTATGCCTTCTCACTAAATACCTCAGACTGCTTTCCAAAAAGGGGTCATTGTAGGGGTATTAGTACTGACCTTACATTTTAGGGCCTTAAGAAATTAGGTGTCAATACCTCAGAATTGATCAATTTTCTATTTTCAAATATTAGATACCATGGTTTGTAGACTCTATAACTTTCAGGCAGACTAAATAATTTACACCTATTTGCTTTTTTTTTTTCATGAAAGAAATGTATCAGAATCCATTGTGGCCCAAATTCATGAGGAAATATTATTTATTTGCAAAATGTTATAACAGAAATGTTTTCTTTCAAAATGTTCGGCATTTCTTTGCTTGTATAGCAAAAAATAAAAAACCTAGGGGTGAATAAATACCACCAAAAGAAAGCTCTATCTAAAAATGCCATAAAATGAATTTGGGTGTTGCATGACTGAGTAATTGTCATTCAAAGTGTGGCAGCGCTGAAATCTGAAAAATGGCCTGGACTGGAAGGGGGTAAAAGGGTCCAGGCTTCAAATGGTGGAACACCTTTTGACTTTAGAACCACGTTAAAGAGAATCTGTCACTTGACTCATTCTGGCATTCTGGGTAAGGTACCCCGCAACATCCATTGGCCACATGCTCCCCTTTGTCAGATGTAGTGAGCAGAGAAGTGGGCAATCAAGCAGATGTATCAGTGGGTGGAGGAGTGCTCAATCAATCAAGAGAGCCTGCCACTTTGCCCTCAATGAACAAAGAAAAAGGTACTCTTTAATTTTGACTTGAAAGTTAGGGCCCCCGTATATGGTTAGGCCTAGGGCAAAGCATTGTTGTTTAGTTTGCTGGATATGGCATGGGGACACATCAGATGCTATTGTTCTCTGCTGGGCTTCTGTTGGATCCCTGCAGCTTCATAGAGGAATGGGCCCCCTCCAGACCTACATGCCCTTAATGTATCTATTGCTATATACCACAATCAGCCACAACAATAAGACCACTGACAAGTAAAGTGAATAACGTTAATAACATTACAATGACATCTGAAAGTGGGTGGGATATATTAGGCAGCAAGTGAACATATTGTCCCTGACGTTAATGTTAGTGTTGAAAGCAGAAAACATGTAAGGATTTGAGTGAGTTTGACAAGGGCCAATTTACAATGCTTAGACCGTGGTTCTCAACCTCAGTCCTCAAGTACCCCCAACAGGCCACGTTTTGGGAATTTCTCTTAGATAAAATAGCTGCCCAAATTACCAAGCCATTGACTTTGATTTAAAGCTCTTTTGCAAGATAAAGGAAAACCTGCAAACATGGCCTGTTGGGGGTACTTGAGGACTGAAGTTGAGAACCACTGGCCTAGACAACTGGGCCGAGCAACTCCAAAACTGCAGCTCTTGTGGGATGTTCCCGGTCTGCAGTGGTCAGGACCAAACCAAAAGTGGTCCAAGGAAGGAGAACCAGCTAACCAGTGACAGGGTCATGGGCGGCCAAGGCTGTGTAGTCCAATCTAATAGAAGAGCTACTGGAGCTCAAATTGCTGAAAAATTAATGGTGCTTCTGATAGAAAGGTGTCAGAACACACAGAGCATGGCAGTTTGTTGTGTATGGGGCTGTGTAGCTGACCTGTGTCCACAACTAAAAGTGCCTACAATGGACACGTGAGCATCAGAACTGAACTACAGAGCAATGGAAGAAGGTGGCCTTTTTTTACATTTTATTCCATTTCTGGTTTTTACTGGTGCCTTCAAAGTCCCTTCCATAGTTTTTTGCTCCTTCTAAGTTGTTCCAGGATGTGGCACTGGGGGTGCGCAGAGAAGCGATCAGTGGTGAGCCAATGACGTAGGCTCTTTACTATGTGATCAGCTGTGTCCAATCACAGCTGATCACATGTAAATAAATGCCGGTTATCGGCATTTCCTTTCTTCAGCGCTGTCAGTGTCTGAGGAAAAGAAAGTCGATAACTGGCTTTGCAGTTACAGGGGACATTTACACTGATCATCAGTGCCGCCTTATCAGTGCCCATCAGTGCTGCTTTTCAGTGCTGCCTCATCAGTGCCCATCAAAGCAGCCTCATCAGCACACAACAGTGAAGATGAAAAATTACTTATTTGCAAAATCGTATAACAGAAACAAAGAATAAGGGGTTTTTTTTTCCAAACTTTTTCGGTCTTTTTTGGTCTGTTTAGCAAAAAATAAAAACCCCAGTGGTGATTAAATACCACCAAAAAAAAAAAAATCATAAAATTAAAAAATTAATTTAAAAGTTATAATAAATAAATTATAAAAATGTCATAAGGGTACAGTGTTGCATGACTGCACAATTGTCATTCAAAGTAAGACAGCACTGAAAGCCGAAAAATTGGCCTGGGCAGGAAGGGGCTGAAAGTGTCTGGTATTACATAGTAGGTGAGGTTGAAAAAAGACACAAGTCCAACCTATGTGTGATTATATGTCAGTATTACATTGTATATCCCTGTATGTTGTGGTCGTTCAGGTGCTTATCTAATAGTTTTTTGTAACTATCGATGCTCCCCGCTGAGACCACCACCTGTGAAAGGGAATACCACATCCTCGCCGCTCTTACAGTAAAGAACCCTCTACGTAGTATAAAGGGGTTTGCAAACCTTAATGTTTTTTCAACTTAATGCATTGTATGCATTAAGGTGAAAAAACACCTGGCAGTGACCGGCCCCCTTGACCCCCGTTATACTTACCTGAGCCCTGGAACTTGACCCACGGGGACAAGCTGTCTCTCTGCCCGGGGTTCTCGGCTCTTGATTGGATAGATTGATAGCAGCGCAGCCATTGGCTCCCGCTGCTGTCAATTAAATCCAATGATGCGGGCGCCGGGCCGAGTACTGCAATCGGCCTCTATGGACACCGAATGCTGGACTCAGGAGTGCGCCCGCAAGGTAACCCCCTGGGAGAACGCTTCTCCTAGGGGGTTTTCTGATGTGGGGAGGAGCCGCAAGAGCCGCCGAGGGACCCCAGAAGATGAGGTTCGGGGCCACTCTGTGCAAAACTAGCTGCACAGTGGAGGTAAGTATGATATGTTTGTTATTTAAAAGAAAAAAACGAATCCTTACAATCACTTGAAGGTTAAACCTCTTTTCTTCTAATTTTAATGAGTGGCCACGAGTCTTATTAAACTCCCTCCTGCGAAAAAGTTTTATCCCTATTGTGGGGTCACCAGTACGGTATTTGTATATTGAAATCATATCCCCTCTCAAGCGTCTCTTCTCCAGAGAGAATAAGTTCAGTGCTCGCACTTTCCTCATAACTAAGATCCTCCAGACCCTTTATTAGCTTAGTTGCCCTTCTTTGTACTCGCTCCATTTCCAGTACATCCTTCCTGAGGCCTGGTGCCCAGAACTGGACAGCATACTCTAGGTGCAGCCGGACCGGAGTCTTGTAGAGTGGGAGAATTATCTTTTTATCTCTGGAGTTAATCCCCTTTTTAATGCATGCCAATATTCTGTTTGCTTTGTTAGCAGCAGCTTGGCATTGCATGTCATTGCTGAGCCTATCATCTACTAGGACCCCCAGGTCCTTTTCCATCCTAGATTCCCCCAGAGGTTCTCCCCCCAGTGTATAGATTGCATTCATATTTTTGCCACCCAAATGCATTATTTTAGATTTTTCTACATTGAACCTCATTTGCCATGTAGTTGCCCACCCCATTAATTTGTTCAGATCTTTTTGCAAGGTTTCCACATCCTGCGGAGAAGTTATTGCCCTGCTTAGCTTAGTATCGTCTGCAAATACAGAGATTGAACTGTTTATCCCATCCTCCAGGTCGTTTATGAACAAATTAAATAGGATTGGTCCCAGCACAGAACCCTGGGGAACCCCACTACCCACCCCTGACCATTCCGAGTACTTCCAATTTATCACCACCCTTTGAACTCGCCCTTGTAGCCAGTTTTCAATCCATGTACTATGGTCCATGCCAACGCACCTTATTTTGTACAGTAAACGTTTATCGGGAACTGCTTAAGTGTCAAATGCTTTTGCAAAATCCATTGAAGTGGTTAAACCCAAAAGCAAACATTTATTATATGGCAGCTTACCAATTCTTAAGTGTGATGGCTGCATTTGTTTTTTTTTTGTTTGTTTGTTTTTAAGCTTTCTTTCTTTTATTTTCACCTGGTGATCTGGCCAGTAATTGTTGTTTTTTAAAAGAACACGCTTTCCTGTAATTGTATCAGTTAAGAGTGTTGAGACAAACCATTTACCACTGACATCGGTGCTTACAATGATCAGCTTTTATTTATTCATGTAAAACCTTTATCCCAAAAGAAAAAAAAAAAAAAACGGTTACTGTAACTGCTGGAGTTTGGCTTCAAATTGTTAGTGTATCTAAATCTGCCAGTCCGTCTAACACTCCCCTTCCCCCAGGCTGACATCGCTGCTGTCCACAGGTGCCCCCTGTGCTCCTTCATCCAGAGCGGAGGCCCTCTAATACAGGAGGTGTGTTACTGGCCAGATCACCAGGTGAAAACTGAGGGGAAAAAGTCTAAAAAAATGATGCAGCCACCACATCTAATGATTGGTAAGCTGTAATATTACATTTTTGGTTTGGGGTTTACTAGCACTGTAATGGCAAAACAATGTTATGACTGATGTCTTTTAACCAAGTATTCTGTTTGAACAGCCTTTTGTCCAGGATACAAATTTTAACACCTACTCTAAGCTGACCGAGTCACAATGGAGAATGGTTCCACCATCAGGAAAGACCTCGAGCTTCTTGGACTTAAAGAGATAGAAGGACTCAAATATTTTTACTGTCCTCTTCTTAGTGTTATCTATTTGGGTATTTTGATCATGAGTATTGTAATTGTGTTTGTGGTATTGACTAACCCCATTCTTCATGAACCCATGTACATTCTCATCTGTAACCTGGTGCTCAACGGCATTTTTGGCAGCTCCGCGTGTTTTCCAAAGTTGTTGATGGACCTTTTGACTTCTACCAAGACCATCTCCCGTGATGGCTGCCTGGCCCAAGCTTGGTTCGTCAATGTTTATGCCTACCTGGAGATTATGACTTTCGCAGGCATGGCGTATGACCGTTATTTGGCTGTGTGCCACCCACTGCAATATGCTATCTTAATGACCAGTGCAAAGGTAATCAAAGCTTTGATCAACTGCTCTTTGGTCTTGTTCATCTTACTTTTGGTTTCTATTCTCTTAACGGTGAGACTACCACTTTGTGGGACACAAATCAAGAACGTTTTCTGTGATAACATGTCAATTTTTATCCTGGCCTGCACAGACACCACTGTTAATAATATATATGGAATAATTATGATCATTGTGCTCACAGGTTTCTTCACGTCAATCATTGTCTTTTCATATGTGCATATATATATTGTCTGTCTTAGATTATCTAAAGAGTCACGACAGAAGGCAATGCACACCCTGGGAACACACTTGATTAACTTTTCTCTTTTCTTCCTCGGATTTATGTTTATGGCTATCCGACACAGGTTGGGGACCATCAACTTGCCTGTCAGTGGCCATGTTGGGCTGTCTATGCCTTCCTTTCTGATTTCTCCACTCATGAACCCTCTAGTTTTTGGGGTAAGAACGGAAGCCCTGAAATCAAAAATGGTTTTACCTTTCAAAATGAAAAAAATAAAATGAATACTAAAATAGTGAGAAAAAATAATATTTTTTTTTGGTTACTGAAATTGTGAATTTCTCAAGAATATCACAAAGTCTGTATTCCCATCGTACACATTCCTGGAATAAGCTTTTAAGGGAAATGAGTGCTGTAGCGATCACCAGCTGGATACTGGAACCTATACGATATGTAGATATTCGCCACCAGACCAAGGATCATCAATTTCGTCCAAACGTTTTTTTATTCAAGAAAGATCACATTAAAAAGCAGTGTAGTGCACAGTGATCCTTGGTGTGCTGGCGAATATCTACATTTCTCATGGATAAGTCGATAAGTCTACTTTTTCGACCGCGCTTTTCAACTGTATTAAAGTATATAATCCTATATAGCGATGAGCCAAACAGCCCTGAGTTTGGGTTTGCTAAACTTTAAAGGGGTTGTAAAGGTACGTGTTTTTTCACCTTAATGCATCCGATGCATTAAGGTGAAAAAACACCTGGCAGTCACCGGCCCCCTAGCCCCCCCCCCCCCCCGTTTAACTTACCTAAACCCCTTCATTCAGTCAGCGGGGACGCGCTGGCTCCTTCTCCCCGGGCTCCCGCCTTTTGATTGGATAGACTGATAGGATAGCAGCGCAGCCATTGGCTCCTGCTGCTGTCAATCAAATACAATGATGTGGGGGCGGCGCCAAGTCTGGCATTCTGTGTCTATAGACGCAAATGCTGGACTCGGGAGCGCGCCCGCAAGGTAACCCCCTTGGGGAAGCGCTTCTCAGAGGGGGGTTATCAGATGTGGGGAGGAGCCGCAAGAGCCGCCGGGGGACCCCAGAAGAGCAGGTTCAGGGCCAAATTACTCTTACAATCACTTTAAAGAAATTTGGATGCCGAACCTGAATCCCACTGAAATCAATGAGGGCTAAACCAATCAAATTAAAGTGCCCATTTTCTGGGTTAATAGGCAAGAGGTGTTAAAAAGTCTAAAAATAAAAACACCCAAATGTTTGACTGTACACAATGCCGCATACACACGACCAGACTTTACGGCATACTTGGTCCTGCGGACCGGAGTTCGTCGGACAATTCGATCGTGTGTGGGCTCCAGCGGACTTTTTTTCCCCAAAAGTTCAACGGACCTAGAAATGAAACATGTTTCAAATCTTTTCGACGGACTCGAGTCCGGCCGAAAAGTCCACTCATCTGTATGCTAGTCCGACGGACAAAAACCGACGCTAGGGCAGCTATTGGATACTGGCTATGAACTTCCTTGTTTTAGTCCGGTCGTACGTCATCACGTACAAATCCGTCGGACTTTGGTTGATCGTGTGTAGGCAAGTCCGTTCATTCAGAAAGTCCGTCGTAAAGTCCATTGGAAAGTCCGCAGGACAAAGTCTGCCGTAAAGTCTTCTTGTGTGTACGCGGCATTACGGGAACTATTTCTCATTGGGACTCTAAAAACAGAAGTTAATACTGCAATTGCAGGAACAGATTCACAGGACGCATTCACTGTGTTTAAAATGTCCGTTCAGTGACAAAATATATTATTATATGTTATTTTATACAAAGAGAAGAAAGGGGTAGTGTGAGATGTTATTAAAAACTAACAAATAGAAATAGGTTATTAAAAGCTAGCGAATAGAACAATTGCAAAAGTAAAACCTTGAGAGGGGAGGGGGGAGTAGAGAGCTTCTAGTAGAAGATGTGTCTGTGTGTTAGGTGAAGGTTACAGAACATATTTCAACAGCGTGAACAAAAGGGAGTCCCTTGTGCTTAAATGAACAATACAGTGAAAGTCCATGTCATTGACAAATCTTTTACCCATCACTGTATATAAACGTCCTTGTGTTTGTGGGGTGATAACTGGATGATGCCTGTAGCTACAGACATCATTCAGATATCATTATTTTCAGCCTGTGATTCTGTGCACAATAAGAACGATCATAGCGGCAGTTCCACCGCTTGATCGTTCTTATAGGTGACGGGAGGGCACGCCCCCCCCCTCCCGCCACCATCCGGTGCATCTCCGGGCTCTTCCGTGCCATCGGAAGCCCGGAGACTGAACCAGCCGGCGCCGGATGAGGACAATAGAGATTTCTGGTGACCAGATGGTCACCAGTCATCTCTATGACCGTCGGAGGCCAGGAAATAATGTCAGCATGAGATCGGTAACAAAAATTGTCACAATCTCATGCTTTCCAGCCTGGAGGAGAGATGTGGGGTCTTATTGACCCCGCATCTCTCCATAAAGAGGACCTGTCACATAGATTCCTATTACAAGGGATGTTTACATTCCTTGTAATAGGAATAAAAGTGATCAAAAAAAAAAATGTAAAAAAAAGTGTAAAAATAAAAAAAATTAAGTAAAATTTAAAAAAAATGTAAAAAAAAAAATTTAAACCGCCCCTGTCCCCGGTAGCTCGCGCTCAGAAGCGAACGCACACGTAAGTCCCGCCCACATATGTAAACGCCGCTCAAACCACACATGTGAGGTATCGCCGCATGCGTTAGAGCGTGTGTAACAATTCTAGCACTAGACCTCCTCTGTAACGCTAAACTGGTAACCTGTAAAAAATTTTAAAGCGTCGCCTATGGAGATTTTTAAGTTATGAAGTTTGGCGCCATTCCATGAGTGTGCGCAATTTTAAAGCGTGACATGTTAGGTATCTATTTACTGGGCGTAACATCATCTTTCACATTATACAAAAAAATTGGGCTAACTTTACTGTTTTGTTATTTTTTAATTCATTAAACCGTTTTTTTTCCAAAAAAAAGGCGTTTGAAAAATTATTGCGCAAATACCGTGCGAGATAAAAAGTTGCAATGAGCGCCATTTTATTCCCTAGGGTGTCTGCTAAAAAAACATATATCATTTTTGGGGGTTCTGAGTAATTTTCTAGCAAAAAAATTATGATTTTTACATGTAGGAGAGAAGTGCCAGAATAGGCCCGGTATTGAGGTGGTTAAATAAAATAAAAACCCCTCGAAAAAATGTTTCATCTATCAAAATCATGAAGGCCACTGCCTCCATCTTGAAAGAAAAAAAAAAACGAAAAATCGATGACCCACCACACGTAGTGGTGGCATTATTGCCCAAAAATGGCCATGGGGACATATTCAGGCAATGATATAAAGCTCCTTTCCGCACCCATGTGCTTATGTGGCCGGAGTTTCCTAGCCATGTAAAATGAATGGGCCGAGCATCGTCAGAGGTTAGCAAGGACATGGCGGCTGCTAGCAGCTACTGCTTCCATAAGAATCATTTACAGCTTTGGCCAAACATGACCATGTAACCCACTCCATTCCCTGTCCATTTGCTTACATGGCCAAGGATTCCTGGGCAAGTAAGTGAATGGGCTAGGTGACATCAGTGGCTAGTAAGGATGCAACGGCTACAAGCTGCTGCTGCTTCCTTATCAACAATTGACAGTTGGAAGCTGACACATTCATCCACACCGAACACCCTAAACATTCGGATGAATGTCCAAATAACCAGTGAGCACAAAGTTCAACCCTAATCTTATTTCAATATCAATGTTTAACCACTTACGGACTGCCCGGCGTCGTTATACGTCGGTACTTTGAAGAGAAATATCGTTATGGCAGCAGATAGCTACCATAACCCCGGTATCCTCTTCTTCAGCGGGCGGTCTGCTTTCAGATAAAAGTGGTCTCTGCGGCGGATTCGCCGCAAGATCACTTTTATCGGTTTGCGGAAGAGGGCTCCCCTACTGCCTCGCTCCGGTGCACTCCGCCACTTACCGGAGATGCCGGCAGCGGCGACCGGGTACTCTCTCGTGTTAGGTATGGAGGTGAGTGAGGGCAAGATGGCCCCCACCTGGCTCCATACCAATGTAAGGTGGAAGTGACATCAAAACGTAACTTCCGCCCATAGCTCTTAAAGCAACATTTTTTATTTTATTTTTTTCAAACTACTTTTCTTTTTATTATCGCATTTTAGTGTTTTTGACCCCAGATCTCATATTTAACCACTTGACAACTGGGCACTTAAACCCCCTTCGTGACCAGACCAATTTTCAGCTTTCAGCGCTCTCACATTTTGAATGACAATTACTCAGTCATGCAATACTGTACCCAAATGAATTTTTTGTCCTTTTTTTCATACAAATAGAGCTTTCTTTTGGTGGTATTTGATCACCTCTGGGTTTTTTATTTTTTGCGCTATAAATGAAAAAAGACCGCAAATTTTGAAAAAAAAACGCATTTTTCTTAGTTTCTGTGATAAAATTTTTCAAATTAGTAATTTTTCTTCATAAATTTTGGCCACAATTTATAATGCTACATATCTTTGGTAAAAATAACCCAAATTAGTGGATATTATTTGGTCTTTCTGAAAGTTAGAGAGTCTACAAGTTATGGTGCAAATCATAAAAATTGATCACATCTGATGCACTGACGGCCTATCTCATTTCTTGTGACCCGAACAAGTCAGGAAAGTACAAATACCCCCCAAATGACCCCTTTTTTGAAAGTAGACATTCCAAGGTATTTAGTAAGATGCAGGGTGAGGTTTTTGATGTTGTCATTTTTTACCACAATTCTTTGCAAAATGAAGATTTTTTTTTTTTTTTTTCCCCCCCACAAAATTGTCATTGTAATAGGTTATTTCTCTCACATGGCATGTATATACCACAAATGACACCCCAAAATACATTCTGCTACTCCTCCTGAGTATTACGATACCACATGTGTGGGACTTTTTCACAGCCTGGCCACATAGAGAGGCCCAACATGCATGGAGCACCATCAGGTGTTCTAGGAGCATAAATTACACATCTAATTTGTTGACTACCTATTACACTTTTGAAGGCCCTGGAGCACCAGGACAATGACACGTGACACTGACGTGGCACTGATGACAAATGGCACTGATACGTGGCACTGATGTGGCACTGATGACAGATGGCACTGATACGTGGCACTGATGACAGATGGCACTAATACATGGCACTGATGACAGATGGCACTAATACGTGGCACTGACAGATGGCACTAATACGTGGCACTGACAGATGGCACTAATATGTGGCACTGATGACACATGGCACTAATATGTGGCACTGACGACATGTGGCGCTGATGACAAATGGCACTGATATGTGGCACTGATGACATGTGGCACTGATGAAAGATGGCACTAATACATGGCACTGATGACAGATGGCACTGATACGTGGCACTGATGACAGATGGCACTAATACATGGCACTGATGACAGATGGCACTAATACGTGGCACTGACAGATGGCACTAATACGTGGCACTGACAGATGGCACTAATATGTGGCACTGATGACACATGGCACTAATATGTGGCACTGACGACATGTGGCGCTGATGACAAATGGCACTGATATGTGGCACTGATGACATGTGGCACTGATGAAAGATGGCACTAATACATGGCACTGATGACAGATGGCACTAATACGTGGCACTGATGACAGATGCACTAATACGTGGCACTGATGACACTGATGACAGGTGGCACTGATACGTGGCACTGATGACACTGATGACAGGTGGCACTAATACGTGGCACTGATGACATGTGACACTGATGACAGATGGCACGTGACACTGACAGGTGGCACTGATGACAGATGGCACTGATAACAGATGGCACTATGTGGCACTGATGACAGATGGCACTATGTGGCACTGATGACAGATGGCACTTATACGTGGCAGTGGGGACAGATGGCACTGGGGACAGATGGCAGGGGCAGATGGCAGGGGCAGATGACAGGGCAGATGACAGGGCAGATGGCAGGGGCAGATGACAGGGCAGATGGCAGGGGCAGATGACAGGGCAGATAGCAGGGCAGATGGCAGGGACTGTTAACAGCGGGACACCTTTTTTTCCTTTTATTTTTTTTTTTTACACTCACCGCCGCAGCGGTTCGCTCTCCCTCCTCACACGCTGTCTCTGTGTGAGGAGGGAGAGCCGGCGATGAGAGAGGATCTCATATGTTTACATATGAGATCCTCTCTCATTGGCACCGCCGATCGCACCGTAAACGGCCGCTGTCATTGGCCGTTTACGGTGATCTGTGACTGGCTGTGTCCGAGGGACACGGCCAGCACAAAACTTCCGCGATGCGCGCCCGCGGGAGCGCGCAATGCGGAAGTAAACAGGAGGACGTCCAGGGACGCCCTCCCGGCAATTGGAGTCCGCGCTGTAGCCGTCTTTCGGCTATAGCGCGGACGCCTAGTGGTTAAGAGGTCCTGTCATGCTTTTTTTCTATTACAAGGGATGTTTACATTCCTTGTAGTAGGAATAAAAGTGACACAATTTTTTTTTTTAAACCACTTCAGCCCCGGAAGATTTTACCCCCTTCCTGACCAGAGCATTTTTTGCGATTCGGCACAGTGTCGATTTAGCTGACAAATGCGCGGTCGTGCGACATTGTAGCCAAACAAAATTGATGTCTTTTTTTCCCCACAGATAGAGCTTTCTTTTGGTGGTATTTGATCACCTCTGCGGTTTTTATTCTTTGCGCTATAAACAAAAAGAGAGCGACAATTTTTTTTAAAAAGCTATATTTTTTACTTTTTGCTATAATAAATATCCCCAAAATATATATAAAAAAAACTAATTTCTTCCTCAGTTTAGGCCGATATGTATTCTTCTACATATTTTTGGTAAAAAAAAAAAAAAAATGCAAAAAGTGTATATTGATTGGTTTGCGCAAAAGTTATAGCGTCTACAAAATAGGTGATAGATTTATGGCATTTCTATTATTATTATTTTTTTATTAGTAATGGCGGCGATCTGCGATTTTTATCATGACTGCGACATTATGGCAGACACATCGGACACTTTTGACACTATTTTGGGACCATTGTCATTTATACAGAGATCAGTGCTATAAAAATGCACTGATTACTGTGTAAATGACACTGGCAGGGAAGGGGTTAAACACTAGAGGGCGTTCAAGGGGTTAAGTGTGTCCTAGGGAGTGATTCTAACTGTAGGGGGGTGGGCTACATCTCACATGACAACGATCACTGCTCCTGATCACTGTGAGCAATGGATCTCTGTCATGTCACAAGGCAGAACAGGGAAATCTCCTCATTCTGCCTCTCCACACCGCAATCGCAGGCCGCCGGCGAACATCCAGTTCCCGATAGGCGGCAAATTCAAAGGGACGTACAGGTGCCATTCTGCCGGCGTACATCTGTGTGCGGCGGTCGGCAAACAGTTAAAGAAGTGTAAAAATAAAAAGTAAAATAAATAAGAAAAACTATTTATTTTTTTAAACGTGCCCCGTCCCGCTGAGTTTGCGTGCAGAAGCAAAACGCATATGTGAGTAGCGCACGCATATGAAAACGGTGTTCAAACCACACATGTGAGGTATCACCGCAATCGTTAGAGTGAGAGCAATAATTCTAGCCCTAGACCTCCTCTGTAACTCAAAACATGCAACCTGTAGAATTTTTTTAAACGTTGCCTATGGAGATTTTTAAGGGTAAAAGTTTGTCGCCATTCCACGAGCGGGCGCAACTTTTAAGTGTGACATGTTGGGTATCAATGTACTCAGCATAACATTATCTTTCACAATATAAAAAAAATTGGGCTAACTTTACTGTTCTTATTTTTTAATTAAAATTTTTTTATTTTTTCCAAAAACGTGAGCTTGTAAGACCGCTGCACAAATATGGTGTGACAGAAAGTATTTCAACAACAGCCATTTTATTCTCTAGGGTGTTAGAAAAATAGGATTTTAATTACAGCTTACCTGTAAAAATCATTTTCTTGGAGTACAGCATGGGACACAGAGCCTAAGTAATTACTTAATGGTTTATGGGCCACCTTCAGGTGTTGACACTAGTATACCCAATCAAGGAAGTTCACTCCCTATATAACCCCTCCTCCTTCCAGGAGCACATCAGTTTTTGTAGCAAAGCAATATGCACTGAAGACCAAGTTGCGGCCTTACAGATCTGAGTCATGGAGGCCTGGTGACGCAATGCCCAAGAAGCACTAACCGCCCTGGTAGAGAGCACCTTAACTTGAAAAGGGGAACTCTTACCCCTTAAATTATATCTATTTTATTTGCCCACAGTAATCCATTTAAAACCATTATAGCCTGGTATAGTTGTTTCATTGATGACCTGATTGTAGTATGTCATGGATCGGGTGATGCCATTGGTGATTTTATGAAATATATTAATACTAACTCTCTAAATTTGGAGTTCACCTGTGTGCACCACCCAACACAAATAGACTTTTTGGATTTGACCTTGATGGGGCATTTAGATAGCAACACAGTGACTTCCAGAACTTTTAGGAGGCCCTGTGCAGGGAATTCCCTTTTACTGGCTTATAGCGGCCACCCCAGTCACACCATTAAGTCTTTGCCCACTGGTGAATTCATCAGGGCCAGGAGGAACTGCTCTACAGACAAGGATTTTTTGCAAGAATGTACAGCGATTCAAAAGCGACTCAGAGAAAGAAGAAAGGGGCTACAATACACAAACAATAGCTAGAAGTAAAAATATAGAGTTTCACAGAGGTCGGGTGGAGATGATTCAGAATGGTAGTGCAAATAAACATAAACAGTGCAGTGTTTTCAATAGAAATAAAGTTATTTTTGTCACTACATTTTCTTTAGAATACAACAAAATTGTTGCGATTCTCAAAGAACATCTTCCCATCCTATATGCTGACAAGGATCTGTACAGTGCCACCCAGTGGGGTTGTCATTTTTCTCGCAGAAGTCTGGGTAGCATGTTGTCACCCAGTCTGTTTTGCTCTCAGAAGCCAAATAAACCACAGACCTGGCTCTCCACTGTAGGTCCCTACATGTGTGGCCTTAATACCTGCAGGCAGTGTCATAGACATAAAAAAAGCACCTCAGTTTTTTCCTTTTCTACTAAGAAAACATATACCATCAAACAGTATATTAACTGCAATTCTAAATCAGTGGATTATGTTATTCAATGTAGTGCCTGCAGCCTACAATACGTTGGGTGTACTATACGCCCTTTGAGAGTTAGAATCTCGGAACATGTGAATGACACTACAAATATTAATCCTAAAAATATCTCAAATGTGTCAAAGCATTTCCGAGAATTTCATCATGGTAATCTCGATACTTTTTCCTTTTTTGGTGCTGAACAGGTTAAAAAAAACCCAAGAGGAGGTGACACTCATCGTATTTTGCTTAAACGTGAAGTGTGGTGGATCCATACTCTCAATACTAGAAAACCATATGGCTTGAATGATAGGATGGACATAAATCTTTTTCTAACATAATCGCATTGTTTGATACATTTATTGTACTACTTTGGACATGCTTTATTTGTTCATGATATGTCCTTCAAATGCCTGCTGTGCTTCTTCCTTTCTTTTCTCCATGTGTTTTTAATTGTCTTTGATTGCTTCTGATCAGGATGCCCCTGCCCCATTTGGAGTGCTTACTTTGTTATAAATATCAGATTTTAAATCAAACATGTATGCTTTGATGAAGGCTTCTTAGCCGAAACGCGCTTTAACATGCTTTATTTGTTCATGATATGTCCTTCAAATGCCTGCTGTGCTTCTTCCTTTCTTTTCTCCATGTGTTTTTAATTGTCTTTGATTGCTTCTGATCAGGATGCACCCGCCCCATTTGGAGTGCTTACTTTGTTATAAATATCAGATTTTAAATCAAACATGTATGCTTTGATGAAGGCTTCTTAGCCGAAACGCGTCAGTGTATAGCCTGTACCCATGTAACCAATAAAGGACTTTTATTCAAGAGCATCCGAGTTGCCAGCCCTTTTTGATTCAAGTATTGTATTTGGGGCCTGAATGTCCTGGATAGAGCACCGGATCACAGCTTGTGGACTTTCATATTGGCAGTGGAGCTGGGGTAACATTTTGTTTCTCCCTTAAATTATAAGTTTGAATTATAACTTGCCGAATCCACTTAGCAACAGTGGATTTCGACGCTGCCTGTCCTTTCTTAGGACCCTCTAGCAGAATAAATAAGACATCAGTCTTAAGAATCTGAGCAGTTGTGTTTAAATAGATTCTCACTGCTCTCACCACATCAAGACAAGGTAGTGACTTTTCTTCCCTGATCATAAAAAGGAGGGGATTCCGGCGCTCCAAATGATGTGATGCCTTTGTAAATGGTGCAATGGTGGCTTCAATAGCACATCTTAGTCAGTCAGTATTATTTGAAAAAAGGAGGCAGCCATCCTCACAGAGTGTCTATTTCCTCTGTCAGCAAGGAAGGAGTAAAAGGGGGGGGGAATCGCCAACTGTGATGGTCCTATTAATTTAATAGAATGTTAGTGTAATGTACACACTTACTTGTTCACAGGGTGAACATATCCGTCAGGGATTGAGGTGTCCTGGGGTATGCTGGTGCTGCTCTGCAGGCTCCGGTGACGTTCCCTCGGCCGTAGGGGTGTTGAGTCGTGTCACAGGCTTCTCTGCAGTGTCCACTAGATAGGAAGCTCCACACTAACCACTCTGGAACGCAGAAGCGGAAGTGACGTCACCAAGGCAGGGCGAGCATCCAAGCAAAGCTCACAGCTCCTTCTACTGGCCCAGGCATCTTCACCCTGTGAACCAGTAAGTGTATACATTACACTAACGCTCTATTAAATTAGTAGGACCATCACAGTTGGCGCCTCCCCCCTCCTTTACTTTTCTTCCCTGGAACATGGTTTTGGAAAAAACTATGGCAGGACAATATCTTGGTACAGGTGAAAACCTGAAACCACTTTTGGAAAAAAAGCCTGGACGAGGGCATAACACCACTCTGTCCTCATGAATAATCAAATGTGGCTCTTTACAAGAAAGAGCGGCCAATTCCGAAACCCTCCTTGCTGAGGATATAGCAACCAAAAATACCAACTTCCTTGTCAGAAGGACTAAGGGAATATGCTGTATCAGTTCAAATGGATGTTTTTGTAACACTGACAAAACTAAGTTCAAGTCCCAAGGGCTTAAAGGTGATTTAACTGGCGGATTAATCCGCATCACCCCTTGCATAAAACCCCGGACGAATGCAGCGTACACACAAGCTGACTTTTTGACCAGACTGGTCCGACGGTCTATCCGACGGACTTTCGGCGGACTTCCGACGGACTTTCCCAACGAACGGACTTGCCTACACACGATCACACCACAGTCCGACGGATTCGTACGTGATGACGTACGACAGGACTAAAATAAGGAAGTTGATAGCCAGTAGCCAATAGCTGCCCTAGCGTCTTTTTTTGTCCTTCGGACTAGCATACAGACGAGCGGACTTTTTGACCGGACTCGAGTCCGTCGGAAAGGATTGGACACATGTTCCAAATCTAAAGTCCGTCAGATTTTCCACCGAAAAAGTCAGTTGCAGGTCGGATGAAGCCCACACATGGTCGAAGTGTCCGTCGGACCAGTCCGGTCGAAGAATGAGTAGCAAGCGGTCCTTGAAATAAAATCAATAAGGCTGAGACTTGGCCCTTAATAGTACTCAAGACCATCTTCATCTCTACGCCTAATTGTAGAAAGGCAAAAATTCTGCCTATGATATATCTCGGAGGGTGCCAACCCTTGGATTCACACCAAGAAATATAATCCTTCCAGACTCTATAATAATATATATATATATATATATATATATATATATATATATAATAATATATAGTTCTGGAAGCTGGTTTCCTTGCATTAATCAAAGTAGAGATAACTGACCCGGAAAGCCCACGTTTCTTCAGCATGTGGATTTCAATAGCCCGGCCGTTAAATTTTGCGTTCGTAAGGTAAGATGGAATATCGACCCCTGTGAGAGCAGGTCTGGCCTTAGTGGAAGGGACCATGGATCCTCCACTGCCATCTTTATGATTCCTGCATACCATGACCTTCTGGGCCATGCTGGTGCTGCCAGAATTACTGGTTTTCTTTCCAGCTTGATTCTGCAAAGAAGTCGAGGCAGCAATTGAATAGGGGGAAATGCATAGATCAGTGAGAACTGATCCCACAGTATCACCAACGAATCTGTTCTGCATGTAAATGGATCCTTTGTTCTGGATACAAAGTTGTCTAAATCACTCTATAGTGGCTAAATATTAAAAGACACAGTGCTATTGTGGAATAAATTATGACAAAACAGTTACCATAAAGGTGATAGTGTAATAGTTATCCCACCTCACCTACCCCAGTAGGTGAGTACTAAACCCCTCTAGGTGTGGGCACCAATCCTACACAGGAGAAGTTGTCACCAAAAATGTAATAGCTTACAAATTAGTGTAACATAAAAATAAATCCTCTCCTTATATCAGTGCATAAAACATCCAAGTGAAGTGGTTAACGATAACCTCCTGATGTGGGTCAGCTTATCTTAAGTTCCCCCTGGCCCTAAAACAGTTATGTCTAGAATCTACCAATTCTTTAAAAAAAAAATACAATCTCTTACTTTTCAATTAAGGGTGAATGCTGGGAACTCTGATGTAAGCTGAACAACCCTTACATCAGGGTTTCCCTTTACACCAGAGTTCACAGCATCTCCTCCTAACCTTTTAGCGATGGATTCAAGTCCATGTCTCCCCAAGACACACAGACTCTGGGACTCTAGTCCCAGGGTCCCTTTTTAGGGCCTAACTGCCCCATTACTGATAATGACTGCTTCACACTGTGAGACTCATAGCAGATGTTATCATCAGCTCAGAGCCGTAGATCATTTTTTGTTCTGGGGGGTTCAGCAGCAGGTACTAAGTAAAAGTCTTTTTAAATAAAATAAATTGCGCCAAAATTATAAAGACTGGAAATGTGAATGTGTCCATGCACACATGGACGTTTTTGGATGTTTATCAGCAGTGGAGTTTATGGGCTGTTTTCTGAACGCCATAAAATCGTGTTCAGGAGTCGTTTTTCTGATCACAAAAAACACCAAACTCTCATAAACGCTGATAAACGTAGATGAACGCTCAAAAACGTGGCTCACCGGTGTTTTTATTATTATTATTATACAGGATTTATATAGCGCTGACAGTTTACGCAGCGCTTTACAACATTAGGGCAGACAGTACAATTACAATACAATTCAATACGGGGGGGGGATCAGAAAGCCCTGCTCGTTAGAGCTTACAATCTAGGAGGGAGGGTCAAGTTATACAAAAGGGTAATAGCTGTGGGGGATGAGCTAATGGATAAAATAGTGCAGTTGCTAGATGGCAGCAGGAGGGGCTTCTCTAAAGAAATAAGTTTTCAGGGATCACCTAAAAATTGATACATTTGGAGACAGTCTGACAGATTGGGGTAGGGAATTCCAGAGTATGGGCGAGGCTCGGGAGAAGTCCTGGAGGCGGATATGGGAGGAGGTGATGAGGGAGCTAGGGAGCAGGAGGTCTTGGGAGGAATGAAGAGGGCGATTAGGTTGGTATTTTGAGACTAGACTAGTGATGTAGCTGGGGGCCGAGTTGTGGATGGTTTTGTAACTTATTGTTAGTATTTTGAATTTAATTTGTTGGGCAAGTGGCAGCCAATGGAGGGATTGGCAGAGAGGGGTAGCAGACACTGAGCGGTTTGTAAGGTGGATGAGTCTGGCAGCAGCATTCATGATGGACTGAATGGGAGATAGTCTACTTAAAGGTAAGCCAATGAGGATTTACAGTAGTCAAGGTGAGAGATAACCAGGGAGTGAATCAGGAGCTTTGTGGTGTCATTGGTTAGAAAGGGACGTGGTTTAGAGATGTTGCGGAGGTTGAGGAGGCAAGCTTTGGAAAGTGATTGGATGTGGGGCCGAAAGAAGAGTTCAGAGAGGGATGGGTGGATGGTTGTGCCATTGCTCTTGACAGATAAGTCAGGGGAAGAGGCAAGTGGGGGAGGAAATATTATAAGCTCGGTTTTGGACCAGTTGAGTTTGAGGAAGTGGTGTGACATCAAGATTTGTGTGTCGACAGCATGGAAATGATATTGAAAGCCGTGAGAGGCTATCAGCTGACCCAGGGAAGAGGTGTAGATTGAAAATAAAAGAGGTCCAAGAACAGAACCTTGGGGGACCCCGACAGAGAAGGGAAGAGGAGTGGAGGAAGTAGAATTGTAAATGACACTGAAGGTGCGTTGGGATAGGTAGGATGAGAACCACTGAAGAGCACAGTCACGGAGACCAAGGGAGTAAAGGGAGTAAAGTTTTTTGAGGAGGAGGGGGTGGTCAACTGTGTCAAAAGCAGTTGAAAGGTCCAGAAGTAGGAGTACAGAATAGTGTCCGTTGGTTTTTGCAGTTAGTAGGTCATTTGAGGGCGAAATCCAGATTGAAGGGGATCAAGAAGGTTATTCTTAATGAGGTGGTCACTCAGTTGGTTGTAAACCAGGCGTTCAAGGAGTTTAGAGGAAAAAGGGAGCAAGGAGATAGGGCATAGGTTGTTAAGATTGGTAGGGTCCAAGGACGGCTTTTTAAGTATAGGGGTGACCAGTGCATGTTTTAGAGCATTGGGGAAAATGCCAGAGGTGAGGGAGAGATTGAAGATGTGGGTTAGAGAGTGTAGGATAGAGTCAGAGGGCGACCATAGTATTTGAGGGAATAGGGTCCAGGGGGCAGGTGGTTAGGTGGGCATTAGAAAGGAGTTTAGCTTTGTCTGTAGTAGCAGATTTGAATAAGAGGAGTGTCAATTGTACCTGTTGATATGGGGTCTTAACTGGGGGAGATACCTGTAGAGTGGAGATTTTATCACGAATTGTATCAATCTTGTTCTTGAAGTGATTAGCAATCTCCTGGGCAGTAAATGAGTCAGTGGGTGGAGGCGGTGGAGGACGAAGTAGAGCGTTGAAGGTGGAGAAAAGTTTACGGGGACTGCATGAGAAGGTGTTAACAAGAGTTGTAAAATAGGTCTGCTTGGCAGTGTGGAGGAAAGAATAGTATTTTTGGAGGGCAGAATTGTATTGGTTGAAGTGTTTGAGAGACTTAGTCTTGTGCCACAGACGCTCAAGAGCGTGACTACGTTTTTTGAGAATTTTAGTGTCATCTGTTTGCCAGGGTTGTAGGGGTCGAGGCCTGATTCTGCGTGTAGTGAGGGGAGCGAGCTTGTCCAGGGTGGAAGAGAGGGATTTATTGTAGATGGAAGTGGCTTGGTTAGGGCAGGACAGGGGAGAGATTTTGTCATAGAGGTGGTCAGTAGCAGAATAGAGAAGTGTTGAAGTTGCGAAAGTTTCTATGGGTGATGGTTAGATGATTGGAGGGAAAGGTGGTGGAAGACAGGGAGAGAGAGAAACTAATAAGGTGATGGTCGGAGAGAGGAAAAGGATTGTTTCAGAAGTTGCATGGAGTGCATAGGTAGGAGAATACAAGGTCAAGGGTGTTGCTATCAGAGTGAGTATAATCCTGCACCCATTGCTTTAGGTCAAATGAAGAGGTTAGTCTAAGAAGTTTAGAAGTAGCAGGAGTGTTTGTGTTAGCAGGGATGTTGAAATCACCGAGAAGGATTGTGGGAATTTCAGAAGATATAAAGTAGGGTAGCCAGGCAGAAAACTCATCAAGGAAAGTCGATATTGGTCCAGGGGGCCTCTAGATCACAGCAATTATTAGTCCTACTCCTCCTCCCTTGCGTCCATTAGTTCTGGGGGAGTGAGTCCAGTGAAGGCCACCCTGGGAGAGGGAAGAAGGAGAAGGGGTGTCAGATTCGTGGAGCCAGGTTTCGGTGAGAGCAAGTAGATTAAAGGAATTAGTGACAAAGAGGTCATGAACAGTGGTGAGTTTGTTGCAGACAGAGCGAGCGTTCCAGGGGACGCAGGAGAGGGAGAGGCTGGCGTTGGGAAGAAGAGGAATGGAGACTAAATTGCGTAGATTGCGACTACTGCCAGAGGGTGTAGGGTGATTGAGATGGGTGTGTTGGGTACAGTTAAATAAGGGAGACCCAGGGTTTGGGGAAATATCTCCAGTGGTTAGAAGAAGAAAAGTAAGGGAGGTAATATGAGAATACGATTTGTATCGAGGGGATATGCTTCATTATCCTGGGGGGTTTGTTTGTCTTTGAACATTTTTGATCCATTGAAAAAAAAAAAAAAAAAAAAACGCAAAAAAATGCTAACGCGGAAAAACCCTAAAGAACGCTATTGCAAAAACGTTAAAAGACTCACTGCAAAGCTACTGACATTTTTATAACCTCAGTGTCCAAACTGAATAGGTGCAAAGTGAGTGTGCTGCCTACCTACAAGGAGATGGTGCCCTT
The DNA here is from genome assembly GCA_037952925.1 of Lithobates clamitans. Taxonomy (NCBI): domain Eukaryota; kingdom Metazoa; phylum Chordata; class Amphibia; order Anura; family Ranidae; genus Lithobates; species Lithobates clamitans. The sequence goes on along the minus strand of JBBGZY010000083.1, from coordinate 618,016 downwards.
TGCACCTCCTCAGTAAGGTTGGCTATTATGGTGCAAAGTGCACCATGTTTGTGTCAGACAGAGCACTCCCTGACTTTACCTTTTAGGGCACTTTTACACTGAGGCGGTGGGGGAGGTAGCGGTAAAGTGCTGCTAGTTTTAGCCGTTGTTTAAGCCGCGCCTTGCCGCCACTATCGGTGTGCTTTTAACCCCCCTAAAAAGGTTAAAAAGGGGTTAAAAGTGCCCGGAAAGCGCCGCTGCCGAAGCAAAGCTTTGCAAGTGATTCGGCAGCGCTGCCCATGCATTCCAATGGGCAGGGACGGTGGAGGAGCGGCGTATACACCGTTCCTAAGCTGCCCCAAAGATGCAGCTTGCAGGACTTTTTTTTAACGTCCCACAAGCGCACCGCTCCTGTGTGAAAGCACTCAGGCTTTTACACTGGAGTGACAGGAGAGGCACTTTAAAGGCGCTATTTTTATTATTATACAGGATTCATATAGCGCCGACAGTTTATGCAGCACTTTACAACATTAGGGGAGACAGTACAATACAATTCAATACAGGAGGAAGCAGACAGCCCTGCTCGTTAGAGCTTACAATCTAGGAGGAAGGGTAAAACGCCTGTAAAGCGCCTCTGTGTGAAAGTAGCCTTAGAGATTTAAAAAAAAAAACAAAGGGGGAATGCATGGCCTTCAATGATTCTCTATGGAGATGGTTCCCATCTCCACTCCAAGTCGCCTGAAGCCAAACGCCTGAAGCTCAAACAAGTTCTGGAGCTTTTTTTGTCGCTCAAATCGGGCAGATTTGGGCATTTTTGGCGCGTTTCTATTCTTCTAGAAATTATTGGAAATTTGTGCGTATTCACGTGTTTCGTAGTGCGTTTTTGCACGATTTTATGCTCAAATGGAAAAAAAAAAAAAAGTAGTAATATATGAATAAATAAATGTAAAATAGATACACAAATAACTAAAAATCATAAGTAAAATAAATTAATAATATGTAATAATACATTCATAATTAACCTCTAACCTTAAAGAATATTAAATACATTATTATTAATAATAATAATGCAATAAACTCCCAAACTCAAACAAAAAATACAATAATAATAATAATAATTTATTTTGTGTTAGGGTGTTTGTTTTTTAAGGGATAAGGGTTAAAAGTTAAGGGTTAATAATTTATTTATTGTTACTTAGTATTAATTTATTTAATTTATTCATTTTTTATTTATGATTTTTGTGTATTTATTTTACATTTATTCATTCATTTATCACTATTTATATAATTATATATTTATTAATAAATAATAAAAAATAAAATAAATAATAAATAACCATAACCCCAACTCCTAATCCTAACCTAATCTGATCCAGAACCCCTTACCCTAACGAAAAAACATTATAAAAAATGAATAATAATAATAATAATAATAAAAGAAGCAGTAAAAGCTCATGGAAAAGCTAAAAAAGCTGAAATACCTAGCAACAAAAGATGCAACAGATAAGTTTTCTCTATTGGCTAATAAAAAAAATGCCAAAGCCCAAAAACGCTGCATACAAAATGCACAAAACGTGCAAAAATGCCGGAAAAGAGCTCAAAGACGCTACGCTCAGGTGTGAATGCAACCTAATGGCTACTCCATCATAAAACAAATGGTTAAACGAGATATGTGGTATATGTTGTAACATGCATGTTGTGCAAATGTTCAACATGTGGGTAAGACTATGAGACGTATTTGCAACACAATACAAGACCATGTTTCTAATATCAACACTGGCAAAGACACAAATCTAGCAAAAACATTGGATGGCAACTTGACTCTAACACTCCTAAGAGTCCAAATGATTTAAAAAAAAACAAGTCCCCCAAGGTGGTGATTGTCCCTCTCTCCTTTGTAAAACAGAGCTGTATTGGATATTCAAACTAGACACCAGAATCCCTAAGGGCCTCAATTATGAGTAGGATGTCATTCATTATTCTGATCATTCAAGACACACCAAATTACCCATTATTTTGGTTACGTCACACCGATACATGTCTCTACTTTCCCACCTTCCCATCACTTTCTCTCCTTTCCCCGTGTTTCCTTCTCCAACTGGGCTTCAACAAAATGGCGGCCTCCAGCAAGAAGAAACAGGAACAATGTTGGAGGCAATTTTCAGCACACATCAGTTGTGGTAGCATAATTGTTAATGTGGAATGCATGTTCTTTGTTATCAGACTGTTATGGGTAAAGAGTACAAAAAATATTTTACAGCGCACACATTCAAGAATGACATGTCCTGCAAGGCTAGTTAAAAACACCTGAACATATTCAAAAAAAATACAAGGATTTGGTCACACTATATGGTCATATAGTGCTAAGCCCACTTACTGCGACAAAGTACCCCGAGTTCTCCCACATAGTGGAGTTCAGCTCCCATGGTTGAGACAAAGGATCTTCAATTCTATTACTAGAGTAGGACCCACTAATTTGGGGTACTTTGTCACAGTAGGTGGGCTTAGCACTATATGCCCATATAATGTGACCAAACCCCCGTATTTTTTTTTAATATGTTCAGGTGTTTTTAAGTAGCCTTGCAGGAAATGTCATTCTTGAATGTGTGCACTGTAAAATATTTTTTGTACTGTTTGTAGATCTTATAGCAGCACCATCTTGAATTTAAATGCATTTTAGGGTGTGCCCCCCAAATATCCCCAGATGAAGTCACGAACGGTGACGTACCGCGTAGGGCGTGGCGGAGAGCAGATGTAAACCGGAAGTCACGTAAGGTGGCGCCCCAAACGCCGCTCCTTCTGTATATGCCATTTTTACTGTTTTTAAATGTAAGAGACCACCTTTTACCCTAATAAAGCTTGTTTACTCTTCCTAATACTACACAATTGGAGGCTTTCTTCTTTCCCCTTCTCTTGTCCACCGGGCTGGTTGAGCCTTGGTGAAATTTGTCCTAATAGGCACATCCATTTTATGAAGAACGGGAAGGAAAAGAACTAAGCCACCACTAACAGATGGGAATGCCTGAACACCACTGAGAAGCACAATGCAGCCCCAATATAAGACACCTAATGATGCCTGAGTATATCGGTTTTAAGGTGAGAGCTCTGAGAGCCTAATGTTATCGGGATATTTTGCATGAAGACCTGCATGAACTTTTATCCATCTATTAAATTCGATTCCAGCCTACTTATGAAGCTTCACAGCCAAATTCAGTCATTCACTTGTTCACTTTATGAACTCTAGCTTTGACACATAGATACTAAACACAGTCCACTTTGGCTTTGTATCCATTTATATGGATTATTGTGATATTTTATGCTTATTTTTTCCACAGTATTTTCACTTATTTCGTTCATCAATTTTTTATTATTAGCCATTTTACAATATGTGTGAATAGATTTTATGCGCGAGATCTTTCCACCTTTACTATTTTATTGAAGTGTAATGTGAACACTTTTTGATTTTGCTGCTGTCTTTGCAAGACATCACACAATAATATTTACAGATATTACTCATCATCACTTTGTTTGTCACCTTCCACACACTTTCACTATTACTCGTTAACAGCGCGAAGAACACTTCCACTTGCCCCCCAAATATATTTTTGTATATTGTAATAGACCTTAACCATGCTTTTTGGGCTGGAGCACCCCTCCCCCTCCTCATTACCTCTTATTTAGTGGCCACCAGTGCATAGGATGTATCCCCTTCAGTTCTCCCACATAGAGGTGTTCAGCTCCCATGGTTGAGACAAAGGATCTTCCATTCTATTACTAGAGTAGGACCCACTAATTCTGGGGACTTTATCGCAGTAAGTGGGCTTAGCATTATATGACCATATAGTGTGACCAAATCCCTATATTTTTTTGAATATGTTCAGGTGCTTTTAACTAGCCTTGCAGGAAATGTCATTCTTGTATGTGTGCGCTGTAAAATATTTTTTGTACTGTTTGTAGGTCTTATAGCAGCACCATATTGAATTTAAACGCATTGTAGGGTGTGCCCCCCAAATATGTTTTTGTATGTTATGGGTAAAGTTCCACTTTAGGCAATAAAATGCAAAAATAAATAAATGCTGGGGTCTTTAGCAGTGAGATACATATACATACATATTTACAGTCTTCATAAAATCACCTTTTACATTTTCCTTGTTAAAAAAACAAACAAAAAAGCAAACAAAATAAAAAATTTAGTTAGAGATAATCCAGAAGCGGTTAAGAATAATACAACAATGTGCATAGACCTGGAGCAGCATCAACTTCTTCAGAGAAGCATGACTATATCAATCATAAATTCCTCCTCGTAACAGTACGATAGTCATTCCCATATGCTAATAGCCAGGCAATTCAAAAAGATAAGCTGATAAGCAGAGGAGGAATCTTTTTGGGGGGGACAAATATATATTTTTTTCTATAATTTGCATTGTCCTACAAGATTTGTTTTTATTCTCTGTATATTTTAAAGGGCAAAACGTTAAACCCCCCTCACAAAACACCACCTGTTTCAAGTTTTTTCAAACGTGAAGCAATTGACCTCTGAAAAAATACTGCCGAAGCTGAGATCTGCCCCTTAATAGTACTCAAAGAGTCAGCTTCAAGTCTACTCCAAAATGAAGAAAGGGCAAAGTAGCCCCACGCCAGGCTATATAGGATTTCCAAGTCCTATGGTAAATATTTCTAGAGGACTCCTTGCCGTCCATTGGTAATGTAAGAATGACTGCCCTAGACACTCCCCTATCCATCAAGACCCTGGTTTCAATAGCCAACCATTACAGCCAGCCACCGTAAAGGAGGATGGCAGATTGGCCATTGATGAAGAAGGTCAGGGCACACAGGAAGTGTCCAGGGGCCATCCACCAGCAGGTTTATGATGTTGGAATACCAAGCCCTCCTGGGTCAGGCTGCTGTGACTAAAATTACTGCCATGTTCTCCACCCAAATCTTGCTCAACAGACACTGAAAAGGCCAAATCAGAGGAAACACGTACATCGGGGAGAACTGATCCCATTGTGTCACCAGGGCATCCAAAGCAAAAGCCTGTGGATCTCTTGTCCTGAAAACAAACCTCCCCGGATTCATGTTGAATCTGGATGCTAGCAGATCTACGTCCGGTGTTTCCCAGCATTGACAAAGCACCCTGAAAACCTACAGATTGAGGGATCATTCCCCTGCAACCAACCAGACTGATAAAAACCTGACCCATCCCACCTCCCCCATCCCAACAGACAGGCATCTGTTACAATTTTCCACGACATGTAAATAAACGATAACCCTGCTTCCAATGTCTGTGGTGACACCCATCAATACAGTAACTGAAGAACACTGGGACGCAGACACATTTAAGAATTGAAAGACTGAGATTTCTTGTCCCATGCTGACAGAACATTCAGCTGCAGAGGCCTGAGGGAAAAGCACTGCCTCGAATGAAGCCACCATCTTCCCCAATACTCATGCAAAAATAGATTGAGGGATTCCTCAGTTCTCAGAGTGAAGCTACCTTCCTTCTAAGGGACACACACATTTTTTTGGGGGTGGAGAAAAATCTTTGCCTGAACCATATCCCAGATCAGGAAAAAATATTACAGTCTCTGGGTTGAAAGTAAAACAGAAATTCTAAAGGTTGAGAACCGAACCAAATCTTTCCAATGTCTGAACTGTGAAGTTCACATTGTGTCGTAGCTGCACAACTGACTACTCTCTGAGTAGCAGATTGTTCAAGCATCCCAGAATGCACACCCCCCTGGATCCTTAGGAGACCCAGATGCCAGCATTTTTGTAAAGCCTCATGGAGCAGTGGCCAGACAGAATTGCAAGGCCACAAACGGATAATGCTGATCTTTTATGGCAAACAGGAGGAACCTTTGATGAGAAGGGAAAACTGGGATATGCAGATAGGCATCCTTTATGTCCATGGACATCAGAAAATCCCCTGACTGCAGAACGGCTGTCACCGTTCATACAGATTCCATCTGGAAACTCCTTACCTGAATAAACCTGTTCAGACTTTTCAGGTCTAGGATTGGTCGTGCATTGCCATCTTACTTGGGCACTGTAAAGAGATTTGAATAAAATCCCTGAAAACTTTTGCCCTCCAGGACCAGTCTGATCACTCCCTGCAATAAAAGGCGATTCAGCACTTGAAAAAGTAGAGATCTCTTCTGCAGGCTTGCAGAAACATTTGAACGCATAAAGCATGGAGGCGGAAATTCTCGGAAATTCCAATTTGTAGGCCCGAGAGACTGCCTCGCAAACCCATCCGTCCGCAAATTCCTCCCTCCATACTCCTGCAAACTCCACCAATCGTCCCCCCACATCTTCATAGTGAGGTAGACTTGGAATCTGACTTTGTTGGTCTAGGGGCCCAATTTTTCTGGCGAAATTGGTCTTGTGGTTTCCCCCTAGGACTGGGGTATTGAATTAAAATTCACAGAGGTACAGTCAGTAAAATGTTATTCTTGCAGCGGTCCAAATAGCATGTTTGATTCCTAATGGCACCTCCGTACATCAGAAAACGCTGTGTGTTTTCGTGAGGGGTCAAACCACATGTTGTTGCAGCGCCATGCGGCTTGGCGTGGTGCAATTTAAAATAGGGTCAGGGACTTCTTTTTCTATGTTTCTGCAAGTAAGGCAGCCCATTGAAATTAATGGGCTGCCTACACGCACAGCGCAGGTTGCAATTTCGTCAATGTAACTTCAGATCCTTCATCCTTTAGATTACAATCCCATTACATCAGTATTCTCAGTCCCCCTTCACAGTCCTGTCCTCAGCCCCCCCTTTAGATCACCCCCCTCCTCCTTCACAATCCTGTCCTGGCTCCCCTTCATATCACCCCTATTCCTTTTATATTCCAGTCCTCAGCACTTTTTCATACAGTATCACCCCCCCTTTCATATTTCTGTCCTCAGCCTCCCTTCATATCACCCCCCCACATTCCTGTCCTCAGTCCCCCCCCTTTTATATCACCCACCTCCTCCTTCAGAGTCCTGTCCTCAGCTCCCCCCCTTTATATCACCCTGGCTCCCTCCCCATCTTTCACACAAATGGCATAGCCCTCTTCCCTGTCTTACCTTAGAAAGGGCTGAGCACGAGAGACACAAGGTCTAGAGCTGACGTTAGGAAACAGGACAGTTCTGAATGGAGCACCGGAGATGCACGTTTTCTGTTAATCAGCTTGTCATTGGTTGCTAGGACTGCCCTGTGTACTAGCAACCGATCACCCACTGCTTAACTTGAACAGTTAATTGGCCGCCCTCGTCCAGAATGGTCTTGCCTCGCTATGGCAGCCCGTGGAGATGTCAGCGGTGGTCGATGGCTGAGGGGGGAAAACTGGTTCCTAAATGGCAGGACTGCTGTGGTCCGGGCAGGACAGTGGCTCGGTCTGGACATGGACCGTGGTCTGACATTTAGTAATGCCTGCCCTAGGGGATTAGACCTTAGACCAACGAAACCCCTGCATAGCTGAAGAAGATTTGGATGTACGAACTGCAGCTGTCGTAAGAGATGGATGCCTACCATTTTTCTCAGGGAAGAGGAGAATTTTTCCCTCCTGAGATCTTCGGGATATAAGAATCAAACTCAGCCCCGAACATGCGTTCTCCATGGAATGGAAAACCTGTCAAAAACTTTTTACTGGGCAACTCAGCAGACCCAAGGCGTGATATCTGCTGGATAGAGTCCTTTTAGGCATCTATTGCAAAACAAGGAGCTTGAGGCAAATACTCAGCTAAACCTTCCTCAGCACCGTAGGGTACTTCTTAACCGGGTGCTTTATGCTGCCCTTAAGACTCTGGCAAACTCCACTGGCTGCCACTGCCAGCTGTATAGCCACCCTACTAAAGCAAAAGATACCATAAGAAAGGTCTCTAGCTTTTTTTATCTGACAGATCTTTGAAGACCTGAGCATTTTCCACTGGACAACTTAGGTTTTTGTTAAGACAACATACTGCAGTGTCCACAAAGGGTGTACCCCATCTTTTAGCAAATTTTTCCTCCATAGTATAAAGTTGCTCAAATCTTTTGGGAGTAACAAAGACCCGGTCAGGATGAGCCCATTGTGACAGAAAACTTTGGGCTCCCTGAGGTGGCTGCCAGGAACCCAGCGGAGGAGCTGTAGACTCTGCAAGAGGCAATTTTAAAACAGAACGAACCATGTCTGCTAAAGAACTCACAAGAGTCCTCTGGGCCTGCGAGACACTGACCCTAAATTTCCACAGGCTCCCATTCCTCGGAAACAGAATTTACCACTTGACCCTCCTCGGGCTCTATTGCCTCTGCCTTTATTTCCACATTCACCCAATCCTGCTCCAATACCGGAGGGGCGAAAGGAGAAGGGGACCCTCTGTGTTTGCTACTCCCCTGTGCAAAGGAGTTGAACATTCCTGCAAGTGTATTCTCTAAACCTACCAATGCAGACGCTAAGCCATCCTTAGTTACAGAAGACATCCCTCCAGTAGCCACCAGACCAAAACGAAGGGGCGCTGAACTATCCGCTACACCTGGCTACTCAAAGAATACTGCACTGGCAGGACTCTAGGCCTAATGGTGCATCCACATGCCTCCCCCAGCCGTGCTCTCTCCTCCTCGCTTTCTATTAGACATAGCAGCTTGCTTACTTAAACCTGAGACCTGTGCCTGTCCAGGCACTTTCACATCAGTAGGGAGGACATAAAAACAATTGCAAGACATCCTAAGGAAGGCTACACTCCAGCTGCCAGCGTCCCTTCACTCCACAGGCAGCTGCACCCACATGCTGAAAGACACGCCACTCTGTCAAAACACCAGCCTGCTTACCTGCATTCCTGCTATCTTAATCACAGTAAAAAAAAAAAAAAAAGACCTCCTTGTCCAGTCCTGCCTCATGCGCGCGCACCCATTTGCACGCTCCTTTCCAGCAATGAAATTGGGAAACCCCTTTAAGTCAGCCAGGACCCCAGACTTCCGATCCAAATTCAGAATCTACAGATGACCCGAGGAACAGCAGGAAGTAGAAGCCCATCAACAAGCTTCAGCTGGCTTTAAAGCAGCCTCACAGCCTGACTTGCAGCAGCACCCTCTAGCATGGAGAAGCAAAAGGATAAGCAGCCAAACAGGAGCGAGCTTTAGAATGTCAAGGCTACAAGGAATAAGTGACTTACCATTTCCACCACAGGGTCCTAATAAAAAGCAAAACCAGGCCCCAATCTTCACCCATCACGATGGGCAAAGTCTACTCTAGACAGACCTTCAGGGACTCGATCCCCACTTCCTGGGGTCCACCGCCGTGGACATGTAGAACACTTTGCCAGAAACACCTTGGTCAGTGCTACTGCACAGGGTTCTGTATCTGGAGGGTCAAACACCGAAAGGTCGCATTACAGGCACAACCTTGAAAAAAACGTCTATCCGTTGTAGTGAGGCCTGGGTAACAACCATTTTAACGTAACAGCAGCAGAGCTGGATCCAGAGCACCAATCCCTTGCCCCCAACAGGAGCCTCTGAGAATCTGGAAAGTTGCACAGAGAGTTGCACATCAGTGACCACCACCTCCAAAACTGATGCTCCCTTGGGGTGGTGGAGTTATATAGGGGAGGATTTCCTATCTTTGTTTGCCAGTGTCCATTCACCTGTAGTTGACCAATAACCCAGATAGTCATGTTTAATAAGCCTGCTCTTTGTCCCATGATGTAAAAAAAATTATTATTATTTACGACCGAACTTCTAACACTATGTGATTTTCACCCGCCACCATTGCTGCTAATACATACCGTATAATAGGTGAACCACTCTGTACCCAGTCTCTGCCCCCTTGTCCCAGCTGCTTGTGCTTGGCATGAGTGTGCACTCCACATGTATGGTCAATTGCTTGCTTTTTTAGCAGCTAGAAGGAAGTTCAATATGCACAGTGTGAAGAATCAAGCTGTGGCCAGCTAGATGCCAGCCCCGGTTGTGGAGCATGTGGCGAGGGGGCAGGACAGCTGCCCCTCCTGCCCACCCCTTGTCCCAGCCATGCTGGGGAGGTACAAGGCTTGTAAGTGTAACCCAACTGCTGCAGAAAAAAAATCAGTTCTCTTACCCTACCAGACAAGGCTATGCTGTGGGGCCAATCTCAAGACTAGATGGACAGAAATAGAAATCCTTTCGGTACTAAAACTGCTCTCATATGTAGATCACCTGTGTATTAACCACTTGCCGACCGCACTATAGCTGAATGACAAATCACAGATTGGGGTAAAGAGCCAAGCAGCGGCTCATTACCACGTGATCAGCTGTGTCCAATCACAGCTGATCACGATAAAAACTAGCCGGTTATTGGCATTCCTTTTCTCACACTGGCAGCGCGAGGGAAGAAGAGTCGATAATCGGCTTGTGTTTACATCGTGATCAGCTGTGATTGGATCTACACTGATAATCAGGGCACTGATTATCAGTGTCCCGATTATCAGTGATGCCTCATCAGTGTCCACCAGTGACGCCTCATCAGTGTCCACCAGTGACGCCTCATCAGTGTCCCCCAGTGACGCCTCATCAGTGTCCCCCAGTGACGCCTCATCAGTGTCCCCCAGTGACGCCTCATCAGTGTCCCCCAGTGAGGCCTCATCAGTGTCCCCCAGTGACGCCTCATCAGTGTCCCCCAGTGACGCCTCATCAGTGTCCCCCAGTGACGCCTCATCAATGTCCCCCAGTGACGCCTCATCAGTGCCCAGTGGTGATTAACTACCACCAAAAGAAAGCTCTATTTGTGTGAAAAAAAATGACGATTCATTTGGGTACAGTGTTGCATGACCGCGCAATTGTCATTCAAAGTACGACAGCGCTGAAAGCTGAAAATTAGCCTGGGCAGGAAGGAGGTCAAAGTGCCCAGTAGGCAAGTGGTTAGGCTGTTTGCTTGGAGTCCAGCTTTAGGGCCAGGTTACATTTCAGTGTTAGGTTACGGGTTTCGGGAAGCTCAAGTGTGAGGTGCAGTCTGTCAGGTTAGGATCGGCAGGTAAAAGTCACTCATTGAGAACTAGTTGGCACTGTATTCTTGGCATCCCATATAGGAAAGTTGTGCCCAAACATGCAGCAACAAAAAGCACAACCCAAGGTTCAAATAGAATAACCAGAATTTATTAAAACACAAAGTTCACAATATCACAATAAAAAGAAAATACAGTTTACAGGGGTAGATGTCTGTAGAAAAAAAAACACAAAGCATCACAATGATGTAAACAGAACAAAAAGCAAAACAGGAATCCGATAATATCTTCCTTACCGTCACTGAGCCGTATACTTCGCCTCATTATAGCCGAGGCCTAGAAAACTGCACACTGGAGGTGCAAGAGCCGATAAATCAGAATTATATAGACTGTGATGAATTGAAGCCATTCATTACAATCACAAATAACATGTGTTAATAAAGGACAGATAACCCTAGAATATTGGGAACAGAGGGGCGCCAGACTGAGTGCAGTATAAATCATATATTTAATAAAAACAATAATAACTCGTAGGTTAAATTAGATTCCTCTCCTCCCTAAGACTCTTGGACTTTCTGTTCATCTGGCCGATGGGACTGCCATCAAATCCGGCCCCGTAGTTCAAGAGACTGTTCCCATACCCACTGTCATTTCCAGTTCCCATCGAGAATTTCTATGAATGGACATAATTTCCTTCCCATTATTTCCCGTAATCCTCGGTATGCCTTGGCTACAGGCCCACAATCCAGCCATCAAATGGGCCACAGGGGAGGTGACCTTCTCTTCACCTTATTGCCAGCAGTTCTGTGACTCTACCGATTCTCAGGGGCTATCTACCTTGCTATGCCTGAACTCAGAAGCTGGATTACGTCAATCCATTCCTGAAGTCTACCATGACTTTCTTGATGTATTTAGTAAAAAAGTGGCTGAGGCTCTACCACCCCATCGAGCCTATGACTGCCCCATTGAACTGTTTCCTGAAATTCCATTCGGGAGGATTTTTCCCTTAACAGAGGTAGAGCAAGGGACACTAAACAGGACAGGGAGAGGATGGATGGATAGGCTGCAGGGCAGGGATACAGGGAAACCAGGAAACCGGAGGGACAAGAGCAGGATGGGCTCAGGATAGGGATCGGATCAGGACAGGACAGATGCAGGCTCAAGGTCAAGATACAGGCAGCAAGATCAGGGCACAGGGAGAGAGATACCAAGGCAAGCATGTGAGGGCTTGCCGGGTATTTATAAGGCTGCAGTAAATGACCTCATGTTACACCTGAGCGCAGAGGGTGCTGTCTGCTCCACACTGCCGGAGTACACCCGCTGGTGGACATCGGTACTACGGCCCAAGGATGCAACAGTGCCACCAGCAGGTGAGTCCTCTTACTACAGGTCCTAGGTGTTGGAAGACACCCGCTGGTGGACACTGGTACTGCGATCCAAGAGACCAATAGCGCCACCAACGGGTAAACCTTCTCATGACACATATGTTGCAAATAGCAGCGGTGGGATCTTAAGCACTCGTCTCAAAAAAGGCCCACACCAGAGAACTTTTGGAATAACGTGCAGAGACAGCAGCGCCCTGCACATGTGGAGCTCTGCGGTGTGATGCAGTCAGTGTTCTGCCCTTAGGCTGGCCCCTGGAGGGCATCCTGCCTCATTGGTGATGTGCCTCCTCCTCCTCCTCTCTCCTATCAGGCACCCACGTGGAGTAAGTGACCTCATCATCCCCTCCCTCCTCATCACTGGAGCAAACCTGGCAGTATGCTGCAGCAGGGGGAACATGACTGCCAGATTGCTGTCTTTCTTGGACACTCCCTCTGTCTGGGCTCACGTTACTGCCTTCCTCCAGCTGAGTACCATCATTGGAGCCTTCAAAATGCTGGGCATCCTCCTGGAGCATGTACCCAACACTGTGGTCAAACAGTTCGAGGGACTCCTCAGGAGGACATGGTGGGGCTAGAGAAGGAGTCACTGATGCCATTGAGCCGAGGGAAGAGGCCACGTTGGCAGCTGCTTTGCCAGACAAAGTACCCTGAGTCTGGGAGAGAGAGGATGAGGACGATGAGGACGGCTTGGTCATCCACTCAACCAAGTCTTCCGCATGTTACGGCTCAACATGGCCAGCTGCCGAAAAAAAGGCCAAGTGTGTCCCACAGCCACGTGCTGATGATGATGCACCGTGTCCACGACCAGCACTGTTGCCTCTAGACACAGAGCCTGCTTGCCCTCTTTTCTTGGCTTGTGACTGTCTGCCTCTCTTTGTTGGCCCCTCAGACATACTATTGGCCTGCAGTGAGCTGCACAAAACTGGGATGCATATACAGTGGGGATGGAAAGTATTCAGACCCCCTTAAATTTTTCACTCTTTGTGAAAGGGTTTGAATACTTGGACCATGTGATATTTCAGTTTTTCTTTATTAATAAATCAGCAAAAATGTCAACAATTCTGTGTTTTTCTGTCAATATGGGGTGCTGTGTGTACATTAATGAGGAAAAAAATGAACTTAAATGATTTTAGCAAATGGCTGCAATATAACAAAGAGTGAAAAATTTAAGGGGGTCTGAATACTTTCTGTCCCCACTGTATATATACCGATTATGCAGCTAGCAGAATCAACTGCCTGCCTGTAGTATTATTAGTATGATAACACCTGCACTTGTCTTCAGGTAGCTATACTGTAGGTGCAACTGTGGGGAGTACACAGTACAGTAACTGGAAATACTTCAAGAGCCTACACAAGCACCTGGCTGCAGATAGCTATACTGTAGGTGCAACTGTGCGGGGTACACAGTACAGTAACTGAAAATAATTCAAAGAGCCTACACAAGCACCTGGCTGCAGGTAGCTATACTGTAGGTGCAACTGTGCGGGGAACACAGTACAGTAACTGGAAATACTTCAAAGAGCCTACACAAGCACATGGCTGCAGGTAGCTATACTGTAGGTGCAACTGTGCGGGGTACACAGTACAGTAACTGGAAATACTTCAAAGAGCCTACACAAGCACCTGGCTGCAGGTAGCTATACTGTAGGTGCAGCTGTGCGGGGTACACAGTACAGTAACTGGAAATACTTCAAAGAGCCTACACAAGCACCTGGCTGCAGGTAGCTATACATTAGGTGCAACTGTGCGGGGTACACAGTACAGTAACTGGAAATACTTTAAGAGCCTACACAAGCACCTGGCTGCAGGTAGCTATACTGTAGGTGCAACTGTGCGGGGTACACAGTACAGTAACTGGAAATCCTTCAAGAGCCTACACAAGCACCTGGCTGCAGGTAGCTATACTGTAGGTGCAACTGTGCAGGGTACACAGTACAGTAACTGGAAATACTTCAAAGAGCCTACACAAGCACCTGGCTGCAGGTAGCTATACTGTAGGTGCAACTGTGCGGGGAACACAGTACAGTAACTGGAAATACTTCAAAGAGCCTACACAAGCACATGGCTGCAGGTAGCTATACTGTAGGTGCAACTGTGCAGGGTACACAGTACAGTAACTGGAAATACTTCTAAGAGCCCACACAAGCACCTGACTGCAGGTAGCTATACTGTAGGTGCAACTGTGTGGGGTACACAGTACAGTAACTAGAAATACTTCAAGAGCCTACACAAGCACCTGGCTGCAGGTAGCTATACTGTAGTTGCAACTGTGCGGGGTACACAATACAGTAACTGGAAATACTTCAAAGAGCCTACACAAGCACCTGGCTGCAGGTAGCTATACTGTAGGTGCAACTGTGCGGGGTACACAGTACAGTAACTGGAAATCCTTCAAGAGCCTACACAAGCACCTGGCTGCAGGTAGCTATACTGTAGGTGCAGCTGTGCGGGGTACACAGTACAGTAACTGGAAATACTTCAAAGAGCCTACACAAGCACCTGGCTGCAGGTAGCTATACATTAGGTGCAACTGTGCGGGGTACACAGTACAGTAACTGGAAATACTTTAAGAGCCTACACAAGCACCTGGCTGCAGGTAGCTATACTGTAGGTGCAACTGTGCGGGGTACACAGTACAGTAACTGGAAATCCTTCAAGAGCCTACACAAGCACCTGGCTGCAGGTAGCTATACTGTAGGTGCAACTGTGCAGGGTACACAGTACAGTAACTGGAAATACTTCAAAGAGCCTACACAAGCACCTGGCTGCAGGTAGCTATACTGTAGGTGCAACTGTGCGGGGAACACAGTACAGTAACTGGAAATACTTCAAAGAGCCTACACAAGCACATGGCTGCAGGTAGCTATACTGTAGGTGCAACTGTGCAGGGTACACAGTACAGTAACTGGAAATACTTCTAAGAGCCCACACAAGCACCTGACTGCAGGTAGCTATACTGTAGGTGCAACTGTGTGGGGTACACAGTACAGTAACTAGAAATACTTCAAGAGCCTACACAAGCACCTGGCTGCAGGTAGCTATACTGTAGTTGCAACTGTGCGGGGTACACAATACAGTAACTGGAAATACTTCAAAGAGCCTACACAAGCACCTGGCTGCAGGTAGCTATACTGTAGGTGCAACTGTGCGGGGTACACAGTACAGTAACTGGAAATCCTTCAAGAGCCTACACAAGCACCTGGCTGCAGGTAGCTATACTGTAGGTGCAACTGTGCGGGGAACACAGTACAGTAACTGGAAATACTTCAAAGAGCCTACACAAGCACATGGCTGCAGGTAGCTATACTGTAGGTGCAACTGTGCGGGGTACACAGTACAGTAACTGGAAATCCTTCAAGAGCCTACACAAGCACCTGGCTGCAGGTAGCTATACTGTAGGTGCAACTGTGCAGGGTACACAGTACAGTAACTGGAAATACTTCTAAGAGCCCACACAAGCACATGGCTGCAGGTAGCTATACTGTAGGTGCAACTGTGCGGGGTACACAGTACAGTAACTGGAAATACTTCAAGAACCTACACAAACACCTGGCTGCAGGTAGCTATACTGTAGGTGCAACTGTGCGGGGTACACAGTACAGTAACTGGAAATACTTCAAGAACCTACACAAACACCTGGCTGCAGGTAGCTATACTGTAGGTGCAGCTGTGCGGGGTACACAGTACAGTAACTGGAAATACTTCAAAGAGCCTACACAAGCACCTGGCTGCAGGTAGCTATACATTAGGTGCAACTGTGCTGGGTACACAGTACAGTAACTGGAAATACTTTAAGAGCCTACACAAGCACCTGGCTGCAGGTAGCTATACTGTAGGTGCAACTGTGCGGGGTACACAGTACAGTAACTGGAAATCCTTCAAGAGCCTACACAAGCACCTGGCTGCAGGTAGCTATACTGTAGGTGCAACTGTGCAGGGTACACAGTACAGTAACTGGAAATACTTCAAAGAGCCTACACAAGCACCTGGCTGCAGGTAGCTATACTGTAGGTGCAACTGTGCGGGGAACACAGTACAGTAACTGGAAATACTTCAAAGAGCCTACACAAGCACATGGTTGCAGGTAGCTATACTGTAGGTGCAACTGTGCAGGGTACACAGTACAGTAACTGGAAATACTTCTAAGAGCCCACACAAGCACCTGACTGCAGGTAGCTATACTGTAGGTGCAACTGTGTGGGGTACACAGTACAGTAACTAGAAATACTTCAAGAGCCTACACAAGCACCTGGCTGCAGGTAGCTATACTGTAGGTGCATCTGTGCGGGGTACACAATACAGTAACTGGAAATACTTCAAAGAGCCTACACAAGCACCTGGCTGCAGGTAGCTATACTGTAGGTGCAACTGTGCGGGGTACACAGTACAGTAACTGGAAATCCTTCAAGAGCCTACACAAGCATCTGGCTGCAGGTAGCTATACTGTAGGTGCAACTGTGCAGGGTACACAGTACAGTAACTGGAAATACTTCAAAGAGCCTACACAAGCACCTGGCTGCAGGTAGCTATACTGTAGGTGCAACTGTGCGGGGTACACAGTACAGTAACTGGAAATACTTCAAAGAGCCTACACAAGCACATGGCTGCAGGTAGCTATACTGTAGGTGCAACTGTGCAGGGTACACAGTACAGTAACTGGAAATACTTCTAAGAGCCCACACAAGCACCTGACTGCAGGTAGCTATACTGTAGGTGCAACTGTGTGGGGTACACAGTACAGTAACTGGAAATACTTCAAGAGCCTACACAAGCACCTGGCTGCAGGTAGCTATACTGTAGGTGCAACTGTGCGGGGTACACAGTACAGTAACTGGAAATACTTCAAAGAGCCTACACAAGCACATGGTTGCAGGTAGCTATACTGTAGGTGCAACTGTGCAGGGTACACAGTACAGTAACTGGAAATACTTCTAAGAGCCCACACAAGCACATGGCTGCAGGTAGCTATACTGTAGGTGCAACTGTGCGGGGTACACAGTACAGTAACTGGAAATACTTCAAGAACCTACACAAACACCTGGCTGCAGGTAGCTATACTGTAGGTGCAACTGTGCGGGGTACACAGTACAGTAACTGGAAATACTGTAAAAACACCTGCCTGTCAGTATATCAGGAAGAGAAGAACAGGATCTAGCTAAACTGAATACAGTGTATATATATATATATATATATATATATATATATATATATATATATAAATATAGCTATACACACAACACCTGGGATGCATATATATATACACACAATACACTGTAAGTGCAGCTAACTGACTCGACCTGCCTACTCTATCTAACTTAAATCAAATGACACTGTCTCTCTCTCTGTCTATCTCTCTCTCTCAAGCCGGAACACACTACACAGGGCTGACGTGCAGGCGGCCTTATATAGTGTGGGGCGTGTACTAAACCCCCTGAGCCATAATTGGCCAAAGCCTCTTTGGCTTTGGCCAATTACAGCTCTCTGTACCCACAGCGCTGTGATTGGCCAAGCATGCGGGTCATAGTGCATGCTTGGCCAATCATCAGCCAGCAATTCACTGCGATGCCGCAGTGAATTATGGGCCGTGATGCTCCACTCGAATTTGGCGTGAACGGCCCATATTGTTTGTAATTCGACGAACGACCGAACACACGATGTTCGAGTCGAACATGGGTTCGACTTGAACATGAAGCTCATCTCTAGTTGTAAACACGGGAAACATGCGCCACTTTACAGGCATACTATAGACACCCCCCAGGTATGAAATTTAAAGGAATATTTTACTTTTAAAGTTTCACTTTAAGCATTATTAAAATCACTGCTCCCAAAAAAACGACCGTTTTTAAAACTTTTTTTTGCATTGATACATGTCCCCTGGGGCAGAACCCGGGTCCCCAAACACTTTTTATGACAATAACTTGCATATTAACATTTAAAATTAGCACTTTTGATTTCTCCCATAGACTTTTAAAGGGTGTTCTGCGGCTTTTGAATTTGCCGCGAACACCCCAAATTGTTCACTATTCGGAAAATGGGCGAACAGCCATTTGCCGAACATAAAGCGCATCCCTAGTCATGACCACTGCAGACTGGAAACATCCCACAAGAGCTGCAGTTTTGGAATTGTCCAACTATTACAATTTGGCCCTTGACAAAGTCCCTCAAATCCTTACACTTGCCTATTTTTCTGCTTTCAACACATCGACTTCAGGGACAACATGTTCACGTTCTGCCTAATATATCCCACCCACTTTCAGATGCCATTGTAACAAAATAATGAATGTTATTTACTTTACCTGTCAGTAGTCAATAATGTTATGGCTGGTTGGTGTATATCAAACACATATTTCTCTTTACTTATATTTACATAGAGGAGCATTTTGTATTTTATTGTATATCATTTCATTTATTGATTGTGATACTGAATTTATGGGAAAAGAACCAGTGAAAGTGAGCTTGTGATACTCATTCCCCCCAACCTGTATCAGGAATCATTAAAATGTTACTAAACCCACAACAGTAAAATCAGTCTGTATATGCAGTAACACATACGTGTTATAATCACCGTGTAACCTATGGGGTTAATCCTCTGCATTGTGTAAAAAAGGCTGTTTAATCCTGTCTTCTCTGATCCTCCCCTTCTTCCACTGTCCCCAATACATCTCCTGATAAGACAAAGCCTTTGGAGTCACTCTGCACATGCTCAGTTTGGTGTGTATTGCTCTTGGGAGGGTGCATGTGATGAGCACAGGGCCAATCAGCACTGTCCAGACAGAGGGTCAGGTGTTCTGGAGCCTCATAGGACAGCTAGAGGAGAATGAAAACTCCTCCTACAAGCTTTAAACAGACACTGATAGAAGTCATTAGACTGCTAAATACGGCTGATGAGAAAAGGTATTTAGCAATTTATATTTACTAAAATAATTGCATTTCCATGTTCTGTGTACTGTGGGAGACCAGATATAGTGAATGTAGAGTCCTGGGTTTAGAAACACTTTAAGGTAAGATGGTAATAAGACAACCTTACAGGTCCCAGTGCTATTTTTTCACTTTACTTTGTATGAATAGATAGCCTTTTGACACCTTTCAAACCAGCTTAAACTATGGTAATTCTGCCTTCTATATCTTCTCCATGCACTTTGTTAAACCACTTATGGACCGCCATTATACGGCGGTACTTTGAAGAAGGATATCGTTGTTATGGCAGCAGCTAGCTGCCATAACTCCAGTATCCTCTTCTTCAGCGGGCGGTCCACTTTCAGATAAAAGAGGTCTCAGCAGCGGATTCGCCGCAAGATCACTTTACCGGTAGCGGGAGAGGGGAACCCCCCTTCCGCCGCGCTCCGATGCCCTCAGCCGCTTACCGGAGCCACTGGCAGCGGCAGAGGCGATCGCGTCCTCTCCCCTCTGTGGTATTGAGCTGTGTGAGGGGAAGCTGGCGATGACGTCAGCACGTCTATCTCCCTACGCGTGTTACATCACAATCTGGGGGGACGGTCAGATTGTGACGAAACGCACGTAGGGAGGCAGACATGCTGACGTCATCGCGCTTTCTCAGTGGACGGGTGTTCGCTCGCTGGCCAGCTGTTTTTTTACGATCGTTTTTATCGTCTTTTGTGTAAGTGCAATCTTTTTATTCCAATAAATCCTTTGTGGTACGGTATACAGTATGGAGTCTCTATATTTTCTGGATAATATCTGAACTTGCTCTTTGGTGGTTGATGCTCGAGGATTCCAGGCTATTTGGTGCTCTTCACAAGCTCCTTCCAAATACTAACGGGGGGTAAACATCTTCCTTTTGGATAAAGGCCCTGGCTGAGTAATTAGCCGCAGGCTTCTTAAATCTTGCCTTCTGGTAAGTGCACAATTCATGTGGTGGAGGTACACTGTCGTCAAGAGGTGTTATTCTTAAGAACTCACTTTATGTGCTATATATGGACTGTGTATTTATTATCTACGTCATCTAGATACAACCATTGATTTGGACTAATTAATTTTTTTTATATTCTACATTTTTTATTTTTCATTTTTACACTTATTTGGTCACGTTTTGGTCAGCGCTGATACTTTGTATTGTTTATCTGTTTCTGTGTGTATCTCACGGTTTTAGCAGCTGCTCTTTCTACAAAATTTTTATGTATTCCTATATATTCTTCAGCGTGGTATTTTTTTCCACTGTTTTAAGTCCGAAAAATAGGCCCGGTCTTAAAGTGGTTAAATTACAAACATATAGAAAAGTCTTGCTCATCCCTACTAATTAGCGGATTTGTGTCATACATGGTTTTAAATTTACAGAACATAAATATCCTTTTATTCCTATATCTCTATGCATTGCATTCACACATAGATGTATGGTCCTTTGGGGATTTAATCAGAACAGCTAATGAGTAGGAAATCCCCAATGTAGCTCTATTTAAATGAGTCGGTTGAATGTCTTGGTAGGTGATGAGAGAGGAGCCTGAGAAAGTACAGCACAAATCTCTGTTGGGAGGGACGGGGAAGATTTTCTTTGTCTTTAAAGTGTAACTGGTTCGGAAGATCCTGATGTAGGTCTTTCCAGCACTTTTATCAAATTGACTGCTAAGTCGGGGAACTGCGTTCATTATAACCACCTGATTAGTCTCAGTGTAATAACAAAATTAAACATTATATTATCAAAAAGTATTGGGACACCTGCCTTTACCCGCACATGAACTTTAATGACATCTCATCCAACATCAGTGCCTGATCTCACATATGCGCTTCTAGAAGAATGGTTAAACATCCCCATAGACACACTTCTAAACCTTGTGGACAGCCTTCCCAGAAGAGTTGAAGCTGTTATAGCTGCAAAGGGTGGGCCAACTCAATATTGAACCCTACGGACTAAGACTGGGATGCCATTAAAGTTCATATGCGTGTAAAGGCAGGCGTCCCTATACTTTTGGTGCTATAGTCTATATGAAAAAACCCAAAGAGTAATCCATAACAAACTGCACACAACAAGCTAAGATGTATTCCCCTAAAATCACAAGGTTAGTACAATGAGGACAATGTCAACCAGTTTTGGGCTTGTGTTAACAAGCAATTGCAGCGTGCTTTCGGGTTGCATTCTGTTTGCATATGAGATCAGTTTTTAGACATGTAGAATTTACTGACGGCATTTTACATGCTTCAAGCTGCTTTTGTATGGGAAGAAAAGCAGTTCTGCTGAGAACAGAAGTCTAATGACATCAACTCTAAAGCGTTCCTTAGAGGAAACCCATGCTGGGAGAAATATGGAGGCTCCACTGCTGGCATCCTTCTAATGATGCTATTAGTCTAGCTATGTATGGCTTTAGTATTTTCTGAGCCTCTGACTCGAAACAAGCCTGCAGATTAGAAACTCAGGGAGGAGTCAGGTCTAACTATTTGTTCCAGGTCTGTGCCTCAGGAATTTTTAATTAATCTGATCAGCCAGACAAGGTGCTTCTTGGATTTTGGGCCCCTCTATGTGGTTAGACTGTAAAAAAAAGTATCACATATGTGAAATCTCTATACTTGGGAGGAATAGCAGAATATGTTTTCAGATGTAATTCTAAGTATGCCTAATGCTATGTGTTAGAATCGTAATTGACAACTTTGTGTAAAAAAAAAAAATACAACTTAATTTTCTTTTCCCATTTTCCAAAAACTTGTGATAAAAAAAAAAGACATTTCCAAAAGATTCATTATGCCTCCTAGAAAATACTTTGGGGTGTTTGCTTTCCAAAATGTGGTAATTTCTATTGTTCTGGTGTTCCAGGGCCTCAAAAATTTGAGAGGTAGTCAGGAAATTAGATGTGTGATTTTTGCCCCTAGAAAGCCTGAAGGTGCTACTTGGATGTTGGGCCTCTCTAATATGTGGCTAGGCTGTGAGAAAGTCTCACACATGTGGTACCCGCATACTCAGGAGGAGTAGCAGAATGTGTTTTGGGGTGTAATTATAAGTTTGCCTATGCTGTGTGTGAGATTTAACTTCGTAAAATGCCAATGGAATATAAAATAATAAAAAAATAAAATAAAACATTTTATTAACTTTAATAATTTTCCAAAGAATTGTGCCAAAAAATTACGACTTCCAGAAATGTACTATGCCTTCTCACTAAATACCTCAGACTGCTTTCCAAAAAAGGGGTCATTGTAGGGGTATTTACATTTTAGGGCCTCAAGAAATTAGCTGTCAATACCTCAGAATTGATCAATTTTCAAATAGAGATACCATGGTTTGTAGACTCTATAACTTTCAGGCAGACTAAATAATTTAAACCTATTTGCTTTTTTTTCATCAAAGAAATGTATCAGAATCCATTTTGGCCCAAATTCATGAGGAAAGATTACCGTATTTATCGGTGTATAACACACACTTTTTTCCCCTTAAAATCAGGGCAAAATCACGGGTGCGTGTTATACGCCGATCCCCTGCAATCCCCCGCTGACTGAGCAGAGCGACCGCCGACCGCGATTTGAAAATGGCGCCGCCGGCGCCGAAATACACAGAGCCGGTCCTCGGCTCTTCTCGGCCACTTTCGGCTTCACTCGAGCGCCGCCCGAACCTAGCCGAATGTACTCGGCTACTTTCGGCTAGCTCCGCTCACAGTCACGCCCATCCCAGGCGGGACTACGAGTGGAGCCGAAAGTGAACGAGAGCCGCCGAGAAGAGCCGAGGACCAAGTTTAACTGCAGCCTGGGCAAGGCTGCAAAAGGACACAGAAAGCTTCAGATTGGCACTGGCAAAGCTGCAAGGCTGCAAATGGACACTGATAAGGCTGCAAATGACACCAAGGCTGCTGACTGCAAGGCTGCAAATGACACTGGACAAGCACGCAGATGGACGCTGTGCAAGGCTGCATTGATGGGCATTTAAATGTAAGTTTTTTTTCCTTAAAACATTTTTTTCCT
Source organism: Lithobates clamitans (assembly GCA_037952925.1). Lineage (NCBI taxonomy): Eukaryota > Metazoa > Chordata > Amphibia > Anura > Ranidae > Lithobates > Lithobates clamitans. The sequence goes on along the minus strand of JBBGZY010000083.1, from coordinate 594,818 downwards.
TATAATTCCCTCCTAAACTTGGGGTGCGTGTTATACGCCGGCGCGTGTTATACGCCGATAAATACGGTATTTATTTGCAAAGTCATAACAGAAATGTTTTCTTTCAAAATTTTCGGCATTTCTTCGATTGTAAAGCAAAAAATAAAAAACCCAGGGGTGAATAAATACCACCAAAAGAAAGCTCTATCTAAAAATGCCATAAAATTTATTTGGGTGTTGCATGAGTAATTGTCCTTCAAAGTGTGACAGCGCTGAAATCTGAAAAGTGGCCTGGACTGGAAGGGGGTAAAAGGGTCCAGACTTCAAATGGTGGAACACCTTTTGACTTTAGAACCACGTTAAAGAGAATCTGTCACTTGACTCATTCTTGGGTAAGGTACCCGCAACACCCCCCCCCCAACACTCATTGGCCACATGCTCCCCTTTGTCAGATGTAGTGAGCAGAGCAGAGCAGTGGGCAATCAAGCACATATATCAATGGGTGAGGGAGTGCTCAATCAAGAGGGCCTGTCACTTTGCCCTCAATGAACAAAGAAAAAGGTTCTCTTTAATTTTGACTTGAAAGTTAGGGCCCCTGCATATGGTTAGGCCTAGGGCAAGCCCCAATGCTGTTTAGTTTGCTGGATATGGCACGGGGACACATCAGATGCTATCAGATGCCATTGTTCTCTGCTGGGCTTCTGTTGGATCCCTGCAGCTTCATAGAGGAATGGGCCCCCTCCAGACCTACATGCCCTTAAAGCCATCGGGGTTTACTTCCTCTTTTGCTCCCCGCAAGGCCTGCAAATAAAAAGCATAATGGGCTAGTATGCATCGCATACTAGCCCATTATATGACACTTACCTGCAAATGAAACCCACGCTGTCCCTTGAGCAGGCCGCGTCCATCTTCGCCCCTCTTCCTTCTGGGGCCATGGACTCCGGCTCTGTGACTGGCCAGAGTCGCATGACATCACTCCCGCGCATGCGTGTGGGAGCCATCAGTCACGGCACACGCTGGGGGGAAGAAACAGCATGGTTGTCCATTTCTTCACAGCGCATGCACTGATGACGACATCGGCGCACTACAAGTGAAATATCTCCTAAACGGCACACGTTTAGGAGATATTTCCACTACCTTTATGCTTACCTATAGGTAAAAGTCACCAAAAAGGGTTCACAACCACTTTAATTCATCTATTGCTACAGTCAGGTCCATAAATATTGGGACATCGACACAATTCTAATCTTTTTGGCTCTATACACCACCACAATGGATTAGAAATTAAACGAACAATATGTTCTTTAACTGCAGACTTTCAGCTTTAATTTGAGGGTATTTACATCCAAATCAGGTGAATGGTATAGGAATTACAACAGTTTGTATATGTGCCTCCCACTTTTTTAGGGACCAAAAGTAATGGGACAATTGGCTGCTCAGCTGTTCCATGGCCAGGTGTGTGTTATTCCCTCATTATCACATTTACAAGGAGCAGATAAAAGGTCCAGAGTTAATTTAAGTGTGCTATTTGCGTTTGGAATCTGTTGCTGTCAACTCTCAATATGAGATCCAAAGAGCTGTCACTATCAGTGAAGCACGGTGAGCTCAGCAACACCAAAAGACCCGGAAGACCACGGAAAACAACTGTGGTGGATGACCGAAGAATTCTTTCCCTGGTGAAGAAAACACCCTTCACAACAGTTGGCCAGATCAAGAACACTCTCCAAGAGGTAGTTGTATGTGTGTCAAAAATCAAGAGAAGACTTCACCAGAGTGAATACAGAGTGTTCACCACAAGATGTAAACCATTGGTGAGCCTCAAAAACAGGAAGACCAGATTAGAGTTTGCCAAACAACATCTAAAAAAGCCTTCACAGTTCTGGAACAACATCCTATGGACAGATGAGACCAAGATCAACTTGTACCAGAGTGATGGGAATAGAAGAGTATGGAGAAGGAAAGGAACTGCTCATGATCCAAAGCATACCACCTCATCAGTGAAGCATGGTGGTGGTAGTGTCATGGCGTGGGCATGTATGGCTGCCAATGGAACTGGTTCTCTTGTATTTATTGATGATGTGACTGCTGGCAAAAGCAGCAGGATGAATTCTGAAGTGTTTCGGGCAATATTATCTGCTCATATTCAGCAAAATGCTTCAGAACTCATTGGACGGCGCTTCACAGTGCAGATTGACAATGACCCGAACCATACTGCGAAAGCAACCAAAAAGTTTTTTAAGGGAAAGCAATGGAATGTTATGCAATGGCCAAGTCAATCACCTGACCTGAATCCGATTGAGCATGCATTTCACTTGCTGAAGACAAAACTGAAGGGAAAATGCCCCAAGAACAAGCAGGAACTGAAGACAGTTGCAGTAGAGGCCTGGCAGAGCATCACCAGGGATGAAACCCAGTGTCTGGTGATGTCTATGTGTTCCAGACTTCAGGCTGTAATTGACTGCAAAGGATTTGCAACCAAGTATTAAAAAGTGAAAGTTTGATGGATGATTGTTAATCTGTCCCATTACTTTTGGTCCCTTAAAAAGTGGGAGGCACATATACAAACTGTTGTAATTCCTACACCGTTCACCTGATTTGGATGTAAATACCCTCAAATTAAAGCTGTCGATGTCCCAATATTTATGGACCTGACTGTATATACACCAATCAGCCACAACAAAAAGACCACTGACAGGTAAAGTGAATAACGTTAATTGTTTCATTATGACATCTGAAAGTGGGTGGGATATATTAGGCAGCAAGTGAACATATTATCCCTGAAGTTGATGTGTTGAAAGCAGAAAACTTGGCCATAGGAAGGATTTAAATGAGTTTGACAAGGGCCAATTTACAATGCCTAGACCGTGGTTCTTAACCTCCGTCCTCAAGTACCCCCAACGGGCCACGTTTTGGGAATTTCTCTTAGATAAAATAACTGCCCAAAATACCAAGCCATTGACTCTGACTGGAGCTCAAATTGCTGAAAAAGGTAATGCTGCTTCTGATAGAAAGGTGTCAGAACACACAGAGCATGGCAATTTGTGTGGCAGTGTGTTTGTGTGGCAGTCTGTGTAGCTACAGACCGGTCAGGGTGTCCCTGCCGACCCGTGTCCACAACTAAAAGTGCCTACAATGGGCACGTGAGCGTCAGAACTGAACTATGAAGCAATGGAAGAAGGTGGCCTGGTCTGATGAATCATGTTCATTTTCTTTTACATAATGTGGATGGCCAGGTGTGTGTGCATCACTTACCTGGGGAAGAGATGACACCAGGATGCAGTATAGAAAGAAGGCAAGCCAGCGGAGGTAGTGTGATTCTTTGTCTAGTGGAGTCCATGTTTCAAAGGGTCAGGGCTGTTTTGGCAGCAAAATGAGGACCTACTCAGGTTTAGGTGGGTGTTCATAACGTTATGGCTGGTCTGTGTAAGCTACAACATGGAAACACTCATAGATTAGAGATGACTGCACTATACAGAGGGGCTTTGATGAGGCAGTGTTTTTTTTCCATATATGATCACAAATGTCATGCAGCTAAAACCTCTGTTTTTAACACAAATTGTTAGTGTATTTTTTTGCATTGAAACCCAAGAGGGACCCCTACGCATTTCAATGTGCCAAGTCTTCTTCGGGGGGGGGGGTTCTTTTGAACAATGCAATGTAAAGATTCTGTAAAGTAGATAAGAACCAACAAATAAAATAGAGAAAAAAAATGTGTCGGTTGGAGACCGAATTTGTGCAGACACCACCAAGACATTTCCAGGTAATTCTTGGGTTTCAATGCTTTCGTGATGGATGGAGATCTCTATGTTCTTGCTTCCATACAGAATATATTGTCTGTATGAATTTTCATCCATATAGTGGTCTTTAACTTATTATATAATAAACTTTTTTGCATCGTATTCCATTACTGGTTTTTACTGGTGCCTTCAAAGTCCCTTCCATAGTTTTTTGCTCCTTCTAAGTTGTTCCCGGGATGTGGCACCGGGGGCGCGCAGAGCGGCGATTAGTGGTGAGCTGTGTCCCTCGGACGCAGCACATCACCGATCAGGGTAATGAGCCGATGACATAAGCTCTTTACTATGTGATCAGCTGTGTCCAATCACAAATAAATGCCAGTTATCAGCATTTCCTTTCTTCAGCGCTGTCAGTGTCTGAGGAAAAGAAAGTCGATAGCTGACTTTGCAGTTACGGGGGACATTTACACTGATCATCAGTGCTGCCTTATCAGTGCCCATCAGTGCTGCCTCATCAGTGCCCATCAAAGCAGCCTCATCAGCACACAACAGTGAAGACAAAAAATTAATTATTTGCAAAATTGTATAACAGAAACAAAGAATAAGGTTTTTTTTTCCTAACTTTTTCTGTCTTTTTTGGTCTGTTTAGCAAAAAATAAAAACCCCAGTGGTGATTAAATCCCACCAAAAAAAAAAAAATCATAAAATTAAAAAATAAATTAAAAAATAATAATAAATGAATGATAAAAATGTCATAAGGGTACAGTGTTGCATGACTGCACAATTGTCATTCAAAGTGCGACAGCGCTGAAAGCTGAAAAATTGGCCTGGGCAGGAAGGGGCTGAAAGTGTCCGCTATTACATAGTAGGTGAGGTTGAAAAAAGACACAAGTCCAACCTATGTGTGTGATTATATGTCAGTATTACATTGTATATCCCTGTATGTTGCGGTCGTTCAGGTGCTTATCCAATAGTTTTTTGAAACTATCGATGCTCCCCGCTGAGACCACCGCCTGTGGAAGAGAATTCCACATCCTCGCTGCTCTTACAGTAAAGAACCCTCTACGTAGTTTAAAGGTGTTGTAAACCTTTGTATTTTTTCACCTTAATGCATTCTATGCATTAAGGTGAAAAAACACCTGGCATTGACCGGCCCCCCAGGCCCTCGTTTTACTTACCTGAGCCCTGGAACTTGACCCACAGGGACGCACTGTCTCTCTGCCTAGGGTTCTCGGCTCTTGATTGGATAGATTGGTAGTAGCGCAGCCATTGGCTCCCGCTGCTGTCAATCAAATCTAATGATGCGGGCGCCGGAGGGGCGGGCCGAGACCTGCATTCAGCCTCTATGGACGCTGAATGCTGGACTCGGGAACGCGCCCGCAAGGTAATCCCACAGGAGAACGCTTCTCCTAGGGGGTTATCTGATGCGGGGAGGAGCCGCGACAGCTGCCAAGGGACCCCAGAAGAGCAGGTAAGTATGATATGTTTGTTTTTTAAAAACAAAACAAAAAAGAAAACAAAAAAAAAAAACGAACCCTTACAATCACTTGAAGGTTAAACCTCTTTTCTTCTAATTTTAATTTGTGGCCGGGTGTCTTATTAAACTCCCTCCTGCGAAAAAGTTTTCTCCCTATTGTGTGGTCAACAGTACGGTATTTGTATATTGAAATCATATCCCCTCTCAAGCGTCTCTTCTCCAGAGAGAATAAGTTCATTGCTCGTAACCTTTCTTCATAACTAATATCCTCCAGACCCTTTATTAGCTTTGTTGCCCTTCTTTGTACTCGCTCCATTTCCAGTACATCCTTCCTGAGGACTGGGGCCCAGAACTGGACAGCATACTCTAGGTGCGGCCAGACCAGAGTCTTGTAGAGCGGGAGAATTATCGTTTTATCTCTGGAGTTGATCCCCTTTTTAATGCATGCCAATATTCTGTTTGCTTTGTTAGCAGCAGCTTGGCATTGCCTGCCATTGCTGAGCCTATCATCTACTAGGACCCCCAGGTCCTTTTCCATCCCAGATTCCCCCAGAGGTTCTCCCCCAGTGTATAGATTGCATTCATATTTTTGCCACCCAAATGCATTATTTTACATTTTTCTACATTAAACCTCATTTGCGATGTAGTCCCCCACCCCATTAATTTGTTCAGATCTTCTTGCAAGGTTTCCACATCCTGCGGAGAAGTTATTGCCCTGCTTAGCTTAGTATCGTCTGCAAATACAGAGATTGAACTGTTTATCCCATCCTCCAGGTCGTTTATGAACAAATTAAATAGGATTGGTCCCAGCACAGAACCCTGGGGGACCCCACTACCCACCCCTGACCATTCTGAGTACTCCCCATTTATCACCACCCTCTGAACTCGCCCTTGTAGCCAGTTTTCAATCCATGTACTCACCCTATGGTACATGCCAACGGACCTTATTTTGTACAGTAAACGTTTATGGGGAACTGTGTCAAATGCTTTTGCAAAATCCATTGAAGTGGTTAAACCCAAAAGCAAACATGTATTATATGGCAGCTTACCAATTCTCTTAGGTGTGATGGCTGCATTTGTTTGTTTTTTTTGTTTGGTTTTGTAAGCTTTCTTTTATTTTCACCTCGTGATCTGGCCAGTAATTGTTGTTTTTTTAAAAGAACTCGCTTTCCTGTAATTGTATCAGTTAAGAGTATTGAGACAAACCATTTACCACTGACATGGGTGTTTACAATAATCAGCTTTTTTTTATTCACGTAAAACCTTTATCCCAAAGAAAAAAAAAAAAAGTGGTTACTGTAACTGCTGGAATAAAGGAAAAAAGTGGGGTACGTGGCGCTACCCTATTGTACCAAGTGGTGTAAAAAGTGAGTAACCTCCCACCAGTGGAGGCAAAAATACCTATGCTGTTGAAGCTAGGTTTATGTAAATATATCCATATGTGGTGGATATAAAAGTGTAGTGTGGCAAAAACCATGCCAAGTGAAAAGAAAAAGGGTAATAAACTAAAGACAATCAGCGCAAACCGTAAAATAAAAAGGAATGCAAGCTGAACACTATAAGGATTCAACAACCTAAATAACAAACTATAAAAAAAATACTAGTGCAGCGCAAATATTAATAAAAGAAGTCCTTGTGAACACACAAATGATCAATTCCTCTTGGCAAAGGGAGGCTGATCATTTTCCATAAGGCACCAATAATCTCCACTTCAATCATAAGAATGCGCTTACCGGAAAAGGTGGACCTCTTAATTACAGGAGGTCATACGAGCATGGATTCCATACGGACTGGATGGATGCTGTGCAGCCTTTCTGGATCTCCTCTGTGGTCACCAAAAATTAGACGTGCATTCGTTTTCGTCCGAATTTCAGGTATTTTCGTTATCGTTTTAACAAACGATAACGAAAGTGCAGAATCCGAAAAACGAAAGATCCGACATAAACAAATGCTTAATTTTCGTTTTCGTTGCTACAACAGTTCGATATAGATAGGAGATTCGACATGATGATGACAATAACAATCTGTGTCCATCAAACCTGTGGTCGAATGTGCCTAACCTTAACTCTATTAGTCCAAGGCTATTCTACATAGAGAGAAAAGATTCGACATAGAGAGAAAAGATTCGACATAGGGGAGAAAAGATTCGACGTAGGGGAGAAAAGATTCGACGTAGGGGAGAAAAGATTCGACATGGGGAGAAAAGATTTGACGTAGGGGAGAAAAGATATATAAAAATAATGATGATGATGAATGTTATTGGCTGATTGTAACCAAAGAGGAGGAGCAGTAAAATAGCTAGAACTAAGTACACACGTACTTTGGCTTATGGTGTCTGTTGAAAGTTCTAAGAAGATTCGACGGAGCAAGTAAACTATACAGCGTCGTACAGTTTAGCTGCTCCGTCGAATCTTCTTTGAACATTCGACAGACACCATAAGCCTTCAATGACAGATTCGACCTTAATTTGGATTTTCGAACGAATGCAATTTTGTAACGAAAAACTAAATACATAAAAACGAATTTCGGGAGTAAATAAATAAATTTATTTTTAGGACGAAAACGAAATTCCGAAACGAAATATTTCAGTGTGCACATGTCTACCAAAAATCATCTCTCCAAGGCAGAAGCACATAAACCTTTTTCTACCAGCAAAGATCTATTAAATAAGATAGACCTTAAAGATGAACTTTATTAGTTGCAAACTACACAGCACAGCAATGATCAACTGTTGACATAGGCAATCCTGGAAAGTTGGAGATCTACATTTTGTTGGGAAGAAATGGCTGCTCCTTTCACCAGACTGATTGCAGACTGCTCCTGACTGGGAGGGGCTCATTCATTAACCCACCTTTTCCGGTAAGCGCATTCTTATGATTGAAGTGGAGATTATTGGTGCCTTATGGAAAAGGATCAGCCTCCCTTTGCCAAGAGGAATTGATCATTTGTGTGTTCACAAGGACTTATTTTATTAATATTTGCGCTGCACTAGTATTGTTTTATAAAAGAAAAAGGGTGCCTATGTGCACATATAAACAAATATGTATATTCCGTCAAACAAGCATGTGGAAAAATATGTAGTGTATAGCCATATCTAATAAACCAAAAATGTGAGCTAACATTATACATATATATTGAAGGTACTAATATAAGTGAGACCTCCAAAATGACATAACAGAAAAAAATATATATATATATTAAAGTAACCAAAAATTCAATATTGTTAAAAAGTCCCAGAGCAGGGGTATATAAATATAGATAAAAATATATAAAGATATATAAATAAAGTCCCATAACAATATTGAATTTTTGGTTACTAGTTTCTATTTTTTTTTTTATTTTCCTTGCATGTGATTGGGTATTCTTTGTTTTGTTTAACAAAAGTTTTTATTGATTGAACATGTAATGACATAACACCGTTGTAGTGGTACATTTGCATAAAAGTAGTACATATGACATTTGGATTAAATACAGTTAAGGACAGTATATGGATACATATGGTTGTATACAGTTACAAAAACAATTTTTTTTATGTTAATTATATTTTCAGGTAGCATCAAGGAAATCTTGAAATGAAGTAGTAATTATTAACTAACTTGAGTTGTGTCATGATGGGGAGGGAAGAAAGATGGAGGGGGGGGGGGAGGAAAAAAAAAAAGGGGGGGGGGAGATGGGAGTGAATAAATGACATATTATTTCCGTATCATTTTCTTGAACCTTCTTATGACCCTTATTTATTAAATGTAGTTTTGTTATTAAATATTGATTGCTTTGTATGCCTGAGAGTTTTTGAATTCTATTCGTTAATACCATGTTGATGCAAAAGAAGTTATTTTCTCCTGAGATATGCTTATGAGTTCTTCTATGCTTTCTATATTGTTTATTCTGCGAAACCATTCTTTTTTTTGATGGAATAGAATTCGAGCGCCAGTGGCAGGGGATACAATGTCTTGCAGCGTTTATCATAAACATAGTTAGAGACTTTAGGTATTGTCTTTGTCTTGTCTTATCATCGAGCCTTCCTCATGTTTGCATCTCCAACACCTATCAGAGGTCTGAGGGGAGAATTTGTGCAATAGGGTGGGGGTTCTATACCATCTAGTGATGATTTTAAAGCCGCATTCTTGAGTGGCGACATTAAGAGAACCTTTATGTGCGTACATAAAAAATTTTCACAATTTTCCTCTGACAGGTTTAGGTTGGGGTCTTGTTCCCAAGCTTGACATGACAAACTGGAGAATTCAGAATTAATCACAAAGAGCGAGTTGTAGAGAATAGAAATGATATGTCTCTGTGGGGTTGTTTTTGTACAAAGGTCTTCTAGTGTCGTAAGAGGTCTAGTCCAGTGTTGGGTTATCTCGTTGCTGGTTAGGTAATGTCTAATTTGTATGTAATTCCATTGAGAGATCTGGGGAGGGTCACTGTCTTTGTTTATTTCATCTCTTGATAAGAGTTTTCCATTTTTAAAGAAGTGTTTGACCAGAATTTCTTTGTGTGGCCATGACTTGGAAAGAAAGTTTTTTTTCTGTACCTGGGAGAAAATCTGGATTGTTTCTTAATGGTGTTAGAGGACTCATCCAAGGAAATGGGTTGTTTTTTTTTATAGGTGTTAATAAATATTTCAAGTGTGGGCCCTATAAGGGGGTGGGCTTTGATGTTTTTTGAGTGGTGCGTTGGACGAATTCACAGAAGAAAGTTTATTTGGTGGGAGAAAAGTGTTTGCTCTAGTGTCACCTCGTCTTTAAGTGTATGGTGAATGTTCCAATCTACTATTCGTGTCAGGAAAGCAGCTTGGTGGTATTTTTGAAGGTCTGGTACAGCTATCCCTCCTTTATTTTTGGGTAAGTTTAGTCTAGTAAATTTGATTCTGGGAGGTTTGCTCCTCCAGATAAAGGTAGAGCATGCTTTGCGGAAGGAATTAAAGAATGAAGATGGCAGTCTAATGGGAATTGTTTGCATCACGTACAAAAATCTAGGTAGAATTGTCATCTTGACCAGAGAAGCTCTACCAAACCAAGATATATTGAGAGAATTCCATCTTTTTAAATCATCCTGTGTATCTTTTAGAATGGGTAAATAGTTGAGTTTGAAGAGATCATTTAAATTTGTAGGGATTTCAGTTCCAAGGTATGTTATACTTTGATTGGCCCACGAAAAGGGGAAGTTTTTTTTACATAATTCTACTGAGATTGGGGGTAGTGTGATATTCAAGGCGCTAGATTTTGAGTGATTAATTTTTAAGTTTGAGAGTAATTGGAAATGTTCTAAATCTTGGATGACATTGGGTAAGGAGATATGGGGTTCTGAGAGGAATAGAAGCATGTCATCAGCAAAGGCTGCAACTTTATACGTGTGTTTGTGAATTTCTATACCCTTGATGTCTGGATTGGATCTAATTTTATTTAATAGTGGTTCTAATGTGAGGACAAACAATAGAGGTGAGAGGGGGCACCCCTGTCTTGTGCCATTGCGAAGGTTGAAGGCGTTTGACAGGTGGCCATTGACTCGAACTTGTGCTGTTGGATTTGAGTATAGCACTTTGATATATGATCTCATTTGGGGTAGGATCCCTATATGTTTAAACGTTGCATCAATGAAGTCCCAGGACACTCTGTCAAACGCCTTTTCAGCATCAAGGGGGAGGAAGAAACCCTGTTTCTTTTGGGTTGATAACCAGTGGTTTATGTTTATTGCTTTAATTGTGTTGTCACGACCTTCTCTTCCCGGGATAAAGCCTACTTGAGCTAAGGAAATAAGGGAAGATAGCAGGGGTAGGAGTCTATTTGCTAGTATTTTGGCATATATCTTGATGTCGACATTAATTAGGGAAATTGGTCTATAGTTAGTAACCTGAGTCGTATCTTTGCCTTCTTTTGGTATAACCGTTATATGTGCTTCCAGTAGTTGCTTGGGGGGATGTTGTTCAGAATATAGTGATTGAAAGGTTTTCAAGAATCTTGGTTTTAGTATGTTGGTAAACGTTTTGTAATATTGAAGGGGTAGTCCATCTGGACCTGGTGCCTTGCCTGTTTTCATATCTTTTAAGGCTTTATCAAATTCCAGGCCAGTTATAGGTGTCTCTAGGTCTTGTGCTGTGTTTTTTGATATTTGGGGTGGGCAATATTTCTCTAGGAACTCTTGAATAAGCTTTGTTCTTTTGTCTGAATTTTGTGGGCATTTGGGATTACATGGAATGTTATATAGGGATTGGTAGTAAAGTTCTAACTGTTTAGCAATCTCCTCATTCGAAGAGTGTGGTGTGCCTTGTTTGTCTCTCATTTGGTGAATTGTTGAAGCAAACTAAATTCCTATTACTCATACACACATCAAAACATTCATAATAATAAAAAAAAAATCCTATTATTCATACATCAATAAAAAAAAATGTTTCTTTTCATCTTATATCTTTCCTGTTCCCCTCCAATTATAAATACTCTATCAATCTATTCGGGGACCAAAATTCCTCCCATTTTTGCCATATTTCTGGCACCTGACCCCTTACATACCCTTCTTCTCTCATCTGTTTTTCCATATATTCAATGTCATTCATTTCACATATCCATTCCAACACAGTTGGCTTATTTGTTTTTTTCCAATTTTGCGCTATAATTGTTCTAGCTGCAGTTGTCATGTGGTGAAGAATATCGATTTTGATTACCCTTATTGTATCTGATGTAAGGGAAAACAACAAGGTGCTTATATTTGAACTCCTTTCTACTCCTGACACTTTCTGATATATCTCAAATATATTGTCCCAGAAGCTCCTCACTCCTTAACAACCATACCATAGATGATCCATAGTCCCTCTTTCTACCTTACATCTCCAAGTCTCTGTATTAGCTTTGTTAATTATATTTAAAGCTACTGGGCTCCAATACCATTTCATTGCGATCTTATCATTTCTTTCCGGATACTTAATTGCTATAGATGTTTTATGTATTATTTCAAAGATTTTCTCCCATTCCTCCTTTGATATAGGATTTTCTATTTCCTTTTCCCATTTCTTCATTCCTTTTAATTCTCTAAGGGACTTGGAAGGGAGTAATAAGTTATATATCTTTGATCATTTTTTAGTTGGTTCTTGTTCCACTACTAAGATTTTCTCAAATTTTGTTTTTGGTCTATTTATCAAAGGTATTTTTAATTCAATGAATGTCTTTAATTGATAATATTGTAACCATTTGCTTTTATATTCAGGTCCCAGGTCCTGCAATTTTGGTAGTTTACAATCCACTAGGATCTGTTCCACCCTTGCGTTCTCCAAGATATTCCATTTTAAGTAATTTGTGGTTTCTAAGGCTTGGTGGAAATTCAGGGTTGGAGAACAAAGGTGTCAGGACCAGTCATAGTGGAAAGTTTCCCCCTTTTTATTATAGTATCCCATATTTTTAATGTAGCATTTACAAAAATTGTTAATTCTTTCTTTTTTGCTCTTAAATGGGGTTTTATCCAAGGCAGGAACCTAAGTTGTGGTCCTATTAATTCCTCTTTACCCATTGTTTGGTTTCCTTGTTATGATGCCAATCAATAATGCTAGTTAATGCTTGTAAGTATTTTGTAAAATCTGGTAACGCTAAAAACCTCCATTTTTTTTTATTTCTAATTAAAATTTCCCTTTTTTTCGAGGGGTTTTATGAGCCCAAATAAAGCTCACCATTGCTTTTCTCAGTTCCATCATCAGTTTCTTAGGAGGGACTAGGGGAACTGTTTGAAAAATGTATAATATCTTTGGTAATATATCCATCTTTTTGTTATTTTATCAAATTTTTGTAATAGTTTAATTATTTTTCGGATCGTTGCATTGTAATTCAACTCCTGTAGTTTATTCAGATCCTTCGGGATAAATATTCCTAGATATCTAATTGCTTATTGATTCCATTTAAATGGAAAATCTTTTTGCAAAAGTGTTTTTTTTTTTTTAATAATGATATATTCAGTACCTCTGATTTATCATAATTAACTTTAAAGTTACTCAATTCCCCAAATCTTTTAAAAATTATTTTATTAAGTTTGGAATTATGATAGGATTAGTTACATATATTAACAAATTGTCTGCATATACGGCTGTCTTATATTTCTAAATCTTTGATCTTTATCCCATTAATATCTTTATTTTTTCTTATTGCCGTAATAAGATGTTCCATTACCAATATATATAATAAAAGGGAAAATTGCATCCCTGTCGGGTTCCACTTGATATTTTTATATATTCTGATAATATTCCATTTACTCTTACCTTAGCTCTTGAGTTGGAGTACAATGCAAGGATCCTACTAAGCATTTTGGGACCCATTCCTATCTGGATTAATGTTTCCTCCAAGAACCGCCATCCCACTCTGTCAAATGCTTTTTCCACATCAATGGCCAGAAGACATGTCGGGATGGCAGTTCTCTGAACATATTCCACCAATGTGCAAGTTTTTATTATATTATCCCTAGTCTCTCTTCCCTTTGTAAACCCAGTTTGATCTAACTTTATATGTTTAGGTAAGATCGGTGCTAATCTATTAGCGATAATTTTTGAATATAATCTTATATCTATGTTGGACAATGAAATTGGTCTGTAATTATTACATAGTGTATGGTCTTTCTCTGGCTTTGGTATCAATACTATGTGAGCTTCTGTACTTTGTGGGACGAAGATTTGTGTATTGGATATAGAGTTATATGTTTTTTTTTAAGAATAGGTATAACTAAGTCCTGGAATGCTTTATAAAATCTAGAAGTATATCCGTCCGGCCCCGGGCTTTTTCCGGGGACCAGCTCAGCAATGGCTTGCTGAATCTCTTCTGATGATATTTCTTTTTCTAGATCCTCCATTGGTTCCTCAGAAAATCTGGGTAAAGCGGTTTCCTCTATGTATTTTCTAATCTCTTCCATATTCTTTTCCTTTTCTCTGTTCCCTTGTTGTTTATTATTGTTATACAATCTGGAATAGTATGTGTCGAACATTTAAGATATTTCTATTGGGTCGTAAGCTAGATCCCCATTTGTTCTTAAGATTTTTACTATGGAGGTCATGGACTGCCGTTCTCTTATTGTTTTAGCTAGTATTTTACCATTTGTATTTCCATATTGATACCATTGTGTTCTATTTTTATCCCTTACTCGAAGCGATTCCTCATCCAGCACGGCTTGCCATTTGTTTATTTTTTTTAAATTATTTTATCACATGAGTTAACACTCTGTTTATGTTTGTTTTTTTTTCAAATTCTCAATTTCTATCATAAGTTGAAGTTTCTTTTGCTCTTTATCTTTCTTTTAATCTTGAGCTGTGCTTGATGAGCAACCCCCACAACACACATTTTAATGCTTCCCATTGCATGGGAATTATTGTTTCATCTTTTTGTGTATTAATGAAAATTCCTTTATTGCTTTTCCGATATCAATTTCATATTCTTTGTCTTTAATTAAATTGTCATTTAACCTCCATATCCCCCTCGTTTTTTTTATGTTGGCTTATTTTAAGTTCCAAATATATCGGGGCATGATCTGACCATAAGAATCCACCTATATCTGTTGAGGGAGTCATCATCATACCAGTTCGATTTATGAAAAAGTAATCTATTCTATGATATGAATCATGTATTTTTGAATATCCTTATTTTTATCTCTATAAATTTTGTGTATGTTTTTTTAGGTTTATATTATTTTTGTTTTTGCACGCATAATCTGCACAGGACTTTGTTTATATATCTTCATATATTTTTATTTATATTTATATACCCCTGCTCTGGGACTTAACAATATTGAATTTTTGGTTACTTTAATATACATACATTTTAGATATAAAAAAGGTTTTCTGTTGTCATTTTGGAGGTCTCACTTATATTAGTACCTTCAATATATATGTATGATGTTAGCTCACATTTTTGGAAAAGTTTATTTTATATAAAGTATATTTTATATAAAATTTATATAAAGTTTATATAAAATTAATTTATATAAAGTTTATATAAAATTAATTTATATAAAATTAATTTATATAAAGTTTATATAAAATTAATTTATATATATATATAAAGTTTATATAAAGTTGATATAAAATTAATGTATATAAAGTTGATATAAAATTAATGTATATAAAGTTGATATAAAATTAATGTATATAAAGTTGATATAAAATTAATGTATATAAAGTTTATATAAAGTTTATATAAAGTTTATACAAAATTTACATAAAATTTATATAAAGTTTCTATAAAATTTAATTTATATAAAATTTATATAAAGTTTATATAAAATTTAATTTATATAAAATTTAATTTATATAAAATGTATATAAAGTTTCTATAAAATTTATATAAAGTTTACATAAAATTTATATAAAATGTATATAAAATTTATATAAAGTTTATATAAACTTTATATAAAATGTATATAAAGTTTATATATAAAATTTTTTTGCCACACTACACTTTTATATCCACAACATATGGATATATTTACATAAACCTAGCTCCAACAGCATAGGTATTTTTGCCTCCACTGGTGGAAGGTTACTCACTTTTTACACCACTTGGTAC
Organism: Lithobates clamitans; assembly: GCA_037952925.1. Taxonomy (NCBI): domain Eukaryota; kingdom Metazoa; phylum Chordata; class Amphibia; order Anura; family Ranidae; genus Lithobates; species Lithobates clamitans. The sequence continues at coordinate 579,102 of JBBGZY010000083.1, read as the reverse complement.
AATAGGGTAGTGCCACGTACCCCACTTTTTTCCTTTATTTTATGTAAGTCTCCTTGGGAACCTAACAGGGGGGGGCTGCAAACCTTAATTTTCCTGAGCGCGGAGTATACCATATATTTGACTGTAACTGCTGGAGTTTGGCTTCAAATTGTTAGTGTATCTCATTCTGCTAGTCCATCTAACACTCCCCTTCCCCCAGACTGACAATGCTGCTGTCCAAAGGTGCCCCCTGTGCTCCTTCATCCAGAGCGGAGGCACTCTAATACAGGAGGTGTGTTACTGGCCAGATCACCAGGTGAAAACAGAGGGGAAAAAGTCTAAGAAGAAAAGATGAATGCAGCCACCACATCTAATGATTGATAAGCTGTAATATTACATTTTTGGTTTGGGGTTTATTAGCACTGCAATGGCATAACAATGTTATGACTGATGTCTTTTAAGACCTGCCTAACCAAGAATTCTGTTTGAACAGCCTTTTGTCCAGGATACAAATTTTAACACCTACTCTAAGCTGAGCGAGTCACAATGGAGAATGGTTCCACCATCAGGAAAGACCTCGAGCTTCTTGGACTTAAAGAGTTAGAAGGACTCAAATATTTTTACTGTCCTCTTCTTAGTGTTATCTATTTGGGTATTTTGATCTTGAGTATTGTAATTGTGTTTGTGGTATTGACTAACCCCAGTCTTCATGAACCCATGTACATTCTCATCTGTAATCTGGCGCTCAACGGCATTTTTGGCAGCTCCGCATGTTTTCCAAAGTTGTTGATGGACCTTTTGACTTCTACCAAGACCATTTCCCGTGATGGCTGCCTGACCCAAGCTTTGTTCATCATGGTTTATGCCTACCTGGAGATTATGACTTTCGCAGGCATGGCGTATGACCGTTATTTGGCTGTGTGTCACCCACTGCAATATGCTATCTTAATGACCAGTGCAAAGGTAATCAAAGTGTTGATCAACTCTTCTTTAGTCTTGTTCATCGTACTTTTGGTTTCTATTCTCTTAACGGTGAGACTACCACTTTGTGGGACACAAATCAAGAACGTTTTCTGTGATAACATGTCAATTTTTATCCTGGCCTGCACAGACACCACTGTTAATAATATATATGGAATAATTATGATCCTTGTGATCACATTTTTCTTCACGTCAATCATTGTCTTTTCATATGTGCATATATATATTGTCTGTCTTAGATTATCTAAAGAGTCACGCCAGAAGGCAATGCACACCCTGGGAACACACTTGATTAATTTTTCTCTTTTCTTTCTCGGATTTTTGTTTTTGGCTATCCGACACAGGTTGGGCACCATCAACTTGCCTGTCAGTGCAGATGTCGGGCTGTCTATGCCTTCCTTTCTGATTCCTCCACTTATGAACCCTCTAATTTTTGGGGTAAGAACGGAAGCTCTGAAATCAAAAATGGTTTTACCTTTCAAAAAGGTGGATGCACTTCAGAAACTCCTGCGCCGAATGAAAAAATAAAATGAATACTAAAATAGTGAGAAAAATAATATATTTTTTTTCGTTATTGAAATTGTGAATGTCTCAAAAATAACACAAAGTCTGTATTCCCATCGTACACGTTCCTGGAATAAGCTCTTTAGGCAACTGAGTGCTGTAGCGATCACCAGCTGGATACTGGAACCTATACAATATGTAGATATTCGCCACCAGACCAAGGATCATCAATTTCGTCTAAACATTTTTTTATTCAAGAAAGATCACATTAAAAAGCAGAGGAGTGCACTGTGATCCTTGGTGTGCTGGTGAATATCTACATTTCTCAAGGATAAGTCTACTTTGTCGACAGAGCTTTTGAACTGTATTAAAGTATATAATCCTATTTAGCGATGAGCCAAACAGCCTATTTGGTTTTATTTGCATTAAGGTGAAAAAACACCTGGCAGTCACCGGCCCCCCAGCCCCCCCCCCCCCCCGTTTTACTTACCTGAACCTCTTCATTCAATCGGCGGAGATGTGCTGGCTCTTTCTCCACGGGCTTCCGGCTCTTGCTTGGATAGATTGATAGCAGCACAGCCATTGGCTCCCGTTGCTGTCAATCAAATCCAATGACGCAGGGGGCAGGGCCAAATCCGGCATTTTGTGTCTATAGACGAAAAATCCTGGACTCGGGAGCGCGCCCGCAAGGTGACCCCTCTCGGGGAAGCGCTTCTCCGAGGGGGTTATCCAATGTGGGGAGGAACCGCAAGAGTTGCTGGGGGACCTCAGAAGAGCAGGCTCGGGGCCACTCTGTGCAAAACGAACTGCACAGTGGAGGCAAGTATGACATGTTTGTTATTTAAAAAAAAAAAAAAATTACTCTTACTATCAATTTAACCACTTCCCGTCCGCCGTATGCAGAATGACAGCCGGGAAGTGGCTCTGTTATCCTGACTGGGCGTCATTTGACATCCAGCAGGATAACGTGGGGCGCATGCAGGGCAGCGATCGCGAGTGTGGCGTGTCAGTTTGACACCCCGCATCTCCAATCGTGATAAGAAGCCTCTGTCCGAGGCTTCTTACCACGTGATCAGCTGTGACCAATCACAGCTGATCATCGCGTGAACCAGGAAGTGCTGGTAAATGGCATTCCTCGGTTCGTGCTGACAGGGAGAGATGATCGGCGGCTCTCCCTGTTTTTGGGGGGGGGGGGGGTCTGTGCTGAGCACAGCCCCCTCAAATGTACAAATCACCTGCCAACCAGTGCCCAGCAATGTAAAAACAATAAATTCTGCCAGTGTCCACCACAGTGCCAATCACTGCCCACCATAGTGACAATCACTGCCCATCAGTAACACCTGTCAGTACCTCATCAGTGCTGCCCATCAGTGCCACCTGTCAGTGCCAATCATTACCGCCTATCAGAGCCGCGTGCCACCTGTCAGTGCCCATCAGTGGTGCATATCAGTGCCGCCTATTGGTGCCCATCAGTGCTGCATATCAGTGCCCATCAATTCTACATATCAGTGCTAACTCATCAGTGCCACCTCAGTGCCCGTCAGTGAAGGGGAAAACAAAATTTTATGACAAACTAAAAAAAAAAAAAAACACTTTTTTTTTCCCCAAATATTTTGGTCTTTTTTAGTTTGTTTAGCAAAAAATAAAAACCACAGAGGTGATCAAATACAACCAAAAGAAAGCTCTATTTGTGGGAACAAAATGATAGAAATTTACTTTGAGTAGTGTTGCATGACTGCGCAATTGTCATTCAAAGTGTGACAGCGCTAAAAGCTGAAAATTGTCCTGGGCAGGAAGGGGCATAAGTGCCCGATATTGAAGTGGTTAAAGAAATTTGGATGGCGAACCTGAATCCCATTGAAATTAATGAGAGCTAAACCTATCAAATTAAAAGTGCCCATTTTCTGGGTTAATAGGCAAGAGGTGTTAAAAAGTCTAAAAGTAAAAAAACACCCAAATGTTTGACTGTTACGGGAACTATTTCTCATTGGGACTCTAAAAACATACTGCAATTGCAGGAACAGATTCACAGGACGCAATCACTGTGTTCAAAATGTCCGTTCAGTGCCAAAATGTATTTTTACATGTTATTTTATACATTGATAAGAAAGGGGTGGTGCGAGATGTTATTAAAAACTAACAAATAGAAATATGTTATTAAAGGCTAGAGAATAGAACAATTGCAAAAGTAAAACCTTGAGAGCGGAGGGGGGAGTAGAGAGCTTCTAGTAGAAGATGTATCTGTGTGTTAGGTGAAGGTTACAGAACATATTTCAATTGCTTGAACAAAATGGAGTCTCTTGTGCTTAAATGAACAAAACAGTGAAAGTCAATGACAAATCTTTTATTAAATAAAATAATAATGCGTCCAAAAAATGTTCCATATATCAAAATCATGATGGCCACTGCTTCCATGTTGAAAAGAAAAAAAAGAAAAATCGATGACCCACCACACGTAGTGGTGGCATTATTGCCCAAAAATGGCCATGGGGACATATTCGGGCAATGATATAAAGCTCCTTTCCGCACTCATGTGCTTATGTGGCCGGAGTTTCCTAGCCATGTAAATGAATGGGCTACAAGCTGCTGCTGCTTCCTTAGTAACAATTGACAGTTGGAAGCTGACACATTCATCCACACTGAACACCCTAAACATTCGGATAATTGTCCAAATAACCAGTGAGCACCAAGTTCAACCCTAATCTTATTTGAATATCAATGTTTAACCACTTACGGACCGCCCGGCGTCGTTATATGTCGGTTCTTTGAAGAGGAATATCATTGTTATGGCAGCAGCTAGCTACCATAACCCCAGTATCCTCTTCTTCAGCGGCAGGTTTCAGATAAAAGTGGTCTCAGCAGCGGATCACTTTTATTGGCGGTGGGAGAGGGGCCCCCCCCTTCTGCCGCGCTCCGGTGCACTCCGCCGCTTACCGAAGCGAGGTGACCTGGTACTCTTCCGTTTGTGGTATGGAGCTGAGTGAGGGGAAGATGGATCCCACCCAGCTCTTACTCACTGGCTATGGGCCCTGGCTTTTAAAGGAAAACTACTCTTTGGGAGGTGTATGCCTGGGGGACCCTTGGAGTTATGTTACTTTGGATTCAAGTCCATGTCTTCCCAAGACACACAGACTCTGGGACTTTAGGCCCAGGGTCCCTGTTTAGGACCTAGCTGCCCCATTACCGATAATGACTGCTTCACACTTTGAGACTCAAAGTAGATGTTATCATCAGCTCAGGGCCGTAGATATTTTATTTATTTTTTTTCGGTGGGGGGCGGTCTCAGCAGCAGGTACTAGGTAAAAGTCTTTTTAAATAAAATAAATTGCGCCAAAATTATAAAGACTGGAAAAAGGAAAAACTACGGTATGTGTTGCCCCTAGTAAGCAATCACATTCCTAATTGTATTTTATCAGGTCCTTTAGAAAACCGAACCTGATTTTAGTTTTTTTCCTTCTTCCAGTATTTTGAACGCTGCCCTGTAAGGTTGGCTATTGTCCAGTCTTATGCCGCGTACACACGATCTGATTTTCCGACGGGAAATGTTGCATGTGAGCTTCTTGGCGGTAAATCCGACCGTGTGTATGCTCCATCGGACATTTGTTGTCGGATTTTACGCCAACAAATGTTGGCTAGCATGCTCTCAAACTTTCCGCCAACAAATGTGTGTTGGACTTTCCGATTGTGTGTACACAAGTCCGTCGGACAAAAGTCCAAAGCACAAACACGCATGCTCGGAATCAAGGACGAGCCGGAAGTGCTCGGTCTTGTGAAACTAGCGTCCATAATGGGGAAATCACGTACGTCTTGTACGTCACTAGGTTCGTAATTGTTGGCCAACATTTGTGTGACTGTGTGTATCCAAGACAAGTTGGAGCCAACACCCTTCGAACAAAATTCCACTGTTTTGTTTTCGGAAAGTCTGATCGTGTGTACAAGGCTTTAGTGTCCAAACTGAATAGGTGCTAAGTGTGCTGCCTACCTACAAGGAGATGATGCCCTTTGCATCTCCTCAGTAAGTTGGGCTATTATGGTGCAAAGTGCACCACGTTGTGTCAGACAGAGCACTTCCCGACTAACTTTTAGGGTACTTTTACACTGAGGTGGTGGAAGCGGTAGCAGTAAAGTGCCGCTATTTTTAGCCATTGTTTAAGCGGCACTTTGCCTCCACTAGCTGTGTGCTTTTACCCCCCCCAAAGGGGTTAAAAGCGCCCGCAAAGCGCTTCAGCAGAAGCGCTTTGCAGGTGCTTCGACAGAGCTGCCCATGCATTCCAATAGGCAGGGACGGTGGAGGAGTGGTGTATACACCGCTCCTAACCCGCCCCAAAGATGCTGCTTGCAGGACTTTTTTTTAACTTCCAACAAGCACACCGCTCCGGTGTGAAAGCACTCTGGCTTTCACACTGGAGTGACAGGAGAGGCTCTTTACAGGCACTATTTTTAGCACTAAAACGCCTGTAAAGCGACTGTGTGAAAGTAGCCTTACAGATTTAAAAAACAAAGGGGGAATGCACTGCCTTCAATGATTCTCTATGGAGATGGTTCACATCTCCACTCCAAGTCGCCTGAAGCTCAACAAGTTCTGAAGCTTTTTTTGTCACTCAATTTGGGCGTTTTTGGCACGCTTCTATTCTCCTAGAAATTAATGGAAATTTGTGCATATTCACGCGTTTCGTCATGCGTTTTTGCACGATTTTCTGCTCAAATGAAAAAAAAAAATTTAAAAAAAGTATTAATAATATATGAATAAATAAATGTAAAATAGATACACAAATAACTAAAGATCATAAGTAAAATTAATAATATGTAATAATACAATAATTAACCTCTAACCTTAAATAAATATATTATTAATAATAATAAAACAAACACCCAAACTCGAACAAAAAATTCAATAACAATAATATTAATAATTTATTATGTGTTGGTCATCAAGCCTGTCCTCAGGGCCCACTAACAGGCCAGGTTTGCAAGATAACTAAAATATATCACAGGTGATATCATTTGCTGCTCAGTGATTGCAGTATTTTAGTCTGCACCTCCCCCAAGGTAATACATAAAACCTGGCCCGTTAGTGGGCCCTGAGGACAGGGTTGATGACCACTGTTAGGGTGTTTATTTTTTAAGGGGTAAGGGTTAAAGTTAAGGGTTAATTATTTATTTGTTACTTAGTACTAATTTAAAATGTATTCATTTTTTATTTATATTTTTTGTGTATTTATTTTACATTTATTTATCATTATTCATATAATAAAATAAAATAATAAATAACCCTAACCCCAACTCCTAATCCTAACCTAAACTGAACTCGAACTTCTTACCCTAACGAAAAAAAATTATAATAAATGAATAATAATAATAATAATAATAATAACAACAAAAGAATACATAAAAGCTCAAGGAAAAGCTAAAAAAGCTGAAATACCTAGCAACAAATGAAGCAACAGATAATAGTTTTCTCTATTGGCTAATAAAAAAACCCCGCCAAAGCCCGAAAACGCTGCATACAAAATGCGTAAGTCACGTAAAAATGCCGGAAAAGCACTCAAAGATGCTACGCTCAGGTGTGAATGCAACCTAATGGCTACTCCATCATAAAACAAATGGTTAAATGAGATATGTGGTATATGTTGTAACACGCATGTTGTGCAATGTTCAACATGTGGGAAGGACTATGAGACGCATTTCCAGGACCATGGTTTCAATATCAACACTGGCAAAGGCACAAATCTAGCAAAAACATATTGGATGGCAACTTGACTCTAACACTCAGTGTCTAAGGGTCCAAATGATAAAAAAAAAACAAGTCCCCCAAGGTGGGGAACCATGAATCTGTCCGAGACAGAAGTATAGTTAAATCACACTTGTTTAATAATAATAATAAAAAAAGGTAAACAGTAAGCGTAGTCAAAACAAGCCAGAGTTCGGTAACCGGATCGGGTAGTCAGCCAAACCAATGTCAGAGAGCCAGAGATAAACGTAGTAGTACAGCAAGCAGGATCAGGAGCCAGAAGGGACGTCAGCTGAGCAAGTCTTCAAACAGGAACGCAGGAGAAAGTCTCTGTGATGTTGACAAAGGCGAAGGCCGAGATCAAGCGAGCTGGATGGCTTTAAGTAGGCAGGACTGACGAGCAGAAACAACAGCTGGAGAAGGAAGGGCTGAACCCAGCCCTGACACTCTCTCCTTTGTAAAACAGAGCTGTATTAGATATTCAAACCAGACACCCGGACCCCTAAGGGCCTCAATCATGAGTGGGATGTCACTCATTATTCTGAATGATAACACACCAATTGCCCATTATTTTGGTTACGTCACACCGTCCCATCACTTTCTCTCCTTTCCCCGTGTTTCCTTCTCCAACTGGGCTTCAACAAAATGGCGAACTCCAGCAAGAAGAAACAGGAACAATGTTGGAGGCAATTTTCAGCACACATCAGTTGTGGTAGCATAATTGTTAATGTGGAATGTATGTTCTTTGTTATCAGACTGTTATGGGTAAAGTTCCACTTTAACCGCTTCAGTCCCAGGAGGATTTACCCCCCTCCTGACCAGAGCACTTTTTGCAATACGGCACTGCGTCACTTTAACTGACAATTGCGCGGTCGGGTGACGTTGCACCCAAACAAAATTGATGTCCTTTTTTTCCTACAAATAGAGCTTTCTTCTGGTGGTATTTGATCACCTCTGCGGTTTTTATTTTTTGCGCTATAAACAAAAAAAAGAGCAACAATTTTGAAAAAAAATATTTTTTTACTATAATAAATATCCCTCAAAAATATATATATAAAAAACTTTTTTTCCTCAGTTTAGGCCGATATGTATTCTTATTCTACATATTTTTGGTAAAAAAAAAAAAAAAAAAAAAATCGCATTAAGCGTATATTGATTGGTTTGCCCAAAAGTTATGGCATCTACAAAATAGGGGATAGTTTTATGGCATTTTTATTATTTTTTTTTTAAATTAGTAATGGCGGCGATCTGCGATTTTTTATCAGGACTGCGACATTATGGCAGACACATCGAGCACTTTTGACTCATTTTTGGGACCATTGGCATTTATGCAGCGATCAGTGCTATAAAAATGCACCGATTACTGTAAAAAGGTCACTGGCAGGGAAGGGGTTAACCACTAGGGGGCGATCAAGGGGTTAATTGTGTTCCCCCTCTGTGTTCTAACTGGAGTGTTTTTTTTTTTTCTATAATTGGCATTGTCCTACATGGTTTGTTTTTATTCTCTGTATATTTTAAGGGCAAAGTGTTAACACCCCACCCCCCCACCCACCCCCGCACACACACACAAAAACGCCATCCTTTTCAAGTTTTGAACAGAATTATGAGTTTATTTAATAAAACAAAACAAAAAGTCTCACAGCAGTCACTAAGAGATTGTCACTTCCTGCCCTCCTAGGCCAACTGCCTTGTTCCACCTACCCCACTCAAACAGAAAGTCTCGCTATCATAATAACCAGTTTAGAAACTGTGACTACACAAGGTACACTAAGAGACTGGCTGCACTGCATCAATCGTCAATTTCAACTTGGGAGTAATAGCAGGAGACCTACAGTAAGTGAGCTATACACTAGTAGAATTGAATTAATAAATGTTTCATTTTTACATTCATTTGATTTTGTAATTATTAATGAGGTCAAATCATCTTATGATTATGGGTGGGTGGGGCCTTTGGCGAGACCTATGTGTCCTGTGATGTACTCCACAAAATGGGTTTTGCAGGTAAGAACAAAAACCCATTTTTATTTTTTGTAAATCATGGGACACAGAGCAGGCCTATTAAACATGACTATCTGGGATGTCCCAAAGCACTGCTCAGAAGGGGAGGGACTGGGAGCCACAACCACCACGGCCAGGCCAAAAGCTACACAACGGCCCCTCAAGACACCTCGACCAAATGCAGAATCAATCGTGGAAGTCAAGTCGACCTTATAAAGATGTGACTAGAAGACCAGGTAGCAGCCTTGCATACATGTTCCTCTGAGGCTTTATGAGGGCTAGCCCAAAAGGCCCCACACTCCTGGTAGTGAGCCAAACAAAATGTTGGATTCTTACCATTCAGACCATAAGCCCCAGCAATCGACTGTCGAATTTAACGACATATTGTCGATTTAGTAGCTGGCCCTTTCTTGATCCTTCTGGAAAAATAAACCCATGGATCTGACTGCAACAGTTAATTTCAAATACACCCTTATGGCCCGTACCACATCCAATGTTTGGCCTGGGGGAAAAAAAAATAAAAAAAACGACAAGACAATGTCCTGATTAAGATGAAAATATACTACCTTCAGCAAAAGGGATGGAATAGTACAAATCACCACCTTGTCCTTGTGCAGTATCAAAAACAGTTCCCTACAGGAAAAAACTGCCCATTCCAATACCCTTTTTGAAAAGGTAAAAGCAAAGAGGAAGACAAATTTGCAGATCAGCAGTTACCAGTGGAATATCCCAGATTGGCTCAAATGGAGTCCTTTTCAAGATTGACCATACCAAATTGATATCCCATGGAGGCAATAGAGACCTAATTGGAGGAACAATACAGGTGACCCCTTGAATGAACACTCATACCAACAAACTTGAAGCAATTGACCTCTGGAAAAATACTGCCGAAGCTGAGATCTGCCCCTTAATAGTACTCAAAGAGTAAGTTTCAAGTCTACTCCAGCATGAAGAAAGTCCGGCCTAGAACATATAATTTCCTAGCCTCACACCAGGCTATATAGGATTTCCAAGTCCTATGGTATATATTTCTAGAGGACTCCTTCCTGGCCCTCAGTAATGTGAGAATGGCTGCCTTAAACACTCCCCTATCCATCAAGACCCGGGTTTCAATAGCCAAGCCATTACAGCCAGCTATCGTAAAGAAGGATGGCAGATTGGCCATTGATGGAGGTCGGGGCACACAGGAAGTGTCCAGGGGCCATCTACCAGCAGGTTTATAATGTTGGAATACCAAGCCCTCCTTGGTATTCAGGCTGCTGTGACTAAAATTACTGGCATGTTCTGCACCCGAATCTTGCTCAACAGACACTGAATAAGCTAAATCAGAGGAAACGCGTACATCAGGGAGAACTGATCCCACTGCATCACCAGGGCATCCAAAGCAAAAGCCTGTGGATCTCTGGTCCTGGAAACAAACCACCCCAGCTTCATGTTGAATCTGGACGCTAGCAGATCCACGTCTGGTGTTTCCCAGCATTGACAAAGCACCCAGAAAACCTACAGATGGAAAAAGATCATTCCCCTGCAACCAACCTGGCTAATAAAAAAAACCTGAATCTCTGCCCAGGGCAGGATGAGGTCCACCTCTTCCTGGGCAGCCCAACTCTTGGCGTCCCTTGATGACTGACATATGCCACCGCTGTAGCATTGTCTGACTGGACCCTCAGTAGCAGGGCCTGTAATTGGTCTTCTCAAGCAGAAGCACCCAGCAAATTGCCTGAAGTTCAAAAATATTGATGGGCAAGAATCTTTCCTGTAAAGACCATGCCTCCTGTATTGAAAGATGACCCATCCCATCTCCCCATCCCAACAGACGGGCATCTGTTACAATTTTCCACAAGATGTAAATAAACGATCACCCTGCTTCCAATGTCTGCGGTGACACCCACCAATACAGTAACTGCAGAACACTGAGATGCAGACACATCTGAGAATTGAAAGACTGAGATTTCCTGTCCCATGACAGAACATTCAGCTGCAGAGGCCTGAGGGAAAAGCACTGCCTCAAATGAAGCCACCATCTTCCCCAATACTCATGCAAAAATGGATTGAGGGATTCCTCAGTTCTTAGAGTGAAGCTACCTTCCTTCTAAGGGACACTTTTTTTTTTGGGGGGGGGGGGGAATGTTTGCCTGAACCATATCCCAGATCAGGAAAAAATATTACAGTCTCTGGGTTGAAAGTAACACAGAAATTCAGAAGATTGAGAACCAAACCTTTCCAATGTTTGAACTGTAAAGTTCACATTGTGTCGTAGCTGCACAACTGACTACTCTCTGAGTGGCAGATCGTTCAAGCATCATAGACTGGACACCCCCCTGGATCCTTAACAGAGCCAGAATAGGAGCCAGCATTTTTATAAAACCTCATGGAGCAGTGGCCAGACAGAATGGCAAGGCCACAAACGGATAATGCTGATCTTCTACGACAAACTGGAGGAACCTTTGATGAGAAGGGAAAACTGGGATATGCAGATAGGCATCCTTTATGTCCATGGACATTAAAAAATCCCCTGACTGCAGAAGGACTGTCACCGTTTGTACAGATTCCATCTGGAAACCCCTTACCTGAATAAACCTGTTCAGACTTTTCAGGTCTAGGATTGGTCGTGCATGGCCATCTTACTTGGGCAGTGTAAAGAGATTTGAATAAAATCCCTGAAAACATTTGCACACCGGGACCGGCCTGCTCACTCCCTGTAATAAAAGGTGACGCAGCACTTGAAAAAGCAGAGATCTCTTCTGCAGGCTTGCAGAAACATTTGAACGCATGAAGGGGGAAATTCTCGGAAATTCCAATTTGTAGCCCCGAAAGACTACCTCGCAAACACATCCGTCCACAACTTCCTCCCTCCATACTCCTGCAAACTCCACCAATTGTCCCCCCACCTCTTCATAGAGAGGTAGACTTGGAATCTGACTTAGTTGGTCTAGGGGCCCAATTTTTCTGGCGAAATTGGCCTTGTGGTTCCCCCTAGGGCAGGGTATTGAATTAAAATTCTCAGAGATCCAGTCAATAAAATTTTATTCCTGCAGAGGTCCAAATAGCATGTTTGATTCCTAATGGCTCCTCTATGCAACACGAAGGGGTCACGAAGGGGCCAAACTACATGTTGCTGCAGCGCCATGCGACTTGGCATGGTGCAATTTAAGATTCAGGGACTTCTTTCTCCATGTTTCTGCAAGTAAGGCAGCCCATTGAAATTAATAGGATGCCTACACGTACAAACGCAGGTTGCAACGACGTCAATGTAACTTCAGATCCTTCATCCTTTGGATTACAATCCCATTACATCACAATTCTCAGTCCCCCTGCACAGTCCTGTCCTCAGCCCCACTTTAGATCACCCCCCTCCTCCTTCACAATCCTGTCCTGGCTCCCCTTCATATCACCCCCCTATTCCTTTTAAATTCCAGTCCTCAGCCCTTTTTCATACAGTATCACCCCCCTCCCTTTCATATTTCTGTCCTCTGCCCCCCTTCATATCACCCCCCCACTTCTTTACATTCCTGCCCTCAGGCCCCCCCCTTTTATATCACCCACCTCCTCCTTCAGAGTCCTGTCCTCACCCCCCCCCTTTATATCACCCTGGCTCCCTCCCCATCCTTCACACAAATGGCATAGCCCTCTTCCCTGTCTTACCTTAGAAAGGGCTGAGCGCGAGAGACACAGAAGGTCTAGAGCTGACGTCAGGAGACAGCTCAGTTTTGAATGGAGCACCGGAGATGTACGTTTCCAGTTAATCAGCTTGTCATTAGTTGCTAGGACTGCCCTGTGTCCTAGCAACCGATCACCCACTGCTTAACTTGAACAGTTAATTTGGCAGCTCCGCCCTCGTCCAGAATGGTCTTGCCTCCCTATGGCAGCCCGTGGAGATGTCAGCGGAGGTTGAGGGGGGAGAACTGGTTCCTAAATGGCAGGACCGCTGTGGTCCAGGCAGGACAGTGGCTCGGTCTGGACATTGACCATGGTCTGACATTTAGTGATGCCTGCCCTAGGAGAGGAGACCTTAGACCAATGAAACCCCTGCATAGCTGAAGCAGATTTGGATGTACGAGCCACAGCTGTCCTACGAGCTGGACGCCTACCCTTTCCCTCAGGAGAAGAGGAGAACTTTTCCCTCCTGAGATCTTCTGGATATAAGAATCAAACTCGGCCCCGAACATGCGTTGTCCATGGAATGGAAAACCTGTCAAAAACCTTTTACAGGGAAACTCAGCAGACCCAAGGTGCGATATCTGCTGGATAGAGTCTTTTTAGGAATCTATCGCAAAACAAAGAGCTTTAGGCAAATCCTCAGCTAAACCTTCCTCAAACTTCTTAACCAGGCTTTTTATGCTCCCCTTAAGACTCTGGCAGCCAATGGCTGCCACTACCAGCTGCATAGCCACCCTAGTAAAAGCAAAAGATGCCATAAGAAAGGTCTCTAGCTTTTTTTATCTGACAAATCTTTGAAGACCTGAGCATTTTACACTGGACAACTTAGGTTTTTGTTAAGACAACATACTGCAGTGTCCACAGAGGGTGTACCCCATCTTTTAGCAAATTTTTCCTTCATAGGATAAAGTTGCTCAAATATTTGTTACTCCCAAAAGACCCAGTCAGGATGAGCCCATTGTGAAAAAAACTACTTCCTAGGGGTGATGACAGAAAATTTTGGGCTCCCTGAGGCGGCTGCCAGGAACCCAGCGGTGAACACTTTGGAGCTGTAGATTCTGCAAGAGGCAATTCTAAAACAGAACGAACCATGCTGGGGAGGTACAAAGCCATGCTGGGGAGGTACAAGGCTTGTAAGTGTAACCTAACTGCTGCAGAGAAAAATCAGTTCTCTTACCCTACCAGACAAGGCTATGCTGTGGGGCCAATCTCAGGACTAGATGGACAGAAATAGAAATCCTTTCGCTACTAAAACTGCTCCCATATGTGGATCACCTGTGTATTAACCACTTGTCGACCACGCTATAGCTGAATGACGAATCACAGATCAGGGTAAAGAGCCAAGCAGCGGCTCATTACCACATGATCAGTTGTTTCCAATCACAGCTGATCACGATGTAAACACAAGCCAGTTATCGGCATTCCTTTCCTCACACTGGCAGCGAGAGGGAAGGAGAGCCGATAACCGGCATTTGTGAAACGGACATCTACACTGATAATCAGGGCACTTATTATCAGTGCTGCCTCATCAGTGTCCACCAGTGCCGCCTCATCAGTGTCCACCAGTGCCGCCTCATCAGTGTCCACCAGTGCCGCCTCATCAGTGTCCACCAGTGAAGGAGAAAAATTACCTATTTGCAAAATGTAATAAATAAATACGATTTCATAATTTTCGGTCTTTTTCCATTTATTTATCAAAACAAAGAAAAAAAAACAGTGGTGATTAACTACCACCAAAAGAAAGCTCCATTTGTGTGAAAAAAATGATAAAAATTTCATTTGGGTACAGTGTAGCATGACTGCGCAATTGTCATTCAAAGTACAACAGCGCTGAAAGCTGAAAATTGGCCTGGGCAGGAAGGGGGTAAAAGTGCCCAGTAGGCAAGTGGTTAAGCTGTTTGCTTGGAGTTCAGCTTCAGGGCCAGGTTACATTTCATTGTTAGGTTACGGGTTTTGGGAAGATCAAGTGTGAGGTGCAGTCTGTCAGGTTAGGATTAGCAGATAAAAGCTGCTCATTGAGAACTAGTTGGCACTGTAGTCTTCCCATCCCATCCCATATAGGAAAGTTGTGCCCAAACCGGCAGTAACAAAAATGACAGCACAAGCCAAAGTTCAAATAGAATAACCAGAATTTATTAAAACACAAAGTTCACAATATCACAATAAAAAGAAAATACAGTTTACAGGGGTAGATGTCTGTAGAAAAAAAAACACAAAGCATCACAATGATGTAAACAGAACAAAAAGCAAAACAGGAATCCGATAATATCTTCCTTACCGTCACTGAGCCGTATACTACGCCTCATTATAGCCGAGGCCTAGAAAACTGCACACTGCCTGCGAGGAGGTGCAAGAGCCAATAAATCAGAATTATATCGACTGTGATGAATTGAAGCCATTCATTACAATCACAAATAACGTGTTATTAAAGGACAGATAACCCTAGAATATTAGGAACAGAGGGGCGCCAGACTGATATATTTAATAAAAACAAGTAGTAACTCACAGGTTAAATTAGATGAGTTTGGTATGTGTTAAAAATCGCTAGTCCTGGAGTCTCATAAATGTCCTATTTGGCGTCCTGTTTTCCCTTTGCAGCCAGAGGAGGCTGGGAACCAGGAAGCAGGAAACAAAAAGCAGCTGGTCGTGACTTCACAGGGACAGGAAATTTGATTTTTCACAGTGGCAAGGAATGGTAATGCATTTGGTCTGATGAAGAAGCTGTAGCTTTGAAATGCATTAGCATTCCTTGCCACTGTGAATAATCAAATTTCCCGTTCCTGCGAAGTCATGACCAGCTGCTTTTCATTTCCTGCTTCCTGGTTCCCAGCCTCCTCTGGATCCTTGTGAGATCACACCAGTGCCCCAGCCTGCAAAAGGAAAAACAGGTTGTTTATGAGACTCCAGGAATGGCGATTTTCACCACATACTGAACTCATCTAATTGAACCCGTGAGTTACTACTTGTTTTGATTACCGTAAATATATGATCTATACTGCACTCAGTCTGGCACCCCTCTGTTCTACACAGAGCCCATCGCTTGACTCGAAGGGAGCTGCCTCCAGGTGCTAATCATACAAGATCTCAGATTATTTATGGACATTATGTTTTAACAAATGTTTTAATATTATGTGTGCTTACTCACACACTCATTTTATGTATACCTATATACCAGTTGCTATATAATTTTATGTTATCACCATATCTAGCGCCGCTGTTCACCCATTTTAACCCTAGAAATATTAAAGAGCGTCTCCCGGTATGGATATTTTTACATAGTCCCATTGGTCCAGCTTGGCCTAAATGCAAATATATATATATATATATATATATATATATATATATATATATATATATATATATATATATATATATATATATATATATATATATATATATATATATATATATATATATATAACCTACCTGTGGGCTCCATCTAGAAGCTAAAAATCACTGTATAGACATCACTACTCCAGTGATCTCCTGCCAACCAGCTGCCCTTTTGCATTGTTAAAACAGGAAATCAAATGGACATCGTGAAAGTAGCAAAGGCACTCCGAACAGTGCCTGTGCCCAGCAACCAACCTCCCGTGTCCACATTGCAGCAGGACTGCCAACTGGCATAGGACCAGCAAGTGGAGATCACTGGAATAATGGTGTCTATTTCACTGATTTCCAGCTTCTATAGGGTTCCCACAGGTATGGTATATGCATAGTGACCAGACAAATAGGGGGTGCCGCTCAAGCCTGCAGCCAGGTCCTCTCCTGTAGTACACAGATGGGAGTGCTGGCAAGGACAGAGCTCACCTCAGCTCCAAGGATACAAGAGACAAAAAAAGGTCCTATGCACCACACATCACTGCAACACCCTGTGGATTTGTAAAATGACAGCCTCAGTCTGGTCTCCAGCCAAGCCACACCCTCAACGTGTTTCACTCCACCAGAGTGAAATGCATTGGAGGTATGGGTTGGCTGGAGCCTGGGCTGAGGCTATCATGAGGCTATCATTTTACATATCCACAGGGTCTTTCAGTGATGTGTGGTGCATAGGACTTTTTTTGTCTATGGTATGCATAGTTACAGTACATTCGTCCAACCTCAAGCAATGTAACTATGTGTCAATATCCAGACTTAGAATTATTCTTTAAAAGGGTAGGTTTGTCTTTTCACAATGGAAAAGGTGACCTAGTTCCAAATATCCTGACCACATGACCGCACTGACCAAACAGAAGCACTTCTGGGGCAATTTACCGGAAAAAGAAGCTTCAGATATGCTTCTCATTGGTCAGTGCGATGACCTGGTTGCGCTTACCAATTGTGTATTTTGGATTTTGGAGCGCTACACTTCCAGCAAGGGGCATCATGGCTGCTATGTGCAGTGGAGTCCAAAGGGGTATTTGGAGTCAGTCAGGCATTGGGGTCGATTTACTAAAACTGGAGAGTACAAAAATCTGGTGCAGTTGTGCATGGTATCCAATCAGCTTCTAACTTCAGCTTGTTCAATTAAAGTGTTACTAAAGCCAGGATCCTGTATTCAACTATATCTGGTCTTCCCAGTACCCTCCATTTCTAGTAAAAAATAAAAATAAACATTTTGCCAATATGTATTGTATGTAGAAAACTCGATATACGTGTGGTTTTACCTTAGTAGTTATGAAGCTTAGAGCAGTTTATTGTTCTAGGCTATTGGCCATTTCAGGCTCAGGCAGCCTCATTAGAAAAAGCCTGCAGGGTACTCCAATGGAAAGTGTTGTGTAAGAAAATCTCTCCACTTTATCTCAATTATCTTCAGTTTTTAGACCTTAAACCTCTAATAACAACAATATATAGTTTGTATTAAAATGTCTTACTTTTACACAAAGACCTTGCATGTTGTAAGGAAGGCAGCATCATCCTGGACAGACATCAGTAACCGTAGGAAAGGTGCGGCAGAAGCACTCCCATGTGATCAATGCCACGACCCGAGGTAAGATATTGAATAATTTACAATATGGACAGAAAGCAATATACAAATATTAGCGACAACGGCAATTTTTCTTTATAGAGCGCTGAGGGCGGCTCTGCAATAACAAACCCCAGTGATAAACCGAGGGGAATATAATATTCAGAAAAGAACATTGAGGCTACAAAAACTTCGCTCCAGCGCTAGTCTACAGCAAAGCGGCACGCTGGCTGCGGATGTGCGTTCACCTAAATCTTGAGCTTCTAGCAGTAGAATGCCTTTTTTTTTTTTAAACTATTGCGTTATCAGACTAGATTAACATTGGTTTGTGTTATATTGAAAGCTGTCTTAAAGCATCGCTAATATTTTGGAATCGACAGTCACCTCCTCAAATGCCTTAAAGCAGAACTAAACCCTTCTATTCTTTTCAGCCAAGTGAGGCTGCCATCTTGGCCTACGTTTGATCTGCAACCGCCATGGTGCTGCAAATGTGATCAGTTATGACGCCAGCCATTTGATGGTCTGATAGTTTGGTTAAGAGCCCAAGCAAATGTGACAGTCAGCTATCCTGGCATTCCAGGAATATAAATGTTTATTTTAAACCATTACATTTTAATTGATGGGTTTAGTTCTGCTTTTAACTGAAGTCTAAAGCAGCAGGCCACAAATGGGCTATAAATGCTTGTAAGGCGATCAGCAATTGGACTAAACAGGTGTTGCGAAAGCTTCAGATTACACTATACAAATTGTCTTCTAAACCCATCCAGACCAATATTTTGGGGCTGCACTGGCAGCTAAGGTTTGCACCAGCTCGGAACTGTCGGTAAAGACGGCAAATACCAAATATTTTTTAGCATTCCTTATAAAAATAGACGCAATTTTTTTCTCTTCAGAATGGCAACAATTATCCCACCATTTCACCAGCAAGTAGAAAATCTGACCTGATACATTAGATTTGTATATGGCGAAGGACTTGGACTTTCAGGAGTTCTCCATTTCTATGTATTATATGGAAGGAAGAGAAGGTGGTATATAAATGTAGAGCGGTTCTACCTTAGCTGCTGGGCCTGGTCTCCTGCTGCCTCCAAAAGGCACGTTCTGAACTTAGGCTGGTCATCAATAATCATACTGCTTGACAACCATCCATCGAGAAGACCAACCCCACCAATGCAGAAGACAGCAAAAACCCATAAGTGGCTTTTTAATAGACAAAAAACAACTGGGGTTGTGGTCTCTGGCAACCAATCAGAATTTATTCTTCAAATGTCCATAAAATGATTGGCTGCTGTCGGGTACAGCTCTGGTCTTCCTTTTCTGCAGCTTTCCTAAATAGGGCCAGTAATGAGCTGCTCATCTCATCTAGGAGACCTCCAACAGGTATGGATGTCAAGATAACACAAGAGTCTTTCACTTGGCCTAAAAAGTCTCATTTCGAGCACAAGCTGACTCAGGGTGCAGCAACAATCAGTAAGATTTTGCCATTTACCAGATTGGTTGCCCTGTCAGAGAGCATAAGAAGACAAGAGGGGACAGCCACTGCAGATAAGAAAATGTCACCTACTGTAGAGCAGAGATATAGGAAAAGGATAACCTCCAGCATGTCTGGGGTATTTATTTAATCCGTCCTTCACTATAAGACTGCATTCCAAGGCACATCGTCATAACTATTCATCAAGCTGCATAGCATTGCTGTAACAATAAACATGCCAACAAATACATTGGCTATAGCATGCAAACTCAACGATGGAGGTAATGCAAAATCCCAGCGTGATGCATAACGGGACTCGGCGTTCCTCATTGGTTGGCTTACAGTCTGCGTGCATCTCACCAACCGATCTTACATTATAATTACAAATATTGTTTTCCCTCACACTAAATGTGAAAGTAAGTGCATTAAAATGTATAGTGCAATTCAGGCCCCCAGCCTGAGAGCTGCATCTTCAGACCGGGAGAACCACATCATATTACAGTGCAAAACGCTTCTATCCCATCAAACTGAGACCACTGTGAGCCCCCCATTGGAGAATGCCAGATGGGTGCAGTGCAGTGATCTCTCTGTATTACCAATCACAACAACAAAGATCTTTCCTGCCTGCTATTTGACCATGGAATAGCCCCAAGTCCATGTCCTGCTAACTAAGTAACAGGCCATATATTCAAAGGGATTCTCCTGGGAGGATAAAAGTGGAACTCAATTCAAATAGCTAAACACACTACCTGCCAAATATTCCTAATACCTACACAGCTTCTTACTTCTATATACAAGTCATAATAAATGCACTATAGGTTCCAACTTTTTTCTTTTAACCTTTTTTCATTTCCAACATTTTTTTTTCCTTAAGAATCCTCTCAACACTTAGAATTTTTTGGTTGATAAAACAATTTCAAGCCCATCAAAATAAAAATCAGCATTTCTAGCAAAAAAGAGAATGTTTTACAGGATTAAGATAAGAAAAAAGATAGTGACAGCCAAAGACCAATGGAAGAAGAGAGAGAGAACAAGAGCAAGAGAGAGAGAAAAATAAAACACAACAGCAGATGAAAGAGAGCGGGGGGAGCCGATGAGGGAGAGCCGATGAGGGAGAGCGGGGGGAGCCGATGAGGGAGAGCGGGGGGAGCCGATGAGGGAGAGCGGGGGGAGCCGATGAGGGAGAGCGGGGGGAGCCGATGAGGGAGAGCGGGGGGAGCCGATGAGGGAGAGCAAAGGGAGCCAATGAGGGAGAGCGGAGGGAGCCGATGAGGGAGGGAGCCGATGAGGGAGAGCGGAGGGAGCCGATGAGGGAGAGCAGGGGGAGCAAACGAGGGGGAGCAGGGGGAGCAAACAAAGGGGGAGAAAACGAGCGGGAGCGAATAAGGGAGAGCGAAAGGAGCCAATAAGAGAAAGCGAAGGGAGCCGATGTGAGAGAAAAGAAAAAAAAAAATCAGATAAGGGAGCAGATGTAAAAGAGAGAAAAGGAGAGGATGAGAGAGAAGTAGATGAGATAGAGATTATAGCCATCACTATACTCAGCTACACCTATTTGACTGTCCCATCTATAGTTGTTTTTGTTAAGAAGAAATACGAAAAGTTTAAGGCATCCAAAACGATCAATGCAGAGTATTTAGTCTTGGTTCACTTTACTGCGGGTCCAGAACACGTGAAGAATCAGATCTTCCCAACCTAAAGGCAAACGCGCTGCCCTTTAGCAGACACGGGGAGGAGACATACAACTCTTAATGGCATCCCCATCTATCAGCAAACATGGTAGGGACTTCTTTTTCCTGCGTTTCTGCAGGTGGCAAAGTCCATTGAAACGAATGGGCTGCCTACATTCAGAACGCAGTAATGTGAACCGAGACTTAGACCCCATTCACTCAAAAGGGTCCACCTGTGAGTTTTTCAGGAAGATCTGATCGGACCTCTCAATTCATATAGACAGGCAGGTGTAAACGGATTTGTGCCCATCTATATCCGCCTAACTCCGATCCAGTCCTCTTTTTTTTTTTTTTTTTTTTTAAAAAGGGGCCATCCTCCCCCATGTAGGAGGATCAGATTGCAGGGCAGTTGGGTGTAAATGGACAGCGGAGTCTGTTTACTCCTGGCCTCCCATAGAACAGAGTATAAACTAAGCAGACACGGACCCGTCATCCTCCCGCTCGGCTCTGAGCAGCAGGGGATCAGTGGGCAGATGTGAAAGGGGCCCAATACCTGGCAGAACTATCCTCCAAACACTAATATTGTGTATATAATAATCTATGGAGACTGCACACAAGTGGAGCGGGATGCCTTGGCTGTAAGGGTAAGCAAAAGATTTCTGTCTATAAGGGCTTCAAATTGTTTTTTTTTTTTTTACTTTACCCAAATCTTTAAAGGAAAAGCACTTTTAAAACAACCAACAAAGCTTTAAAGCAAAATATGACCGTGATATTTCGGCCTTCTATTTATTTCCACTTTACTTTTTATTGCAGCAAGTTGCTACAAGAAAAAAAAAAAAAAAGAAAATTCTGCTGTAATATCGGCTTACCACAAGAGGGCGCAGGGGACACTTGTTAAAATGGAGAAGTAAGCATTCAGAATGGCATACTTGCGGCAAAGTCATCAAGAGTAATCAGCAAGGAACTCAGGGTCTTCATAGACCACCCAGCATCATGAATATCATTGGACAGCTATAAAGCACAATATTGATCTGTAGCTGCTAAACTATATTGATGAAAGACAAAGACCATAACCTAAAGGGGATCCCCACTGTACAACATAGGGCCCTATTAACACAGTGGACCACCTTCATGCTGTAACTATGGTGGTAAGTATACCGTATCTGATGAAGGTCCACAACGCCAACTTCTAGGGAGCAGATGCTTCAAGAGTCCCTGTCTAGGTTTCACGAGCAGTTTAGTTAACAGAACAAGAATGCAGCCTTTGCAAAGATACTTATGACATTGCTATTCAAGGGACCATTACAAAGTGTGTATCCCTCATACACCCTCCTGGTGTCTTCTTGCTGGTTTACATGACACCACATCTACAGCGCCTCAGCAGAAAACCACAGTAAGCTTCTATAATTCGTATTCTGAAAGTAGATAGAACCACTGAAATGACAGTATAATAGTAAACTAAGACAAGTCCACATCACTGTACAGCACCACAATACAGCTAAAACGTCTCAGTCTACAGCAAATACACAAAAACATAAAATGGTACAGAAAAGAATAAATAACAAAAATATCTGTAAAACAAAACAAAACAGCTTCTTAACACAGGATTTAGGGTTTTGGATACATCCCTCAAGAAAGGCAGCCAATGTGTGTCACTTATTAGGAACCGTTAAAGTGGCGTCATCAAGGCATGCAGCATATCCCCCTTGGGACTGGGCAATCAGCATGGCTTCCTCTGCTAAAACAGAAGGAAGTCTTTGAAGAATTAACATGCCCTGTCACCTTGCCCTTTCTGGTTTTCCTGACTCAGACAGAGCAAATAACTAACTGTTGCTGGATTGTGCCATTTTTGAGTCATTATGATTTTATTTAAGCCCTGAAGTGGGGAGGTCTTGGAGCCCCCAAAACACGTTTGATGTTCAACGTGGTTGTCTGTAAAAAAAAAAAAAGTTTTTGGACTCAGACTGTTTGGTGGCCTCATTAGACTTTGTACACGTGAGTATTCAGGAAAAAAGTAAACAGGGTCTGGTTAAAGCTGAATTCCAGGTATGTGAATTAGTTCAGCATGGACCAATGCTAATGCTAAGGCATGCGGGTGTGCCTGGGCACATCCTAATCACCCCATGAGCATTAGTATCACCACTCTGTGTGGCAGCAGGAAGATGGGAAATATCTCCCTCTTGCCGGCTTTGCCATAAGAGAAGTGCTTACGCTCTTCTCTTTCACTGGACAAGAAGGAAGATCAATGTGCCGTGGTCATATATATGTAGACACACGTGTGTTTGAGCTTTGGGGTGCACACCCTAATGCAATAGGCACACCTATGGACCAACATAAGTATGCACATTCCAAACCTGTGGGATCCCCCTGGAAGATGGAAAACACTGCAGTAGGTATTACCAATAATGTCTGTCGCTGGCTTCTGGATCCTGTTCTGTGCAGCCATTCTGTGTAGCTCCCTTGCTGCTTACTGAACACAGGAGGTAGCCTGCTCAGCCACAGAATACATTGCATTTTCTTAATGAATGCAATGGTGGAAAAGTGGGGTGTTCATGTCACAACCTCCTTGTCCAATCAAAAATGAGCATGCGCATTGAGAAAATGCAAAGTGTTCTCATGTCAAGCGAGTCACTAGTATTTACACAGCATCAGGGCAGCCGCTTGGCATGGGAACTGGAAGCTGGTGGAGATCACTGTAATAGCGGTGTAGTAGTAATGCCTACACTACAGTGATTTCATGGGTATCCCAAAAGGTACAGCACACACAAACTTACATTGGTCCAAAATAGACTAATGTAACTATATAAAAATAGCGAAAATAAGAACACAAGGGGGCACCAGCTAAGTGCAGTATCAATGGGTTTATTATGATTATAAAATAATAATAAACCCATTGATGCTGCACTTAGTTGGCGCCCCCTTGTGTTCCTTTTTGTATACAAAAACTGGCATACCCGGAATTCATCTATAAAGCCCACCCCCGGCCACCTTATATTTATTTTAACAGTGCTCCCCCAATTTTCCTTTTTGCGTGTCTGTCTCCTCAAAAGATCCAAAGCTTCTGGATATGGGGAGAGCGTAGGATCTCCTTCCACGATGCAGTGCTCATAATAGTGGCCAATACTAAGCCCAAGTAAAGTCAAATGACTAAATGGGGGGATGTCACTAGACCCTCTAGCTTAAATCACGGTTTGCTTTCTAACAATAACTGCAACAGAGGAAGGTTCTATTGGAAAACGCTGTGGAGGTCAGTATAAGGTGGTTGGGGAAAGGGTGGGGGAGAGAATTAAACAGACCCTGAACACTTTGGCCTGAATGGGCAAGGCAACAGGGCCTCTCTAAGATAGACCAGTGTTTTCATGGATAGTGAAACTCATTCTGGCTATCTGTCAAGCATTGGATTTGGTCAAAAGCAAACACACACAAAACATTACAGGGGTAAGCCTGAGGGATACAGAAATAGATAAGCAAATCTCTTCTTAGTGTAATGATGC
Source organism: Lithobates clamitans (assembly GCA_037952925.1). Classification (NCBI taxonomy): domain Eukaryota; kingdom Metazoa; phylum Chordata; class Amphibia; order Anura; family Ranidae; genus Lithobates; species Lithobates clamitans. The sequence continues at coordinate 554,675 of JBBGZY010000083.1, read as the reverse complement.
CCATCACATCAGTAGTGACCTTTTATCACTGCAAGAAAACTGCCGAGCTTGCGATTGTCCACTGAACACAAAAACCTCCCAGAATGCCTTGCAGCGAGGAAACCCACATGACAAGGCCGTGATCCTGACATGCGGAAACATCTGGACAGTTTGCACTTCACTTCCTGATACATTCAGAGGGTTAAGACGATGCATGAATGGGGTCAGAGAACCATTGAGGATTCTACATTGCTGGGTCTCCTCACATCGCTCTCCAAATCAGACCATTCTTGCTGGGCTCCAAAAATTCCTCCACCAGAACCTGAATGACTTTCTTCAGCTCCTCTTCCAGGAATAGTTTGTCACTGAAAGTATAAAGGGAAAACATATTAAAGGGAATGTGTACAGGTTCTGTACATACTTTTTTTTTTATTATTATGGTCAGGCATGAAAAAAAAATAGGATTTTTATAACAGCTTACCTGTAAAATCCCTTTCTTGGAGTACATCACGGGACACAGAGCACCATAGTAATTACTATGTGGGTTATAGGCCACCTTCAGATGATGGACACTGGCACACCCTAAACAGGAATTTGCCTCCCTATATAACCCCCCCCCCATATCGGGAGCACCTCAGTTTTTGTAGTAAAGCAATATACATATACCCCAGAAGAGGGGAGGGACCTCTGTGTCCCGTGATGTACTCCAAGAAAAAGATTTTACAGGTAAGCTGTTATAATAATCCTATTTTCTTTATCGTACATCACGGGACACAGAACACCATAGTAATTACTATGTGGGATGTTCCAAAGCAATGCTATTTGAGGGGAGGGAGACACAACCCGTAGGGCGCCAACAGACTTGAGGACCTATACTGCTGCCTGCAGCACACTGCGCCCAAAGGCGATATCCTCATGCCCTTTTTTACATCTACTTGATAAAATCTGGTGAATGTATGGACTGCAAACCAAGTTGCAGCCTTGCAGATCTGAGCCATGGAGGCCTTGTGATGCACTGCCCACGAAGCACTAACTGCTCTAGTAGAGTGCGCTTTGACATGAAAAGGTGAAATCTTTACCATTAGGCCTGAATTATAACTTGCCGAATCCACTTAGCAATAGTGGATTTCGACGCTGCCTGTCCCTTCCTAGGACCCTCTGGCAGCCTAATAAAACATCAGTCTTTCAGACCTGAGCAGTCATCTTTAAATAGACCTTGACCGCTCTCACTACATCAAGACAATGTAATGAGTTCTCTACCCTAGACCCTGGTTTTGGAGAAAAAAACAAAAAAAAACAAAACACACAGTAGGACAATATATTGGTTTAGGTGGAAACCTAAAACCACCTTAATAATTAAATATGGTTTCTTTACAGGAAAGAGCGGCCAACTCCGATACCCTTTTGCAGAGGGTATAGCAACCCGAAACACTATTTCCCTTGTCAGAAGGACCAAGGGAGTATGCTGTAATGGTTCAAAGGGCTGTTTTTGCAATACTGACAAAAAAAAACTAAGTTCAAGTCCCAAGGGTTCAAGGGTGGTCTAACTGGCGGAATAAGCCACATTACCCCTTGTATAAAGACCCCAGACCAAAGAATGCAAAGCAAGCGGTCTTTGAAAGAAGACCGATAAAGCAGAGACTTGGCCCTTAATAGTACTCAAGGCCAGCTTCATTTGTACTTGTAGAAAAAACAAGAATTCTACCTATGTTATATTTCCGAGGGTGGCAACCCTTGAATTCACAGCGGGAAACATAAGCCCTCCAGAGTCTATAATATATAAGTCTGGAAGTCAGCTTTATTAATGAAGGTAGAAATCACTGACCCGGAGAGACTACGTCTCTTCTGAATGTGGGCTTCAATAGCCAAACCATCACACTTAGAGTTTGTAAGGTAGGATGGAATATCGGCCCCTGTGAGAGTAGGTCTGGCTGTAGTGGAAGGGACCATGGATCCTCCACCGCCATCTTCACGATTTCTGCATCCCAGGACCTTCTGGGCCATGCTGGGGCTACAATAATTACCGGCTTTCTTTACAGCTTGATCCTGCAAAGAAGCTGTGGCAGCAGCTGAATAGGGAATAAAGCCTAACTCAGTGAAAACTGACCCCATGGGGTCACCACACATCTGTCTCGCATGCGAGTGGATCCCTTATCCTTGATATAAAGTTGACCAACTACATGTTGAACCTGGAAGCTGAAAGATCTACGTCCGGGATCCCCCATCCTTGGCATATAGCCAGAAAGATTTCGGGGTGAAGGGACCACTCCCCCGGGAACAACTGCTGGCCACTCACGAAGTCCGCCTGCCAATTCTCTATTCCTGGAATGAAGACTGCCGATAGGCAAGGAACATCCTTTCCAAGCTAGAATATGGTCCACCACTCTCTGAGCTGTGTGACCCTTAGTGCCCCCTTGGTGATTGATAGAGGCCACAGCTGTGGCATTGTTGGATTGGATCCTGACAGGACAATCCCGTAACCTGAATGTTTAGGACTTCAGAGCCAGACGCACTGCCCGAATCTCTAGGATGTTGGTGGGCAAGGCTTTTTCGGTTCTGGACCACTGTCCCTGGACAGTTGTCTTTTCCAGTCCTGCTCCCCAACCTGAAAGGTTGGTATCTGTCACTACCACTTTCCAGGTAACTGGTATGAAGGTTTTTTCCTTCTGCAATTTCCCGGATACAGAGCACCAACTGAGGGTCTGGAACACCTTTGGGGACAGCCGCATTGGCAAGTCTAAAGCTTGAATCGTTTTGTTCCAAGCAGACAGGATACTGATTTGCAACAGTCTCGAAAGGAACTGGGCATAGGGAACCGCTTCAAATGAAGCGACCATCTTTCCCAACAACTCATGCAAAGGCGAATGGAGGGATCTCCTTTCGACCTGACCATCCGCACCAGCTCTCTTATGGAATTGATCTTTGCCTGAGGCAAGAACACCCTTTACTGGGCTGTATCTATGATCAGACCCAAGTTCTCCATTCGGTTTTGGTACCGTAAAGAGGTTTAAATAAAACCCCAAACCTTGCTCTTCTGTGGGGATTTGTATGATCACCCCCTGAGCCATTAATCGATCTCTTGCCCGAAACAGAGATTTTTCCCTGGATCTTTGGGAAAGTTTGACCTCAGAAAACGAGACAGTGGAAAGTCCCGAAATTCAAGTTTGTACCCTAGAGACACCGTGGAGATGACCCATCTGTCCTGAATTTCCTCTTGCCAGACTTGAGAACTGCAGAAGTCTCCCCCCACCCTGCGAGAGGAGGGGGGGGGGCCTTCATAATGAGGCTTTAGAATTCTGTTTTGCAGGATTCTGGCCCCAGGACTTCTTTTGTGCCTGGGCCTGACCCTGAAGTCTTCCTCTAGAGTCTGACGGAGGAGGCCTTCGCCACTGCCTAGAGACAGATGCCCCTGGCACAGGAAAAAGAGTCCGCTTAAAATGAAGGACGTTTATTCTTTCTTTTGACTGGCAAAAGAGTACTTTTCCCACTGGAAATCGTTTGGATGTATTTGTCCAAATCATCCCCAAATAGCTGATCCCCTTGAAAAAGAAAACCAGTCAGGAGCTTTTGCATGGTGGTTCGGCTGACCAATTTTTTAACCACAGGATTCCTCGCATGTGTACTAGTACAAGCGCGAGGCGGGACGTCTGGTAAATAGAATCTTTAATGGCGTCTATGGCAAAACAATGCTTTTGGCCGCATGTTGTACAGGAACCTCTTTAAGGGCCTGTCTAAATTGGTCGTTTAGGAATTGACAGATGCCTATTGCAACGACTGCAGGCCGAGTAACGGCACTTGCCAAAGAAAAAGAGGATTTTAACAGGAATTCCAACCTTTTATCTGTTGGATCCTTAAGCATTTGTGCATTGTCTACTGGACAAGTTAGACTTTTTTTCAAACTGGAAATCGCAACGTCAATGCTGGTACATTCCATTTTTTGGCGAATTTCTCCTCCATGGGATAGAGAATTGAGAACCTCTTTGGAGGGAGAAAATGCTTAACCGGGTGATCCCATTCAGCATAAATAAGCTGTTCAAATGCATGGAAAGGAAACGCATGCAAAGGCTGTGAAGGTTTTAAGGAACCCAAGGAAGAAACCAATTTTCAGCAGACTCCGTTAGGAGTAGCATGAGAGTGGAATGAACCATCTCTGTAAGAGATTGTATCAGCAACTCTCAGATTGCGAGGCTGAAAAGGGTTCGTCTACCGATGTTTCCTCCGCAGAGGAGTCATCTGTTTGTCTTTCCTCCTGATCGCCTGAGGGTAACACCTCATCCTGTACCCACTGTTCCCCTTGCAAAGGGTCTAAGGTGGGGGAGGGGGATCTAACACGCTTCTTATATATTTGAATGGAGGATGCAATTAAAGCAGCTAAACTTCCTTCTAGGCCCTGCAGGGCGGAGGAAAAGGCATCTTCAGCCACGTATACAGGGGCTGAGATGAGAGAAGCAGCTGCATCACCAATTTGTTCCAATGACTCACCCTGGCTTGCTATAATTGGTATTTTTGGTCTTTGTGGTGTCTTTTTTGGTACGCATAATCCTAAGCACAAAAGCAGAGGCACTATTTAATTGCACTAATTGCTGAACATAGTCTGACAGTATAATGCCGTTATATAAGTTCAGCCTTGCGCTGGGAAAAATGTCCTTCCCGTATTAGAAATGCCACTTGCAGCCCTTACGTGCCCCACCGCTCCTGTGTCCCGAGTGTAGGCTGCTTGCTCCTCCTCGCTATCAGCCGAGGCGAGACTGCTCCAGCTGATCCTTAAGCCTGTGCGTCCTAGCTACAGGGTGCCGCGTCTAGGCCCCGCCCCCTTAGTTAACCCGCCCCCTCATTGTCTTTCGAACAATGTTCTCGCACGGGCGGTTTTCGAGTCTGCAGACCCAACACGAGGGGGGGGTGGGGGAGGGGCAGAGCCCAAGGACCCAAACAGGCAAAGAATAAATCATATGGAGCAAAACTCGGGACCTCCGCACCCCCCGCCGAGGGGGTGGCATTGCAAGGGTGGGGGTACAACAACTGCCGATTCCCTAACCCTTCTGGTCCCTTCAGGGGGGAAAAAGCATGGCAGATCTCTTACCTTAAGAGGAATCCCCCTGTGCAAGTGTGCGACCACACACAGACTGATACTGGGCTGAAGTGAAGACAACAGATTAAGGTATGTGCATATACTCCCCCTCTAGTGGAGGAGATTTAAGGCATGACAAAATTTTTCCCTAAAGAAGAAAACCTTAGGTGGACTTTTTAGTTCTTAGGTTTCTTCCCTTACCTTATCCTCGCCGCGGTATTTGCTGAACAGACAGATCCAACATTCACCCATCACGGCGGGCTGCCTTTAGCAAACCTTCAAGGACTGGGTCCCTTTTTATTGGGGTTTCACTCCCTTGGACCTGTAATAGCACCCCGCCAGAAAAAACTTTAGGTAATGTAGCATGACCAAAGCTCTGGATCCCGGGGTCCAGCCCTGCAAAGAGGTGTTACAGGCAAAACCTTGTGCTTTTGGATACGAGGTCCGGGTACCATCCACTTTGGCCTCAGCGGCACTTTGGATGGATCCAGTCTGTGGAGGTTATTTAAATCCAGCATGGATACCTCCTGGAGCTCCTCAGAGCACATCTTCACTCGTGACCAACACCTTAAGACACTGGCGAAAAAAACTGAGGTGTTCCTGGTATGGGAGGGGTTATAAAGGGAGGCAAATACCTGTTTAGGGTGTGCCAGTGTCCATCACCTGAAGGTGGCCTATAATCCACATAGTAATTACTATGGTGCTCTGTGTCCCGTGATGTACTATAAAGAAATAAGATTTTTTTAATTGCTCTAAAATCTACTTATAGTCAATTGAGAGGCACAGGAATTCAGAAACAGTCGGGTTATACTGCTGAATACAGGAGGTCAGGACACTGGCAAACCGAAAATTGAACTCAATGGTAAGTCCAAAGATCTTCCTTTCTTGCTTGTCCACTAAGGGACATGGGCAAACAGATTGGGCATTGAAAAGCATTCCAAGTCGGGGGGGGGGGGGACCCACTGATTGGTTCATGAGAATGAATTAGGAAGTGTCTGCAACTCATGACGCCCTTAAGGACCAATGCCCATATATGAATCAGATGAGGTGAAGTCCCCTACAACACAGGGGAAGCGACCAATAACCAAGGAAAGACCACAGAGGATCTACCTAATGCTCAAGACTAGGACAGAAAAGATCACGATCAATGGAAATGACTTCACACAAAAGGACCATTGAATCTGCACCTGGGAGCAGCTGTGAACTAAAAACCTACCAAAACCGGCAGAACAACAAAACTGCATGAAGGAAAAAAGACGAACAAGACAAGATCAACAGAAAAACACTGGGACCAAATAAATAGGTCTGCAAAGCAGTCATGCAGGAAGTACCCATCTCCAGGTGACTGAGTTCAACGAAGGCCTTCAGATGTCCTCTATCTCTAACTGGGTGGACCGCCAGCAGAACCCTGATCTGCCTGCTGATAAATCCAGGGAGCACAGAGACTACAGTGAGGATCGCTTACTGCCATGCAGAAGAGAAGTAGCACCCAAACTCACCCTTTGATGTGGAGACATCAGTGGAGGAGAGTGAGATGTCAAAGCATAGTTTCCAACGAAGTAGTGCAGTTAAGAGTGGCACTCTCAGCATTATCCAGCGTATGGGGCCAAACCACTTGTTCTGTCACAGGGAAGACATCAAAACCCTTCCAAAGGAGGATCCCGGCCTGAGCTGAATTGCTGTGTAACGTCCTGATCCCAGGGAGCTGATTTACAAGAAAGGAAGAACTCAGTCCAGCCATGGAGTATCTGATCGGGGTTCAGGGGTCGGACTACGTGATGGTGGCCGCCGATACCGTGTGTGCCAACAGTATCATCAAGATGAAGCACGATGTTGACAAAATGTTCAAGATGAGTGAGAAGATTCTTCTTTTGTGTGTGGGAGAGGCTGGAGATAACGTGCAGTTTGCAGAGTACATTCAGAAGAATGTGCAGTTGTACAAAATGAGAAATGGGTATGAGCTGTCTCCCAGTGCAGCTGCAAACTTTACACGAAGAAACTTGGATGACTATCTTAGAAGCAGGACTCCTTACCATGTTAACTTGTTGCTGGCTGGTTACGACGATCATGACAGTCCTTCCCTCTATTACATGGATCACCTAGCAGCTCTGGCAAAAGCACCATTTGCAGCTCATTGCTATGGGGCCCTCCTCACTCTCAGCATCCTTGACCACTACTACAAGCCAGATCTCACACGAGAAGAGGCAGTAGAACTTCTTAAGAGATGTAACAGAGCTTCAGAAGAGGTTTATCTTGAGCCTTCCCTCATTCACTGTGCGGGTCATCGATAAGGATGGAATCCACAATCTGGATAACATTCCGGGATCAATTGTATAATCTTTCCCCTACCTGACAGTCTTTATTTTTTACATTGATTTCTACTGCTTTTGGAAATTAGGTTCAATAAATTCTCCCAGAATGGTGGAGCTTGGGATATGTGAAAAAAAAAAAAAAACCCTTCCAAAAGGAGAAGTTCCTACAACATTTAAGCAAACTTAAACAGAATCCACCCAAGGAAGCAAACTCATAGGATCCCTAGATGCAGAGGTAACCACCTGTTCTGGAGAACTAGACCGAAATCATAGGCATGGGGAAACTCCAGCGTGGGGTCCCACTAGAGTAGGGGAAGAGACCATCCTATTCACCTAAAGAAGCGATGGGTCACACCATGGACTTCTTGGTCCTCAGCCAGTTGAAGCTTGCAGGTGTTCGCCCCTTCAGAAGAGTTGTGGCTAAGGTCCAGAAAGCGGATTCCTTTCTGAGAAGGATGTCCAAATATTCAACATTGATAATACCAGGAAAAGACACGAGGGTAGCCATAGGGTCCAATGCTCTTAGAAGTAGCAGGTGCTTTTGAACGATACTGAAGGGCCAGATCCTTGCTAAGAAAGGTAACAGTCACTCAGGGGTACCAGATACCATGAAGGAATCAACAGTACCCAAGGGTATAATATTTTCATGCAGGGAGGTTGAGTCTTGGTGGGATCCACCTGTCAAAACTAAGTCTTTAATTAGACATGGACTCAAAGTTCCTATGAGCTTGGAACCCAGGATGCCCTAGAGAAATGAAGGTGCTGCCAGACATGAGGGGTTAGCCTGTGGACTAAAAGAGGTGTTCTGAGCACCTGAATGCTGGGTGAAGGGTTCTCAAGGACCCCTCCTAATGTGCAAAAAGCCCCCCCTACTTGTAGAAGTGAGGGAAAAATTCCTATGCCAAAGAGGGGGTACCTGACCTCTGGCTTTGAACCCTACAGACTGAGTGGGAGCTAGGCTCTAAAAACCAGCACTTGCTGCCGATGAATATTGGAGATCCTCCAACCCTTTCACCGACCACCTGCATTAAGGCAGCAGCGCACTGACCAAACATGGTGTTGCTAATCATGGTGCCAAGAGCAGAACTGAAGAGACCATGTCCCTTGAAAGATAATGGTGTCAGGTGCTCTTTGGATGTAGCATCAGTGTCCCATCCATGTGCTCTACACATCTCTATGGACAAAAGTTCCATATAAGACACAACCTCGGATGCTTGTAGCAAGCTATCACAACTAAAGCACAAGGCTCCAGACATTTGTTACAGCCAATCTATAAAGTGGGTGCCTAACCCAGGGGGCGCAGGGATCGCTCTTAAAGAAATGTCCTCGGTCTGAGACTATACGAAAGATTGAGGTTACCACCAACACGAGGAATGTTTGAAATAGAGTTTAGTGGAGAGGCCTTTGCAGTCGTAGGGGCTCTAAAAGACCAGAGGTCTGAAAGAGCAGGATGATCCTCCAGGTGCAGAATAAAAGGGGCATCAAAGTATGAAACAAACACCCTGTAAATGGCAGGAGACTGCAGTGCTCTAAATCTGAGCCATAAATGGAGACAGGGATCCCAGTCCTGGCTTGGTTGAAGGGCTTAGAAAAGTCAGAGACAGACTCTGAAGGGGTTGGCACTAGAGTGTGCTTACAGCCTCTGCAGGCAGAGCACCCCAGCAGATGAGAAAAAAACTGCTAAAAAGCTCTCAGCAGACAGAAGTCCCTGTTGGCATAAGGGAGGCCTCGGCCTTGCCCAGTGGAGGTGAGAAAGACTCTAATGATGACATTATAATAATGGGATCCCAGATTGTAGATTACCTGCATCTGTTTTTTCTGGGGATATTAAGTAAATGCCCCGAGAACCACGAGGTCAGTATGGGCTGAGGTCACCCATGGCAGTGAGATTGTCCTCCCTGTGACTTAGTGAAGACATTTTGTATCTACGCAGTGGCAATGCGGCTAGGTCCAAAGTGAGGCAAGGCCTCAGATACTTATACCCTGAGCAGTTGGTGCTGAGGAGTGTTTTTGGTGGTCAGTGACCAAGTCACTAGCAATCTCAGCAAAAATTCTATGACACAAAGAAGACTAGGAAAAAAAAAAAATAGACTGTTTAACAGACCTAAATAAAAGGTTTCCAATCTCCTAGAACAATAGGGAAAAACAGACCCGAGTTGGCTAGAGAAGTTGCTATGCAGGGGGCTGGACAACAATTCTTCTGTTCACCAATGTCTCAAACTCCTGTAGGTTGCAGTATAACTTTCTGGATTCCTGTGTGCCTCATTTTTGTCAGATAAACATAAAATGCTCATTATCAATATTATGTAATCTCCTATGCAGCCAATAAGTGGCTCAAGTTCAATGACTCAAGCTGAAGTTTACACACCCAGGAAATACAGGAAGTGGTTCCATTTGAGGCTTTCAAGACAGAAATTTCTTTCTGTGCTCTTCTTTTAGCCAACTTAAGGTGCCCTTGGAATCCACTGTCGTGTATTAACTCTTTCACTGCCATAGCCATTTTTGGGTTGATTTTGTACACATTTACAAAAGCATTCTAGATCTGAAGGTTATGCCCAAACATTATGTATTTTCAGAAAGCAAAGATCCTGGAGAATAAATTAGTGGGAGTTCCCAATTTTTATGTTACACAAAATTCACCAAAACTAATTTTAGGGCATACAAATGCAATGTATTACCCAATTTAAAAGAGGAGGTTGCACTGAGTAAATTGATTCCTAACACGTCAAGCTTTTAAACTGTGGACTCCTGTAAAACGACAATCTTCAGTGCCCTATGGTTTCCATACAAGGCATTTTAAAAACCCACACCGGTCATCAGGTAAAAAGTGGTTATAAACCCATTACAATCACTTTTTTCTACAGGTAAGCCTATAATAAGGTTTACCTGTAGCTACACTGGATAACTCCTAAACTTGCACGGTTTAGGAGAGATCTCCTGTATCTGCATGGGCCGACGTCATCGGCACATGCGCACTGAAGCAATAGCACGTACGTGCCGTTGCTTCAGTTAGACTGTGCCGTTACCAGCGGCTCCCACGCGGGAGTGATGTCATCGCGGCTCCGGCCAATCACAGCGCCAGACACCGCGATACCCTCAAGTAACTCTGGGAGCGATGTCAGCCGTCGGAGGAGTGTACGAGAACGGCTGCAGGGGCTTCGATCTCAGGTAAGTAATTTATAATGAGCTAGTATGCTATACATACTAGCTCATTATGCCTTTGTCTTGCAGGTTTTTTTTTTTTTCCTCTAGGGTTTACAACCACTTTAAGAGTTAACCATGCATAATGGACCTAGAGTTATTGCACCCACTCTAGCGTGCATGGCGATTTGTAACGTGTAATATAAGTGTTTTTGTACGCAGGCCCCCCCACCCCCCGCTGGGGGTGTTAACGTACGTTTGTGGGGGCGGGCTCAAAAGCTTTTTGGGAGGGGGGGGGGGGGTTAAGTGCTTGGGTGTAACTATTTTTTTATATATTTTTTTTTTTTACTTCACTGAGGGGAGTGAGCACTAAGAGTTATGGTGATGAGAACAGGGGGAGATATTCTGTAACCCAACAGGGAAGAACTCAGACTGGGCCAAAAACACAGATTGGGATTCAGTGCAGCTGAGACCCTGCATTGTTGGCTCACTAAAGGAAGTTAGGAGCTCACTGTATTTCTATCTGGATCAACAGATATTCTGTACTTCTGCATTTTTAAAAATACAAACCATGGGCAAATGTGCATGCAATACAGAGTCATATTGCATGTGCTTTTGTTTTTTTTTCTCTTTTTTAGATTTGCCCTGACACAAACCCTTAGTGCCGGTTCACACAGGGGCGACTTGTCAGGCGACCTAGCCGCCTGACAAGTCACCTCCTGTTCTGTACTACGGAACCGTTCGAATAGGAGCGACGCAAGTCGCTCCGACTTAGAAAAAGGTTCCTGTAGTATTTTTGGGGTGACTTGCATTGACTTCTATATAGAAGTCGTTTTGCAAGTCGCCGCTGAAGTCGTGTGCAGGTCGCCTCAGTGAGGCGACCTGCAAGTCGTGCCACCCCTGTGTGAACCGGCACTAAGGTTACAGAAAGCATGGCAATAGATGAAAACAACATTGTACAAGACACAGACAATGCTGAAAACTCACCCCTGTCCGGGGCTTCCACACATCTCTGCATAGTACTTGATCTTTGGTTCTGTCCCGCTCCTTCTAAGGGTGGCCACACAGCCATTCTGAAATGTGAAGGTGATCATCTGACTGCTCTTACTCACCGGAAGCAACTGCAAAAGAGGAGGAGAGGTGAGAACAACACGGACTCCAGAAGAATGTCATTTAGATAGGGTCATCATCATACAGCAACATAAAGATCACCATCGCCTCATCTCATTCATTGTAAATTCCCATTATATCTGAACCCACTTCATGTAATACTAATGGTGTGCTGCATCGCCCACACAATATAAAAATATATAAAAAATAAAAATATAAATCACTATTGAAGCTAATCATCCTTACTGTCACTCGTTTGTTTTTGGCCAAGAACACATTCTAGGAACTAGCTGTGATATACAGCGAGGGGAAAAAAGTATTTGATCCCCTGCTGATTTTGTACGTTCGCCCACTGATAAAGAAATTATCAGTCTATAATTTTAATGGTCGGTTTATTTTAACAGTGAGAGACAGAATAACAACAAAAATATCCCGAAAAATGCATTTAACAAAAAAAAAAAAGTTATAAATGGATTTACATTTTAATGAGTGAAATAAGTATTTGACCCCTTCGCAAAACATGATTTGGTTCTTGGTGGTAAAACTCTTGTTGGCAATCACAGAGGTCAGACATTTCCTGTATTTGCCCACCAGGTTTGAACATCTCAGGAAGGATTTTGTCCCTCTCCTCTTTGCAGATCCTCTCCAAGTCATTAAGGTTTTGAGGCTGATGTTTGGTAACTCGAACCTTCACCTCCCTCTACATAGTTTCTATGTGATTAAGGTCTGGAGACTGGCTAGACCACTCCAGGATCTTAAAGAGGAACTGCAGTCTGCTCATATAATTTGTAATAAAAACTTTTGCCATTCTGAAGCTTCCCTCCAACCACTTTGCATATTATTTTATATATACTGTGATTCTGTACTTGCCAAATATGCTGCAGAAATCTCCCTCCACTGAGTCTGGCTGCAATCATTTTAACTGTGGGCAGCTAAAGCTGTCGCCTGTTCACTTCCTGGATTTACACAGAGACACCTCCAGCTCTGCAGCTCTCATTGGCCCTCATGACTCACCCCCTCCTCCCTTCCTGGCAAACGCTGAAAAGACTGAGAAAAAGATGTCATAAGCCTAGGATTTTTACCAGACAAGAGACAGGAAATGGGCTGTATAAGGTATTTACTGAAAGAAAAAAGAATGTTTTACTATCCAGAGTTAAAACAAAAACAAGGGCAGAAGATTTAATAGATGGAAAGTTGAAAAAAAATTGACTGAAGTTCCGCTTTAATGTGCTTCTTCTTGAGCCCCTCTTTTGTTGCCTTGGCCGTGTGTTTTGGGTCATTGTCATGCTGGAATACCCATCTACGACCTATTTTCAATGCCCTGGCTGAGGGAAGGAGGTTCTCACCTGTCCTGTCCCTTTAGCAGAAAACACCCTCAAAGCATAATGTTTCCACCTCCATGTTTGGTGGTGGGGATGGTGTTCTTGGGGTCATAGGCAGCATTCCTCCTCCTCCAAACACGGCGAGTTGAGTTGATGCCAAAGAGCTTGATTTTGGTCTCATCTGACCACAAAACTTTCACCCAGTTCTCCTCTGAATCATTCAGATGTTCATTAGCAAACTTCAGACTGTCCTGTACATGGGCTTTCTTGAGGATGGGGACCTTGCGGGCGCTGCAGGACTTCAGTCCTCCACGGTGTAGTGTGTTACTAATTGTTTTCTTGGTGACTATGGTCCCAGCTGCCTTGAGATCATTGATAAGATTCTCCCGTGTAGTTCTGGGCTGATTCCTCACCGTTCTCATGATCATTGAAACTCCACGAGGTGAGATCTTGCATGGAGCCCCACACCGAGGGAGATGGCCGTTTTGTGTTCCTTCCATTTGTAAATAAATCACACCAATTGTTGTCACCCTCTCACCAAGCTGCTTGGTGATGGTCTTGTAGTCCATTCCAGCCTTGTGTAGGTCTACAATCTTGTGCCTGACATCCTTGGACAGCTCTTTGGTCTTGGCCATGGTGGAGAGATTGGAATCTGATTGATTGCTTCTGTGGACAGGTGTCTTTTATACAGGTAAGTAAGTGCTATTCATTTCAGCTCATTACCTGTATAGAAGACACCTGGGAGCCAGAAATCTTGCTGATTGATAGGGGATCAAATACTTAATGTGGTTATTTACCAGTACTGATGTCCTTTGACAGAAAATTACTAAGAGATGAAGCTGGTCCTATGAGAAGAACATGGCTGCTAGAGAGATGATGCTGTAGCATACAGTATGAATAATCCTCCGTGCGACAGCTAATAATAAAATGCTCAGGTGCTGGAAATGACAGTGGGAGTAACACTTCACAGCTAACAGGAAGGAACTGCAAATGAAAGTGGGGAATAAAGGAAAAGGAAAGACCAAAGATGATGCTTAGGCTATAGGGGGGCGTGACAAACGCTTACACTTTTCTTGCTCTGCTGGCTGCTGTCGTAACCGGTGGTCACATCCCTGACGTGGAGAATGCCGTACATTCCACAAGACTGCGGATATCTCTTTGGCCCGGTGTAATTTCTCAGCCGATCAAATATCCTCTTGTTAGTGGTGGGGTCGTAGCACAGGAAATAGGAGGTTTTTGAGATGTGATAACCGTATCTGGAAATTTAAAGAAAAACACTACAATGGTGAGAGACTGAATACAATAAAAAGTCCCACAAGCTCACCTGTCCCAGGACAGTCAGTATGTATCAGGAGTGCCCAAACTACAGCCTGCGGGCCACATGTGGCCCACTACAAGATTTTAGTCATCGAACACACCACGCCTCTTTTTTAGATGTGTTAAAAACAGTTTTTTTTTTTCTAGAAAATTACTTAGAACCCCCAAACATTATACATTTTTTTTCTAACACCCTAGAGAATAAAATGCCGCTCGTAGCAATACTTTCTGTCACACCGTATTTGCGCAGCGGTCTTACAAGCACACTTTTTTTTAAAAAATACCCTTTTTTGAATTAAAAAAATAAGACAACAGTAAAGATAGCCCATTTTTTTTTATATTGTGAAAGATAATGTTACGCCGAGTAAATCGATACCCAACATGTCACGCTTCAAAATTGTGCCTGCTCATGGAATGGCGACAAACTTTTACCCTTTAAAATCTCCATAGGCGACATTTAAAAAAAAAAGTCTACAGGTTGCATGTTTTGAGTTACAGAGGAGGTCTGGGGCTAGAATTATTGCTCTCGCTCTACCAATTGTGGCGATGCCTCACATGTGTGGTTTGAACGCATGTGGGCTCTTCTGCACGTAAGCTCGGCGGAAAGGGGCGCGTTTAAAAAAAACAATTTTTTCTTATTTTTACACTTAAAAAATTGTGTCACTTTTATTCCTGTTACAAGGAATGTAAACATCCCTTGTAATAGAAGAAAAGCATGACAGGACCTCTTAAATATGAGATTTGAGGTCTTTTTGACCCCAGATCTCATATTTACACTAAAAAGCAATTAAAAAAAAAAAATAAAATAAATTTGTCATTTAAAAAAAGAATTAAAAAAAAAAAAAAATGGCCCTTTAAGAGCTATGGGCGGAAGTCACGTTTTGACGCCACTTCCGCCCTGCCATGTCATGGAGATGGGTGGGGGCCATCTTCCCCTCACTCGTCTCCATGCCCAGCTAGTGAAAGCATCCGATCGCCTCCGACGCTGCCGATGGCTCCAGTAAGCGGTGGAGAGCACCGGAGCGTGGCGGGAGGGGGGGGGCCTCTCCCACCTCCAAGTGATCTTGCACCGAATCCGCTGCAGAGACCACTTTCATCCTGAAGTGGACTGCCGACTGAACAAGAGGATACCGGGGTTATGGCAGCTAGCTGCTGCCATAACAACGATATCCTCCTTCAAAGACGGGACGTATATCGGCGTGCGGCGGTCTAGAAGTGGTTATTACTTCACTGATAGAAGCGAATTATAAAGTATTACTAAGGTGGTATACGGTACCGACTAGAATAGCAAAATATTTCCCGGAGGTGTTACCACTGTTTTAGGGGATGTGGTATAGATGGCACTTTGTTCCATATTTGGTGGACGTGTCCAAAGATAAAAAAAATTTTGTATACGCGTTTATAAAATTTCATATACTCCTTAACCCAAATTAACCTTATTAAATCTCCTAAACAATCATTATTGGGATGCCCTATTGAAAATTCTCTGAGACATAGGAGAACATTTTATAGCATTCATTTTTACTGCTGCTAGAATTGCAATAGCCAAATCCTGGAAATCTCCTACTGTTCCCATTAAATTGGTTAAAAATAAATTGTCATTTATAATGATTAATGAACGTCTTACAGCAATAATACTAGACAAATAATGTTCTTTTGACAAAGTATGGAAACCTTGGATAGACCATTTATCGAATTGTTTATGATCGGTTTTATATTGCTTGCATGATGTGTACTCCCTTTTTTTTCTATTTTCTATTCAGTATTCTCTATTCCCAATTATTTTCTTTTCTTTCTTTATTACACTTTTTCCACTCATTTTTGTTTTTATTATTAGAGACGTCTCTTTTGAAGATACATTCTCTTAAAAATAGATTTTCTTAAAGAAAGGATTCTTTACAACTAACATTAGATACACTTTGTATTTAAAATATTTTTGTCAATCTTGTACCTATATGATTGAACTTTTTCCTTTCTAGTTGATAGATTAATAAAAAAAAAAATTATTGAAAACACGAAAACCATATAACCTACTTTCCATGCATTTTTGATGCAGAAAAAAAAATGCACTGGACTGGATGTGATGAGAACTGGCCCTAAATCCTGTTTAATAATTCTAATAAGAAGAAAAATGCATTTTGAAATTGTTTTTGCTCAACTTTTTATACTGACTCAGCTTCGGAATATCTCTGCTTTGTATTACTGAAGTTTTTTCTTTGTTGCCCTGAATCATATCATTATAATTAATTGAATGATTTTTTTTTTAATTGTATTAATGCATTTAAGTGATATTTTCTGGGCTGATTTCCTGTATAGAACAGAACTCACTTCTCATATATTTGGACAAGCTGTTGATTTAAGCTCATATTGACGCTGTCTAGATAAGTGGCCATTTCTGCAACCACCGCCGCCGCGCTGACTCCATCTTTGTCCAGCACAGCCGTCCCGCACATATAGCCTGGGGAGATAAAAAGTAGAAGGTAAGTTATCCAAAGCAATGCAGACAGAGGTAAGGAAGGATATAATAAAATGTGTACAAGAGAGATGTGAAAGAAAAGAAGAGTAGATATGGTGGCATTATAGAACAATTCCCCATCAGGCATATTTATTATATAAAGGACAGGAAGTGAGAATATAATGAGGTCAGCAATGAAGACTCACCTATCGATTCCTCAAATGCAAACAAGACGGTTTTCCCTTTATCCAAGAGCTCCTTCACTCTTTTTCCGATCCATTTAAATCCTGGAAGAGTATCCTGTGAGAGAAAAGGCCGGGCTTACTTATATTTTGGAAAACACAGGGCCAGTTTACCATCCCTCAGACTTTAAGGAGGGCAGACTGTGGCCAGAGAGAGTACAAAATCAGTAGGAGTAATAAATACCCCATCTTTAGTGTTAGGGGAAGATTAGTGCCCCATTTTTGGTGTCAGTGGAAGAAATAATGCCCTATCATCAATATCAGTCGCAGGAATTACATCTCATTTTCAGTGGGAGGAAAAATGCTCCATCTTTGGTATCACTGGGAGGCATAGTGCCCCCATTGTTGGTGTCAGTGGGAGGCATAGTGCCCCCATTGTTGGTATCACTGGGAGGCATAGTGCCCCCAGTGTTGGCGTCAGTGGGAGGCATAGTGCCCCCATTGTTGGTGTCAGTGGGAGGCATAGTGCCCCCATTGTTGGTGTCACTGGGAGGCATAGTGCCCCCAGTGTTGGTGTCAGTGGAAGGAATTGTGCCCCATCATCGGTGTCAGTGTAAGGAATAGTGCCCCATCGTTGGTGTCAGTGGAAGGAATAGTGCCCCATCATTGGTGTCAGTGGAAGGAATAGTGCCCCATTGTTGGTGTCAGTGGAAGAAACAATCTCCTGTAAAATATATACCTGTCTACACAAGGGAGGATTTTACAGGTAAATAACATGCATAACATTTGTTGAATGCAGATATATTGTTATGGGAAGAAGGTTGATGAAACGAATGGTCTGAGGAAGGGTCTCTCTTAGTATTTCCTCATCTCACCTCATAGTGTAAACCTTCACGTTTGGCGATGGCTTGCAGGATTTTGGAGGAGACGGTGGTGGCCAGCATATACACATCCCCCGCCTCACATCTCCCTTCTGATTTCTGCCAGCAGAAGAACATCCACCAGCCAAGTAGAGCCGCCAGCTCGTTCCCTGTGAACACCTTCCACTGGCCTCTGCAAGACAAAAAGGGGGTTTATCCTGTAAAGGAATCACCAGAGACAGAAATATGGGAACCACCACTGCGGATTTGTATTAAAAGATGCACTTCACCGTGGAGGCTCAACCTGTTGCTGAACTACAAGTCCCATCATGTCTCAGCCTTTGGGAGTTGTGCTTCTAACTGTCTGCCTTGCAGAGCCTCATGGGGCTTGTAGTTCCGCAACAGCTGGAGGGCCGCAGGTTGAGCACCCCATGCATTGCACCATGCAAGCCACGTGCTCCTTCATACCCAGAACCCCCGGGTATTTATCACTGGATAGGATGGAGGCGGACCAGTGGAGGAGCGCTGGAGAGGCGATTCTACCATGAATCCCCTGGATGAGATGAAATGTCAGTGCAGAGGATCAGGCAAGGTGTGCGATTTCACAGGTATGCAATAAAACGTACCAATTGTGTATTTTCTATGGGCCCTTGTAGTGACAAACACCAGTCACCACAGTCTGAATGACCCCAAATCAGCTCAATTTAAGATGCTTCAAAACAAAAAAGGTTTGCAAAGTTTTAGGTTCATTTTCTTTAGCAAATAGTAGAAAAGCCTTTACCCTGCCAGCATGCTGCAAATAGGGATGTCCAACACACCCCTACCGAGACAGATCGAGAGTTCTACAACCCGCAGGGAGCGCAGGCTTTGCAGATTGCAGAACGGTGGGTGTGACTCAGCAGGGGACATGCTAGTAGAAAAGCCTTTAACCTGCCAGCATGCTGCAAATAAGGATTCTTGCTTTCTGTGTTGGAAGCAGTGGTCTCTCTGCAGAGGTCCACTATAAAGAGCTCCTGCCCTCTCGGTCTTTTCAGATGGTTGTATGAAGTTTGATTTAGAGAGAATGAATCTTAAAGCAAGAAGTTTCTGTTGTAGCCGCTCTTTAGAAAGCACACAATGCTCTGTAAAGCCGGTGTCAGGCACACACACTGCATTAGAGATATTTATAACTTAGGCTAAGAATTGTTTTTCCTTTCCCTGATGTCTATAAAGGAGATCTGTTGTCTGTACAATACGCATGTCATGAGCAGAAGGGAGACTAAAAAGCACTTACGAGTCTTGTAGCTCAGCCACAGCCAGCCTATCGGCATCGGGGTCCGTAGCCAGCACCACCCTGGCCCCCTCCTTCTCCGCCAACCTTAGAGAGAGCGCCTAGGGGGAGGGGAACAGGGAGAGAATGTCACCGCTAACTACATTAAAAAAAAAAATAAAACAAATTTAAGCATTTTTTTAAGGCAGAACTAAAGTCAAAGATAAAAGGAAAAAAAAAAGTACAAATGGCACAGATGGGAAAGTTGCAGCACAGAGAGAAGAAGCAGATCGGTGAAAGCCAAACGCTGAGGAAAATACATCGTCTTTATCTCTTCCTCTGCTAACTCAAAACTGTCATTCAAGATGGCGCCCAATTCTTCCTCTCCTGTGGATTCCCACACAGCTCCACAGGTAAAGCTCCCAACACCATATGCAGAATTCACTTTTATAAAAAGGAATACTAAAAGGTTCGTTTCTAATTTTTATTTTTTTTTAAACAAACATCTTATACTTACCTGCTCTGTGCAGTGGTTTTGCACAGAGCACCCCCGATCCTCCTCTTCTGGGGTCCCCCGGCACTCCTCTCTCCTGCCCCATAGCAAGCCTCTTGCTATGGGGGGGGGGGGGGCACTCATGCGTGCTCACTCCCGAGCCCAGCTCTGTGTGTCCATAGACCGTTCCCCGCTCCCTACTCACTGCTTGTGAAGGACTCTGAGCCAATGAGAATGGTCCTTGATGACGCCCAATGGGAGGGTGAAACGCGTGGACATAATTTCCAGTTCCTCTGATGTCACTTCCGGTATCGCACCGGAACGCACACCATGAACGGCGGCGTTTTTGTACTCACAGCTCCCCAATTTTTATGCCTGATTTTATGTTGCTTCTTGTAAGTATTCATTTTTATGCGCAATAAATCCTTTGCCAAAACGGTACTTCACTATTAGTCCCTTCCCTTCATTTTGGGTACATTTTATCCTGGCTGAGTATCCATAACAAGGGAGATCTACTTGATGATCTGATGTTAAAGCCGCCATCCCTGCCCACTGTTAATAAGCCTGAAGTGACCCTAAGGCTGCTTTCACACTGGGGCAGTGGGGGGCGTCGGCGGTAAAACAGCGCTATTTTTAGCGCTGCTTTACCGTCGTTTTTGCGGCGGTATTCGGCCGCTGGCGGTGCGGTTTTAACCCCCGCTGGTGGCCGAAAAAGGGTTAAAACCGCTTGCATAGCGCGGCTATAGCCGCGGTATTGCCGCGCTGCCCCATCGATTTCATGGGCAGGAGCGGTTTAGGAGCGGTGAATACACCGCTCCTTCACCACTCCAAAGATGCGGCTTGCAGGAGTTTTTTTCTTCTCCTGCCAGCGCACCGCTTCAGTGTGAAAGCCCTCGGGCTTTCACACTGAACAAACAGTAGAGGCAGTTTTGGGTCGGTTTGCAGGCGGTATTTTTAACGCAATAACGCCTGCAAACCGCCCCAGTGTGAAAGGGGTCTTAGACTGAAAAGCTGGGGGTCCATTCCATCCGGTGAGTGGGGAGTTGTGGTACAACTCAAACTCTGGAGCACTTTTGTTGGATTGGAGCACATCAGTCACTATATTTGGACTTTCACTCTTTATTACTATTGAATTTTTTTCACATTTATTAATGTTGTGTTTGCTAGCGCTGGAATTCATGTTTTTATTGTATTTTGTCAAGTGAATAGCACTTTATGTACAGCAGCTGCACCTGATATTCCACTTTCACTTCACTATATTTTTTTGTTACACCATTAGCGCGAGTTTATATATTTAGAATATATTTGTTCACAAATGAGAACGGAGAGACCCAGGAGAGTCTTGGCTCTGGTGCACATTGCTGGATGGAGATTGGGCTCCGGTAAGTATTAGGCCTCATGTACACAGCTGCTGGTAAACGGACGTTTAGGAGTACATGTACACGGGGTCGTTTATAGTCCTTTCTAGGCAGTTGAGTTCAGAAGCATTTTCTGGAAAGCAGAAAATTCAGGACGGATGTTCAGAGGCATTTAAAACGCTGTGTAAACGCGGTAACTTGCGTTTAGCCGTGTTTCGTTTACAGGCGTTTTTGATAAAGATACAATTTTGACTATCGTATATACTCGAGTATAAGTCAAATTTTTCAGCACCTTTTTTTGTGCTGAAAGTGCCCCCCTCGACTTATACTCGAGTCAAGCACTTTTCTGCAGCAAAAAATTTCATTTTCCGAACAGATTTTGGGGCCCCGTATCTCAGGGCCACTTGGTGCTAGAAACCCCAAATTTGGTGTGCAAACCCAGTGGACCTGGTTCCACAACATATCCAAAGCTGGAGTTCCTAGCACTAAGTGGCCCTGAGATACGGGGCCCCAAAATCAGTTCGGAAAATGTCATCCTCTGCTGCAGAATAGTGCTTGACATTTTCTGAACCGACTTTGGAGCCCTGTATCTCAGGGTCACTTGGTGCTAGGAACCCCAAATTTGGTGTGCACACCCAGTGGACCTGGTACCATAACATATCCAAAGCTGGAGTTCCTAGCACCAAGTAGTTCCGAGATATGGGGCCCCAAAATAGGTTCGGAAAATGTCATTCTCTGCTGCAGAAAAGTGCTTGACATTTTCTGAACCGATTTTTGGGGTCCTGTATCTCGGGACCACTTGGTTCTAGAAATCCCAGCTTTGGATATTTTATTGTGCTAGTTCTACTGGGTTTGCCCACCAAATTTGGGGTTCCTAGCACTAAGTGGCCTCGAGATACAGGGCCCCAAAGTCGGTCAACTGTGTCCATCTGTAGCAATGTCAATTTGGGACACTTTGGGTTCAGAGACCCCAAATTTTGGCTGCAGCTAGGGGGCATCTAGGAACCCTTAACTACCGAGTTTGAAGTTCAGGGGACCTATGGCTGTAAATGGGCACAGTGTGGCATGCAAATGGGCATTGTTGACACTCTTTTCCACTTACAGTAGCTGTGCATTTCTCACCCTCGTCTTATACTCGGGTCAATAAGTTTTTCCCATTTTTTTGTGGTAAATTAGGGCCTCGACTTATACTCGAGTATATACGGTATTTAAAAAAGAAAAAGACGTTTTTAATTGTCGGTTACTATCTGTCAAGTTGTATCCTTCAGTTTTAAAACATCCCGTGTACATTAACCACTTCAGCCCCGGAAGGATTTGCCCCCTTCCTGACCAGGCCATTTTTTACGATTCGCCACTGCGTTGCTTTAACTGACAATTGCGCGGTTGTGCGACGTTGTACCCAAACAAAATTTATGTCCTTTTTTCCCCACAAACGGAGCTTTCTTTTGGTGGTATTTGATCATCTCTGCAGTTTTTTTTTTTTGCGCTATAAACAAAAATAAGAGCGATAATTTTGAAAAAAAAATGTACTTTTTGCTATAATAAATATTCCCCCCAAAAAATATAAGAAAAAACAAATTTCTTCCTCAGTTTAAGCCAATATGTTTTGTTCTACATATTTTTTTACCAAAATCGCAATAAGCGTATATTGATTGATTTGCGCAAAAGTTATAGCGTCTACAAAATAGGGGATAGATTTAAGGCATTTTTACATTTCTTTTATTTTTTTTACTAGTAATAGTGGCAATCTGCGATTTTTATCGAGACTGCGACATTGCGGTGGTCAGATCGGACACTTTTTTGGGACCACTGACATTTATACGGTGATCAGAGCTAAAAACAGCCACTGATTACTGTATAAATGTCACTGGCCGGGAAGGGGTTAACACTAGGGGGCGATCAAGGGGTTAAATGTGTTCCCTCTCTGTGTGTTCTAACTGTGATGGGAGTGACTAGAGAAGGAGACAGATTGTTTTTCGTACTTAGTGGGAACACACGATCTCCTCTTCCCTGACAGAACCGGGATTTGTGCATATACACACACACACACACACACACACACACACACATCCCCGTTCTTGTTCTGTCACGAGCGATTGCGGGTGCCTGGCGGACATCACGCCCACCGGGCACATGCATCGGCTCCGGGGACACACTGCAATAGCGTCTTAAAAAAAGCTATGTACACCTACGGCAATTTGTGCAGCCGTGCCAACCTGCCGCAGTATAACTGCAGCGGCTGGTTGGCTAGCGGTTAAGCCTAAGGGTGGGCTGGCGGGGGCTGCATAATGAAGGTTTTTTTTACCTTCTTGCACAGAATGCATGAAACTAAAAAAGCCTTCTGCCTTGAGAATCACTTTTTATAAGGCTAAAGAAGAAATCCTTCAGGCTGTAAGGACACAGGACACTATTTTGTTCAATGAGACCCTCCAGTCTTTTTAACCATATAATATCATCTGTCATCTCCTCTGTTGATGGCCGCATTGTTAACCTTCCCAGGAGCGTGACCGGCCTCATGTAACTTCCACATTTCCCCCCACTAAACCAGTTCGGCTCCAGAACAATTTGTTTTCTTTGTCGTATACATGTAAAAATCCTAATTTTTGCCAATAAAATTACATAAACCCCCAAAACATATTTTCTGAAAGCAGAGGCCCTGTAGAATAAAAAGGTGGATGGTTGCAAATTTTCTTTTCACGTGATATTTGCGTAACTGTTTATTAAAAGCAAATTTTCTGAAAAAATATAATGAAATTAATTTTAGTGCAAAACCACACCAATACCCATCTTTGGTTAAAAGATAAAAGAGGAGGTTGCATCGAGTAAATAGATATCAAACATTCCATGTCTTAAAATTGCGTGCGCCCACAATATTGCCCAAAAAAAAACCCATAAGTGATGCTTTAAAAGCCTTTACAGCTCATCATTTTAGAGCTAACCAGGAGCTTTTGTGCTAGAATTATTGTTCTCACTCTGACATTCACGGTGATATGTCACATGTGTGGTGCAACTGCAAAAAAAAAAAAAAAAAAAAAAAATTGGCAAAACCCCCGTTGCCCGACATACCTGCAAAATGTGAACGCATGCCCAGGGTGCTTACGTGTATGTAAAAGACACGTACGTACCCTGGGCATGCGTTCACATTTGTGCAGGTATGTCGGGCAATAGGGGTTTTGCCAATTTTTATAATATATGTATATCTCTCTATCTATATCATCATTTTATTTATTTTTTTCTTTTATTATTGTCTTTATTTTTTGTGATTACTGTCACAGGGGGTTGATAGCATTGGGTAGGTGACAGGTACTCTTTATGGAGAAATAAGGGGTCTAGTGAACCCCAATGTCTCCCCTGCCCTTCACTTCATCTAACCAAGCACAGATCGGCTTGGTTAGAGGTGTCTCCTGGCGTTACTGTTCAGCAAAGTGCATCATGGATTTGCCTCGGTCTCACTGCAGTCTCTCTCCCCCTGCCGGCGGCAGATGTGTTCCCCGGGCATCAGCACTGGACAGGCCGGGAACCACCGGAGGAAGGCGGGCCGCCGGCAGGAGAGGGGCACCGTGCGGCCGGCTGTGAGAAAGTAATCAGCTGCTATGGAGCTGCCGCATCACTTTCATGTTAAAGCCGGTTGCCGACTAAACAAAACCCATGCAGGCTGCTGCCAGACGCTTGTGATCAAAGTTTCACTCTTTGGGCATAGAATGGGGTTGATTTACTAAAGAGAAATCCACTCTACACGGCAAGTGCACTTGGAAGTGCAGTCGCTGTAGATCTGAGGGGGAAGATCTGAAATGAGGGAAGCTCTGCTGATTTTATCATCCAATCATGTCGTGTTGTAAAGCGCTGCGCAAACTGTTGGCGCTATATAAATCCTGTATAATAATAATAATAATAAATAATAATAATAATAAAAGCGTACAAGCTAAAATGTTGTTTTTTATTTTCCTTGAATGTCCACCTCAGATCTACAGCGGCTGCATTTCCAAGTGCACTTGTAGTGAAAAGTGCATTTGCCTTTAGTAAATAACCCCCCATAGTACAACCAAAGAGCTGAACTGAGTAAGTCTATCAGTGCTCCGGATTGCACTAAATTGAGTATAGGAAAAATTTGAAAAATTTGATTGGTTCTGTTCATATATTTTTTTTTTTTTTAATTTAGTTTTTTACACTGTATATCCACTAGATGGCGCCTTCTGCTCAGTTCTCAGCATAATATAGTACATTATTCTGGTTTGATTACACAGTCAACACGCGCCCCCAACCCCCCCCCCCGTCAACATGAAGGCCAAGAACGCAGCACCCCCCCCCCCGACGACATGAACGCAACAGCCCACCCCCCCCCCCCCCCGACATGAACGCAGCACCCCCACTGACATGAACGCATATATATTTTTTTTTTATTTAGCTTTTTACACTGTATATCCACTAGATGGCGCCTTCTGCTCAGTTCTCAGCATAATATAGTACATAAATCTGATTTGGTTTGGCGCCCCCCCTCAGTAAACATGAAGGCCATGAAAGTAGCGCCCCACCCATCGACATGAACGCAGCACCCCCCCTCACATGAACGCAGAACCCCCTCCCCCCCCCCCCGACATGAACGCAGCACCCCGTCGACATGAAGGCAGCCACCCAGACCCCGACCCCCCCCCCCTCGTCGACATGAAGGCAGCCACCCAGACCCCGACCACACCCATCCCCCCCCCGTCGACATGAAGGCAGAACAACCCCCACCCCCCCCCCGTCGACATGAATTGAAGGCAGCACCCAGACCCCGACCACACCACCCCCCATCGACATGAAGGCAGCACCCCCGTCGACATGAAGGCAGCACCCCCGTCGACATGAAGGCAGCACCCCCGTCGACATGAACGCAGCACACCCCCCCCCCCCCGACATGAACGCAGCACCCCCCCCCCGACATGAACGCAGCACCCCCCCCGACATGAACGCAGCACCCCCCCCCCCCCGACATGAACGCAGCACCCCCCCCCCCGACATGAACGCAGCACCCCCCCCGACATGAACGCAGCACCCCCCCGACATGAACGCAGTCTTACATGAAGGCAGCACCCCCCTCCCCCGTCAACATGAACGCAGCACCCCCCCCCCCGACATGAACGCAGCACCCCCCCCCCCGTCAACATGAACGCAGCACCCCCCCGTCAACATGAACGCAGCACCCCCCCCCTGACATGAACGCAGCACCCCCCCCCTGACATGAACGCAGCACCCCCCCCTGACATGAACGCAGCACCCCCCCCCTGACATGAACGCAGCACCCCCCCCGACATGAACGCAGCACCCCCCCCTGACATGAACGCAGCACCCCCGCTGACATGAACGCAGCACCCCCGCTGACATGAACGCAGCACCCCCGCTGACATGAACGCAGCACCCCCCTGACATGAACGCAGCACCCCCCTGACATGAACGCAGCACCCCCCCTGACATGAACGCAGCACCCCCCCTGACATGAACGCAGCACCCCCGCTGACATGAACGCAGCACCCCCCTGACATGAACGCAGCACCCCCGCTGACATGAACGCAACAACCACGCTGACATGAACGCAGCACCCCCCCCACCCCGTCGACATGAACGCAGCACCTCCCCGTCGACATGAACGCAGCACCTCCCCGTCGACATGAACGCAGCACCTCCCCGTCGACATGAACGCAGCACCTCCCCGTCGACATGAACGCAGCACCTCCCCGTCGACATGAACGCAGCACCTCCCCGTCGACATGAACGCAGCACCTCCCCGCTGACATGAACGCAGCACCCCCGCGCTGACATGAACGCAGCACCTCCCCGCTGACATGAACGCAGCACCCCCGCGCTGACATGAACGCAGCACCCCCGCGCTGACATGAACGCAGCACCCCCGCGCTGACATGAACGCAGCACCCCCGCGCTGACATGAACGCAGCACCCCCGCGCTGACATGAACGCAGCACCCCCGCGCTGACATGAACCCAGTCTTATTTGTGCCCATCTGCAGCCTTGGAGACAGGGAGGGGGCGGGACAAGCGCCAACAGATTACATACAGGAGAAACTCCTGTTTTCTTGGCGGCCTCTTTAATACAAAGTCTCGCCTCCTATGATGGACAAAACAGTCGTCCAATGGCAGCACAGGAGACAGAACTTATTACAGACGCCACCGAGTAAACAGGAAATTCTCCTGTATGTACGGCACTCGTCCTGCCCCCTCCCCGTCCCCTCCAAGGCACTCTGGGATTCGTTGGGGGCCACAAAAGATATACATGTCCAAATTACCAGGCGGGCCGTTCAAAACCAGAACGCGGGCTGCAATTGGCCCGTGGGCCGGACTTTGGACATGCCTGGTCTAATCAATAGGGTTGTACCCCTATACAAAGCTACCTATTTGTCTCGGGTTGCTCTAAAAAATTTGAGAAGGTCTGGTGCTTGTGGACAGACTCAGACTATACAGCTGATGATCCGGAGTCCATGGACTGAATCTATTCACCCCCAATAAGGTTTAGCCTGAGATATATACAGTGTTACTCCTTTGCAGTGATTCACGCTTCAATAATAATCCACCTAGGAGAAAATGTAAAACGTTCTCCTGATGTATCACTCTGTTGGTTGAGGGGGAGCAGGAATCTCCTTGTAATTCATTAATCCTTGAAATAAATGATTAGAAAGGCCGAGCGCAGTGTATGGAATGTTTTGTTCTTTGTATGTAATAAGTTGTATTATTTAGCAGTTTGTTTTATCTGTATTTGTTAGCCGGGGAATGCCTAAAGATTATGTTCTGTACAAATCACCTTCAATAAAAATACATTTTCAAAAAAAAAAAGAATTGAAAGCGCCCTATCCTCCTGTGCTCACGCACAAATGCAAACGCAAGTCCCGTGCACACATGTAAACGCTGATCGCACCACACATGTAAACGCTGATCGCACCACACATGTAAACGCTGATCGCACCACACATGTAAACGCTGATCGCACCACACATGTGAGGTATCGCCGGAAACATCAAAGTGAAAGCAATCATTTTAGTTTCAGATCTCCGGTGTAACTTTTTAACTGGTAAACTGTAAAGGCTTGTAAAGTGTCACTTATGGAAGCTTATAGGTAGTGCAGTTTGGTGCCATTCCACGGGCATACGCAATTTTCAATCCTGACATGTTGGCATAACATCATCTTTTATATTCTTTACCAAATAACTGGGCATTATATTGTGTTCATTTGCACTAATATTCATTAAAGAATTTTTTTTTTTTGCATTTTTTTTTTTAAACTGCATTTAAAAAAAACAAAACAAAAAAAAAAAAAACACAACACTGCAAAAATACTGTGCAACATAAAAAATTACAATACCCACCATTTTATTCTCTAGGGCCTGTGCAGAATTCTACAGAAAGCAGAGCAGGTAAACAACATTTCTATTGTGTGCCATATACTTTTGTTTTAGCTGGATGATGTTTTTATTCCTTAAGCCCGGGTTCACACCATAATGGGCTGCGGATCGCACAGGAGCGCTGTGCGTTCCTGTTCCCCGTTTCAGGGACGAATCAGAGCCAATTCTATGCCTGAATTCGGCCCTGAAACGGAGCCAAAGACGCACAGCGTTTTTGTGCAGTGCGCTGAGCAGCCGCCCCGGAGATATGTGAACCGACTCCATAGGGAGCCAGTCACATTCTCCTGCTATGCGAATTAGATGTGCGGAAACGCACATCTAGTTCGCATAGGTGTGAACCCGGGCTCAATCCCTTCTCACCATAACCTGTCTGGGTATACTTCCTGCATTTACTGTGTACAGACTGAGCTGTAATATAATCCCCCCTCTATGTAATCTAATCACAGAACCCCTATTTACCAGGACACATTCTCCTTCCTCTGGGTTCGGACATTTCACAGATGAAAAATTGGGGTCGGGGTCCTTCTGCTCCGGGACAGGAATGGGGGGGTTAAAGCCGAACACTTTGAACGCTGACTGGACGTAGTTGTGACCGACCCCGTGAAATGAGGTGTGAACAAACTTCATTGGGGTCTTCTGGTTCATCTCCCTGAAAGAGAAATACATAAGATTATATTATCTAAAAGGGAACATCTAAATCAGGCCAAACAAATCGATCAGCAAGGAATCAGAATTCCGATACATTATCTGGGCGAAGACCCCTGATAGAGAAGACAATCGATCCACCATATGCATACTGAAGCTGGCTGATTGGACCCACAACAATCAATATACAGAGATTTATCAAACCAAAAGGCAGCATGTGCAAATGTCGATCGATCTGAAAACCAATATTTCTTTGTGTTATTAACAAAAATAAACAGCAAGCTGAATATGGAGAACGCATCGGCCCCTTAATGAGGACCTGAAGCCGAAACCTGTGCCCAAAAAAAAGGCAAGAAAAGAGTGAATAGTCACCAGTATTGCCTGTGGTCTCCCTGCAGCTGATCTTTTCCCCATCTCCAACTTACCATTCCTCGTTCTGCATTGTCTCGCTTTATGGGGGCAGCCATCTTGGCAGAGGCAGGGCTTTAATTCCTTAGGTCTTCAGCAAGGAGAACATTGAGCAGCACAGTAGTGATGTCACCAAATCTGACTCCAGTGCCAGGCAGCAGTGCCCTAATGTGGTTGTATTTTTTACATTACGGTAAAAAAAAAAAAATTCAGGATGTGTATCGCGCGTAACCCCCCACCGCCCCTTTATACTTACCTGAGCCCGATCTCAATACAGCACTGTGCCCATCCACAGCAGTGCTCTCCTCTTCTCACAGGCTTTGCTGAGAGCAAAGCAATACATTGGCTCCTGATGCTGTCAGTCAAATTCTGTTACAAGCCGAGGGGGTGGGGGGTGAGGCTAAGCCTCACCGCCTGTGTCTATGGACACAGGCAAGAAAAAACAAAGAGAAAGAAAGATTCTCTTAAGAGGGTCAACAGAGAACACAAGGATAGATACAAACCAGCTTTATTAATATCCAAAATATACCAAAATTATAAATACAAAAGATGAAAAAAGCGATTTAGATAGACGGCTGACACAGGCCTTATTAAAATTGGACAACGTTGTCACGGGGATAATAAAAACAATGGGAGCCGCGGCTACACACCCACACATTCACACCAGATAATCACCATCTGCTCATATTATGATATACTAGTATGTTGTTGGTAAGTCCAAACCAGGGTAGAGATTCGTAGATGTAGTGTTTATTCCTACAGAGAGACTCCCAGCATGGTTGGAACCATCATACACCAACGATGTAAATGCTGGTTATGTGGGTGGACGATCTGGCGATTAAGTCTTTTATGGTAATAATCAATGCAAGTAGGTCATTCAGATGGAGGTGCAAACCGTAAGCATGCCTTGGTCCCTGAATTGCTGTGTCCGTAGATACCACTTCGTACTGGCCAGTGTATAGAGTCAGATAGGGAGTCGTCCCTAAAGCCGCTGCCTCCATGTTGTGCGTGGCTGAAGGGAAAAGCGGCCGTCAGCTGTTGATTCTGTATATAGACAGTTCAGAGAAGAAACCAGCGTCCATTGGCTGGTGAAACGCATCAGCGGTGTGACGTCAGCAGGTCACTGGGAACCGAGCGCTGTACGATCTGATGTGTCTATATACAGAACCAACAGCTGACGGCCGCTTTTCCCTTCAGCCACGCACAACACGGAGGCAGCGGCTTTAAAGCGAGGGACGACTCCCTATCTGACTCTATACACTGGCCAGTACGAAGTGGTATCTACGGACACAGCAATTCAGGGACCAAGGCATGCTACAACTTGATGACGGACCTTGTGCGGTTGGTGAGAACTTTATGCCCCACTCAGCACTTGTAGTACATGTCAATATTTATAGCATCCCCCCCCCCCTGTTGCCTGTACAGGATTACATCTCGCTGCCTCTGCGCCTTATCTCCATCCACCTTTGCTGATAACGGAACCTCCCTGTAATGCTGTTTGGTTTATAAGCTGTAATTTCTGATCATTCATCTATGCTTACGGTTTGCACCTCCATATGAATGACCTACGTGCATTGATTATTACCATGATAGACTTAATCGCCAGATTGTCCACCCACATAACCAGCATTTACATCGTTGGTGTATGATTGTTCCAACCATGCTGGGAGTCTCTCTGTAGGAATAATCACTCATCTACGAATCTCTACCCTGGTTTGGACTTACCAACAACATACTAGTATATCATAATATGAGCGGATGGTGATTGTCTGGTGTGAATGTGTGGGTGTGTAGCCGCGGCTCCCATTGTTTTTATTATCCCCGTGGCAACGTTGTCCAATTTTAATAAGGCCTGTGTCAGCAGTCTATCTAAATCGCTTTTTTCATCTTTTGTATTTATAATTTTGGTATATTTTGGATATTAATAAAGCTGGTTTGTATCTATCCTTGTGTTCTCTGTTGACCCTCTTAAGAGAATCTTTCTTTGTTTTTTGTTTTTATGCAATTAGGGCAATCAGAACTGCATCCAAACCTTTGGTCTGAATGATTGATTTATACTCACTTGCTATTATGGCCAGTTATTAATCTGGTTGATCCTGGCAAAATCTTTTTTATTTTCTTTAGACAAAGGCAGCAAGGCTTGAGTTCAAGCCCTCAGGTGTGCCACCATAGGAAGCTGGTTCCTATGATGGCACACCCCAAGAAAAGGAGGGGCCTGGAGCGCTGGCAGTGGACCCCAGAAGAGGAGGATGGGGGTAGCGCTGTACAATACCATTGCAGAGAACAGGCAAGCGTAACATGTTTGTTAGTAAAATAGTTTTTTTGACTTTACAAGCACTTGAAATCTCATACTGCAGATATACAGTAGGCACAGAAGAGCCTAGGCACACTCACATACTAGTAAGTGAACTGCTATTTTTTTCAGGACGAATTCCAAGCAAAAAAGGTACATTATTCTGGGTACTTTTCAGGCACAATGAACATTTCTAAATTTCTCTATACCATAGCAAGTCTTCAATTTTTTTGGCTTTGTTCCAGGCACAATCTACCCAGATATAAATAACAAAATGAGGAGCATGCAAAGGGCCTACAGCTAGATAGAAATCAATAGCAGACAGATAGCATAGCCTGCTATAAGCCAGAAATCATTATGTACAATTATCACAAAGAAGATCCCATAAAAAGTCAATAGTTCAAATGTTGTAACAAAGCCAAAAAAGCATTTCTGACAGGGACCTCTAATGTGATTGTATCAAATAGTAAACGCAGTGTGCAGCAATATGGCTCAATGTAAAAAAAAAGCTTCAACATTTAACTAAACCCTACAGCTGACTACATGCCTTGCCCAAAGTGCTGGATCAGCAGGATCCAATGTCCAAAGAAACATTACAGGCCGTCCCCATGACCAGGTACGGCTACCAAGGTTTTATTGAAGTTGCACTGATCCAGATGCAGGAGCAAAGGGCGATTTATCCGTAATGGAAAGGAGACCCATCACCTCAGAGACTGGGCCCCACCGCCTCAGAGACTGGGCCCCATCGCCCCAGAAAAAAAAACAAGGACTCTCAGAGTTGGATAAGGGGATACCCATTTAAAGCTTTGTCAATGTCCAATCACCTGAAGGTACCAGCCTATAACCCGAGGTCTATGAATATCAAGCCTGTGCCCTGTACACTATGATGAAGATCAAGTAAAAAAATTACCAATGGCCAACTGAAAAATAACGTCCCAAAGCCCAACATTTCAGGGGGCTCAAGCACCTCTTTCTGTAGGACAATCTGTTTTTGGAGCTTTTTTTGCTGCCTAGCCAGTTTAAAATTGATTGTACAGTAAAGGCCCATTCACACCTATGTGTAGAAATGTCACCATAAATTTCCAAATTGTTGTGGAATCTTCCAGGAGATCAAGTACATGAATCACCTGTTCTGACCCGTCCTGTAGTTGCTGAGAGAGCATGGTCAACACCACGTCCCTGCTTCCTCTACCACGGTTTGATCACGCTGCTCAGAGAGAAAAAGGTTTTTAAGGGAGAGACAATGCTGAAAACGAGCGCCATTCTTCACTACAGCAGGGGGGAGAGGGGCCTGTCAGCATGACTCTCCTGTGTATGATGGAAACCAATATACAGGATTATCGGGGGGCAGTTGACAACATTAAAAGAGCAATAATCTATAGAATGCTGTACTGTTTTTTTGCCAATTCTGGCTAAACTTGCCCACCCTATCTATCCCATGACAGGAGTGCTCACAGTGGACTGTTAATTCACACTGGGTAGAGGAGTGGTGGTTTCAGTGCTGTGCTAAAGCTCTTCCATAAGAACACCCATAAATTGGGCTTCAGCCTTGGGT
Source organism: Lithobates clamitans (assembly GCA_037952925.1). Taxonomy (NCBI): domain Eukaryota; kingdom Metazoa; phylum Chordata; class Amphibia; order Anura; family Ranidae; genus Lithobates; species Lithobates clamitans. The sequence goes on along the minus strand of JBBGZY010000083.1, from coordinate 521,538 downwards.
GCAGCCGCCAGCCAGCTGAAAAACCAAAAAAAATGTCTTACTGTACAGTACAGCCACAGATTGGAGTGGGACCATGTGCTCCATGCAATTGACCCCGTGGGGGGATTCCACAACAATTTGGAAATGGAGAGACTTCTGGAATGCATGTCAACGCTCTATTAGCCATTGTTTTAAATGGTGCTAGTCCACATATGTGTGATGCGTCTGTTTTCTGGTGCATCAACGTAATATGGGGACTGCGAAAGAGAACAGCAGCACATAAAAAGCACAACTGACCGTTGTAATTTAGACTTGTGCATTGTGGTAAAACATGCGTTTTAATGTGAGTTACTGCAATGCACATACTGTGCAGTTACAAAGTCCATCCAGTTCAACCAAAAAAAAAAAAAAGAAAAAAGGCACCGTAATGCACTATGCAATAGTGGCCAACACAAATGCATGGCAGCATATCACATTGCATGTACTGCGCATTGTGTGGTCTGCTGCTTCCTCAGAGAAAGGTCTTGTGTGCATTTTTGGTGTATTTCTAGCCCATTCATGATAAATGGGCTGCTTTACTGCAAACAGCCCAACTGATCACAGTAATATGAATTGGCTCTAAAGCGTCAAAGAGGCGACTTCTGTGTAATGTTTCTTTATTATTGCTGGTAGTCACACGGTCAATGTTCAGAGAATGTGTACAACACAATGGAAAGGCTGGACTATTACTTCACACTGGGTAGAGGAGTGGTGGTTACAGTGCGGTGCTAAAGCTCTTCCATAAGAACACCCATAAATTGGGCTACAGCCTTGGGTGCGGCCAAAAATGATGTTGTCTCACTGCACAGTACAGCCACGTATAGGAGTGGGACCATGTGCTCCATGCAATGGAAAGGCTGGAAGCACTGAGATCTGTTGTCAGGAAGGCACTGCTCTCCACTTGGTGTCTCCACTCATGTACAGATAATGTTACCTGCAGATTGATACCTCTTATACCAAGGAGGGGTGATATAAAAGTAAAGCCGACACTGGGGGAAACTGACTGACACTGACATCACCAGTGACCCTAATACTGTGAACAGTGATAATACTATAGACTGTCATTGTACTAATGACACTGGCTGGGAAAGGATTAACATCAGGGGCGATCAAAGGGTTAAAATGTGTCTCTACTGTGTTGGGGAGGTGCTTGTACTATGGCAAGGCGGAGATCGGTGTTCCTGCTTAGCAGGAGCACAGCCTTTTTTTGTCACAGAATGGCGATCTGCCTTGTTTACATAGACAGATCACCGTTCTGCCTGTGTCCCGAACGATCAGCGGGTCCCGGCGGTGATTGGCTCCCACTGTATTACTGGAAACTTCACACTGGACCTCATGCAACTTGGATTTTGTGCCTCTCCATTCTTCCTCCATACTCTGGGACCTTGATCTTCAAATGAAATGCAAAATTTTCCTCAGTCCGTGATAATTTGGGGAGCCATGTCATCTGCTGGTGTTGGTCCACTGTGTTTTATCAAGTCCAAAGTCAGCGCAGCCCTCTACCAGGAAATTCTAGAACTCTTCATGCTTCCCTCTGCTGACCAGCTTTATGGGGATGCCAATTTCATTCTCCAGCAGGACTTGGCACCTGCCCACACTGCCTGGTTTAATGATCGTGGTATCACTGTGCTCGATTGGCCAGCAAACTCGCCTGACCTAAACCCCATAGAGAATCTTATAAAGCAAGATGGAACCCCATAGAGAATCTGTGGAGTATTGTCAAGGAGGAAGATGAGAGTCACCAGACCCAACAAGGCAGATGAGCTGAAGGACACTATCAAAGCAACCTGGACTTCCATAACACCTCAGCAGTGCCACAGGCTGATCTCCTCCATGCCACACCGCATTGATGCAATAATTCATGCAAAAGGAGCCCCGACCAAGTATGAAGTGCATCCTTTACTGTACATGGACAGACTTTATAGTAAGCCAACATTTCTGTATTAAAAACCTTTTTTTTTATTGATCTTATGTAATATTCTAAGTTTCTGAGATGGTGGATTTTGGGCTGTCACTAGCTGTAAGCCATAATCTTCAAAATTAAAAGAAAATGCCTGAAATATATTACTCTGTGTGTACTGAATCTGTATAATATATGAGTTTCACTTTTTGAATTGAATTACTGAAATAAAATTAACTTTTTGATGATATTCTATTTTTTTTTTTAGATGCACCTGTATATAAAAGTTCAACCTTGGATGACAAAAAAATAAAAAATCCTTTGCAGTTGGGTCCCATATTTTACAAAAAAAAAAAAAAAATGGGTTATATATATTAGTGTGTGTGTGTTTTTTTTTTATAATAATAAAAAAAAAGTTAAAGCGCCCCCATCCCCCTGTGATCGCGTGCAATGGTGAACGCATATGTAGGTCATGCCCACACAGCGATCGCACCACATGTGAGGTATCGCCAAAAACAGAGGGAGAGCAATAATTCTAGCACTAGACCTCCTCTGCAATTGTAAAGTAGTAATTTGTAAAAAGAAAAGAAATTAAAGCATCGCCTGTGGAGATTTTTAGGCACCATAGTTTGGTGCCATTCCACGAGCGTGCGCAATTTTGAAGAATGTCATGTTAGGTATCTACTCGACGTAACATCATCTTTTATATTTTTGGAAAAAAATTGGGTTATATATGCATTTTCTTTTGATTCATTAAAGTGTATTTAAAAAAAAAAAAAAAAAAAGCGTTTGAAAAATTGCTGCGCAAATAGCATGTGACAGACATAATTTGCAACAACCGCCATATTATTCGCTAGGGTCTCTGCTAAAAAAATATATTTGGGGGTTCCAAGTAATTTTCTAACAAAAAAAAAGCAATACAGATTTTTACTTATAAAAAGAAAGAGTGCCTTAGAAAGGAGGTTTCGGGGGAGACCTCACAAAAATGGAGAGAGCCTGCTGGACTTGGAGTAAGGCAGGTATTACACCTTCTTCCTCTACTTCTACAAAAAGCAGCATTTAATGGTATGCAAGCGTATGTTTTGTTCTTGCGCCCTTATGGAAGATCTTTTTCAGTGAATGGCGGCATAAATATTTCACACAGCACAGGTATTTGCACTCAAAAGCACCATCCCGAGTCCTTCCCCCTGTACTCATTACAATGTGAAATACCTGTGGAAACAGACGGCTCTCAGGTCCTCCATGTAACCCTTTGTGATCTCCTCCATGGGATCTCTGCTTAGTGGGCTGGTATCAGCCAGGTTCTCACGCCAGGAATCGGCCCAGGGTGTCGGATCTTCTTCCACGCATTTCAGGATCTCTTTATCATGAGGAGAGGTGATCTGAGCCCCGTTCTCCCAATACACCTGTATAGAGGGAGAAACAAGGTGTGTTCTGACAATATGGAACAATCAGACAGGTTTAACCTCCAGATTTTACCCCCTTCATGACCAGGGCATTTTTTGCTATTTATCTACTATAACTGGCAATTGTGCGGTCATGCAACACTGTACCCAAATGACATTTATATAATTTTTTCACACAAATAGAGCTTTCTTTTGATTACCTCTGGGTTTTTTTATACTTTGCAATAAAAAAGCAAAAGAAAGGAATATTTTGAAAAAAACAAAAAAAAAGAACAACACCACATGCCAACCGACTTCCGCATATATACAGCGTATGTACGTACCTGGTACCATACGCTGCGGGAGTTCGGTGGACTCCCGGGATCGCAGTAAAGAGAGGCAGATCGGGGATCTGCCTATGTAAACAAGGGGGATCCCTGGTCTGGGAGAGAGAGAGAGAGAGAGAGAGAGAGAGAGAGAGAGAGAGAGAGAGAGAGAGAGAGAGAGAGAGAGAGAGAGAGAGAGAGAGAGAGAGAGAGAGAGAGAGAGAGAGAGAGAGAGAGAGAGAGAGAGAGCGCTGTTCCTAGTGACCCCAAAACCCCTTTCACGCTGAGGTGCCTGAAAAGGGCCTCTCAAGCCAACCCAGTGTGAAAGCCATAGTGCTTTCACACTGGGGCGGTGTGCTTGCAGGACGGGGAAAAAAAAAAAAGCATCTTTGGGGCGGTTTGGGAGCGCTGTATACACCACTCCCAAAACACCCTGCACATTGAAATGAATAGGCAGCACTACCGAAGCGCCTGCAAATCGCTTTGGCGGAGCTGCAACACAGGCGCTTTCAGCACAAGGAGAAAGAATAGCCGATTTCCGGCTCTGTTTACATTGCATGATCAGCTGTCATTGGCTGACAGCTGATCACGTGGTAAGGGGTCGGGTTCGACCCCTTACTCCGATCTGTGATCAGCCGAGTCTCAGACTCGCTGATCACAGAGCGAGCCGCGTGCTCCCTGCAGGGGTAAGAAAATTATAAAAAAAAAAAAATGCTGATCCCCACCATAACTAGTAAAAACAATAAAAAAAAAAAATCACTAAATCTTTGCCCTATTTTATAGACGCTATTACTTTTGTGCAAACCAATCAATATACGCTTATTGTGAATTTTTTTTAACAAAAAATATGTAGCAGAATATATATTGGCCTAAACTGATGAATACATTTTTTTTTTTTGGATATGTATTATAGCATAAAGTAAATATTGTTTTTTTTTTTGCAACATTGTCGGTCTTTTTTTTGTTTATAGCGCAAAAAATAAAAACCGCAGAGGGATCAAATACCACCAAAAGTGGTGAACAAAAAGGACATCAATTTTGTTTGGGTACAGCGTCGCAGAACTGTGCAATTGTCAGTTAAAGCGACGCAGTGCCGTACTGCAAAAAAATGGCCTGGTCATTAAGAGGGTAAATTCTTCTGGGGCTGAAGTGGTTAATTTTCTGCTATAAAACATAACCGATACAAAATGTGAAAAAAAAAAAATTATATATATATATATATATATATATTAAATAAATCAAATTTCTTCATGAATTTAGGCCAAAATTTAATCTGCTACATCTTTGGTAAAAAAAAAAAAAAAATTCCAATTAAGTGTATATTATTTGGTTTACGTGAAAGTTATAGCGTCTGGTTTAGATACTGGAATTTTTATTTTTTATATACTAGTAATGGCAGCGATCAGCGACTTCTAGTGGGACTGCGATAGTGTGGCGGAAAATCTGACACTGACGCTGGCTTGGGGGTGCACTAACTGACTGACATTAATAGTGACACTAATACACGGTTACTGTACTAATGACACTGCTGATCACGTATCAGATAAGGCCGCCCTGCAGCAATAGATCTGCATGAGGCGGTCGGAAAGCGTTTAAAGAGGCACTTTATAGCCCTCTGCCGCCAAATCGGATTTCCCAAGTTGTCCGATTACATATTATTTTGACAAAAGCGTCAGTGTCCTGTAATCCTACCATGGGCTCCATGTATTGCATAGCACAGGGCTCACCAAACTACAGCCCGGGGGGAACCTCTATAAAAACAAGTCCTTATCCCCTTTTTCTAGTAGAGAGCAGAAATAAAATTGGTTTGTTTAATTTGCACATGATGATTGGATTTCATATTTTTATATGGCCTTGCATATAAATGAGCACATTTTTTGTTAAAAGGCCAAGTTCACCTTTGTCCACTTTTTTTTTTTTTTCTAAAATCCAGCTCCCCTCTCTTTTGCAAAAATAAAACCGCTTTCTGTTTATTCTACACAGGCTTACCTCACTCTCCTCATGGATTTTTAAAACACACTTCTCCATTACTTCTGCCTTACTTCCTGAACATACACAGGAAGGAGTTGACCAGCTGATCTCATTAGCACACACCCCACATCATCCACCCTCAGCTAGTCAACTCCTTCCTGTGTCATGACCTAAATTCTGTCCAGGAAGTAAGGCAGAACTAATGGAGAAGTGTTTTTAAACATCCATGAAGAAAGCGAGTTAAGCGTGGGTAGAATAAATGGAAAGCAGTTTTATTTTTGCAAAAGAAGCACATTAATACTATATTGGTACAATAGAGGAAATATAAAATAGGTGAACTTTGCCTTTAAGCTTTGTTACTTTATTCGAAATTTGTGTATATCATATGTATGAGGCAATTAGATTTCAATAAAATAAAAGTATGTATATTCTTTGCTTGCAAAGTTGTGTTTATATGAATATTTCTGGGGAGGGGTCCATAGCTTTCATCAGATTCTTAAAAATACATTTAATATGCCAACCTGCACGGAATAAACTTGTTTATCACTTTGAGCAGAGGTAATGACTGGTAAATCTCATGAGACCAGCAGTCACAGGCAGCAGCACCTTACATGAAGTGTAGCTCATTGATTATATATATATTCTTACCTTGTACCCGTTATCTTCCTTGCGGTTGTGTGAGGCTGTGATCATCACGCCAGCGATGGCTCGGAGTTTCTGAACGGCGTAGGGCTGGAAAAAGCCAAGATACCAAGTTTATTCCAGAAATCAGATCCCAATTCTTGCCTGGCTAAAACCACATTCACATAATAAAGTGAAATGGACAACTTTGTAGGTGCAGAATATTACCACAGACTGGCCAGCTATTGCTACTTCCATTGGGAAATGACTACAATTTATCCTTGTTCAAAGAAATATTCCACCATCAGCCACCTACTATAAAAATAAAAGCATCCACAGATAATATCTGTAATCAAGCCCCTCCTCCAGAGGGACAGAAGACACTGTTGGGGGGGGGACAGAAGACACTGTTGGGGGGGGGACAGAAGACACTGTTGGGGGGGGGACAGAAGACACTGTTGGGGGGGGGTGAGACAGAAGACACTGTTGGGGGGGGGGGTGAGACAGAAGACACTGTTGGGGGGGGGGGTGAGACAGAAGACACTGTTGGGGGGGGGGGTGAGACAGAAGACACTGTTGGGGGGGGGGTGAGACAGAAGACACTGTTGGGGGGGGGGGTGAGACAGAAGACACTGTTGGGGGGGGGGTGAGACAGAAGACACTGTTGGGGGGGGGGTGAGACAGAAGACACTGTTGGGGGGGGGGTGAGACAGAAGACACTGTTGGGGGGGGGGTGAGACAGAAGACACTGTTGGGGGGGGGGTGAGACAGAAGACACTGTTGGGGGGGGGGTGAGACAGAAGACACTGTTGGGGGGGGGGGTGAGACAGAAGACACTGTTGGGGGGGGGGTGAGACAGAAGACACTGTTGGGGGGGGGTGAGACAGAAGACACTGTTGGGGGGGGGGTGAGACAGAAGACACTGTTGGGGGGGGGGTGAGACAGAAGACACTGTTGGGGGGGGGTGAGACAGAAGACACTGTTGGGGGGGGTGAGACAGAAGACACTGTTGGGGGGGGTGAGACAGAAGACACTGTTGGGGGGGGTGAGACAGAAGACACTGTTGGGGGGGGTGAGACAGAAGACACTGTTGGGGGGGGGTGAGACAGAAGACACTGTTGGGGGGGGGGGGTGAGACAGAAGACACTGTTGGGGGGGGGGGGGGTGAGACAGAAGACACTGTTGGGGGGGGGGGGGTGAGACAGAAGACACTGTTGGGGGGGGGGGAGACAGAAGACACTGTTGGGGGGGGGGGGAGAGACAGAAGACACTGTTGGGGGGGGGGGGAGACAGAAGACACTGTTGGGGGGGGGGGAGACAGAAGACACTGTTGGGGGGGGGGGAGACAGAAGACACTGTTGGGGGGGGGGAGACAGAAGACACTGTTGGGGGGGGAGACAGAAGACACTGTTGGGGGGGGGGGGAGACAGAAGACACTGTTGGGGGGGGGGGGAGAGACAGAAGACACTGTTGGGGGGGGGGGGAGACAGAAGACACTGTTGGGGGGGGGGGGAGACAGAAGACACTGTTGGGGGGGGGGGAGACAGAAGACACTGTTGGGGGGGGAGACAGAAGACACTGTTGGGGGGGGGGGGAGACAGAAGACACTGTTGGGGGGGGGGGGGAGACAGAAGACACTGTTGGGGGGGGGGGGAGACAGAAGACACTGTTGGGGGGGGGGGGGAGACAGAAGACACTGTTGGGGGGGGGGGAGACAGAAGACACTGTTGGGGGGGGGGGGGGGGGAGACAGAAGACACTGTTGGGGGGGGGGGGGGGAAGAGAGAAGACACTGTTGGGGGGGGGGGGAAGAGAGAAGACACTGTTGGGGGGGGGGGGGAAGAGAGAAGACACTGTTGGGGGGGGGGGAAGAGAGAAGACACTGTTGGGGGGGGGGGGAAGAGAGAAGACACTGTTGGGGGGGGGGGGGAAGAGAGAAGACACTGTTGGGGGGGGGGAGACAGAAGACACTGTTGGGGGGGGGGGAAGAGAGAAGACACTGTTGGGGGGGGGAAGAGAGAAGACACTGTTGGGGGGGGGGGAGGAAGAGAGAAGACACTGTTGGGGGGGACGGGAAGAGAGAAGACACTGTTGGGGGGGGACAGAGGACACTGTTGGGGGGGGACAGAGGACACTATGGGGGGGACAGAGGACACTATGGGGGGGGACAGAGGAGGACACTATGGGGGGGGACAGAGGAGGACACTATGGGGGGGGACAGAGGACACTATGGGGGGGGACAGAGGAGGACACTATGGGGGGGGACAGAGGAGGACACTATGGGGGGGGACAGAGGAGGACACTATGGGGGGGGACAGAGGAGGACACTATGGGGGGGGACAGAGGACACTATGGGGGGGGACAGAGGACACTATGGGGGGGGGACAGAGGACACTATGGGGGGGGGACAGAGGACACTATGGGGGGGGGACAGAGGACACTATGGGGGATGGGGGGGGACAGAGGACACTATGGGGGGGGGGACAGAGGACACTATGGGGGGGGGGACAGAGGACACTATGGGGGGGGGGGGGACAGAGGACACTATGGGGGGGGGGGGACAGAGGACACTATGGGGGGGGGGGAACAGAGGACACTATGGGGGGGGGGGACAGAGGACACTATGGGGGGGGGGGACAGAGGACACTATGGGGGGGGGACAGAGGACACTATGGGGGGGGGGACAGAGGACACTATGGGGGGGGGGACAGAGGACACTATGGGGGGGGGACAGAGGACACTATGGGGGGGGGCAGAGGACACTACAGTGGTTAGGGGTGCAGTGCACAGAGGACACTGCTTTGGGGGCACAGGGACCCCATCACCCCTGGGGACAGGGACTCCTCACCTTGGGACAGGGACCCCATCACCAGACCAAGCTGGCTGGCAGTGCTGGTGTCAGCCACCCTTGGGTACCAGGATGGGGGAGGAGGCTGTGAAATCTGAATCCCCAGCCACATGCTCCCTCAGGGTGAACTGGCTTTGTATTAGTGAAGCACCTTAAAGTGAGGTAAACCTGTACTGTTATTACAACGTTAGGATTATTATTATCTTCATTTATTAGCAGGTAAATGTGGCCCTCCATGCATTCACATACATTGAATCCGGCCCTTAAGTGGAAAAGGTTGCTGACCCCTGGCCTACAGCCTTGCTGCAAGTATTTGGGGTAAATTCAATAGGCCAAGAAAAGAACCTTTAACCACAAGCAACACTATCACACGTCAAATCTGCCAATCAGAAGGCTTACAATAACAATAAAAACAATTAGAGAAGAGGAAATGAGAGATCCGGGATCTTACCACAAACGGAGTCGGGACGTATCTAGAGAAAAGGTAGACCTGCACACCTCGGCTGAGGAAGACGGCAGCTGTCAGCTTAGCCAATCTGAAATGAGACAGGAAATCGGGGCCATCAGCTGATATCAGAACATAAATGAGAATTACATGACATCTACCGTCCTTCCAATGGCATTTTATGTCCTGGAAAGCCCAGGATTTCTGTCCATCACAAGCAACCGAGCATTGAACTGCCAAACTACAGCAGTTTGGATGTACTTTCCATAGATATAGTAAGATAATCCTAGGAGGTCTTTTCACCTCACAAGACTGCTTAAAGAGGACCTGTACTGTGAGAGCTGTGCCAAAAATGGCCAGTGGAGGGCAAAGGACTAGTAACCAGCATAGGTAATCCCAGCAGCTAACCACCTGGCATCCCCGCAGCAGGTGATCTTTTCCCATTATGGACATGCCATGCCTTGTTCTGCATGGCCTCTCTGTGTTGAGGCGACCATTATGGTAGAGAAGCAGAGCTGGTGACTTGATGAATGGTGGGGTAATTATCAGAAGCAGGAAAGGTGGGGTAAGCACAGATCCACAAAACAGATGGAGAAGCAGGAAGATTCTCAGGTACAGCTTCCTTTTCAGCAAGGAGAAAAGTGAGTAAGGGATGTACCCCACATCAATGGCGGGTGGAGGGGAGTATTTCTCAGGGTTTAGTTCCGCTTTTATTGAGCTCTGCCATGGAACTGGCCAGTGAGGCTGCCTATCATAGTGATGAGCCAACAGAAATGCATGGTGCTTAGTGGCAAACATCCAGCCTGCCCAGAAAGGTCAGAGCTTTACATCTCCAAAAAAAACCTAGGACTTAAAGTGATACTAAAGGCAAAACTTTTTAGTTTTGGAAAGAGCAGAGAGGGATTAGAACCCCTGTTAGTTTGTATTGCCGTCTGTGCCCCCATTAGGGAGATTCTACCTCTCTATTTGCCCTGTTTACCATAATCATTGAAAGTAAAAGAAAAATCGCAAATTTTGGGTTGTCGATAGAAAAGCAGTAGAGGGGAAACCTTCCAATGGGGACACCATTTCTGGTGACCCGGGGGCTCCCCAAGGAATTCCCTTAATTTTCAGGGATTTCCTCTCACTTCCTGTTTTGGCTATGGGACAGGAAATGAAGGTAAATCAAAGGAAGATCAAAGTTGAAAGGGGTTATAATCTTTCCTTACTCTATCCAAAATGAATAAAAAATTGCCAAAAGTTCGGCTTCAACCACTTGACCTCCGCAAGATTTACCCCCCTTCATGACCAGGCCATTTTTTGTGATAGGGCACTGCGTTACTTTAACTTACAATTGTGCAGTCCTGTGGTGCTGTACCCAAATGTTTTTGGTAAAATAAAAACCCAATAAGCGTATATTGATTGGTGTGTGCAAAAGTATACAAACTCTGGGATTTTTTTGGTATTTTTATTTATTTTTACTAGTAATGACGGCGATCAGTGACTTATAGTGGGACTGCGATGTTGCGGTGGACAATCAGACAGGAACTGACACTTTTGACACTGTGGGAACCAGTGACATTATTACAGTGACCAGTGCGAAAAAAAAAATAGTCACTGTACTAATGACACTGGCTGAAAAGGGGTTAACATCAGGGGCGATCAAAGGGTTACCTGTGTGCCTAACATGTTTTAGTGTAGTGTGGGAGGTACTTTTACTAGGGGAAGGCATGGATCCATGTCCCTGCTTTGCAGGGACACAGAAACCATGCCTTCCCTACTGACAGAACGGTGATCTGCCTTGTTTACATACGCAGACTGCCGTTCAGCCTGTGTACCGAATGGTCAGCGGGTGCCGGAGGACATAGAGTCCGCAGGACCTGCTACCACAGCAGAGCAGGCCACTGGCAGCACGCACTCGCGCCACTACCCAGAAGTGCAGGATCCTATTTTTTTTGAGTATATATATATATATATATATATATATATATATATATATATATATATATATATATATATATATATATATATATATATATACACACACACACACACACACACACACACACACACACACACACACACACACACACACACAGTCACGCTAGGTCTTATTTTCTGGGAAACAGGGTATATGTATACATACACACACAAACACATCTACACATATATATACACACACACACACACCGTTATTTTTATTACACACACACACATATACCTACATACACTCCTATGCAAGTGTGGCCACCCTGTAGCAGTAACATTGCTATTGCTTCACATTGTATCTATACACAAAACTACAAAGACGTACAAATCTCATCTTCCTGACACACAAGAGGTAATAGTTGTTCCACAATCCGCTCAGCAAGGTTTCTAAAGAACTGACACTTGGTTTGCAGATAAGACGACTTCACACAGAAATCTTATGAAACATCAGCAAACTCTGATCACAGCCCCAGGTGACTTCTGTAGAAGAGATAATCATTTCTATGAAGATCTAGCAGCACAAGCAATTCTTATCCCTGCTCAGGCCACAGTCTAAAGAGATTATTTCCTTTATTAATCTGCATGCAAACCCAAAATCTAGTTTAGTATGTATGGCAGGGGTCAGCAACCTACGGCCCACCGCCATTAAATGTCGGCCCATCAGTTCACACGACAAATTCACGTGCATCCGACTCACGGACGGCTTTCTTGGGATAACAACTGATGCGGCCAAGAAGCCACTCGGCTGTTATCCCGAGCAGCACATCCCCCGCCCCCTTTCTGCGGCTCGCCCCGGTTTTCCCGTCCCACCAGGAGACCCGAGCGACCAGGCGGCACATCCGCTGGCTGGCTGGAGACCCGAATGAAGCCGGAATCAGCTTTGATCGGGTCTAAGATCTAGTAACCCGGAAGTGATGTCATGAAAATTTAAAAAAAGTGACAGCATTCAAAACAGCCATATCAGGAGTTTTTAGACCATTTTCACACCAAGGCGCTTCAAAAATGCCCTAAAACGCCTTAGCGTTATTACCGCGTTTTTACAGCGTTTTGGGGGCGTTAGCGGTAAAATTACGCAACGCTGCAGGCGTTTTAACAGCGTTTTTTCAAGCGTTATTGAAGCATGTGTTATTGATGCTATCTTTCTGCTTACATGTTTATCCTTTGTGATATCATGTAAAACAAGCCGTGTCTGTTAAAGTAACAAGCAGTGTCTTGTTTTACTTCAAATCTTCATTTTTCTGGGATTAATTCTTTTTTTTGGCACTTTGATAGTCTGTTTAATCATTCTGACCTTCCCACAAGTTCAGTCCTGTTGTAGATTCTCTCTTTTCTGCTTGCATGTTTACCTTTTTGTGAGATCATGTGACTTTTCTACAGCTCAGGGCGGATTATAGGCGCTATTCAGGCGTTTTTACAGCGTTTTCAATTCATTTCAATGGAAGGGGGCGTTTTCGAAGCGCTTTTTTCGACGCCCAAAAAGCTGCTCCAAAGATGCTGCTTGCAGGACTTTTAACAACGCCCCGCCAGCGCAATGCCTCAGTGTAAAAGGGTACATTGAGATGCATGGGGATCGTTTTATGAGCGTTTTAATAGTGTTATTTTTAGCCCTAAAATGCTGCAAAAACACTTTGGTTTTAAAAAGGTTCTAAATGCTTTTAAGTGCAAAGGAGGGATTTGGGGTCTTCTAGATCCCTCCATAAAGGAGTACAAGTCACTATTACTGTCAGGGAGGTTTACATTTCTTCTGACAGCAATAAAAGTGATCAGATTTTATTTATTTATTTATTTTTAAAAGGGACAGTGTTAAAAAAAAAAAAAAAAAAAATGAAATGTACAGTGCCCCATCCCTTCGTATTCGCGCACAGAAGCAACTGTAACCGCAAATGTAAACAGTTTTCAAACCACACATGTGAGGTATCGCTGTGATTGTTGGAGCGAGAGCAATAATTCTAGCACTAGACCTCTAACTCCAAACTGGTAACCTGTAGAAATGTTTAAAGCGTTGCCTATGGACATTTTTAAGTACCGTAGTTTTTCACAATTCCATGAGCATGCCTAGATTTAATGCATAACATGGGGGGGGGGCTGTGTAATATGAAGGGGGGGGGGGGCTGTGTAATATGAAGGGGGGGGCTGTGTATTGTAAAGGGGGGTCCAGATCATTATCTTAGATTTTTAGCAGGTAAATATCGCCCTCCATGCATTCACATACATTCATTCAGGGGGGTTCTGAATAGTTTGGGAGGGGCCACATAGGGCTTATATTAGGTATGATGCTTAAAAGAAGCGCTTTTTTTTTAAATCTACCCAAGATCTACTGGGGAAGTCCAAAACGCATTGGAACTTTTGTGATGTCGTTACTTATTTTACACACACACACTGTATCTCACAAAAGTGAGTACTCCCCTCACATTTTTATCAATATTTTATTCTATCTTTTCATGTGACAACACTGAAGAAATGACACTTTGCTACAATGTAAAGTAGTGAGTGTACAGCTTGTATAACAGTGTAAATTTGCTGTCCCCTCAAAATAACTTAAACACACAGCCATTAATGTCTAAACCACTGGCAACAAAAGTGAAAATGTCCAAATTGGGCCCAATTAGTAATTTTCCCTCCCCAGTGTTATGTGACTCGTTAGTGTTACAAGGCCTCAAGTGTAAATGGGGAGCAGGTGTGTTAGATTTGGTGTTATCGCTCTCACTCTCTCATACTGGTCACTGGAAGTTCAACATGGCACCTCATGGCAAAGAACTCTCTGAGGATCTGAAAAAAGAATTGTTGCTCTACATAAAGATGGCCTAGACTATAAGAAGATTGCCAAGACCCTGAAACTGAGCTGCAGCACGGTGGCCAAAACCATACAGCAGTATAACAGGACAGGTTCCACTCAGAACAGGCCTCGCCATGGTCGACCAAAGAAGTTGAGGTCACGTGCTCAGCGTCATATCCAGAGGTTGTCTTTGGGAAATAGACATATGAGTGCTGCCAGCATTGCTGCAGGAGGTTGTAGGGGTGGAGGGTCAGCCTGTCAGTGCACAGACCATACGCCGCACACTGCATCAAATTAGTCTGCATGGCTGTCGTCCCAGAAGGAAGCCTCTTCTAAAGATGATGCGCAAACAGTTTGCTTTAGACAAGCAGACTAAGGACATGGATTACTGGAACCATGTCCTGTGGTCTGATGAGACCAAGATAAACATATTTGATTCAGATGGTGTCAAGCGTGTGTGGTGGCAACCAGGTGAGGAGTACAAAGACCAAAGGGCAATATTCCAACATAACGACCCCAAACACACCTCCAAGACAACCACTGCCTTGCTAAAGAAGCTGAGGGTAAAGGTGATGGACTGGCCAAGCATGTCTGCAGACCTAAACCCTACTGATCATCTGTGGGACATCCTCAAACAGAAAGTGGAGGAGGGCAAGATCTCCAACATCCAACAGCTCTGTGATGTCCTCATGGAGGAGTGGAAGAGGACTCCAGTGACAACCTGTGAAGCTCTGGTGAACTCCATGCCCAAGAAGGTTAAGGCAGTGCTGGAAAATAATGGTGGCCACACAAAATATTGATAATTTGGGCCCAATTTGGACATTTTCACTTAGGGGTGTACTCACTTTTGTTGCCAGCGGTTTAGACATTAATGGCTGTGTGTTGAGTTATTTTGAGGGGACAGCAAGTTTACACTGTTATACAAGCTGTACACTCACTACTTTACATTGTAGCAAAGTGTCATTTCTTCAGTGTTGTCACTGAACTTTTTTGGCCGGAATGAGTAAAAGGTACGTTTGGAGAAGAAAGGGCACAGAATTTAATGAAAAGAACCTCTGTCCAACTGTTAAGCATGGGGGTGGATCAATCATGCTTTTGGGTTGTATTGCAGCCAGTGGCACAGGGAACATTTCACGAGTAGAAGGAAACATGGATTCAATAAAATTTCAGCAAATTTTGGGTGGTAACTTGATGGCATCTGTGAAAAAGCTGAAGTTAAAGAGAGGATGGCTTCTACAAATGGATAATGATCCTAAACACACCTCAAAATCCATGGGGGATTACATCAAGAGGCGTAAACTGAAGGTTTTGCCATGGCCTTCACAATCTCCTGACCTCAACATTATTGAAAATCTATGGATAGACCTTAAAAGAGCAGTGCGTGACAGACAGCCCAGAAATCTCAAAGAACTGGAAGACTTTTGTAAGGAAGAATGGGCAAAGATACCTCAAACAAGAATTGAAAGACTCTTGGCTGGCTACAAAAAGTTTACAAGCTATGATACTTGCCAAAGGGGGCAGTACATGATATTAACTCTGCAGGGTGCCCAAACTTTTGCAGACGTCATTTTTTTGTTTTCTGTAATTTTGAAAGTGTAAATGATGGAAATAAAATCCAACTTTTTTTGACATATTATAAGAATGTCTAATCTGTAATTTGATGCCATTTGGAGATTTTTCCATCTTTCCTTGGCTTCGTTATGCACATTAATACACATTTTTACCTGGGGTGCCCAAACTTTCGATCCCCACTGTATAAGCCCTCTCCGTTTTACAG
This sequence comes from Lithobates clamitans, assembly GCA_037952925.1. Classification (NCBI taxonomy): domain Eukaryota; kingdom Metazoa; phylum Chordata; class Amphibia; order Anura; family Ranidae; genus Lithobates; species Lithobates clamitans. The sequence goes on along the minus strand of JBBGZY010000083.1, from coordinate 505,504 downwards.
TTGTGCTCCTAAGTTTACATACCCAAATTTATGATTTCTTGGCCTTTTATCAAAGAATATGAATGAGAACACAAAAACTTTTCTCTTTCACTCATAGTTAGTGTTTAGCTGAAGCCATTTATTATCAATCAACTGTGTTTACTCTTTAAATCATAATCCCAACAGAAACTACCCAAATGACCCTGATCAAAAGTTTACATACCCCAGTTCTTAATACAGTGTATTGCCCCTTCATCACATCAATGACAGCTTGAAGTATTTTGTGGTATTTGTGGATGAGGCTCTTTATCTTCTCAGATGGTAAAGCTGCCCATTCCTCTCGGCAAAAAGCCTCCAGTTCCTGTAACTTCTTGGGCTGTCTTCCATGAACTGCATGTTTGAGATCTCCCCAGAGTGGCTCAATGATATTGAGGTCAGGAGACTGAGATGGCCACTCCAGAACCTTCATTTTATTCTGCTGTAGCCAATGACAGGTTGACTTGGCCTTGTGTTTTGGATCATTGTCATGTTGGAATGTCCAAGTACGTCCCATGCGCAGCTTCCTGGCTGATGAATGCAAATGTTACATAGTAGGTGAGGTTGAAAAAAGACACAAGTCCAACCTATGTGATTATATGTCAGTATTACATCGTATATATCTGTATGATGCGGTCGTTCAGGTGCTTATCTAATAGCTTTTTAAAACGATTGATGCTCCCCGATGAGACCACCGCCTGTGGAAGGGAATTCCACATCCTTGCCGCTCTTACAGTAAAAGAACCCTCTACATAGTTTAAGGTTAAACCTCTTTTCTTCTAATTTTGATGAGTGGCCACGAGTCTCGTTTAGCTCCCTTCCTTGAAAAAGTTTTATCCCTATTGTGGGGTCACCAGTATGGTATTTGTATATTGAAATCAAATTCCCTCTCAAGCGTCTCTTCTCCAGAGAGAATAAGTTCAGTGCTCGCAACCTTTCCTCATAACTAAGATCCTCCAGACCCTTTATTAGCTTTGTTGCCCTTCTTTGTACTCGCTCCATTTCCAGTACATCCTTCCTGAGGACTGGTGCCCAGAACTGGACAGCATACTCTAGGTGCGGCCGGACCAGAGTCTTGTAGAGCGGGAGAATTATCGTTTTATCTCTGGAGTTGATCCCCTTTTAATGCCAATATTCTGTTTGCTTTGTTAGCAGCAGCTTGGCATTGCATGCCATTGCTGAGCCTATCATCTACTAGGACCCCCAGGTCCTTTTCCATCCTAGATTCCCCCAGTGTATAGATTGCATTCATATTTATGCTACCCAAATGCATTATTTTACATTTTTCTACATTAAACCTCATTTGCCATGTAGTCGCCCACCCCATCAATATGTTCAGATCTTTTTGCAAGGTTTCCACATCCTGTGGAGAAGTTATTGCCCTGCTTAGCTTAGTATCGTCTGCAAATACAGAGATTGAACTGTTTATCCCATCCTCCAGGTCGTTTATGAACAAAATAAATAGGATTGGTCCCAGCACAGAACCCTGGGGAACCCCACTACCCACCCCTGACCATTCAAAGTACTCCCCATTTATCACCACCCTCTGAACTCGCCCTTGTAGCCAGTTTTCAATCCATGTACTCACCCTATGGTCCATGCCAATGCACCTTATTTTGTACAGTAAACGTTTTTGGAACGGTGTCAAATGCTTTTGCAAAATCCAGATACATCACATCTACGGGCCTTCCTTTATCTAGATGGCAACTCACCTCCTCATAGAAGGTTATTAGAATGGTTTGGCAAGAACGATTCTTCATGAATCCATGCTGATTACTGCTAATGATACCGTTCTCATTACTAAAATCTTGTATATAGTCCCTCATCATCCCCTCCAAAAGCTTGCATACTATTGATGTTAGGCTAACTGGTTTGTAATTACCAGGGATGTATTTTGGGCCTTTTTAAATATTGGTGCTACATTGGCTTTTCTCCAATCAGCTGGTACCATTCCAGTCAGTAAAAATTAGGGGGAATTTATTCCAATTGCCAACTGAATTTTTTCTTCTCCTCAGTCTTCACAAGGGAATTGGGGGGGGGGGGCTTCAGTAACCAAAATTGCAGTGTTTATCCTGATGAAACATCACAGGAAGCACCCTCATGGCTAACAGAGGACAGAATTAGAAATAGACTTGGAAAACGTAACATTAATAAGTCACCGGGACCAGATGGCTTGCACCCGAGGGTACTTGGGGAACTCGGTCAAGTAATTGCCAGACCAATTGAGTCTCTCAGCTCCAGCAGTGCTGGTCCCTGACTGGTTTTCACCAATGTCACTCAATGGAGCATACTTATTGGGATGCTCCAGCCCTGGATTGGCCTCCCTGGCACTTCCCCCTCTGCCCTTTCTGTCACCCATCTACTCTTTTCTAGTGCCTGCACCTCTTTGTCTCCACCCGTCTCTGTGCTGGCCCCTGCCGGTACGTTCTCAGCTCTCCTTTAGTATTGAGGGTCTTCTCAGTGCTGACAGTTGCTTCCCCAGATTCCGAACCTTGGCTTCCAGGGAAACAATGTGCTTATATTTTGCACAACAGTATTCGCCCTCGATCGGATGATCAAGGAACGCATACATGCTGCAAGATGTACACCGAGTCGCATCTCCACACCCGCCAAGCTTCGTACCCATGTTCTTCCAGTATTTTTTGATAACATACTGCATTCATCTTGCCATCAATTTTGCCTAAAGTTCCTGTAGCTCACACATCCCCAAAACATCAGCGATCCACCTCCCTACCTTTCATCATAGGCCTTGTTGACTCCTCTCCAAATGTAGCGTTTATGGTTGTGGCCAAAAAGCTAAAATTTTGGTCTCATCACTCCAAATGACTTTGTGCCAGAAGGTTTGAGGCTTGTCTCTGTGCTGTTTGGCGTATTGTAAGCAGAATACTTTGGGGCATTTGTGTAGTAATGACTTTCTTCTGGTGACTCGATCATGCAGCCCATCTTTCTTTAAGTGCCTCCTTATTGTGCATCTTGAAACAGCCACACCACATGTTTTCAGAGTCCTGCATTTCACCTGAAGTTATTTGTGAGTTTTTCTTTGCATTCCGAACAATTTTCCTGGCAGTTGTGGCTGAAATTTTAGTTGGTCTACCTGACCGTGGTTTGGTTTCAACAGAACCCCTCATTTTCCACTTCTTGATTAAAGTTTGAACACTGCTGATTGTCATTCTCAATTCCTAGGATATCTTTTTATATCCCTTTCCTGTTTTGTACAGTTCAACTACCTTTTCCCGCAGATCCTTTGACAATTCTTTTGCTTTCCCCATGACTCAGAATCCAGAAATGTCAGTGCAGCACTGGATGAAAGATGCAAGGGTCTATCAGGAGTCCAGAAACTCATTGACCTTTTATACACACACACTAATTACAAGCAAACAGATCACAGGTGAGGATGGTTACCTTTAATAGCCATTCAAACCCCTTTGTGTCAATGTTATCAGGACAAAATCACCAGGGTATGTAAACTTTTGATCAGGATCATTTGGATAGTTTCAACCGTCATTATGATTTAAAAAGGTGTTGGCTTCAGCCAAACACTAACCATGAGTGAAAGAAAAGTTTGTGTTATCATTCATATTCTCTGAAAAATGGTCAAGAAATCATAAATTCTGCCAGGGTATGTAAAGTTATGAGCACAACTGTAGATGCCAGGAGGTGCCGTATGTTGGGCGCCTGCCCCCAGCACCTCAGGAAAGAGCTCTCTGCTGGGCTCAAAATCAATGCATGTTCAGTGTACTCTCACTCCCTCTGCCACACAATGTCAAACTTAGCCGCTGCTAGAGACATAATCAGGGGGGCACAAACCACACAAAAACATACTCACAACCATGGCTGAATAACCTTTTCTTGAACAGAAACGTACAAACATGGCTGAATAAAGAATGTCAAATCCCAAATAATCCACCCCAGCAGTGGGACGACATCCTGTAGCTCAGTTGGTCCCCTAATGATCCAGGTTTCAGGTTTTAACCCCCTTCCTCAGGAGCTTTTTTTGTCTGAGGAAGAGGGTGCACCCCCGAAATGCATTAGCCTGGTTTAGGTGACCAACAAAGCTAATGCATTTCGGGGATGCACCCGCTTCCTCAGAGACAAAAAAAAAAAAAAAAAAAAGCTCTGAGCAAGGGGGTTGCCAACTGATATGCGCTAACCTGGATTATTAGGGGACCAACTGAGCTACAGGATGTCGTCCCACTGCTGGGGTGGATTATATGGGGTTTGACATGTTTGTACGTTTCACATGTGAGGTATTGCCGCGTGCATTAGAGCGAGAGCAACAATTCTAGCCCAAGACCTCCTCTGTAACTCTAAGCCTCTAACCTGTAAATACAAAATTTAAAGTGTCGCCTACGGAGATTTTTAAAGTACCAAGTTGGAGCCATTCCACGAGTGCGTGCAATTTTAAAGCATGACATGTTAGGAATCTATTTACTCAGCGTAACATCATCTTTCACATTATATAAAAGAAAATGTGCTAACTTTATTGTTTTTTTATTTTTGTTTTTTTCATTCATGGAAATGTCCCCCCCCCCCCCCCCCCAAAAAAAAACACCTTGGACAAATTCCTGCACAAATACCGTGCAACATAAAAAGTTGCAACAAAAGCCATTCTATTGCCTAGGGTCTCTGCTAAAAACATATATAATGTTTGGGGGTTCTGAGTAATTTTCTAGCAAAAAAAAAGATTTTTACATGTAAGAGAGAAGTTGCCAGAATAGGTCCAGTATGCAATTAAACAGAAAAGTGTCTGAAATAACACTTCCCATACAGGAAAAAAAAAAAAAAAGGAGGCGAGTTCCTCCCTCATAAACATCCCCTATGATACAAGGGGCGAATGATTACAGGTGATGTAAGGTACAGAACAAGAACAATAGTCATTTAGGAGTAATAGGTCGGGATGAATTGCCCGGAGGAGTCTGTGGCAACATGGGTGTGAGGCCATCACCGCACACAGCCCCAAGGGGTGCATACTCACCGACACAGAACATTGTGTGACTCAGGAGCTCTGCAGACAGCTTTCCTGATTATGTAAAGGAGAGACTGAACTCTTTAGAACATCTCATATAATCTAATTTACATTTTTTTAAATCTGCAAATTTCAGTAAAATTTCCAGTGATCTCTCCATGAAGCGCCATGTTCAGTCCTTGCTGTAGGGTGTTATGTATATTTATGGCCTTCAATAGTCTAATAAAGAACTCGACAAAACACACTGAGAACAATACGGTTGTTGTGTAACCCAGGACTCTTGCTATCTGTTTAACCACTTCAGCCCGAAAGAATTTACCCCCCTTCCTGACCAGAGCACTTTTTGCGATTTGGCACTGCGTCGCTTTAACTGACAATTGAGCAGCCGTGCGATGTTGAACCCAAACAAAATTGACGTCCTTTTTTCCCCCACAAATAGAGCTTTCTTTTGGTGGTATTTGATCACCTCTGCGGTGAAAGAGCGACAATTTTGAAAAAGAAAAAGCAATATTTTTTACTTTTTGCTATAATAAAATATCCCCCCCCCAAAAAAATATTTACATAATATATATATATATATATATATATATATATATATATATATATATATATATATATATATATATATATATATATATATATATATATATATATATATATATATATATATATATATATATATATATATATATATTTCCCTCAGTTTAGGCTGATATGTATTCTTCTACATATTTTTAAAGAAAAAAAAAATCGTGATAAGTGTATATTGATTGGTTTGCTCAAAATGTATAGGGTCTACAAAATAGGGGATAGTTTTATGGCATTTTTATTATAATTTTTTTTTTTTTTAGTAATGGCGGCGATCTGCGATTTTTATCATGACTGCGACATTATGGTGGACACATCAGACAATTTTGACACTATTTTGGGACCATTGTCATTTATACAGCGATCAGTGCTATAAAAAATGCACTGATTACTGTGTAAATGACACTGGCAGGGAAGGAGTAAAACCCTAGGGGGCGATCAAGGGGTTAAGTGTGTCCTAGGGAGTGATTCTAACAATGGGGGGGATGGGCTATAACTCGCATGACAGCGATCACTGCTCCTGATCACAGGGAGCAGTAGATCTCGGTCATGTCACAAGGCAGAACAGGGAAATGCCTTGTTTACAAAAGGCATCTCCCCGTTCTGCCGCTCCGTGACACGATTGCTGGGACACCGGCGAACATTGAGTCCACGGGACTTGTGGTCACGGTCACAGAACACACAGCGGGCGCATCTTAGAGGCGACGTACCTGTAGGCCCATTTGCCCAGCCGTGCCATTGTGCCGACGTATATCGGCGTGCGCTGGTCGGCAGGTGGTTAACTGACAATTGCGTGGTCATGCGACGCTGTACCCAAATAAAATGGACATCCTTTTCCCACAAATGGAGCTTTCGTTTCGGGGTATCTGAGCACCTCTGTTTTTTATTTTTTGCGCTATAAAACAAAACAAAAAAAAAGGAGCAACAATTTTGAAAAGAAACCTAAATATTTTACTTTCTGCTATAAAACATTTCCGAAAAAAAAAATGTAAAATAAAACAAAAATTATTCATAAGTTTAGGCCGATATGCATTTTGCTACATCTTTTTGGTAAAAAAAAAGTAAATAAATCGCAATAAGCGTATATTGATTGTTTGTGCAAAAGTTATCACGTCTACAAAACAGGGGATAGATCTATGGCATTTTTATTATTGTACATTTATTACATTTATTATTTTACATGATTTTTAGCGGGACTGCGACATTGCGGCGGAGAGATCGGACACCTGACATTTTTTACACTTTTTTGGGAACCAGTGACACTATTACAGTAATTTGTACTGACACTGGCAGGAAAGGGGTTAACATCAGGGGTGATCAAGGGGTTAAACGTGTTCCCCGTTTGTGTTTTCAAACTGTATGGGGGACGGTGTGACTGGGGAAAAGCACAGACTGTGTTTACACAGACAGATCCTCGGTCTGTCACTGCGGGGAAGGATCGCAGGTGACTGGCGGATATAAAATCCGCCCCACCCGCTGATTGGCTCCCCCGCTGACCAATGGGAGCGCACGCGCGCCCGCAAAAGTTAATTCCTGCGCCGACGTACAGCTACAGCAATTTGCGGGAATGAGCCACCTTGCCGCAGTATAACGACGGCGGCTGGTCGGGAAGCGGTTAAAAGATACTGAGCCATTGCCATAGAAAAATGACCACACACCTGTGTAAATGGGCTCGGGGGCAGGGCCGATTCACACTATGTACAGTGACAGACATGGTAAAAAAAACATCTGTCACCACAGGGACACACAGGAAAAAATTATTTTCTATGTGCCTCATTAACACTGCAACACAACCTAGTGCTGCACTGCAGTGTACTGCGATAGAATAAGACAAACTGCATTTTATCGCAGCACAAAATCGCACTACAATGTCAGGCAGGGCAGCGACATTGCAGTGAATGAAGTGCAGGTCTTGTACACTTCAAATAAAGCTTGTACAAAACAAATAAACAAAAAAAAAAAAAAAAAAAAAGAAGAAGAAGAAGAAGAAGAAGAAGAAGAAGAAGAAGAAGAAGAAGAAGAAGAAGAAGAAGAAGAAGAAGAAGAAGAAGAAGAAGAAGAAGAAGAAGAAGAAGAAGAAGAAGAAGAAGAAGAAGAAGAAGAAGGAGTGTGGTGCATAAATCGTGCACCACACCGCCCCCTTGCCAGCTAGCAAGGCAGAGAGGGCAAAATCGCTGAATCGCTCAGGTTGCTCTGCGATTTAACAGCGTCGCAGTGTGAACTGGCCCTCAACCGTTTGAGAAGCTTCTGAAATGGTTCAGAATTCACTGACAGATGTATATGACCAGCAGTCCTGCATCTAGTAAAACTTTTAGCCCCCGTTCACATTAGAAGATGGTGCGGGAAACCTGCGATCCGTGCACGTTTCCCGAATCGCAATCAAAATGTACTGCCCTTGTGATCTGCAGCAGGTGTCAGTGCAATGTAACAACACCCCAAAACGCAGGTTGAAAAATTGGTGCGTTTTCCTGCACCGAATTCGCTTACTACAAAGTGTGTTTCCAAAAGTAGCGCATGCACTACTTTGGTGCGATTTGAGCCCATTCAAAATGAACGAGCTCAAAACGCAATTACAATGAAATTGCATAGGAATGCGGTGCACATTACTGGGCGATTCATAGGCCATGCATAGTGTGAATCCAGCCTTAAAGTGAATCAAGTCCATCAACACAGACCCTGAAAGAAATAATAATAAGACATGGTTGGTGGTGTGTGGTAGGTGTGACACTTACCTCTCGCTGGTACAATTACTTGCAGCGTGTCCGCGTGTATCGTACCCCACCACAATGCCCCGATTACGGAGATCAGGAAAACATCTCTGCAGATAGTGGTACATCCCCTGTAGAGAAAACACAGCACAGATGGTTACAGATCAAGAAACATTGGTGCTGGACTTCAGGGTAAACATGAAAAGCAAACACCTTTCTACAACGTGTCTATGAAGGTTCGAGTATTCAGCTCGTAGTGCATCTCTGTGACTGACCACCAGATATACAAGAGCACAAGGAAGTTCATTTACTAAAGTCATTATTCACTTTACAAAGCAAATTTTGGTGAATAAGGTGAAGCCGAGTTCACTTTGAATGCTTTTCAGTTGTCATTATATATCTTATTTTGAACTCATGGACATCAATGGTTCTCTATACAATGCAGGCAGACCATGGCTGGTGGGAGGGGTCAGCAGACCATGGCTGGTGGGAGGGGTCAGCAGACCATGGCTGGTGGGAGGGGTCAGCAGACCATGGCTGGTGGGAGGGGTCAGCAGACCATGGCTGGTGGGAGGGGTCAGCAGACCATGGCTGGTGGGAGGGGTCAGCAGACCATGGCTGGTGGGAGGGGTCAGCAGACCATGGCTGGTGGGAGGGGTCAGCAGACCATGGCTGGTGGGAGGGGTCAGCAGACCATGGCTGGTGGGAGGGGTCAGCAGACCATGGCTGGTGGGAGGGGTCAGCAGACCATGGCTGGTGGGAGGGGTCAGCAGACCATGGCTGGTGGGAGGGGTCAGCAGACCATGGCTGGTGGGAGGGGTCAGCAGACCATGGCTGGTGGGAGGGGTCAGCAGACCATGGCTGGTGGGAGGGGTCAGCAGGGTGCTGTACATGGCTTCCTGAAAGCATTCCAGCCCCCGGGGCCCCCCAGTACTCCTCTCAGGAGCCCTCAGCCCTGATCTGGGCTGGATCTTAGAAGTGTTGTATTGCCCATTAATCATATCAGCCCCGGAAGATTTTACCCCCTTCCTGACCAGAGCACTTTTTGCGATTCGGCACTGCGTCGCTTTAACTGACAATTGCGCGGTCATGCGACGCTACACCCAAACAAAACTGACAGCCTTTTTTTCCCCACAAATAGAACTTTCTTTTGGTGGTATTTGATCACCTCTGCGGTTTTTATTTTTTGCGCTATAAACAAAAAAAAGAGCGACAATTTTGAAAAAAAAAAAACAATATTTTTTACTTTTTGCTATATTAAAATATCCCCCAAAAATATATTTAAAAAAAATAAAATAAAAACAAAAACACCTATTAAATCGCAAGAAGTGTATATTTATTGGATTGCGCAAAAGTTATAGCGTCTACAAAATAGGGGATAGTTTTATGGCATTTTTATTATTCTTTTTTTACTAGTAATGGGGGCGATCAGCGCTTTTTATCATGACTGCAACATTAGACACTTTTGACACTATTTTGGGACCGTTGTCATTTATACAGCGATCCGTGCTATAAAAATGCCCTGATTACTAAATGTCATTGGCACAGAAGGGGTTAAACACTAGGGGGCGATTAAGGGGTTAAGTGTGTCCTAGGGAGTGATTCTAACTGTGGGGGGGGGGGGGGGGGCTACCACTGACATGACAGCGATCACTGCTCCAATGACAGAGAGCAGTGATCTATGTCATGACACAAGCCAGAACAGGGAAATGCCTTGTTTACATAGGCACTTCCCCATTCTGCGGCTCCATGACACGATCGCTGGGAGACCGGTGCAAAGGGAGTTTGCCGGACCCGCGGGCACAGTCACCCTGTACGCGGCTGGCGCGTGCCCGCTAGCCCCGCCAATTAAAGGGGACGTACACCGCTGCCATTGTGCCGACGTATATCAGCGTGTAGTGGTTAATGTGTGTTGCATTAGGGCCAATTCATGCTGGAACACGCCCGGTCCCATGCGGTCCCTCGCGTTCTGGTTCATTTGAATGGGCTACACAACGCACTAGAATGTGCAAAAAGTAGTGCAAGTGCTACTATTGCAGATCGCACTACGCCAAACTGCAAAGCAGTGCGATTCCATGCGGTTTAGTGACTGTAAACGCGCTGGATTTGTGAGAGATGCGTTTGGGTGCTATTAACACGCGTGGTGCATGAAATGCGCACTGAACACGCCTTTCCTGCCCTGCATTCTGGTATGGACAGGTCCTTAAAACTTATGTAAGCCAGAAATCTACTTTATTTCTCTCTGAGGACTCGCATCACTTCTTGTGTTGTAAAACATTGTCAGCAGGACAGGAAGTGAGAGGAAGGGGAGGGGAGGGAGAGGCACAAAACCACAAATAGTGCTGTAAAATCTATTAAAATGAGCTATAAAAATATCACATCATACATCCACAAACCTCTCAGTATTAAAGTGGTTTTAATGCATTAAGATATAAAAACCTTCAGTGTGCCTCAGCCCCCCTAACACTTACCTGAGCCCCATCTAGATCCAGCGATGTGCCCGAGAGCCTCGGCCGTCCAGCACTCTCCTTTCCGATTGGCTGAGACACAGCAGTGGCACCATTGGCTCCTGCTGCTGTCAAAGTCAGTTAGCCAATAAGGAGAGGGAGAGGGTGGGCCTAACCAGGGCTGTGTGTCTGAATGGACACAGGGAGCTGCAGCTCGGCTCAGGTACCCCCATAGCATCTCAATGCATTAAAAAACTGCACCTTGCATGTACCTGCATTGCAGTTCTCTACGCCGTCAGGGAAAAGTTACGCACATGCGTTTTCTGGTCCGTTGTGGTGCCTTGGAAGCCATTTCAAATAATTAGGCTGTCATATGTATAAGCCAGCCAAACCTTTTTCTAAGTTTTGAGTGGAAAAAGATGAGGACAGGGGGACGGCAGGGGGACGAGGACAGGGGGACGGCAGGGGGACGAGGACAGGGGGACGGCAGGGGGACGAGGACAGGGGGACGGCAGGGGGACGAGGACAGGGGGACGGCAGGGGGACGAGGACAGGGGGACGGCAGGGGGACGAGGACAGGGGGACGGCAGGGGGACGAGGACAGGGGGACGGCAGGGGGACGAGGACAGGGGGACGGCAGGGGGGCGGCAGGCGGACGGCGACAGGGGGACGGCAGGGGGACGGCGACAGGGGGACGGCGACAGGGGGGACGGGGGGACGGCCGAGGGACGAGGACGGGGGGACGGCCGAGGGACGAGGACGGGGGGACGGCCGAGGGACGAGGACGGGGGGACGGCCGAGGGACGAGGACGGGGGGACGGCCGAGGGACGAGGACGGGGGGGACGGCCGAGGGACGAGGACGGGGGGACGGCCGAGGACGGGGGGACGGCCGAGGACGGGGGGACGGCCGAGGACGGGGGGACGGCCGAGGGACGAGGACGGGGAGACGGCCGAGGGACGAGGACGGGGGGACGGCCGAGGGACGAGGACGGGGGGACGGCCGAGGGACGAGGACGGGGGGGGTGGCATTTTTGTTCAGCCCTAGGCCTGGGTCTCGTCGGCCTAGGCCAAAACACAGCACTGTGATATACAATACTACCTGTGTGGTACAGACCGGTTTTATTTTACATGCACCAAAACACAACATTTGCAGCACAGAGCCGACAAAAGCCGGATATTTAAAAGTGTATAATCTCTGTACAAATCATAATGAGAATTCCATCCTACTGACCGGTGGGAGGATGATGAAAAGAACGAAGTTAAACATGATGAAAAGAACGAAGTTAAACATAAATATAGACCAGTTGGATCCAGAGACATAGCAGAGGACGGCAGGTAACAAGGCCATAGATCGTCTATAAACTGTTCTTCTGCTAATCTGTACCGGTAAGAGGAAACTTGATGTGATATAAAGCAGAACTACAGACAATATATGGCCTGGCTTCAGAAACTCCTGCAACGCAACACAACCTCTTGGTGGGTCACTGAGACATCCAAAGTACACTGTGGGGGATGTGGAGGAACGCTTTATTCCAAGTTGGTCAAAATTGCCTTTTCCTGTAAACACCTGGAGTTTTGGGTATCCAAGGTCAGTATTTCTCAACCACCAAGCTGTGGCCCACTGCCGGGTCGCGCCCTCCCTTCTCCCAGACCTCCAGCTTGCTGCAGATCTCCTAACCTCCCATAGTGTCCCCAGTGCCTCTCAACTTCTGTCCCCAGGGTCCTCCAAGAGCCCTCATTCTCCACAGTGCTCCACACAGTTCACAGTGCCCCCTACTTTGCTACAAAACTCCAGCCCCCCCATAGTGCCCCTAAGAGGTTCCCTCAAGTCTCTCACATTGCCCCTGCACAGCCTCCTCAGCCTTCTGGAGAGACATTCAGCACCTTCCAGAGAAACCATCCCCCACAACTGCCCCCAGCTCCCTCAAGAAACCTACAAGGCCCTTCCAAGTCTCCAGAACCTAAATCCCTCCACAGTGATACTCCAAAGCCTTCCAGGATTTTAATACAAAATTACGCATCACCGTACTTTTATTGTGGGAGGATAAACTTTTTTTTTCCTTCACACTGTTGGGGAACGGTTGGTTTTGAAAGCAATTACCAGGCCCTGGTCTAAATAGGATTAAGAATGTTGGACTTGGGGGACATTGGAGCAGAAGTCTGACAAGGCTAGGTGTGCCTATGATGGAATGTTCATTTATACATATTTTTATAGTAACAGGTTCTCTTAACATGGAAGCTAGATTGTGCAAACATGACTGAACCAACATACAGTCGTTTCGGCAGGAAGTGTACATAACACAAGTCTGGATTCTGCCTGCACAGACCCACTAATTGGACAGTCGACTAATTATTATCTGAGGTACAACTAAGGAATGCAGAGTGGCAAGTACGTGAGAACTAAACATGAAAGGTCAAAAATGAGCTTTAGAGAAACCAGACAATAACTCAAAAACCTATAATCACCGACTATGGCCCTTTTTTTCTTTAGAAGGAACATTTGAGGGGTGTTTTCTTGACCTAAAGCAAAGATCGATTCTTATAGTAGACACCTTTAGGTTCCTGTTTGCATCCTATGATCATCTTCACTATACCCCAGGATCCCCAAAACACAAGTCATAAATATTGAACACAGTCCTATGACCACTTCCGCCCCCCTCCATGACCTCCAACTGGCCACCTGGAGGCACCAAAGAGGATCAGGGGCTGCTTTGAAAGGCAAGAATCTCCCATGTGTTCCTTTATAGTAGATATAAACCCAATCAATAAAATCTCATATGAACTTTAACATGTTCCAATCTAAAAACTTTAACCCTCACAATGTAAAAGGATTTGTACCACTCGTCTATACATACAATACAAATGAAGAAATTCCACTTCTCTGACTGTTGTATGTGATGACGTCAGCACATCGGGCTCTGCCCTACGGGTTTAGTCATTAGATTGCATAGTTAGCCTGGTCAAGAAGAGACAAGTCCATCTAGTTCAACCAATAAAAAAGGGAAAGAAAAATATACACAATCCTATACCCACAGTTGATCCAGAGGAAGGGAAAAAAAAAAAACCCAGCAAAGCATGAACCAATTTTCTCCAGCAGAGGTAGGAAAAACCCTTCCTGATCCCAGAGAGCCAATCGGATTTTCCCTGGATCAACGTTACCTATAAAAGTTAGTATCCAGTTATATTCTGTACATTTAGGAAAGAATCCAGGCCGTTTTTAAATCGGCTACTGGGCCCTTTCACCCCCTTCTTGCCCAGATACATGTTCAGCTTTCAGCTCTATCACACTGTGAATGACAATTGCGCGGTCATACAGCACTGTAAACAAACAACATTTCTATTTTTTTTTTGAGACAGAGCTTTAGTTTGGTGGTATTAAAATCACCACTGGGTCTTTTATTTTTTGCTACAACAAAATAAAAAAATAAAAAATTGTAAGAAAATAAAGTTTTTCTTTATTAACTTTTTTTGTCATGCACTATATTGTCAAAAGTATTGGGACGTCTGCCTTTACACATATGAACTTTAATGGCATCCCAGTCTTAGTCCGTAGGGTTCAATATTGAGTTGGCCCACCCTTTGCATCTATAACAGCTTCAACTCTTCTGGGAAGGTTGTCCACAAGGTTTAGGAGTGTGTCTATGGGGATGTTTGACCATTCTTCCAGAAGAGCATTTGTGAGGTCAGGCACTGATGTGGACAAGAAGGCCTGGCTCGCAGTCTCCGCTCTAATTCATCCCAAAGGTGTTCTATTGGGTTGAGGTCAGGACTCTGTGCAGACCAGTCAACTTCCTCCACCACAAACTCGCTCATCCATGTCATTATGGACCTTACTTTGTGCACTGGTGCGCAGTCATGTTGGAAGAGGAAGGGGCCATCCCCAAACTGTTCCCACAAAGTTGGGAGCATGAAATTGTCTAAAATATCTTGGTATGCTGACGCTTTAAGAGTTCCCTTCACTTGAACTAAAGGGCCAAGTCCAACCCCTGAAAAACAACCCCACACCATAATCCCCCCACCACCAAATGATTTGGACCAGTGCACAAAGAAAGATCCATAAAGACATGGATGAGCGAGTTTGGGGTGGAGGAACTCTGCTGGCCTGCACAGAGTCCTGACCTCAACCTGATAGAATACCTTTGGGATGAATTAGAGCGGAGACTGCGAGCCAGGCCTTCTCATCCAACATTAGTGCCTGACCTCACAAATGCTCTTCTGGAAGAATGGTCAAACATTCCCATAGACACACTCCTAAACCTTGTGGACAGTCTTCCCAGAAGAGTTGAAGCTGTTATAACTGCAAAGGGTGGGCCAACTCAATATTGAACCCTACGGACTAAGACTGGGATGCCATTAAAGTTCATGTGTGTGTAAAGGCAGGCGTCCCAATACTTTTATAAATAGTGTATTCTTAACAGTTTGTTAGAAAAAAAAAATTGTAAATAAGTAATTTTTCTCCTTCACTGATATGTGCTGATGAGGTTGCACTGATGGGCATTGATAGGTGGCAATGATAGGCATCACTGAGAAGCACCACTGATGGGCACTGTCAGGTAGCACTGGTGGGCACCACTGCTGGGCACAGTTGGCGTGGCATTGATGATCAGTGTAGATGTCCCCTGTGTGGATTTGCCGGTTATTGGCTCTGACAGTGTGAGGAGAGGATTGCCGATAACCAATAAATCCTGTTTATACTGCGATTAGACACACTTGGTCACATGGTAAAGAGCCACTGTGATCGGCTCTTTACCCCCATCTGTGGTCAGCTGTGTTCTAAGGACACAGTGATCGTAGATCACCACCGATGTGCGCCACAGAAGTACGATCACTGGGGGGGGGACTTCATACGACACCCTTCCGGCAATGTGCGGCCATGCTGCAGTCGTCATTCGGCTATAGCGCGGTTCTGAAGGGGTTGAAGCAATCTACTGCGCTGACCAGAACCACCTCTTAAGGGATTCTATTCCACATTTTCACATCTCTAATGCCCCGTACATACGGTCGGATTTTCCGACGGAAAATGTGTGATAGGACCTTGTTGTTGGAAATTCCGACCGTGTGTACACAAATCCGACGCACAAAGTGCCACGCATGCTCAGAATAAATAAAGAGATGAAAGTTATTGGCCACTGCCCTGTTTATAGTCCCGACGTACGTGTTTTACGTCACCGCGTTCAGAACGATCGGATTTCCGACAACTTTGTGTGACCGTGTGTATGCAAGACAAGTTTGAGCCAACATCCGTCGGAAAAAATCCTAGGATTTTGTTGTCGGAATGTCCGATCAATGTCCGACCGTGTGTACGGGGCATAAGTGTGAAGAAACCTTTCTGTATTTGGAGATGAAATTTTACACATAATACTGCACTATGGAGGAGGCTTTGTTTTAGGTTTTGTGTTCTGGTGTCAGTATTTTATAGAGTGGCGGAGGCCATACTGAGTACAGGACATCAGATCACCAGATTTACCATTTTCAGCTCTTCTGACCCCTCATGTATAGAAAAGGGGACGGGGGAGGGGAGTTGTGTAATGATTTCTGGTAAGCAAGTTTGCGGATTGTTCGCAATGTGATTTTATCACTGCTGATGTTCCTCTGGATACACAGATTGCTGCGCAGTGTAATGATGCTGCTGCTTCTTCTTTTTTGTTCAAATGTATTTCAAGAACATTTATTTGTATATAGGATTAGTGCAGCACTTCTGAGTTTAATTCAATAAACGTTTGTCTGAACCACCAGTAACCGGTCCCCACACACAGGACTTGTAATGACACAACAAACACGCCGGGGTCACGCTGTGCTCAGCTCCGCTACACGAAGGCTGCACGAGGAGGGAGGCGGAGTCTGGTGATGTCACAGATCTACAATTTATGGAATGTAAACAAATTCCTTGCTGGAGGAGAGACAGGTCAGTGAGAAGCGAACCTACTAGAGAGCACAGAACACAACACCCCAGGTGACACGAGGGAGCCGGGATCTGCTCTCAGGTTTAGATACCCTCTAAATGTTAAGTGCACTTTAACCACTTCAATACCGGGGGGCACGTTCACCCCTTTCCTTCCCAGGCCAATTTTCAGCTTTCAGCGCTCTCACACTCAATAAGAATTGTGCGGTCATACAACAGAGTACCCAAATGAAATTTTTATCATTTTGTTCACACAAATAGAGCTTTCTTCTGGTGGTATTTATTTACAAATCAGTTTGTTTGTTTTTTGGCGATATAAGCAAAAAATAAATAAATAAATAAAAAAGGAAGAGCAGAAATTAAAAAAAAAATAAACAATATTTTCTACTTTCTGGTTTTAAAAGAAATCCAATAAAATCAAATTTTGTCATAAATTTAAGCCAAAATGTATTCTGCTACATGTCTTTGGTAAAAAAAATCCTGTTAAGTGTATAATAATTGTTTTGTGTGATCACGGACAGATGTGTGCAGATGATCATTGGGACATATGATTTTACAGTTACATATGTGGGGGACAGGTGTTTTTACTGAGTGGGGACAGTGTTTTGGGGACATTGTGATTTTACATTGTGTGGGGACACTGGGCCGGTGATCAGTGTGTAAAAAGCAGCTCATACTCACCAATCACCGGCTGGCTTCAGCAATCCGCTCTCCTCACTGACAACTTCCGTGTGAGGAGAGGAGAGCCGATCTTCTAGCAACCGGCTCTCTATTTACATCACATGACAGCTGTGATTGGACACAGCGGTCATGTGATCAGGAGGGCCAATCACAGAGCCCTCCTGCCAATCGGAGATGTGTCGTGTCCGGGTGACACGGGCGCATCTGGATCGCGCGATCCCCCTCCTCCTGAGGGACGTTCCTGAATTATATGTGATGGATCAGAACACAATAGTTTAAGTTGGTGAAGTAAAATTAGAAAAATATATACATAAAACTATTTTTCAGAAATTAAAAACTGATAATTTGCATGTGCGTATGTATTCACCCCCTTTGTTATAAAGCCCATAAAAAGCTCTGGTGCAACCAATTACCTTCAGAAGTCACATAATTAGTGAAATGATGTCCACCTGTGTGCAATCTAAGTGTCACATGATCTGTCATTACATAGACACACCTTTCTGAAAGGCCCCAGAGGCTGCAACACCTAAGCAAGAGGCACCACTAACCAAACACTGCCATGAAGACCAAGGAACTCTCCAAACAAGTAAGGGACAATGTTGTTGAGAAGTACAAGTCAGGGTTAGGTTATAAAAAAAACTAAAAAAAAAAAAAAAAAAAAAACCTAAATCTTTGATGATCCCTAGGAGCCCCATCAAATCTATCATAACCAAATGGAAAGAACATGGCACAACAGCAAACCTGCCAAGAGACGGCCGCACACCAAAACTCACGGACCGGGCAAGGAGGGCATTAATCAGAGAGGAGCTGCAGAGTTCCTCAGCAGAGACTGGAGTATCTGTACATAGGACGACAATAAGCCGTACGCTCCATAGAGTTGGGCTTTATGGCGGAGTGGCCAGAAGAAAGCCATTACTTTCAGCAAAAAACAAAATGGCACGTTTTGAGTTTGTGAAAAGGCATGTGGGAGACTCCCAAAATGTATGGAGGAAGGTGCTCTGGTCTGATTAGAGTAAAATTAAAAACTTTTTGGCCATCAAAGAAAACGCTATGTCTGGCGCAAACGCAACACATCACATCACCCAAAGAACACCATCCCCACTGTGAAACATGGTGGTGGCACATCATGCTGTGGGGATGTTTTTCAGCAGTCAGGACTGGGAAACTGGTCAGAGTTGAGGGAAAGATGGATGGTGATAAATACAGGGATATTCTTGAGCAAAACCTGTACTACTCTGTGTGTGATTTGAGGCTAGGACGGAGGTTCACCTTCCAGCAGGACAATGACCCCAAACACACTGCTAAAGCAACACTTGAGTGGTTTAAGGGGAAACATGTAAATGTGTTGGAATGGCCTAGTCAAAGCCCAGACCTCAATCCAATAGAAAATCTGTGGTCAGACTTAAAGATTGCTGTTCATAAGTGCAAACCATCCAACTTGAAGGAGCTGGAGCAGTTTTGCAAGGAGGAATGGGCAAAAATCCCAGTGGTAAGATGTGGCAAGATCATAGAGACTTATCCAAAGCGACTTGGAGCTGTGATAGCCGCAAAAGGTGACTCTACAAAGTATTGACTTTAGGGGGGTGAATAGTTATGCATATTGACTTTTTCTGTTATTTTGTCCTATTTGTTGTTTGCTTCAAAATAAAAATAAAAAAATCTTCAAAGTTGTGGGCATGTTCTGTAAATGAAATGATGCAAATCCTCAAAGAATCCATGTTAATTCCAGGTTGTGAGGCAACAAAACACGAAAAAAATGCCAAGGGTGGGGGTGAAAACTTTTGCAAGGCACGGTTTCTTCTGACAGACTGCACAAGGAGCCCTGCATCTCCAGAACCGTAGGTCCTAGGAGCCCCCAGTGGTGGGGTAGGACTATGGCTACCTACCCTCCAAATTTGGGGCCCCTGAGACCCCTGGTCGCCAAGCTATGACCCTCGAAACTTGATCTTTTATTTTTTATGTTCATGGCAGGTGAGGCTGATTGCCCTGACTGCACATCCCCATTAGTGACTTCCTTCTGGGAATGTATGACCAGCTGCTACAGCAGAGAGGATTGTGTGTACACTTTATAAAGAAAATTGCTGGCTTTCAGATCAAAGCGTACAGCAGCCTGATCACTTTCTCAGAACTGTGCCCTGTGCGACGCGCTATGCTTTCCAAGCTGCTTCACTGTTCCCCCCCCCCCCCCCCCCCCCCCTATGCTTTCCAAGCTCCACTGCCCCCACCTGTGGGCCTGGAACCCACATGGCAGGTGGCACCACGTGAAGGGGAGGGGAAGCAGCAAACATCCATTCACTGATCTCCTCTAGCTGCAAAGAACCTGGAAGCCATGTGTAAAATATGACTTCCTGTCTCTGATGTCACTTTTCCTGGTTGCTACGGCCAGGAAAAAAAAAGAATGCGATCTGTGCATCATTAGCTTCAAAGGAAGGCAGGTGAAAAAGCACCCTGACGTCTCCTCAAAGTGAACCTCTTACAAAAAGACAAAAAGAGTTTATAAATCATAGTGAACTTTTTGTCCCCATGTAATAAAAGCAAAAAAAAAAAAAAAAAGCACCAAGAACCCCCCAAAAATTTCGAGCCTGCCCTGCCCCCACATACACAGGGATGTAAACACACCTCTTCCTCTGTTACCAGAGGCAGGGTCCTTCTTCAGGTGTCCACGTCACTGCTTGCTTGAGGTGAACACTTCCTATTGGCTGTTTAGGTTCAGGGTCCAGAGGAGGAGTCTATAGCAGTGATGTCACCACGAGGGGACTGTCAAGGACCATCCAATGCAGACACATTCTGCAGCACTGGATTAGCACCCCTTGCACCTGGAAGTGTTGATGGCAAGGGACCCAGATGGGGGGCTTAGGTAACAAATACCAATGTGCTGGATGGGTTAGAGGGGGTGGCAGGGATTTAATATTCACCTGGAAACAAATTAAAAAAAAAAAAAAAAAAAAAAAGAAAGCTCAAGGGCACGCATTTTTTTTTTATTAATTTACGGTAAGAAAGAAGAATTTTACTCTACAAATTTTTTATGTTATTGGGTAACACAGAAATCTGTCCATTGTGAATGCAATGACTGGTCCACTTTAATACAAATGACACCAGTGCAGCGCAACATCCACATTAAACCTCTCAGGCTGGACTGATTGCAGTTTGTTGCCGGATTTTATGTGCTGAGAGAATCTTCAATAAACGTTTGTCTGAACCACCAGTAACCGGTTCCCACACACAGGACTTGTAATTACACAACAAACACGCCGGGGTCACGCTGTGCTCAGCTCCGCTACACGAAGGCTGCACGAGGAGGGAGGCGGGGTCTGGTTATGTCACAGATTTACAATTTATGGAATGTTAACAATTTTCTTGCTGGAGGAGAAACATGTCAGTGAGAAGGGAACCTACTAGAGAGCACAGAACACAACACCCCGGGTGACACCAGGGAGACGGGCTCTGCTCTCAGGTTTGGATACCCTCTAAAAGCACGGGTGTCAAGCACAAGGCCTGGGGCCGAATCCGGCCCATCAGGCCAATTTCTGTGGCCCTCACACCTCTCCCGCAGGTACGGCATCCCCCTCACCTCCACCCCCCACCATGTTTTAGCAGTCGGTAGCAGATCTTGCCCCTCACTGTACAGCTGGCTCTTGTCCAATCCCCCCTAAGCAGTCAGTAGCAGAGAGGAGGGCAAAACTGCTCCTAGAGATCCTGCAGCTCTCTGTGGCACGCCCTAGTCTGCGCCTCCCCTGGTCTCAGCATTCAGCAGACTCTGGCAGCTGACTGGAGTAATGTAGAAAAAATGATCCGCACTCCGGTTGTTACTCTTAATTTCTTCATTTTTTTCAAAAAGGCACAGTGAACAAACACAGATTAAGTCAGTTGACGCGTTTCAGCCTATAAGGCCTTAGTCATAAGGTTATGACTAAGGCCATATAGGCTGAAACGCGTCAACTGACTTAATCTGCGTTTGTTTACTGTGGCTTTTCGAAAAAAAATGAAGAAATTACGAGTAACAACCGGAGTGCGGATCATTTTTCTACATTACTCTACTCAGCCAGCAAATGTGGATCGAGCACCTGGGAGCTCTGCTATATATGTGGTGTATGGGTAGTAGCACTGACTTTTCTGTTTATACTCTGGCAGCTGACTTCAGCCTTGCTCTGGCCCTCCTCCAGACCCTGCATGCTCTGCTTCCCAGCTCTGCCCCCAGCTTCTTCCTGGCAGCAGCACATGGTAAGGGGGGGTGCACTGTGATGTAAGTATGGAGGACTCATGGACATCTGATGTAAGGCAGGTGGGGGGGCTCTGCAAATCTAGTCTTACAGATGCAACCGGCCTTCTGAGGGCAGCCATAATGCTGATGTAGCCCACAATGAGATTGAGTTTCACACCCCTGCTCTAAAGGATAAGTGCACTTTAACACAAAGCGTATTTTTCCTTTTTGCCCCCCTTGCCCCTGACCTAAACTAAAAAGAGTGGCTGGCAATTCACTTTTAATAAACACAACCTCCAACCCTGTAATAAAGACCTGTTACTGCTGCTCTCCCTTTATGTGCAGGGTGACCGGTCTTGTCTACTCCCCTTCCTGTCGTTTTCGGCAGACTGACATCAGTGGGTGGAGCCTGCTGGGCCCCTCCCATAGCTCTGCTCACTGCAAAGTCTATGTACAGCACAGTGATGATGTCACGGCTACTTTTACACGGTATTATCTGGGTTTGTAAAATTATTTTGAGCATGCAATGTGGATACATATCCTTTGTGGCTACCGAAAAAAAAAAAAAAAAAAAAAAGGCACCAGTCTGACACGCTTGCCTTAACGGAATGCCGAGCAGGAGTACTTTCCCAGCAGGAGTACTTCCCCCATCGACCTTGAATGTGTGGATGGAGGAATCAGCACTTTTTTGGTTCAGCACACTAACTGAAAGAAAAAAATAAAAATGTATAGTGTATGGCCTGACTAATCGTTTAGCAGAGTATATCTAATCAGCTTGTCCTACTCCTGAATCAGGATCTCCCACACACACAGGGTTATTAGATGCAATTAATGTTGGTGAAATACTAAAAGGTCAAAGTTCTGGTGATCAGTTCCTGTGTAATGACTTCTAATGGTTGAATAATGCAGAGTTTGCTCCTCTCATGTTACAGGCAGTTATGTAATCAGCAGCATAGAATGGACTCTGAGGTGACGGTAACACTCCGCTGTGTGTATTTACACAGGTAATACCTAAACCTCTTATTAATCTCACACATCCACCGCTCAGGGGGAAAATCCCAAGATCCCAAAATAAAAGGGTTATAGCCTGACCAAAACTGATCATTTCCCGGCTTTGCTCCTGTCCACCTTTGTGTATTGCAGATCCTCCTGTTTTATTGTCCATAATCAAAACTAGAAAAACTCTGCAATGTTGGGGGTATTCCAAAAGAAGTGTCATAGCAGGCAGAATGTGCGAAAAATATGTGCAAACAGTAAGACGACGGTGTGTACACATATTGCCTGCTGTCATACCCTCTGTACTCCTCTCCTATACATACTGCCCACTGTCATACCCTCCACACTCCTCTCCTGTACATACTGCCCACCGTCATACCTTCCACACCCCTCTCCTGTACATACTGCCCACCGTCATACCTTCCACACCCCTCTCCTGTACATACTGCCCAATGTAATACCCTCCACACCCCTCTCCTGTACATACTGCCCACCGTCATACCTTCCACACCCCTCTCCTGTACATACTGCCCACTGTCATACCTTCCACACCCCTGTCCTGTATACTGCCCAATGTAATACCCTCCACACCCCTCTCCTGTACATACTGCCCACTGTGATACCCTCCGCACGCCTTTCCTGTACATACTGCCCACTGTCATACCCTTCGCACTCCTCTCCTGTACATACTGCCCACTGTGATACCCTCCGCACGCCTTTCCTGTACATACTGCCCACTGTCATACCCTTCGCACTCCTCTCCTGTACATACTGCCCACTGTCATCCACTCCAGTAAACATAGCCCATTGTCACACCCTCCACATGTACGTACTGCCCACTGTCATACCCTCCACACCCTTCTCCTGTTCATACTGCCCACTGTCATACCCTCCACGCCCCTCTCCTGTACATACTGCCCACTGTCATACCCTCCATGCTCCCCTCCTTCATTGTTTGCAATTTCCCCAACCATGCCAGTTCTTGATTTTTACAGCTGTTAAGTGGGAATCTTTAACCTTCCCATTAATAATAGGGAGCCCCAGGCAATAATCTTTGAAAAGCCCTCAGCTGCTCAGAGGTGCTACACAAATGTCTGAAAGCATGGAGACCTCAGATTGAACACTACCTACAGGGGGACATTTGAACCAGTCACTAACACTATAACAAAGAGGGGCCCATACACTCTAGCACATGGTGAGAACAAGCCCTAACAATTGGGGAACCTGAGTCAGTCTTCATAGCTCCATCTCACCAGGATAAAACCTCCCTTCCTTACCTCCTCCCCATCCTTTTTTCTGTCATCTCTTTACACCAGGGATATGCAATTAACGGACCTCCAGCTGTTGCAAAACTACAAGTCCCATCATGCCTCTGCCTCTGGGTGTCATGCTTGTGGCTGTCAGAATCTTGCTATGCCTCATGGGACTTGTAGTTCTGCAACAGCTGGAGGTCCGCTAATTGCATATCCCTGCTTTACACCATCTTCTCCCTCTAGTGTCTTCTATTTGTTCATCCCAACTATGCAACATTACCTACTTCTACCCCCAGCCAGGGGATTCATCTCAACCTAAAGAGGAACTGCAGTCTGCTCACATAATTTGTAATAAAAATACCTTTGCCATTCTGAAGCTTCCCTCCAACCACTTTGCATATTATTTTATATATACGGTGATTCTGTACTTGCCAAATATGCTGCAGAAATCTCCCTCCGCTGAGTCCGATTGCAGCCATTTTAACTGAAGTTGCTGCCTGTTCACTTCCTGGATTTACACAGAGGCACACCTCCAGCTCTCATTGGCCCTCTTATGACTCATCCCCCTCCCTTCCTGGCAAACTTTCACAAGAGAGCTGTGCATGATGTCATAAGCCTAGGCTTTTTACCAGACAAGAAACAGGAAGTGGGCTGTATAAGGTATTTATTGACTATCCAAAGTGAAAACAACAAGGGCAGAAGATTTAATAGCTGGAAAGTTGAAAAAAAAATATTAAAGTTCTGCTTTAAAGTAGTTGTAAATGCATTTTCTGCGGCTCCCTCCCCAAATATTTACCTGAGCCCGAAGTCAATCCAGGGATGTGCCCGAGAGCAGCGGCATGGCTATCGCCCTCTCTTTTCACTGGACTCACTTAAAGCAACAGAGACAATTGTCTCCTGCAGCTGTCAATCAAATCCAGTGACAAGGTACCGGGGGGGGGAGGGGGGGATGAGCCACACTGTCAGAAAACCCACACAGCCTGGCTCAGGATCGAGCCCACACGAGTGCCCCTATAGCAAGCGGCTTGTCATGAGGGCACTCGGAAGGCAGTAGGAGCCAGGTGGACCAGCGGGGGGACCCCAGAGGATGATTGGAGCTGCTCACAGTGCCGGTAAATATGACATGTTTGTTGTTTAAAAAAAAAAAAAAAAAAAAAAAAAAATGAAAACCTTTACAATCACTTTACCATAACCCACAAATGACAACCCATAGAAATGGCTGCAAACTAATGTAAAAATCACAAATACATCTTCGGACTGGATGTAGCAAATAATCACAGCGCACTAGATGTGGATATGTTGGGTGGATGTTTCGTATTACTCAAAGCAGATCTGGATCAAATTCTTTTGCATGGAGAAAATATCCTTTAATTACACCGTCATATTCACAATCAATCACAATAAGATGTACTGAACAAAGTTCCTACATACAAGTCCTCCCGTTCCAATTTGTAGCGGTTGTGATTTTCTAAAACTGACAATCATTTTTAGTAACCCTGAAAAGAATATTCCGGCTGTTGTCACAGAACGAGCCTTGAGGGTGGATTTCCACGTCGTCAGCCGTCTATCCCTTGGGATCCAGTGATTATTTTTAGATCTATTGTTCTCGTTTGCTCAGTTTCAATTACTAAGGTTATTACATTTCTGTAACACCTTAAAAAGGAGTTGTAAAGTCTCATGGTTTTTCACTTTAATGCATTCTATGCATTAAGGTGAAAACCCTCCTGTAGTGCAGCAGCCCCCCAGAGCACCCCCCCTTTTTACCTGAACTGATCTTTCCAGCAACGAGAATGAACCCAGCAGCTCCAGCCGCTGTCTTGGGTCCTCATTGGATAGATTGATAGCAGCGGGAGCCATTGGCTCCCGCTGCCGGCAATCTAATTAAGTGACATAGGAGGCGGGGGGCGGGGCCGAGCCTGATGCAGCAGCAGGACTCGGGAGTGCGCCCGCACGAGTGCCCCCGGGGAAAGCGCTTCTCTGTGTTTAGTAACACTAACATATGTCAGACTTTGATATGATCACACATTTCTCGCTTATTTGCATATATTTACATTATATAGAAACTACAAAATTGTGAGAAGTGCACCAGAACCGATGGGCATTACTTACAGGTCTTTGAAATCCGAGTCGCTTATTACAAGAAAATCCAGTCTGCTGCCACTTACCTGCGTGGTCTGTATAATGGTCAGGTCATTGATTCTGGAGAATCCGCCCCCCATGGCGGCACGTAAGCCGGCGGTACCAAAGGACATGCGGCTGCACAGCCGGTCCCGCAGCTCCTTGTTCTTCCCATCCTGCAGGAGGCTCTCAATCTGCACTCTGGTTTTGGGGTTCTGAAAAAAAAAAAAAAAAAAAAAAAAAAAGTATAAATACTGGAACTGTATACTTATTCCAGGTGTAGCCCCTTTACCCCCTAAACATTTCTCTTTCACTTTAACCGCTTGCTAACCACCTGCCCACTGCGACCAATGGAGTCACTGCGATGTACCGGCATGTGGCTGCCTACTTCCCGGTCAACAGTGCTGCTGTCAGAACACACCGAGCAGCAACAGCAGCCGCTGATCGACAAAGAGAACTTGTCCGTCTGACAGAAGTCAATCAAATGCTCGAGTTCTGTTGAAGAGAGATGGCTACACACTAATGGAAATTTGTCTGGTCCCGGCTGACCTGGGTGAATTTCAGCCAGCGTATAGCCAGCATTGGTTACATTTACCCCATACTCATTCACATAGGGTGGGGGCCTCTTATTATAGGGGGCTCCCGGATTCCGATAAGCCCCCCGCCCGCAGATCCCGACAACCAACGGCCAGGGTTGTCGGGAAGAAGCCCTTGCCCTCATCAACATGGAGACAAGGTGCTTTGGGGTGGGGGGGGGGCATGCGGCCTGGTACGGTTCAGGAGGGGGGGGGGGTGCTCGCTCATACCCTTTCCTGACCGGCCGGGCTGCGTGCTCGGATCGGGGTCTGGTGTGGACTGTAGGGGGGACCCCACGCCGTTTTTTCAGCGTAGGGGGTTCCCTTTATAACCCATACCAGACCTAAGAGTCTGGTATGATCCGCGATGGGGCTCGCAAGGTGTCAATCTCGCCGATTAAAGCGGCAAGATTGACTTCCTTTTCTAGTCCCGTCGCACCTGAGTCACGTTCAAAATGAACGTACTTGTCCACGTGTGGGCAAGTCCGTTCATTCTGAAAGTCCGCCGTAACTCCGGCGAAAGTCCGTCGGAAAGACAGGCGGGTTTAGCCCGCCGGAAAGTCCCGTCGTGTGTGGGCAAGTCCATCCGTTTTAAAGTCCGGCGTACCTGGCGGACAAAGTCCGTCGGAAAGTGTGCCGTACCAAGTATGCCAGAAAGTCCCATCGTGTGTATGCGGCATAAATAATATACACTGATTTGGGTTATTTTCACCAAAGAAATTTTGCAAAATACATTCTGGCCTAAACTTATGAAGAACGATTATTGATGTGCAAAATAAGAAAAGAAGAAAACTATTTTTTTATTTTTTTTTTTTATTTTCAGTAATTTTTTGTTTAATTAGCAAGAATTGAAAAAACCCAGCGGTGATTAAATGCCACTAAAAGAAAGGTTTAGTTGTGTTAACAAAATTATAAAAAATTTAGTTTGTGTACAGTGTTGGATGACCGCGCAATTGTCATTCAAAAGCTGAAAATTGGTCTGGGCAGAAAAGGGGGGGGGTGAAAGTGCCCGGTATTGAAGGGGTTAAAAGCCCTACAACACGGTCATTAGAGGTTTATGGGAAGAGCCGAATGCTGGTTTGCTGTACCGGATTTTTGAGGGATTTCCAGACACACAGAAGATATTGGAGGAGAAGAAGGATCCGCTGGGAGATCTTCCTATACAAACCCCCCAATTCCCCCACATATGACTAATACTATGGAAAGTCTCTGATGTCCGATTATCCAGCAATCATGGACAATCAACAGTAAACGTTCCGTGTGATCAGCTGACATGAAGAGGAGTCACTTCTGTACAGAGAGAGCAGCTGCAAGATGACCTATGACCCCAGAGAGGAAATGGAACATCCAATCCCAATAACCTCCGACCTTCACACGTGTGATACTCTCCTTTTCTAAGAAACAGCACAGGTGTTCTGTCAAAATAGACAACTCGTCAGAAACTCCAACTACTTAAAGTGGAGTGCCACCCAAAAGTGGAACTTCTGCTTTAAGCACTCCTCGCCCCTTATATGCCACATTTGGCATGTCATTTTTTTTTTTTGGGGGGGGGGGGGGGGGGATACCTGGTTTTTAGTGGGACTTCCTGTCCCACTTCCTCCTACCTCTTCTCGACCGCCTAGATGACCCCTCCCTGCTAGCAATCTTCTGGGACAAGTCACAGGTCCCAGAAGATTGTCTGGCCAATAGCAGAGCGCGTCTGGCCGTGAAGCTGTAAGCGGTCACGGACTGTTGCCCACAGTTGCTATGACAGCGGAGAGGAGGGGGGGGGGGGGGGGAAGAGGAGCGAGGCTCTGGGCACCCACATCGCTGGACCCTGGGACAGGTAGGTGTCTATTAAAAGTCAGCAGCTACACTTTTTGTAGCTGCTGACTTTTAATAAACTAAAAAAAAACGGTGAATAACGGTGAAAGTGAATAACTCAAAACCAAGTTCACTATATGGACCCCTTATATATTTATACAGGGTGATTATATCCCCCTTTAATTCTCCTCTTCTCAAACCATCAGTAATTGGAGATTTTGAGGAATTTTGACACAACACCGGCAACCGAATAATGTCCGGTGCACAATATTATGAGTGGAGATTGTTACTCTGCACCGATACTAGCCAATAAAATGGCCTCCTCCGAGGCGGGGACAACTTTGTCCTCGTTAGCCGCTGTGCTGTCAACACAGTTAAATCTTCCTGTACCCGACTGTGTTCTAAATCTTCCTGTACCGGAGTGTATTCGGTTGCCGGTGTTGTGTCCAAACCGCAATTTGTCAAAATCTCCAATTACTGATGGTTTAAATAAACGGGAAGTGCCGTGGTTGGAGTTTTTGACGTGGTTGGAGAATTTGACAGAACACCGGCTCCCCATAATACTGAGAGAATATGTCTGACCTCCGGCCCCTTCCCTTCAGTCTTGCACAGTTGTATAGAATCCTCTCCTGGACGGAAATGGTTTACTCTTCCCCGCTCATAGTTATTATACAGGATTTATACTGTATAGTGCCAACAGTGTCTGCTGCGCTTTACAATATAAAAGGGAGACAATACAGCAACAGTACAATTCAATACAAGAGGGTTAGGAGGGCCCTGCTCCCGGGAGCTTACAATCTAATAGATCATCATTTTGATATTTGTAAAACTCCTCCCAAAATCCAGCCCACTGCTTGTATGAGGACTGAGGGCACCTGAGAGGAGTACTAGGGCAGAGCGCTGTGATCTTTACAGGAAGCACACCGACAGCCCCTCCCCACCATCCATGATCTTCCCATATTCCATAGAGTAGCACAGAGACCCAGTAATGAAAGATCTAACTAATGCTACTAGAATTAAACTAAATCTTCCTATGACTTACATCTGAGGAAGCGGCCATCTTGGCCTCCGTTTAACCACTTCCGGACTGCCCACCGTCATTATACGTCGGTACTTTGAAGAGGAGTATCGTTGTTATGGCAGGAGCTAGCTACCATAACCCCGGTATCCTCTTCTTCAGCGGGCGGTCTGCTTCAAGATAAAAGTGGTCTCTGCGGCGAATCACTTTTAATCGGCAGTGGGAGAGGGCCCCCCCCGCCACGCTCCGGTGCCCTCCGCCGCTTACCGGAGCTGGCGATCGGATCCTTCTCCTGGCCTGACATGGAGACGAGTGAGGAGAAGATGGCCGCCATCCGTCTCCATACCATTGCAGGGCGGAAGCGACGACAAAACATCACTTCCACCCACAGCTCTTAAAAAGGGACACTTTTTTTTTTTTGTATTTTTTTAACCCCTTCAATACCCGGCTTAAGTAAAATGACGTCCTCTAGTTTTAGGGGGGATATCTGAATGATGCCTGCAGCTAGATGCATCATTCAGATACCATTCTTTGCAGCTGGCGATTCTGTGCACGATAAGAACAATCATAGCGGCAGTTCCGCCGCTTGATCGTTCTTATAGGTGATGGGAGGGGACGTCCCCCCCCCCTCCCACCGCCATCCGGTGCTTCTCCGAGCTCTCCCGTGCCATCGGGGGCCCGGAGAAAGGATCGGGCAGATGAGGACGATAGAGATGACTGGTGACCAGATGGTGTCCTACGGGCAGGAAGTGGTTATAAAGTGTATCTATGGTCAAAATATAAAATCATATATTCGTTTCCACATTGTATTTCAATTATTTCTACCCTTCTCCTATTAATCTGAATGATCTGGACACTTCTCAAGTGAATTCTGTGACACGTAGTCACTATGCCCTGTGGATAGGCACGGCTGTGTCACATATTTCACAGAGCCTACTTTATTTTTTAAGCATGTGATTAGAGAGCCAGAGGCTCTAATAGGCTTCAAAAAAAGGTGGGCATACAGTTGTACGACTATAGCGAATAATTATTCGCTATTGTAACACCGATTCTGCCTCCCAGCCAATCAGGAAGCGGGTCCCGAGACCCGTATGGAGGAGATGCACAGCGAGGACACCGCCGTGATGCTAAGGAAACACAGCGGAAGCAGGCCACCGGAGCAAAGCGCTGCCAGGGGTAAGTGTTGCGGGTGAACAGCTGACTGTGGGTTTGGATGGGGGTGGTGCAGGTGACCCGAACGGGGGGGTGTGACTGGCTGTGTACAGTTTGTCATCCCCCAAAGAAAATATACCATCGGCCACCACTGCTGCCTTCCATACTACAGAGGTGATGAGGAGGAATTTCAGGAGGCGGAGCCAGTACGGGATTTTCTGCTTACAGTCAGCAAGGTACCATGGATGGTGCACTCAGTGGTACTTTCCTTTAGCACAGTATGTGCCCGGGGATGAATGCCCAGAATGCAGACTGCATTTTTTGCCTGGGTGTGCATACCACTTGGTGCACCACCCAGCCCTGCCCAGCCGCTGTCAGACTTTCACAGAGTTTGACAGGCAGTTGGCTGGATGGTGCCTCTGTTCTGTACTTTCCTTTATGGTACTATGGGCCCAGGGACGAATGCCGCAGCTAAATGCCAAAGCCTCAAGCACCGGAGGTAAGTGCCCAGAGTACATGAGGCTGTAGTGGAGAGAGACGGCCAGCAGACAGGCAGCACTCACATAGGAGATCATTCTAATATTCTTATGCTGGATTGTCATATAGAACTATTATTTGTATTGTTATTAAAATGCTGATCTTCTAAAATGAGAAAGTGTGTGTTGTGACCAGAGATCTCTTTCCATCATAAAATGGCAAACAGGTAAAAAAAAAAAAAATGGAGAAATGGAGAACTGCCCTCAGCAGAATTATAAACTAAATTGTCAAAAACAATATTTGATGGGAAAAAAAAAAAAAATACAATGAATCAGCAATTCTCATCTTTCATAAACAGACCACAGAGAGGAAGTGCAGAAAGGAAAAACAGGAAGCGAGCGTCTCCTGTACTCCACAATCTACACTCCTTCCATGTGACCTGTAATGATGGGGAGATCTGATGGGAAAGAGATCCTGTTTGTCATTCATAATGGAAATCCCAGACAAGACCACTGCAGGCCCCTTGTTGTCTCTCACATACAGTAATAACGTCAAACATCCCTCTATCCCCGGGGGCCGGTCACACCAATAGCGGCACTAGAACGTAGCTGCTGGTGTGCGGTAGGATGACAGTAAAGCCATCGCACTCATCGCAGCCAATTGCATTGCTTACTTTTTTTTTTTTTTTTTTTTTTTTAATGAACTTTATTGAAATGTCATACATTTCAAAAAAGTTCTACTGGCAGAAGTACGGTGCAAGGCAGTGGATTACGTTGCAGAGCGGTGTGCTAAATGAATGGATTTTTAATACAGTTTACCTGTAAAATCCTTTTCTTGAAGTACATCACGGGACACAGAGCACCATAATAATGACAAATTGGGTTATACGGTTCCTTTAGGCGATTGGACACTGGCAACCAATAGTAAGACGGTTCCTCCCATATAACCCCTCCTATACAGGAAATACCTCAGTTTTGTAGCAAGCAATGACGATCCCAGAAAAGAGGAGAGGGACCTCTGTGTCCCGTGATGTACCTGGTGAACGTATGAACTGAAGACTAAGCGGCCGCTTTGCAAACCTGAGCCATAGACACCTGTTGGCGTACTGCCCATGATGCACTAACCCCGCTATTGCAGTGTGCTTTTAAATCCCAAGGTGGAACCTTGCGCCTTAATCCATACGCCTGGACAATAGTCTGGGAATCCACCTAGATATTAGTTGCCGGCTGTCTTTTTCCAGGACAAAAAGGCAGTCAGTCTTCCGAAAAGAGGCTGACATCTTTAAGTAAACTTTGATCGCCCTCACCACATCAAGCGAGTGAAGCGACCTTTCCTCCCTAGTTTTAGGGTTTGGAAAAAAGGAAGGTAGAATGATATCCTGATTCAAATGAAATTTGGAAACTATCTTTGGTAAAAAATCCGGACGAGGGCGCATGACCACTCTGTCCTGATGAATCAAAAAAAGGTTCTTTGCAAGAAAGGGCGGCCAATTCTGACACCCTCCTAGCCGGCGTTATAGCCACCAAAAAAAAACAATTTCCTGGCTAATAAGACAAACGGAATATGTCCAATAGGTTCAAACGGTTGACTCTAAGGCTGACAGCACCAAATTTAGGTGCCAGGGACATAAAGGCGGTTTAACCGGCGGCCTCAGGTGCGTTACTCCCTTGACAAAAAGTTTGTACCAAAGAATGGGATGCAATTGGTCTTTGGAAAAATACTGATAAGGCCGAAATCTGTCCTTTAATTGTTGCTAAAGCCAGCTTCAAGTCTACTCCCGCTTGAAGAAAGGCAAGAACTCTTCCAATCATATACCTACGAGGGTTCCACTTTCCTCACGCCAACAAATGTATGACTTCCAGACTCTATAATAGATAAACGCTAGAAAGTTTCTAGAGCTATCAGAGTAGACAAGACTGAACCCATAATACCACACAGTCTTTCAATACTCTGGTCTCAATAGCCATGCCATCAAATTCAGCAACCGTAAAGAAGGATGGAATATGGGTCCTTGAGACAACAGGTCTGGACGGCACGGAAGGACCAATGGGTCCTCCACTGCCAACTTCACAATCTCCGAGTACCAGGATCTCCGGGGCCACTAGGATCACTGGTTTTCGTTCCTCCTGTATTCTGCGTAGTAAGTGCGGCAGAATTTGGATCGGAGATAAGGCATATATCAGAGAATACTGATACCAAGGAACTACTAATGCGTCTATCCTGACAGCAAGCGGATCCTTGGTCCTGGATACAAACCTGTCCAGCTTGGCATTGAATCTGGATGCCAGCAGATCCACATCTGGGGTCCCCCAGTGTTGGCAGATCTGTAGAAAAACCTCGGGATGCAGGGACCATTCCCCTGGCAACAATTTCTGGCGACTTAGGAAGTCTGCCTGCCAATTGTCCACCCCCGGTATAAACACTGCTGAAAGAAACGGCACATGCTTTTCTGCCCAAGTCAATATGTAATTTACTTCTCTTTGGGCTGCCCGACTCCTGGTACCTCCCTCGTGGTTGATATATGCCACTACCGTGGAGTTGTCGGACTGGACTCGGACAGGGAGACCCCGTAACCTGGACGTCCAGAAGCGCAGAGCCAGACGAGCTGCCCGAATCTCCAATAGATTGATGGGTAAGGAGCTTTCAGCCTGGGACCTTATTCCCTGGACAGACGCCTCCTCCAGGACTGCTCCACAGCCGAGACCACTGGCATCTGTAGTTACCACTCTCCAAGCTGTTGGTGGAAAAGATTTTCCTTTTCTCAAATTGCTGGTTTTTAACAACCAAGAGAGGTTCCATTGTACCTGTGGGGACAGAACCATAGGATGATCTAAGGTTTGAGCAGACCTGTCCCAGGCTTCCAGAATACTGTTCTGGAACACCCTGGAATGGAACTGTGCATATGGAATTGCGTTGAAGGATGACACCATTTTGCCCAGCAACCTCATGCACAGCCAAATAGAAGGTCTTGGTTCTTTTTTCACTTTCTGGACGAGTTCCACTATGGAAACGACCTTTAAGGGGGGTAAAAAACACCCTTTCTTGGGCGGTGTTTAAGACCAGACACAGATATACCAAGGCTTGAGTCGGACAAAGGGCTGACTTGTCCACATTTAGAATCCAACCTAGGCGTTGTAAAACCCGCACTGTTCTTGACACGTTTTGGATCAGGATGGGGCAAGAGCAATCCCTCAGGAGAAGATTGTCCAGATATCCTACCACGGAAATCTTCTGGGACCTTAGGGATGCCAACACCGGGGCCAGAATCTTTGCGAAAACCCTGGGGGCCGTGGCTAGACCGAATGGCAGTGCCACAAATTGAAAATGATGGCCCTCTACTGCGAAACGCAGAAACCTTTGAAGTGGTCTGAAGATCAGTACATGAAGATATGCGTCCTTGATATCTATGAACACTAAATCTCCTTTTCTCAGAGATTTTATTATTGAACGAACCGACTCCATACGGAAGGACCGGACGTTTACAAGGAGGTTGAGAGCCTTGAGGTGCAAAATGGGCCTTACTTCCCCATTCGGCACGGTAAAAAGGTTTGAGTAAAACCCCTTGAATCTCTCTTCGTGCGGAACCTTGACAATTACCCCCCTGCTTCAGCAGTTGCTGCAAATCTAGGAATAGACATTTCTTTTTCTCTGGATCCGATGGGACCCTTGAGTACAGAAAACGGTTTGGAGGAATTTCCCGGAACTCTATTCTGTAACCCTGTGATATAGTGGAAATGACCCATCTGTCTTGGACCAGTTCTTCCCAGGCATCCAAAAACAGCCAAAGCCTGCCCCCCACCCGTGAGAGCGGGGGCGTCCCTTCACAAGGTTGACTTGGAGTTGGACTTGGCTGGCTTTTGATTCCAGGGCTTCCTCTGACCCTGAGGCTTTTTAAAACCAGACAGCTGAGGCCGTCGATACCGCTTGGGGGAAGAAGCACTAGGTCCTGGAGCATTGGGAATTTTATAAGAGGGTTGCATACCTCTCTTCTTAGTAGGGATAAGGGCACTCTTTCCTCCAGAGATCTTTTGCATATATTTATCCAGATCCTCGCCAAACAAGCGTTCTCCATGGAATGGAAAAGCTGCAAGTAGCCTTTTGCATGGCGTCTCAGCAGACCAGTTCTTTAGCCACAAAACCCTGCGCATATATATGGGCAGTAACCCAAAACAATACATTTGCTGTATTGAGTCTTTCAATGCGTCCACTGCAAAACATAGAGCATGAGGAAGCTCTGACAATTCCTCGGTAGGTTCCTCTTGACAAGGCAGGTTTTTATTAGCCTTTTAAAACGGTGTTTTAGGGATTGGCAAATCCCAATAGCTGCAACTGCTGGCTGAACCAACCACCAAAAGAGGCTTTTAATAAGGACTCTAGCTTTTTAATCAGCTGGATCCTTAAATACCTGGCCATTATCCACTGGGCAGGTTAAATTCTTATTCACTGAAGAAATGGCGGCGTCCACCAAAGGTGTAACCCATCTCTTCCTGAACTTTTCCTCCATAGGATAGAAGATAGAAAACCTTTTTGGAGGCAAGTATATCCTGTCAGGATGATCCCAGTCTGCGTAAACCACCTGCTCCAATAATGGATGCAAAGGGAACGCTTGGGAACCTTGCTGAGGTCACAAGGATCCCAAAGTAGAAAAGGAGAGTCCAGACTCCTGAACCGGGGGTAACTCAAACCAAACTCTTACCATCTCAGTCAGATCGGATAAACAATTTCTGGGAATGGGAGGCTGAAATTGGCTCCTCTGAACCCGAGTCCTCAGCTGAGGATTCTTCATCCTTGCCTGCCTTCCTCCCTGTCTTTTATGGCCACCTCCTCCAAATCCTCTGCCCATTCTGGTTCCAGATCACCTGGACCCATCTGGCTATAAGAGTCCTGGTGCTCTAGTGATTCTCCACTTGGCCCGGGCTCAGGGGAGGGAGATCTATTACACTTCTTCCCTCCCTGTGTTACAGAAGCAATCATGCCAGCTATTTTGCCTTCAAGGCACGCTAATGCAGATGCCAAATCATCCCTTGTAACATAAGCCGAGGCAGGAATAGTGGCCACTATGCCAGACAAATGCAATGGCTCAGCCAGGCCAGATGCTGCAGGTCTTACAGGGGAGACTGAGGCTGTATCAGCATGGGGCTGGTCTCCTGTTTTCAAGGGAGGTACTCTTACCCCTGTGCTTGCCCTGCTCCCTGTACCTCGTTTTCTGGAAGACATTGCTTACATAGGAGGAAAAAAGTACTCCCCACAAACTGTAACCAGTATTTAACCTGTCGCAACTGTGTCCAACAACCTCCAGACTCACGTGCCCAAGTATCGCTCTGTGCTGTCCCAGCACACGCCAGGAGCTCCAGCTCCTTATAAAGCCTAACCTGGCAGTGGACTGAGCGCAATGCCCGTGCGACCAGCAGCATGCACGGCGCATCTGCCGTGCCCAGATGCACGCCGCGCATCTGTGACGCGCACAGCAGCGGCGCACACCGATGGCGCAAACGCACACCCGCCATAAGTGTGCGCCATACCGGCCATCTGCAATTTCCAGACAAAAGCATAAGGTTTTCAGTGGAACAGAGGGAATATGTATATAAAAAATTTCCAAAAGGGAGTACTCACCGTCCCAAGCACCAGGCCCATTCTTCCCCCATCACGGCAGGTAGCACCTCTGAGGACCTTCAAGGACCGGGTCCCCCATTCTTTGGGGTCCACACCCTTGGACCTGTAAGGCACCCTTCTGGTTTACCTTGGGCAAGTTATGACCAGGAATACCAACTTTAACAAGGGTCCAGCACCATATAGGACACATTACAAGCAAACTTCGCTCTTGAACCAAGGCTCGGGTACCATCCACTTTAGCTTTCTTATGCCATCCAAATGGATCCAGTTATAACATCCTCACTGGGACATTATTTAAAGAATTTTGAAGAGCTTCAACAGCCATGACCATCACACCTTCAAGACACTGGCGAAAAAACTGAGGCATTTCCTGTATAGGAGGGGTTATATGGGAGAAACCGTCTTACTATTGGTTGCCAGTGTCCAATCACCTAAAGGTAGCGTATAAGCCATTAGTCATTATTATGGTGCTCTGTGTCCCGTGATGTGCGATAAAGAAAAAGTAGTTTAGTTTTATTTTTATCAGCGCATGCCATTGCAAGATGGCTGTGTGAACTGGCCTGGTAGGAGACGAGGAATTTTGCTTTGTACTGAGGAGGGATCCCCCGCTCCGTAGTAACCCCCAGTTCTGCTGATCCCCCGCTCCGTAGTAACCCCCAGTTCTGCTGATCCCCCGCTCCGTAGTAACCCCCAGTTCTGCTGATCCCCCGCTCCGTAGTAACCCCCAGTTCTGCTGATCCCCCGCTCCGTAGTAACCCCCAGTTCTGCTGATCCCCCGCTCCGTAGTAACCCCCAGTTCTGCTGATCCCCCGCTCCGTAGTAACCCCCAGTTCTGCTGATCCCCCGCTCCGTAGTAACCCCCAGTTCTGCTGATCCCCCGCTCCGTAGTAACCCCCAGTTCTGCTGATCCCCCGCTCCGTAGTAACCCCCAGTTCTGCTGATCCCCCGCTCCGTAGTAACCCCCAGTTCTGCTGATCCCCCGCTCCGTAGTAACCCCCAGTTCTGCTGATCCCCCGCCCCGTAGTAACCCCCAGTTCTGCTGATCCCCCGCCTCGTAGTAACCCCCAGTTCTGCTGATCCCCCGCCTCGTAGTAACCCCCAGTTCTGCTGATCCCCCGCCTCGTAGTAACCCCCAGTTCTGCTGATCCCCCGCCTCGTAGTAACCCCCAGTTCTGCTGATCCCCCGCCTCGTAGTAACCCCCAGTTCTGCTGATCCCCCGCCTCGTAGTAACCCCCAGTTCTGCTGATCCCCCGCCTCGTAGTAACCCCCAGTTCTGCTGATCCCCCGCCTCGTAGTAACCCCCAGTTCTGCTGATCCCCCGCCTCGTAGTAACCCCCAGTTCTGCTGATCCCCCGCCTCTGTAGTAACCCCCAGTTCTGCTGATCCCCGCCTCCGTAGTAACCCCCAGTTCTGCTGATCCCCGCCTCCGTAGTAACCCCCTAGTTCTGCTAATCCCCCGCTCCGTAGTTGACCCCCAGTTCTGCTGATCCCCCGCCTCCGTAGTAACCCCCAGTTCTGCTGATCCCCCCGCTCCGTAGTAACCCCCAGTTCTGCTGATCCCTCGCTCCGTAGTAACCCCCAGTTCTGCTGATCCCTCGCTCCGTAGTTGACCCCAGTTCTGCTGATCCCCCGCTCCGTAGTAACCCCCAGTTCTGCTGATCCCTCGCTCTGTAGTTGACCCCAGTTCTGCTGATCCCCCGCTCCGTAGTAACCCCCAGTTCTGCTGATCCCTCGCTCTGTAGTTGACCCCAGTTCTGCTGATCCCCCGCTCCGTAGTAACCCCCAGTTCTGCTGATCCCTCGCTCCGTAGTTGACCCCAGTTCTGCTGATCCCCCGCTCCGTAGTAACCCCCAGTTCTGCTGATCCCCCGCTCCGTAGTAACCCCCAGTTCTGCTGATCCCCGCTCCGTAGTAACCCCCAGTTCTGCTGATCCCCCGCCCCGTAGTAACCCCCAGTTCTGCTGATCCCCCGCCTCGTAGTAACCCCCAGTTCTGCTGATCCCCCGCCTCGTAGTAACCCCCAGTTCTGCTGATCCCCCGCCTCGTAGTAACCCCCAGTTCTGCTGATCCCCCGCCTCGTAGTAACCCCCAGTTCTGCTGATCCCCCGCCTCGTAGTAACCCCCAGTTCTGCTGATCCCCCGCCTCGTAGTAACCCCCAGTTCTGCTGATCCCCCGCCTCGTAGTAACCCCCAGTTCTGCTGATCCCCCGCCTCGTAGTAACCCCCAGTTCTGCTGATCCCCCGCCTCGTAGTAACCCCCAGTTCTGCTGATCCCCCGCCTCGTAGTAACCCCCAGTTCTGCTGATCCCCCGCCTCGTAGTAACCCCCAGTTCTGCTGATCCCCCGCCTCGTAGTAACCCCCAGTTCTGCTGATCCCCCGCCTCGTAGTAACCCCCAGTTCTGCTGATCCCCCGCCTCGTAGTAACCCCCAGTTCTGCTGATCCCCCGCCTCTGTAGTAACCCCCAGTTCTGCTGATCCCCGCCTCCGTAGTAACCCCCAGTTCTGCTGATCCCCGCCTCCGTAGTAACCCCCTAGTTCTGCTAATCCCCCGCTCCGTAGTTGACCCCCAGTTCTGCTGATCCCCCGCCTCCGTAGTAACCCCCAGTTCTGCTGATCCCCCCGCTCCGTAGTAACCCCCAGTTCTGCTGATCCCTCGCTCCGTAGTAACCCCCAGTTCTGCTGATCCCTCGCTCCGTAGTTGACCCCAGTTCTGCTGATCCCCCGCTCCGTAGTAACCCCCAGTTCTGCTGATCCCTCGCTCTGTAGTTGACCCCAGTTCTGCTGATCCCCCGCTCCGTAGTAACCCCCAGTTCTGCTGATCCCTCGCTCCGTAGTTGACCCCAGTTCTGCTGATCCCTCGCGCCGTAGCAACCCCCAGTTCTGCTGATCCCTCGCGCCGTAGCAACCCCCAGTTCTGCTGATCCCTCGCGCCGTAGCAACCCCCAGTTCTGCTGATCCCTCGCGCCGTAGCAACCCCCAGTTCTGCTGATGCCTCGCGCCGTAGCAACCCCCAGTTCTGCTGATGCCTCGCGCCGTAGCAACCCCCAGTTCTGCTGATGCCTCGCGCCGTAGCAACCCCCAGTTCTGCTGATGCCTCGCGCCGTAGCAACCCCCAGTTCTGCTGATGCCTCGCGCCGTAGCAACCCCCAGTTCTGCTGATGCCTCGCGCCGTAGCAACCCCCAGTTCTGCTGATGCCTCACGCCGTAGCAACCCCCAGTTCTGCTGATCCCTCGCTCCATAGTAACCCCCAACTCTGCAGTAACCTCCAGTTATGCTGATTCCCTGCTCAGTAGTAACCCCCCTCCATTCGTCCTGTTCATGGTTATCACCAAAAGTGAAGGAAACATTTTGAGATGTCATCAAAACAGGAAACCACCCAATGGGGACACTAGTTCTGGTGACAACCAGGAATTCCCTCACTTTGGTGGGATTTTCTCTCATTTCCGGTTTTGGCTTTGGAAAAGTGAATGGAAATCTCCCTAATAGGGCAACTGACAAGGTTTATAACGCTCCCTTCTATCAAAAATTATAATATAGATATACTTTAATAGAGACTTTAGGTTTCTGTTAAAGTCGTCCTAAATGCCCAGCCATGCCACTCTGTCAAGGTAAATCGCCGTGAAGTAGTTAAACAACCTTTACAATCATTTTAACCACTTGACATCCGTGCTATAGCCGAATGACGGCCACAGCGTGGACCTGAATTCCCAGGAGGCCGTCATATGACAGCCTCCCCTGTGCACGCGCCCTGTGGAGTGCGCCGTGATCACAGAGTCACTGAGACTCGGGTGATCACCAGTCCCGGCTCCATACCATGTGATTAGCTGTCAACCAATGACAGCTGATCACATGATCAAAACAAAAGCTCTGTGATCGTTCTTTCTCCTCACGCTGACAGCGCGAAGAGAAAAAAAAAAGCCGATTACCGGCTTATCAGCAAGGGACATCGGTCCCGAAGAGGAAGAGGCAATTATGCCTCATCTGTGCCACCGGTACCCCCTGCCAACTACCATTGCCACCTGACAGTGCCCACAGTGCCCCCCATCAATGCCAATGAGTGCCACCTATCAATGCCTACAAGTGCCACCTATAAATGCCCACCAGTGGTGCCAATCAGTGCCACCTAGCAGTGCTGCCTATCAGTGTAACCGATCAGTGCCCATTATTGCCACCCATCAGTGCCCATCACTGCCACCTCATCAGCGTACATCAATGAAGGAGAAAAATTATATAAATTATTTTTTTTTATTTTTTTTTTTTATTTGGTCTTTTTACTTTTTTTTAACAAAAAATAAAAACCGCAGAGGTGATCAAATACCACCAAAAGAAAGCTCTATTTGTGGGGAAAATAATGATAGAAATTTCATTTGGGTACAGTGTTGTATGACCGCACAATTGTCAAAGTGTGTCAGCACTGAAAGCTGAAAATTGGTCTGGGCAGGAGGGGGGGGGTTTAAGTGCCCAGTACACAAGTGGGTAAAGACGAGGAGGTGGGTACAGTCTGTATTGTCATCAGCAGGTTCACTGACACTGCTGGGAAGATCTCGGGAGCTCTGACAGAACATTGTTATTGTTTTTTAATCCATGTGATGTGGAGGAAGAGCGGAGCACACAGCTGTTTGGATTCTTCCCCAATTCATTGCAGCATTCTATAATCCTCCCTGGTGACTCCCCGAGGACACAAAGGATTTCTAAATCTGTTTATGAAGATAAAATTACACAGAAAACAAAAATCTCCTATTTAGGACACAAACCTCACATGACCTTCCACCAACTTCCCCAAAATGTATATTTTGCCAAAGCTTTGGCATGAGAGATTGTGATATTACACGAGACCAAACCTGTCGCCACCCACATAACACACAAGGCTCTCACATTCACCATTACCAAAAGTATTGGGACGCCTGCCTTTACACGCACATGAACTTTAATGACATCCCAGTCTTAGTCCGGAGGGTTCAATATTAGGTTGGTCCGCCCTTTGCAGCTATAACAGCTTCAACTCCTCTGGGAAGGCCGTCCACAAGGTTTAGGAGTGTCTATGGGAATGTTTGACCATTCTTCCAGAAGTGCATTTGTGAGGTCAGTCACTGATGTTGGATGAGAAGGCCTGGCTCACAGTCTCCACTCTAATTCATCCCAAAGGTGTTCTATCGGGTTGTGGTCAGGACTGCTTTGTGCACTGGTCCATTCATTTGGTGGAGGGGGGATTATGGTGTGGGGTTGTTTTTCAGGGGTTGGGCTTGGCCCCTTAGTTCCAGTGAAGGGAACTCCTAAGGTGTCAGCATACCAAGACATTTTGGACAATTTCATGCTCCCAACTTTGTGGGAACAGTTTGGGGATGGTCCCTTCCTGTTCCAACATGACTGCGCTGCGCACCAAAGCAAGGTCCATAAACACATAGATGAGCGAATTTGTGGTGGAGGAACTTGATTGCCACCATTACTAGTAAAATAAATAAAATATCCCATAGTTGGCAGGGACACTATAGCTTTTGCGCAAACCAATCAATATACACTTGTTGGGATTATTTTGTTTTGGTTTTTTTTAAAAAAATTGATGAAGAAATTGGATTTTGTTACTTTTTTTGTTGGATAGTTTTTAAAGCAACAAGCAGGGCCCTCCGATTCCTCCTGTATTGTAATTGTACTGTCTGCCCTCACATTGTAAAGTGCTGAGCAAACTGTTGGCGCTATATAAATCCTGAATAATAATAATAATAATAATAATAATAATAATAATAATAATACAAAGAAAAAAAAAATGGTCTTTTTGTTTATAGCGTAAAAAATAAAAACCGCAGAGGTGATCAAATGCCGCCAAAAGAAAACTATTTGTGGGAAAAAAGGACATACACTTTATGTGGGTACAGTGCCGCAGGACCGTGCAATTGTCAGTTAAAGAAACGCAGTGCTGTATCGCAAAAAATGGCCTAGTCGTGAAGGGGGGTAAATCTTCCGGATGCTGAAGTGGTTAAAGACTGCCAACATCTTGTAAAAAAAAAAAAAAAAAAAAAAACACACACAACACAACACACACACGTAGCCAACTTACAGGGCATCACTGGCACATGACAAGAGACCAATGCCACATTATTGTGTACATGGCACACTTCTGCTGCTTACCAAATCAAGACACTCGGTGGACAGTAATAAAAACCTGACAGAGGCCCCAATCCCCCCCCCCCCATATTACAAAACTACTTTACTACTCCAACTACACGCCCACGACGGGCCTACATATACGCGCCCACGACGGACCTACATATACGCGCCCACGACGGACCTACATATTACGCGCCCACGACGGACCTACATATTACGCGCCCACGACGGACCTACATATACGCGCCCACGACGGACCTACATATACGCGCCCACAACGGACCTACATATACGCACCCACGACGGACCTACATATACACGCCCACGACGGACCTACATATACATGCCCACGACGGACCTACATATACACGCCCACGACGGACCTACATATACACGCCCACGACGGACCTACATATACACGGCCAGGACAGACCTACATATACACGCCCAGGACGGACCTACAATACACGCCCAGGACGGACCTACATACGCGCCCAGGACGGACCTACATACGCGCCCAGGACGGACCTACATACACGCCCAGGACGGACCTACATATACGCGCCCAGGACGGACCTACATATACACGCCCAGGACGGACCTACATATACACGCCCAGGACGGACCCATATACACGCCCAGGACGGACCTACATACACGCCCAGGACGGACCTACATATACACGCCCAGGACGGACCTACATATACACGCCCAGGACGGACCTACATATACACGCCCAGGACGGACCTACATGTACACGCCCAGGACGGACCTACATGTACACGCCCAGGACGGACCTACATGTACACGCCCAGGACGGACCTACATGTACACGCCCAGGACGGACCTACATATACACGCCCAGGACGGACCTACATACACGCCCAGGACGGACCTACATATACACGCCCAGGACGGACCTACATATACACGCCCAGGACGGACCTACATATACACGCCCAGGACGGACCTACATATACACGCCCAGGACGGACCTACATACACGCCCAGGACGGACCTACATATACACGTCCAGGACGGACCTACAATACACGCCCAGGACGGACCTACATACACGCCCAGGACGGAGCTACAATACACGCCCAGGACGGAGCTACAATACACGCCCAGGACGGACCTACATACACGCCCAGGACGGACCTACATACACGCCCAGGACGGACCTACATATACACGCCCAGGACGGACCTACAATACACGCCCAGGACGGACCTACATACACGCCCAGGACGGAGCTACATTACACGCCCAGGACGGAGCTACATACACGCCCAGAACCTACATGCGCATTTA
This sequence comes from Lithobates clamitans, assembly GCA_037952925.1. NCBI lineage: Eukaryota > Metazoa > Chordata > Amphibia > Anura > Ranidae > Lithobates > Lithobates clamitans. The sequence goes on along the minus strand of JBBGZY010000083.1, from coordinate 461,569 downwards.
CATTTAATAGCACAGATGAAATACATAGAAGACAGCCTTTTACCTGCCAAAGGATTTGTAATTCTGTCCATTCAGGCCTGAGATTTACACGGCTCTAACACACAGCACAGCCCTCTCTGGCAGGGGAAGGAACCTAAACTTTCTGTGCTGCAGTTGCACTTTCACTTTCAAGTCTCTTCCCCAACCTGACCCTGTGACTGGATAGCACACTAGTGATCTCACCTCTTCCTCACTGTGCTCTTCCCTCCTATCAGCATGCTTTTTGCACTGCAGCACCCCAGAGTGGCTTCTTGTGCTGCTTCTCCCTCCCTCACTCTGAGCTCTGCTGTGCAGGGACAACAAGAGGATGACACCAAGCAAATATCAATTCAGGTATTACAGTGCTTGCATTCAGCAAAAAGTTCATTAAATGATAACTGGAGAGTTGCATTAATGTGTGCCTGGGGATCATCTATAACCACTATGCACTCTCTCTCATTTACATAAGGACTGTTTGTGTTGCCTCATAGCAACCAACCGAGATTCAGATTTGCACTAGAAAAGGGAAATCTGTGTGCGGATGATGAATGGGGCCCCATGTAATATTTCTGGTTTCCATGTGGCTGACTATTCCCAGCGAAGTCCGAGGATCTCAGGCTCTATACTGTCTGTTCCTATGACACAAGCAGCCATTACCAGGAGACCTGACATAAAAAGAAGAGGGACGTCAGTCTGCAGCTCTATATATATACACACGTCCTCCATGTATAGATCTGCCCTGGTCTGACACACAGCAGCCTCTGGCTGACCCCCTCTGGGAAATGTCACATGTATTTCTGTCCCACAAGCTGTATTTATTATCTGCTTCACCCACCAGTGCAGGCCGAGGGGGAAGTCATTGGGGTTTAATAGGAAAGTCAGGAATCTCAGGGACAAGAGCACATTGTGGGATCTACCTGTAAGACGACAGAACAGGAAAACCAAACGGGACCTTTTAGGTACAGTCACTGGAATTCATAATGAATGTATTAGACTCTCTAGAATTGTGCTGTGCCTCTGCACCACAAATGTCCCTGTCTGCAGCAAATTCATGTACCCTTGTTTGGTCACTGGCAGCATCACTGGTTGCTGCTGCGCGGCATCATTGGTTGCTACAATGCTGTCGGTGGCTGCACAGCATCACTGGTTGCTACGGCGCTGGCTGCACAGCATCACTGGTTGCTACGGCGCTGGCTGCACAGCATCACTGGTTGCTATGGCGCTGGTGGCTGCGCAGCATCATTAGTTGCTACAAAGCTGTCAGCTGCACAGAATCACAACAATGGCTGGGGTGCCATTCACAGAACACCTTGTATTTTTCTCAATGAATGCAAGGCGTTCTCTGACTGGATAAGGAGGAGAGGCAGGATGGCAATGTCCTGATTTCCACCTCATCCAATCAGAGAATGTGTTACACTTGTTGAGAAATGCAAGCCGTTCTGTGTTGCTGCAGATTACTGCAAAGCCACAGTGTGAATGGGCCCTAAATGGGTTAAGAGGGCAGAGAAGCAGACAAAAAAAAAACCCCCATGAAGCATTTCTGACATAGGGCACCACAACGCATGGTAGTGCTCTATAATGTGATGTGATGCTCTGCTACACATGTGCATTGGAGCTGCGCTGCCTTGGTGCAATGGGGTGCCATTCAAAATGAATCAAACTGCAGACTGCTAATGCACATGTGTTACCACAATGCCCCCCATACAGTGTGTCTCGGCCCCATAGGCTGGTGTAGGTGGGCACTTGAAGTACTTGTATGCAGCCTCAGTATGGCCGCCCTCTCTGATCCAGGCTGAGGTCCCGGTGATCACATCAGACTGAACTACAATGATAGCCGGGGGGTCAGCTGCTGAGGTGGAACTACAAGTCCCAGAACACCTTGCCAAGCAGGCACCTTAGTCTCTTAGTCCCTCCTGCAGAGCTATTGTGTTCTGCCGGTGGGAAGCCTTCCCTTTCAGTAGAACACAAAATGATTACTGATAGTGGCCACCAGCAGTGATCGCATGCAAAAAAAATAAGAAATCAAACAGGCTGGTTGTACTGAAATGATCAATGGATTGATTTCAGAACAACCAGCCTGCCCATGGATGGATTGAACCTCGGTCGGTCCCTGTTAAACTGGCTGTATTTTTGACATCTTTCATTCACACATCAATGGAAGGCAGGAATGGAAGTAATTACAGTCCAGGAGAGGAGGCTGTACTACTGTGGAAGACTGAAGGGAAGGCCGGGGGGGTCAAATATAAGCCCTGATAAAGGGGACTGAAATGACAGTACCAGAAACGTGTTGGCTTTACAATCTATCAAAAGAATACATTTATATTAGCCACTTGATGACCTTTTCTGGCACTTTTTTTTTTTTTTGTTAGCAGAGCCCCTAGGGAATAAAATGGAGATCGTTGCAATTTTTTATGTCACACGGTATTTGCGCAGCAGTTTTTCAAACAAATTTTTTTTGGGGGAAAAAAAATGAATTAAAAAAAAAAAAAAAAAAAAACACAATGTATACCCAAATTATTTTCTAAAGTATAAAAGATGATGTTACGCCAAGTAAATAGATACCGAACATGTCACGCGTTATAATTGCGCACACTCGTGGAATCGTGACAGAGTAAGGCACGCTTCATTTTTTTTTTTCTTTATTGCTCTTGCTCTAACGTTCACAGCGATACTTCACACATGGGGTTTGAATGACATTTACATATGTGGGCGTGACCTACGTAAGCATTCGCTTCTGCGTGCAAACATGCGGCGGTGGGGCCTCTTTTTTTTTTACACTTTAATTTCTTTTTTTGATCACTTTTATTGCTATTACAAGGAATGTCTCTTTACAGAAAGATCTAGGGGTCTATATCCTTTATATTGATCCTGAGATCAAAATAAATTAAATCGATCTCAGGCTTTCCAGCAAAAAAAAAAAACTGCAGCGTTTACATCTGCTGGCACTGTGACGTCATAAAATCGCTTCCAGGCTCTGAGGGTCATAGAGATGGCTGGGGACTATCAGGTCCACAGCCAGCTTTATGGTAAACCACCGCCAGATTCATTCTCCAGCTCCCCGATCACAGCTATGATGGCTTTTACACTGCAGGGAATCGCTGGCTGAAAATAAAAGTTATCCGGATGATGCCTGTAGCTGCACCCATCATCCAGATATCTCCACTTCAAGTCCCCGATGTCATATGATGTCAACGTGGGGGAAGTGGTTACAATTTTGTACAGGTTACCTGTTTAGAGTTACAGAGTCCTCCAAAATCATAGAGGCAATCAGAGACGATCTGGTCTCTGTTCGCCTCTGTGACCAGTCGGCCGCACCGTCGGATCGTTTCTTGGGCACGCTGGTAAAAACGGCAAGCCCAAGAAACACTGGCGAACGACGGGAGGAGGGGGGCGCTGCTTCAGAAAGCGACCCAGCAGCTAATGAGCCACTCAGATAGCTTTTAGGAGGAAGCCAGCAGCTGCATGAAAAATAAAAAACAAACAATACCGGGGTTATGGTTGATATCTTCAGTCATAACCCTGGTAATCCACTTGCACACCACAACTTATATATACGTATTGTGATCGACCCCCCCCCCCCATCAGATACCGACACCAACCCCCCCCCCCCATCAAATACCGACACCAACCCCCCCCCCATCAGATACCGACACCAACCCCCCCCCCCATCAGATACCGACACCAACCCCCCCCCCCATCAGATACCGACACCAACACCCCCCCCCCCCCGATACCGACACCAACCCCCCCATCAGATACCGACACCAACCCCTCCCCCCCCCCCCGATACCGACACCAACCCCCCCCATCAAATACCGACACCAACCCCCCCCCCCCCATCAAATACCGACACCAAACCCCCCCCATCAGATACCGAAATGAACCCCCCCCCCCCATCAGATACCGACATGAACCCCTCCCCCCATCAGATACCGACATGAACCCCTCCCCCATCAGATACCGACATGAACCCCCCCCCCATCAGATACCGACATGAACCACCCCCCCATCAGATACCGACATGAACCACCCCCCCCCCCGATACCGACACCAACCCCTCCCCCCCCCATCAGATACCGACACCAACCCCCCCCCCCCCCCATCAGATACCGACACCAACCCCCCCCCATCAGATACCGACATGAACCCCCCCCCCCATCAGATACCGACATGAACCCCCCCCCATCAGATACCGACATGAACCCCCCCCCCCGATACCGACATCAAGCCCTCCCCCCCATCTGATACCGACACCAACCCCCCCCCCCCCCATACCGACATCAAGCCCTCCCCCCATCTGATACCGACACCAACCCCCCCCCCCCCCCCCCCCATCTCCTCTGAGCTGGGATACAGAGAGGCAGAGCACAGTACAGCAATGATAAAGAGGTGTACACAGCTCTCTCTGTAGTAGCAGTGTACGGTGCGGTAGCGCTCTCAGTGTAGTAGCAGTGTACGGTGCGGTAGCGCTCTCAGTGTAGTAGCAGTGTACGGTGCGGTAGCGCTCTCAGTGTAGTAGCAGTGTACGGTGCGGTAGCGCTCTCAGTGTAGTAGCAGTGTACGGTGCGGTAGCGCTCTCAGTGTAGTAGCAGTAGCGCTCTCAGTGTAGTAGCAGTGTACGGTGTGGTAGCGCTCTCAGTGTAGTAGCAGTGTACGGTGCAGTAGCGCTCTCAGTGTAGTAGCAGTGTACGGTGATGTGTAAATTCTATGACCCGACTCCCAGCAGGAGGTTTTCTTTTAGAACTGCAGCGGGGAAGTGGAACGGTTTACTTTTTCTTTAGAGCTGGTGGTTGGCTCTCTTGTAAAAGCAATCTGAGTGCATGTTGTAAAGCGCTGTGCAAACTGTTGGCTCTATATAAATCTTGTGTACTAATAATAACAACAACAACAACAACTAGCTGCTGGATTGCTTTTACAAGCAGTGGAAGCAGAAATCCCCCCCCCCCGTCACTGCCTTCAGTGGGCTGTCCCACCCCATCAGGTAACCTGATCAACCAGCTGGCTGAGAGGTGGACAAAGACCAGAGTTCCGTCAGAATTGGTAACGAAAGTGACGTTATATAGTTACATAGTAGGTGAGGCAAAAAAAAAAAAAAAAAAAAAGGGAGACACAAGTCCAACCTATGTGTGTGATTATGTGTCAGTATTACATTACATATCCCTGTATGTTGCGGTCATTCAGGTGATTATCTAATAGTTTCTTGAAGCTATCAATGCTCCCCGCTGAGACCACCGCCTGTGGAAGGGAATTCCACATCCTTGCCGCTCTTACAGTAAAGAACCCTCTACGTAGTTTAAGGTTAAACCTCTTTTCTTCTAAATTTAATGAGTGGCCACGAGTCTTGTTAAACTCCCTTCTGCGAAAAAGTTTTCTCCCTATTGTGGGGTCACCAGTACAGTATTTGTAAATTGAAATCATATCCCCTCTCAAGCGTCTCTTCTCCAGAGAGAATAAGTTCAGTGCTCGCAACCTTTCCTCATAACTAAGATCCTCCAGACCCTTTATTAGCTTTGTTGCCCTTCTTTGTACTCGCTCCATTTCCAGTACGTCCCTCCTGAGGACTGGGGCCCAGAACTGGACAGCATACTCCAGGTGCGGCCGGACCAGAGTCTTGTAGAGCGGGAGAATTATTATCATCGTTTTATCTCTGCAGTTGATCCCCCTTTTAATGCCAATATTCTGTTTGCTTTGTTAGCAGCAGCTTGGCATTGCATGCCATTGCTGAGCCTATCATCTACTAGGACCCCCAGGTCCTTTTCCATCCTAGATTCCCCCAGAGGTTCTCCCCCCAGTGTATAGATTGCATTCATATTTTTGCCACCCAAATGCATTATTTTACATTTTTCTACATTGAACCTCATTTGCCATGTAGTCGCCCACCCCATTAATTTGTTCAGATCTTTTTGCAAGGTTTCCACATCCTGCGGAGAAGTTATTGCCCTGCTTAGCTTAGTATCGTCTGCAAATACAGAGATGGAACTGTTTATCCCATCCTCCAGGTCATTTATGAACAAATTAAATAGGATTGGTCCCAGCACAGAACCCTGGGGGACCCCGCTACCCACCCCTGACCATTCCGAGTACTCCCCATTTATCACCACCCTCTGAACTCGCCCTTGTAGCCAGTTTTCAATCCATGTACTCACCCTATGGTCCATGCCAACGGACCTTATTTTGTACAGTAAACGTTTATGGGGAACTGTGTCAAATGCTTTTGCAAAATCCAGATACACCACGTCTACAGGTCTTCCCTAATCTGGATGGCAACTCACCTCCTCATAGAAGGTTAATAGATTGGTTTGGCAAGAACGATTCTTCATGAATCCATGCTGATTACTGCTAATGATATCGTTCTTATTACTAAAATCTTGTATATAGTCCCTTATCATCCCCTCCAAGAGTTTACATACTATTGATGTTAGGCTAACTGGTCTGTAATTCCCAGGGATGTATTTTGGGCCCTTTTTAAATATTGGTGCTACATTGGAATGGTACCAGCTGAGTTGGAGAAAAGCCAGTCAATAGACTGTCTGTAAAAATTAGGAACAACGGTCTGGCAATCACTTGACTGAGTTCCCTAAGTACCCTCGGATGCAAGCCATCTGGTCCCAGTGATTTATTAATGTTAAGTTTCTCAAGTCTAATTTTAATTCCGTCCTCTGTTAACCATGGAGGTGCTTCCTGTGTTGTGTCATGAGGATAAACACTGCAGTTTTTGGTTACTGAAGCCCCCCGATTCACTCGTGAAGACTGAGGAGAAGAATAAATTCAATACCTTCGCCATCTCCCCATCCTTTGTAACCAGATGTCCTTCCTCATTCTTTATGGGGCCAATATGGTCTGTCCTCCCTTTTTTACTGTTTACATAATTTCTTGGGATTTTTTTTTGCTCTCCTCCGCTATGTGTCTTTCATGTTCTATCTTAGCCGCCCTAATTGCACCCTTACATTTCTTGTTGCATTCTTTATAAAGTCTGAATGCTGATGATGATCCCTCAACCTTGTATTTTTTGAAGGCCTTCTCCTTTGCTTTTATATGCATTTTTACATTGGAGTTAAGCCATCCAGGACTTCTGTTCGCTCTTTTAAATATATTACCCAATGGGATGCATTGGCTAATGCCCTTATTTAATATGTACTTAAAGCAAACTCATCTCTCCTTCGTGTTCTTTGTTCCTAAGATTTTATCCCATTTTATGCTTTCTAACAAGGTTCGTAGTTTAGGGAAGTTGGCTCTTTTGAAATTTAGCGTCTTTGTATTCCTCTTATGTTTCCTACTTGTGTGATTTATACTGAAGCCAATTGACCTGTGATCGCTGTTACCTAAATTGCCCCGTATTTCCACATCCGTGATCAGGTCTGTATTGTTGGTAATCAGTAGATCCAGTAATGTTCCGTCACCACCATCTTGCTACACCCCACACTCCTCCACAGTAACGAAACACCGAGAAAGGGGCAAGCGGACATCTTGTTACACCCACCGGAGTTTTGCATTTCACAGTTATTTTTAACAGGAAACGGAACATATAAGGTAAAATACAGGATTTGGAAATCCATTGGACTCTTTACATGTTGAATTATAAAAGCAGAGGTGTTCTGTCAGATTAGCAAACCTGAGAGGTCCGCTGCTTTTAAAATTCATCTAAACAGTCCGTCGGATTTCTAAATCCTGTATTTTACCTTATAAGCTCAGTTTTCTGTTAAAAATAACTGTCAGATGTAAAACGCCGGTGGGTGCAACAAGATGTCCGCTTGGCCCCTTCTCGGTGTATCACTACTGTGGAGGAGTGCGGGGGTGTAGCAAGATGGCAGCGATGAAGGGTCACTTCGGTTACCAATTCTGACGGAACACCGGCACCACTCTGTCTGCCTCCATGATATCGGAAACAGGAAGTGATGAGCTTACATCACTTCTGGTTTCTACAGCGCCATCTTTAAAAATGGAAAGCATTTGATCGCACTGATGTTGGGGTTTGCAGAGGAGGAAATTGGGATCTTAGTAACCCTCAATCTCTCCATAAAGAGTACCCGTCACCGCCTATTACTACAAAGATCTTTACATTTCTTGTGGCAGCAATAAAAGTGATTAAAAAAAGTAAAGTGACAGTAAAAATAAAAATGAAAAGTGCCCCCGTCCCCCTGTGTGCAAAAGGTGAACGCCCACATTGGTGCCACCCGCATGCAAACAGCGATCGTCCCACACATGAGATATCACTGAACGCAGATCATAGGCAGGAATTCTAACACTGGACCTCCTCTGTACACTGAATGTGATGGCCTGTAAAGACTTTTAGAGTGTCACCTTTGGATAGTAAAATCTATGCGGTTTGTAGCTGTTGCACGCAATTTTAAGGCGTGACACGTTTGATATCTATTTACTGTGTGTGACATCACGTTTTATATTTTACCAAACTATTGGGTGATAGAGATATATACACACACATACATCTATCGATCTATCTGGGGGTTTTTTGCATTAAAAATACAAAAAAAAGTCTATTTTTTTGCAAAAAAATTGCATTTGAAAGACTGATGTACAAAGACCATGTGACAAAGAATTGCAACACCCACCAATTTCCTAGGGCCTCTGCTTTAAAAAAAATATATATATATATATATATATATATATATATATATATATATATATATATATATATATATATATATATATATATATAATTAATAATATTTGGGGGTTCTAAGAATTTTTGGATTGTTACATGTAAAGAATAAGTTGCAGAAAAGGTGGGGGGGGGGGGGGGGGTAAAGGATAAGTTCACCTTTTGTAACATGTTACAGATGTACCAACCTCTCTGCTCCAACCCCCGACCTCCCAGTCCCCATTTAGACACTTAGTGGGGGGATCTTCACCCCCCGCTGGCTGTCACAATCTAAAAAAGAATGAGCTGTGCGCCCATCTAGCTGTACCATTCATTCACAGAGTTCTGTGAATGTGAAAACTACAAGTACTGACCGCCTCTGTGGATGTCGGTTTGTACAGTGCCTTGCAAAAGTATTCACCCCCCCTTGGCTTTTTACATATTTTGTTACATTACAGCCTTTGGTTCAATGTTTTTTTTTTTTTTTATCTGAATTATATGTGATGGATCAGAACACAATAGTCTAAGTTGGTGAAGTAAAATTAGAAAAATATATACATAAAACTGTTTTTCAGAAATAAAAAAATTATAATTGGCATGTGCGTATGTATTCACCCCCTTTGTTATGAAGCCCATAAAAAGCTCTGGTGCAACCAATTACCTTCAGAAGTCACATAATTAGTGAAATGATGTCCACCTGTGTGCAATCTAAGTGTCACATGATCTGTCATTACATAGACACACCTTTCTGAAAGGCCCCAGAGGCTGCAACACCTAAGAAAGAGGCACCACTAACCAAACACTGCCATGAAGACCAAGGAACTCTGCAAACAAGTAAGGGACAATGTTATTGAGAAGTACAAGTCAGGGTTAGGTTATAAAAAAATATCCAAATCTTTGATGATCCCTAGGAGCACCATCAAATCTATCATAACCAAATGGAAAGAACATGGCACAAAAGCAAACCTGCCAAGAGACGGCCGCACACCAAAACTCACGGACCAGGCAAAGAGGGCATTAATCAGAGAGGCAGCACAAAGACCTAAGGTAACCCTGGAGGAGCTGCAGAGTTCCACAGCAGTGACTGGAGTATCTGTACATAGGATGACAATAAGCCGTACGCTCCATAGAGTTGGGCTTTATGGCAGAGTGGCCAGAAGAAAGTCATTACTGTCAGCAAAAAACAAAATGGCACGTTTTGAGTTTGTGAAAAGGCATGTGGGAGACTCTTGAGTGGTTTAAGGGGAAACATGTAAATGTGTTGGAATGGCCTAGTCAAAGCCCAGACCTCAATCCAATAGAAAATCTGTGGTCAGACTTAAAGATTGCTGTTCACAAGCGCAAACCATCCAACTTGAAGGAGCTGGAGCAGTTTTGCAAGGAGGAGGAATGGGCAAAAATCCCAGTGGTAAGATGTGGGAAGATCATAGAGACTTATCCAAAGCGACTTGGAGAAAAGGTGGCTCTACAAAGTATTGACTTTAGGGGGGTGAATAGTTATGGGAGGTACTTTAGTTCTCAGGGATCTCTCGGGGGGGTGATGAGGATTGCTGTAGGTAGTTCATTGAGTCTTCCTGTTGCAGTGTATTGGAGGTACAATGTAGAGGACGGGGACATTCCACCCAACATCTCATCACAGAGGATACAAAACTTCACAGGTCCCCAACAAATATAATAATAATAATAATAATAGTGAGTATTATAGGGAGTATCATAGGGAGTGGTGATGGAGAGAGGTGGGGATCTAATGATTAGAAGTCGGGGAGGACAGAGATGTGATTGGTTTGTGTTTCGGGTCACATGACATGAAGTGAGGGGATTACATGAGGGGCTCAGAGTGTCACTTTACAATTTACATGGAGTCCTCTGTGATTTCATGGAACAATTCACACCGGAATCACTGAGCACAGCGATGATGGATGATGAGGATGATGATGATAATGAGGATGAGGATGATGAGGATGATGATGAGGATGATGAGGATGATAATGAGAATGAGGATGAGGATGAGGATGAGGATGATGATGATGATGATGAGGATGGAGGATGAGGATGATCTCCAGTAATCTCGGCTCGGACGATACGGAGGGACATGTGAAGTGAAGGTCCCAGAAATCTGCAGACATTCCCGGGATCTCCTCTGATCATCATCATCCTTCATCTCCTCCCCGGACACAGCAAATACAGTGTAGTAGCATTGTACAGTGTAGTAGTGGTGTAATGTAGTAGCAGTCCCAATGTAGTAGCAGTATAGAGTGACAGTGTAGTAGTACTCCCAGTGCTGTAGCGTAGTAGCTGTGTAGTAGTACTCCAAGCATAGTAGTGGTGTACAATGTAGATGCAGCTCAGTGTAGTAGCTGTTTAGTGTCAGTAGAGTGTAGTAGCAGCGTGGTAGCTGTGTACAGTGTAGTAGCTGTGTAGTGCCAGTACAGTGTAGTTGTAGCGCTCTCAGTGTAGTAGCGGTGTGCAGTGTAGTAGCGCTCTGTGTAGTAGCTGTGTAGTGTCAGTACAGTGTATTAGCGGTGTGCAGTGTCGAAGTGCTCTCAGTGTAGTAGCTGTGTAGTAGCAGCGTGCAGTGTATTAGCTGTGTACAGTGTAGTAGCAGAGTGTAGTAGCGCTTTCTGTGTAGCAGCTGTGTAGAGTCAGTGCAGTAGCGGTGTACAGTGTAGAAGCAGCTCAATGTAGTAGCGGTGTGCAGTAGCGCTCTCAGAGTAGTAGCACTTTCAGTGTAGTAGCTGTGTAGTGTCAGTACAGTGTAGTAGCAGTGTGCAGTAGCGCTCAGTATAGTAACTGTGTAGTGTCAGTACAGTAGTAGCTGTGTAGTAGCAGCGTGCAGTGTAGTAGCGGTGTGCAGTGCAGTAGCGCTCTGAGTAGTAGCACTTTCAGTGTAATTGCACTGTAGCAGCACTCTGTGTAGTAGCTGTGTACAGTGCAGTAGCGGAGTGTAGTAGCGCTCTTAGTGTAGTAGCTGTGTAGTGTCAATACAGTGTAGTAGCGGTGTACAGTGTAGATGCAGCTCAGTATAGTAGTGGTGTGCAGTGTAGTAGCGCTCTCAGTGTAGTAGCGGAGTGCAGCGTAGTAGCGATGTACAGTGTCAGTCCCGGGTAGCGGCTCACCTTGTCCCATTGCAGCCAGCGGAAGACGGCGTTGTCCAGCTCGGAGTCCCCGGTCCCGGTGGGGATGAGCAGGTTGGAGTTGACGTCACCCCCCGGGTCCCCCATCCTCCTCCTCACCCGCTACACCCGCTGCCTTAGCCCGGACTGCGCCACAGGCTCAAATAAACACTGCGCATGCGCCGAGCCGGCTACCCGACATCCACACTGCCCATGCGCTGAGTCTGAGCTGCGTTTCGTATTGCGCATGTGCGGGCTTGTGAGGAGAATGAATGTGCCTAGAGACAACACTTCATATTATGTAATAAAGATAAATCCTGACTGCTTGTCACTCTATACCAGTCCAACACTCATATTATTCATTGCATGGAATTCATAGAATGTTTAGGATCTTTTGCGGGGATGTTCAAAACTCCCAGTATATAAAGAGACCCCAGTATGGTTCCAGTCCCTCCACTGGTCATTATCCTTGTATTGTATGGACCGTCCAACCCCTACTGGTCATTATCCTTGTATTGTATGGACCGTGCAACCCCTACTGGTCATTATCCTTGTATTGTATGGACCGTCCAACCCCTACTGGTCATTATCCTTGTATTGTATGGACCGTCCAACCCCTACTGGTCATTATCCTTGTATTGTATGGACCGTCCAACCCCTACTGGTCATTATCCTTGTATTGTATGGACCGTCCAACCCCTACTGGTCATTATCCTTGTATTGTATGGACCGTCCAACCCCCACTGGGATCATTCCCATACATCCCCTTCTTTGTATAGTGCACATTATCTCATCACACAATGCACACCCAGCAGGAACCTGATCCCTTCTATCCCATGGATACCTAATGTCACCACAAAAAGTCTTTATAAATCAGCTTTCATTAAAATAATTCCCAGTATTCCTTTCATAAAGGTCTTTCTTCCTGTTACAGGGTGACAACGCACTGTCCCTGTATCGCAACTATGCTCATGTGTTGTCACCCTGTCAGGCCGGCTCCCTCTGGTGACAACAAGCGTTAATTTTCACACATAAGACGCAGGACATGTCCATTGTTGTCACCAAAAAAAAACAAATGAAGGCCTTGTTGCACTTTGTAGCAATTCAACAAACCAAACCTCTCCTGTGTTGTCCCTCTTGTTGGTCAGACGTATAGAACATATAGAACTTTTCATTTAAGGATGTGTTATTTAGCTACCACAGTGTTAGGCCTCATTCATACAGGAGTACTACAACGCACACGCATGCCAGTTCCATGTTTGCCCGTGTGGATGCAGAGGTGTTCTGTACATTCAGTCCCATTCATGTCAATTGGGATGCAGTGGCTGCACTGACACAGGCACTCCTCCCAATATGACATCTGTGCGTTTGCACGGCTCCAGACGCAGACTGCTTTCAGGGCCGTGTACACGCACAGATTTCAAATAGGGAGCGGCGCTGTGTTTCCATGCAAACGCCAGGTCCCAATTGACATGTGTGTGTAAACACAGCCCTGACATGGGTGTACGCTGTAGTACGCCCGCATGAGCGAGGACTTGGGGCCCAGTAACAACTCTCCGGTCCGTCAAAGTGTGCGTCATAGATAGTTCCGTTAGGCAGTCCAAGTATTTAAAGGGTTAGTTTACCTTTACATAACAACAAACTGCAGCTCTTAGACCCCTTTCACACTGGAGGCGTTTACTCAGGTGCTATAGTGTTAAAAAAATACGCTTGCATAGTGCCTGAAAAAAGCCTCAGCTGCAAAACCAGTGTGAGAGCTCAAATGCTTTCACACTGGGGCGCTGCGCTGGTAGGGCGTCACAAAAAGTCCTGCCAGCAGCTTCTTTGCAGCGGTGTAGGAGCGATAAATACACCTCTCCTACACCACTCCTACACCGCTCCTGCCCATTGAAAACAATGGGGCAGCGCCGACATACCGCTAGCAAAGCGCCGCTGCAGCGGCGTTTTGCGGCCGGATTTAATCCCTTTTTTTCGGCCGCTAACGAGGGTTAAAACTGCTCCATTAGCGGCCGAAGAGCGCGGCTTTACCGCCGATGCCCGGGGCAGCTTAGTGTGAAAGGGATCTTAGGCTGGGTTTACACATTTGCAGTCCAGAGTCCGGTGCGTTTCTGTTCACTGGTTCAGGTGCAAACTTTTGCCTGAATTCGCACCCGGACTGGACCCAAAAAACACACAGGACCCTTTTCAAAACCGCACCATGGCTCCACCAAGAGCCAGTCACATTCACATGTTATGTGAACTGGATGCGATTAAAAACGCATCCAACTCCCTTCTCATTGGTCTAATTCTCCATGGGCTATCCCCTCTTCAGTCTATCATGAATGCTGCTGCCAGACTTATCCACTTTACCAACCACTCTGTGTCAGCCACCCCTCTCCTCCAATCCCTACAAAGCCATTCACAACTCTTCACCGAGCTACATCGTCAATCTTGTATCCAAATATCACCCAAACCATCCTCTCCGCTCTTCTCAAGACCTCCTACTCTCAAGCTCCCTTGTCTCCTCCTCCCATGCTCATCTCCAGGATTTCTCTAGAGCCTCTCCCATCCTCTGGAACTCTCTACCTCCAATCTGTCCGGCTATCTCCTACTCTAGCTGCCTTCAGGCCATCCCTGAAAACTCAGCTCTTCAGGGAAGTCTATCACGCCTCCAACTAATCTTTTACCACTTCCATCAGCTCATTCCCCACAGTTACAACCTTTTGTACCACCTGCCCCAGCCTATTAGATTGTAAGCTCTTCTGAGCAGGGCCCTCTTATTATTTGTATTTTATTGTATTGTAACTGTATGGTCTGCATTCCACAGAGAAGTACAGAGACCCACCAATGATGTCACTAGGTCTAAAATATGATGTAGCACCCTGGTGTTTAGTCAGGGTTGCTCCTCACAAATTTACTTGCCAGGTTATCCTGGTTGATTGATAGGGATCTATTGATTTCTCCCCAAGTTTGGCCTTGTTGCACTTTTCTCTTCTACCACTAGGTGGCCGGGTACTTGGTGGTGCTAGATATGAGAAGGGCAACCCAAGCTCAGGTTATGGGTATATGGGGTATCTCAGCCAACTGGCAGGGGTTTTCTTGAACTCCTTGGCTTGCTAGGAGAGCCTATATATTCAGGTGAGGTCAGGTGATCTATGTTCTGTGCCACCCGGACGGCTGTCTGGATGTGTGTCCTGGGCTGCTAGGCCAGAGATTGGGCCTATCCCAGGGGCATCTGGCTGCTAGGCTGTGTGAGGGCCTATCCAGAAGTAAGAGCAGCACAGGGTTGGGATTGCGGCTTGCAGTCCAAACAGAAGTGACAGTTCTGCCGGCCGGAGAACCTGTCAGTGGTCGGAGGTAGAAGGGAAGCTGTCGCCACAAAGGGTCCACCCACCTTTACAAGGGACCACCGTGAGTAACTGAAGCAAGAACCGGAACCACATTCTCACCGAAAGGGCATGGTGGAGAATCAGGAAACTTCAGGCGGTGATCAAGTCAGGAACCCAACCCGCGGAGGAGACAGTTGCACAGCAGCCTTGTGAGTCAAGCCAGGGACCGAGCCGGTTAGCAGGGGTGAAGCTTGAGGAGTATCTGGAGTGCCAAGTTAGGGACCCAGCAAGGAAGCGTAGGTGATGCTTGAGGGGATACCACCACAAATCTTGGAAGA
Organism: Lithobates clamitans; assembly: GCA_037952925.1. Classification (NCBI taxonomy): domain Eukaryota; kingdom Metazoa; phylum Chordata; class Amphibia; order Anura; family Ranidae; genus Lithobates; species Lithobates clamitans. The sequence goes on along the minus strand of JBBGZY010000083.1, from coordinate 446,193 downwards.
GCTTAAGGGATTCATAGTCAGTAAATCAGCGAGTCTAGTGAGAGACCAGGAGCTCAGTACTGAAGAACTACAAGAGGCAGTTGTAGTGGAGCTGAAAGGACTGTTACATTTGAGTTAGGAGCTGTTAAAGACTGTTGCCATAGGAGACAGCATTCCTGCATGTGCAGATGTGGCTTCTTGCTGGGGCCTTTCCCTGCACCGCTGTCTTCCTATTGAAGTCTTGGAGTCTGCTAATGGAATTTGCAACTACCTAAGGGTGTCCCAGCTCTAACCCTCTGTCCCCCAAAATTACAAAGGACTGTTAAGAGAAATAAAACCTCTTTTCCATCCAACAAGTGTCTGGCGCCCAATAACTTTGTCCACCTTGCACCCACTATGCCTCACAACCCACCACATACAGTAGGATGTCAGCTATCTTTGGCCGGGAAAGTTCTCATCAGACTGGACCAGGCCTTGCTACAATGGTGTGTCATTAAAACAGCAGTAAGCTTTTTTATTCAGATATTTTAAAAGCATGTTGATGGAGGGAGGGGGCCAGGGAAAGCAAAATATAAGCAGCATATTTCAGCTTTAATGTATACAGAGCTATACATCAGGCCTACAAAGGGGACAATTGGAAAGGAAACAGGGACAGAGCGAGTGGGATCCAGCAGAGGGATTGATAGGAGCTCCGCACTCTGTACAACTACCAGGCTTTTTACACTTCTCATGTTGTCTAAGAATATTAATGAGTCACTCTACTGGGCCTATTAATAGCTTTCTTTAGGAAATCCTCAGTAATCTTAGCGGTTAAACATAAGACAATGAAAGCAGATCTGCAGTACTGAACATGGCTTGTCTAGACTGCAGTGACAGGTAAAGCCAAGGTATAGTCATATAGAGGAAAAAATGTAGATTTGCTTTTTAGCCTTGGTGCATAGGGCTCCAGGCAGCATTTAGCTTTGGTGCATGCATTGCACCCAACTGTCCCTGATTTGGAGGGACTTTCCCTGATTTGGAGCAATGTCCCTCTGCCCCTCTTTCCCCCCTCATTTGTCCCTCATTTTGGAGTGATCTATATAGTTCTATATAAAATGCACTTTTTATCTTTCAAAAAGTGTTTCCCGTACTAAACCGTTCATCCAATTTCTAAATTGCTGCATTTGTACATTTTAAAAGCCAATATAAAGGAATTGTAGTGGTAAAAAAAAGCCCTTGTGGATTTAATTAACCTTTTTTTTGGGTTAATTCTCCTTTTATGGGGGTGTGGCAGGGGGCGTGTCCTATGCCTACATACATTTGTTAGTAGGTGTCCCTCATCACCATCTCAAAATGTTGGGAGGTATGTGCATGGAGCACTGGCATTTAACCTTGGTGCATGGAGCTCTGATGTCTAGCATCGGTGCATGGGACTCTGGTGTTTAGCCTCGGTGAATTGGGCTCTGGTGTCTAGCCTTGGTGAATTGGGCTCTGGTGTTTAGCCTCTGTGAATTGGGCTCTGGTGTTTAGCCTCGGTGAATTGGGCTCTGGTGTTTAGCCTCGGTGAATTGGGCTCTGGTGTTTAGCCTCGGTGAATTGGGCTCTGGTGTTTAGCCTCGGTGAATTGGGCTCTGGTGTTTAGCCTCGGTGAATTGGGCTCTGGTGTTTAGCCTCGGTGAATTGGGCTCTGGTGTTTAGCCTTGTTGCTAGGGGGCCTTGGCTTTAAGCCTTGGTGCATGGGGCTCTGGCGTTTAGCCTCATTGCACGGGGCTCCGCCTTTTTTGCCTCAGTGCATGGGGCTCAGGGATTTAGCCTTAGTGCATGAAGTTCCCACGTTTAGCCTCTGTGCCTGGCGTTTATGGCATTTAGTCTCATTGTATGGGCTCCGGTGTTTAGCCTCGGTGCATGGAGCTCTGGCATTTAGCCTTGGTGCATGGGGCTCCAGCTTTTTGCCTCAGTGCATGGGGCTCAGACATTTAGCCTCAGCCCATGGGGCTCTGATGTTTAGCCTCAGTACATGGGACTCCTGCATTTAGTCTCAATGCCTGGGGTTCCGGTGATAGGTCTCACTGAATGGGGCCTTGGTGCATGGGGCTTCAGTGTTTAGCCTTGGTGCATTGGGCTCCAGCCTTTAGCACTGAAGCATAGAGCTCTGGCATTTAGCCTCGGTGCATGGGGCTTCGACATCTAATCTCGGTGCGTTGGGCTTTGGTGTCTAGCTTCGTTGCATGGGGCTTTGACTTTTAGCCTCCATGCCTGGCATTTACGGCATTTAGTCTCATTGTATGGGCTCCGGTGTTTAGCCTCGATGCATGTAGCTCTGGCATTTAGCCTTGGTGCATGGGGCTCCAGCTTTTTGCCTCAGTGCATGGGGCTCAGACATTTAGCCTCAGCCCATGGGGCTCTGATGTTTAGCCTCAGTACATGGGACTCCTGCATTTAGTCTCAATGCCTGGAGTTCCGGTGGTAGGTCTCATTAACTGAGGCCTTGGTGCATGGGGCTTCAGTGTTTAGCCTTGGGGCATTGGGCTCCAGCCTTTAGCACTGGAGCATGGAGCTCTGGCATTTAGCCTCGGTGCATGGGGCTTCGACATCTAATCTCGGTGCATTGGGCTCTGGTGTCTAGCTTCGTTGCATTGAGCTTTGACGTTTAACCTCAGTGCTTGGGGCTCCAGCATCTAGCCTTGGTGCATGCTGATTCAGCTTTAGCTTCGGTGCATCAGGCTCTGGCGTTTAGCCTTGGTGCCTTGGGCTCTGGCCACAGGTGGAGAAAAGAGGTGTCCTGTCCAACCCCACTACCAGCAGCCTTTGAAACTCTATTATAGTTTGAGAGCTCTTGAGGATGGACAGTGCACCTAGCTGTACTTACCTTCAGTGCAGTATGTGCCTGGGGATGAATGCCCAGAATGCAAAAAGTCTGTGTCCAGAGCATTCGTCTGGGGCGCATAGTGCCCTAAACAGAACTGCTGAGTGCACCGTCCAACCACAGCAGCTGTCTCACTCCCAAGAGTTTGACAGGCTGCTGGCAGCGGGGCAAGACGGAACACCTGTGCCTTCCAGCCGCCAGAGCCCAACCAAAAAAAGGATTAACGGAAAATAAACCCTCCGTGTCTGGGATGCTGCATACCATTATTGCCAGAACACTTTTTACAGTATGGCTTTATTTTTTGTTTTTTTATAAACTGTATATATTTTTTCAAACTTTGGTAATTTTTTTAAATATATATTTCTTTTGAATTAGATAAATAAAAAAAAATACGAAAAGTTATTTTTGTATTTATCACATGTAGACAGAGGGCACTAAACAAGAGCACACATTTTTAGAAGGCTCGGACAAGAGCAGCTGTAGGGAATAGAATTCAATAGCAGGGAAATCAGACCTGCAAGGCACCTTGTGAGATGTTAAAATTGCATTTTCTGTAGATGGCAGATGGAGTCAAAGACCCCCCCACCCCTGTTCAAGGATGGCTTCTCCAGTTTGATGTAGATGGTCTCTTTCATGCCTCGTGGGAACCAGTTGTTTTCCCTGTCCAAAATGGCCATCTCACTGGCCTCAAAAGAGTGTCCCTTTTCCTTAAAGTGGAATTCCAGTCTAACTAATCCTAAATCTTCCCCTACCCAGGGCTGGACTGGGACAAAAATTTGGCCCTGGACTTGATCCAGACCGGCCCACTTTAATTTTGCAAACACACACAAAAACAGTATATAAACTATACGCAGTTACCGTGACCAGTGACATAAAATTATTAATCAGTTACCGTGACCCGTGGCATTAAATTATTCATCAATTACTGTGACCAGTGGCAGTAATTATTCATCATTTACCATGGCCAGTGGCATTAAATTATTAATCAGTTACCATGACCAGTGGCATTAAATTATTCATCAGTTACCGTGGCCAGTGACATTAAATTATTCATCAATTACCGTGACCGGTGGCATTAAATTAATAATTGACCACTGGCATTAAATTAATATTAATGCCACTGGTCGCGATAACTGTTTAATAATTTAATGCCACTGGTCAATTATTAATTTAATGCCACTGGTCAATTATTAATTTAATGCCACTGGTCAATTATTAATTTAATGCCACTGGTCATGGTAAGTGATTAATAATCACTTACCGTGACCAGTGGCATTAAATTATTCATCAGTTACCATGATAAGTGGCAGTACATTTACCCCTACCCCCTCCCCCCGCCAGGCTGCATATTACAGATACAGAAATCACAGACACTGACAGTAACAGACTCAGTTTTTTTAATCATGCCATGCAGCCTGCATCCCGTATAGCATCTGATGATCAGCTTATTTAGTGCTTACTTGAATCACACTATCGATTTGGTCGGGTCCCTGTCTGTGCTGTTGTCTGTACTTGCTGCAACTTGGAATTTTCTGGTTCCGGAATCTGAATCCTCCTCCTCAGCGGCGCTGGCTTGGCTCCTCTTGGTTGCAGGCTTGCTACACTACGCTCCTCCTATGTCCCCGGGCCGCCTCCGCCCTCCGGCTGTGAGTGACGTCACGGCGTCGGGACAAGGAGGCCAAGGCTGTAATGTTAGGGGGAGTGACAAGTGAGTGGCAGCATCACGATAATGCTGCTTGTGTGCCGCCGCCCGCCGGGTGCAGGAGCGGAGCCGACCCGCCCGCGCCCGGCGTTATTATTCTAACACAATACAGACTCGGAGAGAGAGAACTGTAGTGAGTCAGTCACTGTCTGACAACTGGCCTGGCCCACTGCCAATCGGCCCACCGGGAAACTCCCGGTAGTCCCGATGGCCAGTACAGGCCTGCTCCTACCCCACGTCTAACTCCTGTCCTAGATACCCTGTAGAAGGAAGAAGTTTTCTACTTTACTTTTTCTCAGGGCGCTCTGGCTTCAGGGGTGGAGAGATGGCTGACAATGGATAAATTTTCTAGGTGGTGAAGTCACCCATACGCTTACTATGGGGCATCCTATGTCAGCTGTACCTCCTTTCTGCTGTAGCTGCAAATGGTAGCCAACCATGTGACCGTTCCAGTGAGCTCCCTGAGAATAGGTAAAGCGGAGCGCCACCGAAAAATTTTTTTTAAAAAGTCAGCAGCTACAAATACTGCAGCTGCTGACTTTTAAAACATGGACACTTACCTGTCCAGGGCGCCCGCGATGTCGGCACCCGAGGCCGAAGCGTCTCTCCGTCCTCGGGTGCTGCCGCCTCCATCTTCGGTAAGGGAATCAGGAAGCGAAGCCGTACGGCTTCACTTCCCGGTTCCCTACTGCGCATGCGCGAGTCGCGCAGCGCAATCCGGATGGTCCCTGCTGCCTCTGGGACCCGTGTGTGTTTCCCAGCAGGCAGCGGGAGGGAGCAGGAAGTGGCGTAAATACCCGCAGATTCTGCGGGTATCTATGCCGGAAGTGGGTACAGATACCTGTAATATACAGGTATCTGTACCCCCCTCCCCCCTGAAAGGTGCCAACTGTGTCACCGGAGGGGGGGAGGAATCTAATGAGTGGAAGTTCCACTTTTGGGTGGAACTCCACTGTAAGTATGTAGACAGGTGCAGTCTGCTTCCTCCACTGTAGGTGGCTCCATCACAGCTTGGAGAGGAAGTCAGGTGACCCTTGGCAGCCATCTTGGATCAGCAGAGTGTTTTTAGTCTCTGCTCCCCAGGTTTTGGCACGTGTGGGTAGGACGGGTTCCCCATCAGTCAGGGACAGTATTAGCAGCAGGGAGAGGTTCCAGATGAGAAGAGAAAGCCTAGGGCTCGCAATTGCCTTGGAAATCTTCCCGTTTGGGTATGGGAGGGCCAGACCGCATTCTGCCCCTCTAAACAGACGCTGTCAGTTCAGCTGATATTTGCTTCGCTACATGCTGTTGGTACTCGTGAATGTTACCAGTTAGGTCCCCTCTCACTGGGTTTGTTGTGACCTTGTTGTCTGGACTACAATGCAAGTTCTGCCTTTGCAATAATACGAGTTCTACTGATTGCACCTGGTCTGTGTGAGTTTTTATAACCACAACACGCTGCACCTACCCACAAATGACATCTTTCTTCTACTGGGTAGATACAATAGTAGTTAGAAGGGGGGTGGGAGCAGGTTTAGTCTTAAGTTTAGACTGGAATTCCACTTTAACCGCTTCAGCCCTGGGAGAATTTACCCCCTTCCTGACCAGAGCGTTTTTTGCGATTCGGCACTGCGTCGCTTTAACTGACAATTGCGCGGTCGTACAACGCTGTATCCAAACAAAATTAAGGTCCTTTTTTTCCCACAAATAGAGCTTTCTTTTGGTGGTATTTGATCGCCTCTGCAGGTTTTTATTTTTTGCGCTATAAACGAAAAAAGAGCGACAATTTTGAAAAAAAAAGGCAATATTTTTTACTTTTTGCTATAATAAATATCCCCAAAAAATATATAAAACATTTTTTTTTTCCTCAGTTTAGGCCGATACGTATTCTTTTACATATTTTTTGTAAAAAAAAAACTGCAATAAGCGTTTATTGATTGGTTTGCGCAAAAGTGATAGTGTCTACAAAATAGGGGAGAGTTTTTTATGGCATTTTTATTAATATTTTTTTTTTTACTAGTAATGACGGCGATCAGCGATTTTATTTTTTTTTTTTTTTTATCTTGACTTCGACATTATGGCGGACACATCGGACACTTTTGGCGCTATTTTGGGACCATTCACATTTATGCGATTAAAAATGCACTGATTACTGTGTAAATGTGACTGCCAGTGAAAGGGTTAACCAGGAGGGGGCGCTGCAGGGGTTAAGTGTGTCCTAGGGAGTGATTCTAACTGTGGGGGGGAGAGGCTGTGTGTGACACTACACCGATCACAGCTCCCGATTACAGGGAGCTGTGATCAGTGACAGTGTCATTAGGCAGAACGGGGAGATGCTTGTTTACATCAGCATTTCCCCGTTCTTCCTCTCCGTAAGACATCGATTCCGCGGGACCCGCGGTCGGACTCACGGAGCTTGTGGCGGTCGCGGGCTCGCGCCTGCTATCCGGACCTCGCGAGATCGCGTACATTAACGTAATTTAGCGCAGCGGAGCCAACCTGCCGCAGTAAAACCGCGGCGGCTGGTCCGCAAGCAGTTAAAGCCCAACTCCCATCTTCCCTTGCAGTGGGGCAGTGCCCCTCACTACAAGGGTTTTTGTCCAGGGGATTGGAGAAATACTTACCTAATCCTCTGATCCTCCCTTGCACTAGATCAGCTCCAGCCCCCCTACAGTCTAATGTTCTTGTGCAGTGGACTGTTCCTGACGTCATCAAGCCCATAGAATAGCTCCGGATGCGAGGACGTCAGAAACAGTCTATCTCTGGATCGTGGAGGGAGGTGCTGTTTTCTGCTGGACACCGACTTCACACCGGGAACCCTACTGTGCATGCGCGTTGGCTCCGCTCCTCTCTCCTACTGGCCCGGCGACAGGGGGAGGAGGAGGGAGCCCCAGCTGTGACATCAATACCCGCGGCTGAGGCTCTCAGAACTAGGGAAAGCATACCGGTGAAAGACAGGTATGCTGCCCCCCCCCCTTGAAAGGTGCCAAATGTGGCAACGGAGGGGGGGAGGAGTACAATGAGCGGAAGTTCCGCTTTAACCTCTTGACGTCTGGGCCATAGCTGAATGACGGCTACAGCGCGGACCTGAATTTCTGGGAGACCGCCATATGACGGCCTTCCCTGTGCACGCGAGCCCCCTGCGGGGCGCGCGCGCTGTGATCACCGAGTTACCGAGACTCAGGTGATCACAGATCCGAGTTAGGGGCTGATCCCGGCCTCTTACCACGTGATCATCTGTCAGCCAATGACAGCTGATCACGTGTGTAAACAAAAGCTCGGTAATCGTTTTTTTTCTGATTTTGACGATCACCGGCTTATGTGTAAGGGACATCGGTCCAGAAGAGGAAGGAGGCACATCTGCCTTATTTGTGCCAATCAGTACTCCCTGCCAGTGCCACCTGCCATTGCCACCTATCAATGCCCATGAGTGCCACCCATCATTGCCCACAAGTGCCACCTATTAATGCCCACCAATGGTGCCAATCAGTGCCTTATCAGTGCCACCTAGCAGTGCTGCCTATCAGTGTAACCTACCAGTGCCGATCAGTGCCCATTATTGCCACCCATCAGTGCCCATCACTGCCACCTATCAGTGCCCATCACTGCCAGCTATCAGTGCCACCTATTAGTGCCACCTATCAATGCCCATCAGTGCCACCTCTCAGTGTCACCTATCAGTGCCAACCAGTGCTGCCTTATCAGTGCCCACCAGTGCCGCCTTATCAGTGCCCATCAGTGCAGCCCATCGGTGCCCATCAGTGCAGCTTCATCAGCGTACATCAATGAAGGAGAAAAATTACCTGTTTGGAAAATTTTATAACAAAATATAAATATATATATATATATATATATATATATATATATATATATATATATATATATATATATATATATATATATATATATATATATATATATATATATATATATATATATATATATATATATATATATATATATATATATTAATTATTGTTTTTTTAATTTGGTATTTTTTAATTTTTTGAAAAAGAAAATAAAAGCCACAGAGGGGATCAAATACCACCAAAAGAAAGTTCTATTTGTGGGGGAAAAATGATAAAAATTTCATATGAGTACAGTGTTGTATGCCCACGCAATTGTCATTCAAAGTGCGACAACGCTGAAAGCTAACAAATTGGTCTGGACAGGAGGGGGGTTTAAGCGCCCAGTACACAAGTGGTTAAGGTAGAATTCCTTAAAGTAAGCTGGTCAACTTGGCCCAAACAAACTATACAAAGTGTAATTTAACCTAGAATGATACTTTGGGGTATAAGGAGCCCGTTTGCCCAAAGAATTTGCTGCCCTATGTTGGGTCATTCTTTTCTTGAGAGGTGGTCTTCTCTCCTCAATGTACAGATCTTTACATTCCTCAATACACAGCACTGTGTATATCAAGTTAAATTTGCTTGTGTTTTGGGAGTTGGATTTAGGATGTACAATCAACATCTACACATTCCATGGTGATTGGAGTAAGGTTATGGATATAAATGTTGGTATCTTCCTGACACTAATTGGAATTTAGGAAGAGTTTTGGTAAACCAAGAAATGTCTTCAACATTACAGAACAAGTCCAGGTAATGCTGAAATAAACTGTATCTGAGTACCACAAACTCAAAATGCTATTTGATTTTTTTTTTTAATCATATTTTATTCTGCATTTTTGCATTTTACAAAAAAAGAAGACTTTGCTAGGTGGGACAATTACAAAAGCAAGAAAAAAAGTTAGTACAGCATGGATACAGACATAATAAACAGCATCAACTGTGGAAGATTATACCATTACAAAATCTTGTGAAGAAGCCTTTCTCAACACAGAGGAACCCTTGAAATAACTTTACAATCTCAGGGAAACCCCTTCTAAAAATGACTATATCCACAACTCATGATGCATCAGTGTGATGTTCAATGGGAAGAATGCTCCCTATATTTGTAGTCATTGGGAAAACTTCCCCTTTAACAGATAGTGAAAACCTATCTGAGAAGCAGAAATTTCTTATTGCTCAAGGAACCTCTAGCAACCTGTGATGAGAAACCCTGTTGTAAAGGATCGCTATTTACCGGCAAGATGGGTGAGGTTGGCTAGACATGATGAGGCATATATACTCTGTCTAGTGGGCCAATATAGACTCAAATTTGTATATATGTATATGCATTATCTAAGAAGTACTGTAAGTATGTTTCTCCATTGGTATGCATCCGAGTTCACTAATTCTTTCCGAAAGTTGGGGTGGATTAGGAGAAAATGGAGATCTGGTGATTTCCAATGTCTAGTGTTTGCCCACAGAGGTGGTTCCAAAATGGCCTAAAATTCGGGTAAGTGGGTCAGCATTTAAACTAATACCCAGCAAGCCATTTAAAGTACCAATCACTTCTGCCCAGTACCTCCTTATTTTCGGGTATTACCACAAAAGATGAATGAGAGTCCCATTAGGGTGTCCTCATCGACCACAGAAAGAATCAGTTCTGGCACCTATTCTGTAGAGGAATATAGGGGTACGGTAAACCCCATGTAGAATAAAAAAAAAATAAAATACATATATATATTTATATATATATTTTTTTTAATTCTACATGGGGTTTACCGTACCCCTATATTCCTTACAGAATAGGTGCCAGAACTGATTCTTTCTGTGGTAGATGAGGACACCCTAATTGGACTCTCATCTTTTGTGGTAATACCCGAAAAAAAAAAAAAAGGTACTGGGCAGAAGTGATTGGTACTTTAAATGGCTTGCTGGGAATTATATATACAATATATAGGCCATACAGTAAAAAGTGTTCCAATGATGACGGTACGAAGCATCCCAAACACGAAGGGTTTATTTTGTTGTTAATCCTTTTTTTGGGTGTTATGGGTGAGTCAGTCTCGCCCCACCAGGTTTATCCAAAGCCATTGACCGGACTTGTACCGTGTCTGTGTCTTCCTGTTTATACAAGCCCAGCATTGCCCTGCAGTTACCAGAGCCGTGATTGGTGGCTTCCCCCTGAGATGACAGCAGATGCTGCTGACTCCATCCAGTCGCTGCCAAAATAGCTGCAGGTTATCGACGGTCCTTGGCAGACATACCTTTGTAGTGAGCGACCTGTGTGCTAAAAATAACATACAAATGCTGTGTCAAGCTGCGTGACCCTGGAGGGAAAAGTCATTGATTTACAGTGTATGACAGATAAGAGTCAGAGTCCTTGGCAGGTGCATCCGCAATATATTAGCGTCCATATTATTAATTTTGCATGAGCTTCAGGACGCAGACTTGCAGGACTTCGTGTTCTGGATTCAGCACCCCCAAAATGTCATAGACCCACCATTAGCTAGATCCCTGGCTTTTCCTGTACTCCTGTCAGATTCACAGACTTGGAACAAGTATAGAGATAAGGAATTATGACTTTTTTTTTTTTTTCCTTTGGTGGCGATCGAAAAAACTGATTTGGCAGAGAAGCCCATTGAGTGGTGGAGTGGGTGCTACTGGGTGTAGTTGGTGATGGAAAGAAAAATCCAACCAGTATGGGGAATCTTGATTATTTATTAAATATCTACCACCCTACTTATTTATAGGCTCTTCTACCACACTATTGTCGCCAAGTTGTCCATAGCATGTCCTCTACCTAGATCTAAATTTGGGCTTCTGGCCATTGAGAGCGACTCCTTTCTGCGTGTAAACAGCAATACTCTCCACAAGCATCATTATAAGTCTTGGAGTGAGGGACACGTGGTCTTTTAGTCAGGTTCTCCCCAATCCCATGGGGTCTCTTTCGGGGGAGCCTCACCAATACTTGGGTTGTCCTTGTTTCAGCAGGCCTCCTCCCAAAGAAAGGGGTCTGCCTGGACCTATCATTAGCTAGGTCCGATCGGTAGCAATCATAACTAGCTACCAATGGTAGCTCCCTTGCTTTGCTTTTAGTCCTGTCATATTCAAAGAATTGGAATGAGTATAGAGATAAGGAATTATGACACTTTTTCCTTGGTGGCGATGGAAAAAAAACTGGTGTGGCAGAGGAGTCCATCAATCAAAAGTCTTAAGGTGAGGGACACATGGTCCTTTGGTCAGGTTCACCCCCTCCCATTGTGTCTCCCTTTGGGGGAGCCCCACCTAGTTCTCGGTTTGGCCTTGTTTCAGCAGGCCTCCCGAAGAAAGGGGTCTGCCTGGTTTTTACGGGGTGGACCAGTGAGTACCCCAGTCCCTGTGAGCAGCCTTGCGCTCTGGGAGATCAGGGTTAGAGTCCTTCCTCGGAGAGCCAGGTGTACACCCTGTGCACTTTTTGGTGTGTTTCACTAGTGTTTTGTGAATGTTTCACTATCAAGCAGAGCTTCAAAAAAAGTTTCTATATGCTGTCATCATTACCTACTACACCATAAGGGCTTTGCTGCCCCCCCTTTTTTTGTCGGTGGATACCTCCCGAGCTCCAATTCCTCAAGTCTCTCTTTTGAAGCACCATCATCCAGTCTACATGACCTTATTTTACAATTTTGCAAGTAACCTGGTTATCTGGGAACCCCAAATTGTTATTTAGGCAAGATGTTCCCAAACACACATCTTTGCCTTGGCTGCGTAAAGATGCTGAGTATTTCTGGTGCCAGAAATAGTGTCTTTACGGGGCATGAGCAAATGCACTCTATTTGCATACAGTAGTGCATGCGCATAGATGGAATGTGTTCAGGCATTATGTTTGTGCGCGATATACTTTAATCTTGTTCATGGCAAATATAACATATTCATATTCATTGGTATCCAATCCATAGTAGGGGCTCATCACTCCCTCTTCATCAGGGCTTATAGTAGAGAAAATAATTATTTGATCCCCTGCAGATTTTTTAACTTTGCCCACTTACAAAGAAATTAGGGGGTCTATAATTTTTATCACAGGTGTATTTGAAATAATAGAGACAGAATATCAACCAAAAATCCAGAAAAAAACACCATACAAATGTTATAAATTGAGTTGCAGTTCAGTGGATAAAATAAGTATTTGATCCCCAAGCAAAACATGACTTAGTACTTGGTGGGGAAACACTTGTTGGCAAGCACAGAGGTCAGATGTTTCTTGTAGTTGGTTACCAGGTTTGCACACATCTCAGGAGGGATTCTGGTCCACTCTTCTTTACAGATCTTCTCTAAATCCTTAAGGTTTCTTGGCTGGTGCTTGGCAGCTTGAAGTTTCAGCTTCCTCCATAAATTTTCTATAGGATTAAGGTCTGGAGACTGGCTAGGCCACTCCATGACCTTAATGTGCTTCTTCTTGAGTAAAAAGTGTACTGAAGCGCTGATATGAACTAGTAAATAAATAAGTGGCAAATACTAAAAGATGATCAAATAATATAGCTGCAATTATTATGTATAGGAACTGATATCACACAAAAAAAGTGTATATATTCGGAATGTATAATGCGCTAATATTAACCTCCCAATATAACACGGTGTAACCTCCTGATGGTTAATCAGTGAATCATGTGCAAAATAAGCAAATGGAGCCTATTATAAATAACATAACATCTTTCACAATAACAAAATCCTATAAATAAATATCAATGTTATGATAAATTAATGAACACAATAAAAAAAAACCAAAGATGAGATATATTAATGTGATGAACCACAGTACACAAATATCTTGATAGGACAGCATACTGCTGTGAAGAAATATAACATCTTTGGTGATTGATGAATTTAGACAGGTTTCATAGAGTAACCCCAGTGATAGATGGCTTGCTCATATATTCAGCTGCTCATTAGCATGGACTGGCTTCTGGCTTTCAAAGAACTTCTGCAGTATGTAACAACAAAGAAAGAGAGCATTGCGCAGATAGTATATTAAATATTCCCTATAGACTAAGGGTAAACTTCACTCGGACTTTCCTTCTTCTTGAGCCACTCCTTTGTTACCTTGGTGGTATGTTTTGGGTCATTCTCATGCTGGAAGACCCATCCACAACCCATCTTCAGTGTTCTGGCTGAGGGAAGAAGGTTCTCATCCAAGATTTTACAATACATGGTCCTGTCCATTGGCCCCTCAATACGGCAAAGTCGGCCTGTACCTTTATCAAACGACTCCAAAGCATAGTTTCCACCTCCGTGCTTGCCTGTAGGAATGGTGTTCTTAAGGTCATAGTCAGCATTTTTCTTCCTCCAAACATGCAAGCCCCCTTCCTAATAAAAGGCACATTTACAGTCATGCCAATGAACATCCCTCAGAGAAGGATTGTGAGAAAGCGCTGTGGTCAGATGAATACAAAATTGAGCACTTTGGCATAAACACGACAAGTCGAGTTAGGAGGAAGAAAAATGCTGCCTATGACCCCAAGAACACCAACCTTACCTTCAACATGGGAGGTGAAAACATGATGCTTTGGGGCTGTTTCTCTGCTAAAGGTACAGGCCAACTATGCCGCATTGAGGGGCCAATGGACAAGGCCATGTATTGTAAAATCTTGGATGAGAACGTTCTTCCCTCAGCCAAAACACTGAAGATGGGCCGTGGATGGGTCTTCCAGCATGACAATGACCCAAAACAAAACTCCAAGGCAACAAAGGAGTGGCTCAAGAAGAAGCACATTATGGAGGGAGCTGAAACATTTAATTGCCAAGAGACAGCCAAGAAATCTTAAAGGGGTTGTAAACCCTCATGGTTTTTCACCTTAATGCATTATGTGCATTAAGGTGAAAAACCTTCTGTGCTGCAGCTCCGCCCCAGAGCCTCCCTTTTTCTTACCTGAACCCGTTAGTTCCAGCAATAAGCACAAGCCCAGCAGCTCCAGCCACTGTCTCTGTCCTCATTGGATAGATTAATAGCAGCAGGAACACTTTGGCTCCTGCTGCTGTCAATCAAATCCAGTGTTACACCAGAGCGAGGGGCGGAGGCAAGTCCTGCTGTTTGTGTCAATGGACGCAGCAGCAGGACTCGTGAGCCCGCCCGCAAAGATGCCCCCATGGAAAGCGGCTCTGCATGGGGGCACCCAATGATGAGGGGCCAGGAGCACTGCCGGGGCACCCCAGAAGAGAAACCCCTCCTGAGATGTGTGCAAACCTGGTCACCAACTAAAAGAAACGTCTGACCTCTGTGATTGCCAACAAGGGTTTCTCCACCAAGTACAAGTCATGTTTTCCTTGGGAATCAAATACTTATTTTACCCACTTAACTGCAATTCAATTTATAACATTTGTATCCATGTGTGTTTTTTTTTTGGTTGATATTCTGTCTCTGTCATTTAAAATACACCTATGATAACAATTATAGACCCTTCATTTCTTTTTAAGTGGGCAAACTTACAAAATCTGCGGGGGGGTCAAATAATTTCCCCCACTGTATGTGATAGACATGTGTGATTAGTTTCGTACGAATTTCCGTAAATATGTACATTTGGGAGGATCCGAAATACGAATTGCTATGCTTCCGAATTTTGTACGAAATACGAAATTTCGTTTCCGAATTTCGGATCCAAATTCCGAACATTCGTGATTGTTACGAAAGGTTAACAAACCTAAAAGTTAAAAACCCCAGGAAGTCAGGACAGCACAGCGATGGTGGGAGCCCCTCATAATAAAATAAATTCATCAAAACGAACATTCGTAATTGTTACGAAAAGTTAACGAACCTAACGAAAATTCATATTTCATACGAAATTTCGGACACGAATTACGAAATACGAATTCTAATACGTAACGGAATGGAACGAAATAAAACAAATTTATTGACGTCGCACTCGTCTAGTATGTGATAAAAGAGGCATATGAAGAAAACTGGACCATGTTTCCTTGAAGCAATTGTAAGTAAAGTTAGTCTTTATTGGTCCCAAAAAATATAGTATATAGGTGGGCAACGTGTTCCAGGTGGTTTATTTTTCCCTCTTCATCAGGGCTTATGGTGATAAAAGACACATAGGTAACAATACATTTCAAGGGCTCATTGGTCCCTCTTCATTGTGACGTATAATAATAAAATAGACTTATGAAAAAAAAAAAACTGGACCAAGGCAGATTTCCTTAAAGGCCAGTTAGACTTTATTGGTCACAGCAAATATTACATAGATGGTCAACGCGTTTCAGGGGGGGTCAGTGGTCCTTTAGGGCACTTAGTGATGAAAGAAATTTATGAAATAAAACTGGACCAGGACAGGTGAAGGAATTGTAAGTACAGTTAGTCCTTATTGATCACAGTAAATATCATACAGGTAAGCAATACATTATAGGGGTTTGTTTGTCCCTCTTCATCTTGGCAGTGATAAAAGACTTGTGAACAAACCCGGGTCAGGACAGGTTTCTTTGAAGAAATAGTAAATCCAGTTAGTCTTTATTGGTCAGAGCAAATATTGCATGGGTAGCCAATACATTTCAGGGGGTTCATCTGTCCCTCTGCATCAGGGCTTATCGTGATAAAAGAGACTTATGAAGAAAAAGCTGTACCAGGCTAGGAGTTCATGGGGAAATTGGTCAGTATGTTTCAAGGTTTGTTCAGGTTGGCGATCTTGTTGGACCAGCGAATACTGAAGCCTTGAATCTTTCTCTGCTCTGGGCCAGTTTTTTTTCTTCTATTGCTATAAGCCCCGATAAAGAGCTACTAATGTGCCCCCCGAAATGTGATATTTGCTAAGACCAATAAAGACTAACTGAGCTTAAATTAGCCATACATTGTATGAAATTTCACTCAGTGGATGGCACCTTCACACCTGACATCCCTTGACTGAAAGTTGAAGGAGCCAGGCTGAAAATTGTCTAATTGCATCCAATTAGATGCAGCCCCCATTTGAGTATCATAGTATCTTGATTATTCAGTGGGTCTGGCTGTCAAAATATAATAGGCATAGCGGGAGATTCATCCATCTGTGCTGTATAGCGTTGATGGAGGAATCTGTTAGTGAAGAGGAAGCTATAATTGTATGGCCAACTCTACAACGACCCTGGGGTGGTCTTGTCTTTATAATGCCTCTACTGATGATGGTCCAAGGACCTATGACTTCTAGCAAGCTGGCTTCGTCCCAAAAACCAAGATCCTTTTTACATTAGGGTCAGGAAGCTGGTGTTCACCATTTTTGGAATCTGGATTTATATACCCAGCCGAATTAACCCTTTGGGGACCGGATGTTAACAAGCAAATTTGCATAATTGGACGTACCCTTATTGCCACAAAGGCTTAATTCGGCAGGGTATACATCTAGCTTCCAAAATGGTGAACACTAGCTTCCTGAAGTCGTCCAATCACAGACGAAACTAGTTGAGGCGGTGTTCAATAGCCTATACGTCACTTCCACTGATGTCATATCCCATCCCTGGAGGGCAAGTAAACTTCCAGTGGCCTTGTAGACTTTGAGCAATGAACCTTTTCCCTGATGCAGTTTTTTGAGTGGAGGTGTATTGCATTGGAAGGAATCGCATCCTGGTACATGTGACAGGTTAAAGTGATGTTCCGGCCGAAATTATACTTTTTAAATAAAAATACCCCTATAATACACAAGCTTAATGTATTCTAGTAAAGTTAGTCTGTAAACTAAGGTCTGTTTTGTTAGTTTATAGCAGTAGTTTGTTATTTTATAAACTTACAACAGGCCGTGGCCATCTTAAGTCTGGGCATCTGAAGCCAGACTGTATTTCTTCCTGGATCTCTTCCTTGCAGATCTCGCACATGCTCAGTGCAGCACAAGCAGTGTAATAGGTTTCAGGTCAGGTTTCTATAGCAACGGCAGTTTCAGAGGAAGTTGCCGCCCCTTCCCAGAAGGCATTGCAAACAGGAAATGATGCGATGGGCCACGGCCAGGGAGGAGGAAGTGAAAAATAAATGCAGCAGATATACAGTAGGTGCTGAGAAAAAAAAATTAAAAATATCCAATTTGTTTACAGTGCACAGTTTAGTGAGGGATGCTGAAGAGTTGTAAAAGTGGGTGGAACTCCACTTTAAGTTGGTGACAAGATACACAATGGGTCCAACCAAAAAAAACGCAGTGAGACCTATCTAGTAATAGAAGGTCCATCCATTGTGGTGAGTGTACATCCATGTGGGGTCACCTGGAAGTGGTCAGATGTTTATCTGTTATGGTGCCAGTACCTGTTCATCTTCTTCTTTTCCCTCTTCTTCTCCTTATTTTTTTTTTTAAGCATCCACACTCACCAGCCACTTTCTTTAGGTACACCTTGCTAGTACCGAGTTGGACCCCCTTTTTCCTTCATTCTTCATGGCATAGATTCAACAAGGTGTTGGAAACATTCCTATCGATTTTGGCCCATAGGGACATGATAACATCACACAGTTGCTGTAGATTTGTCGGCTGCACATCCATGATGTGATTTTCCCGTTCCACCAAATCCCAAAGGTGCTCTATTGGATGAGATGTGGTGAGTGTGGAGGCCATTGGAGTACAGGGACCTCATTGTCCAGTGGTGAGATGATTGGATCTTTGTGACATGGTGCATTATCCTGCTGGAAGGAGCCATCAGAAGATGGGGACACTGTAGTCATAAAGGGATGGACATGGTCAGCAACAATACTCAGGTAGGCCGTGGAGTTTAAATGATGCTCAATTGTTACTAAGGGGCCCAAAGTGTGCCAAGAAAATATCCCCCCCACCATTACACCACCAGCCTGAACCGGTGATACAAGGCAGGATGGATCCATGCTTTCATGTTGTTTACACCAAATTCTGACCCGACCATCTGAATGTTGCAGCTGAAATAGAGACCCATCAGACCAGGCAACGTTTTTCCAATCTTCTATTGTCCAATTTTGGTGATCCTGTGTGAATTGTAGCCTCAGTTTCCTGTTCTTAGATTACAGGAGTGGCACCTGCTGTGGTCTTCTACTGCTGTAGCCCATCTGCTTCAAGGTTCGATGTTTTGTGTGTTCAGAGATTGTATTCTGCATACCTTGGATGTAACGAGTGGTTATTTGAGTTACTGTTGCCTTTTTATCGTATTGAACCAGTCTGCCCATTCTCCTCTGACCTCTGACATCAACAAGGCCTTTTCCTCCACACAACTGCCACTCACTGGATATTTTCTCTTTTTCGGACCATTCTCTGTAAACCCTAGAGATGGTTGTGTGTGAAAATCCCAGTAGATCAGCTGTTTTTGAAATACTCAAACCAGACTGTCTGGCACCAACAACCATGCCACGTTCAAAGTCACTTAAATCTCCTTTCATCACCGTTCTGATGCTCGGTTGAACTTTGGCAAGTCATCTTCACCACGTCTAGATGCCTAAATGCATGGAGTTGCTGCCATGTGATTGGCCAATTAGCAATTTGTGTTACCAAGCAATTGAACAGGTGTACCTAATAAATTGGCAGGTGAGTGTATTATTTGAATGGGACTTATTGATACATTGATCGTTAGCTGTATTTTCTGGTGTTTATTTATTCATTTTGTGCACTTTTACATGTGCCAAACAGCTTAGTAATCTTGATTCCCACTTCTGCAAGTGCGATCTCTATACACATTTATGGGGCTCACGAATGAGGAAGTCACACACATTTTGAAGACTACAGCAGCCACAATCACATTACTCTGTTCCCTTTTTTTAATATTTTATTTTTGTCTGTGGTGCAGAGTTTCCATTGTTATTTGTAAGTAATATGAGCACCTACCTACTCTAACCAATCAATTTGTATCCAATCAGGTAGGCCCCTGCACTGTATGGTTGTTGGTAGATTTAAAGGGTAACTCCACTTTCATGGGGAAACAAAAAAATGGCAAATAAAGAAGAATATAGCGTATACACTTGTGACACAAGTCATATTGTAATTGAATGTTATTAAAAATGACCTTTCCTTTTCAATCTGCAGCCGCTGTCATTTTCTCAAAATGCAATATGGCCACCTGGAGGTCTTCTGTGTACAGAACGCCCCCCAGAAACATAATTCCCCCCTTTGTGTGATTGGCTCACCAATTTTCCCAAAAGTCTACACTAAGATACAAGTCAGATTTCCGGCATCCCCTCCAACAAAAATATCATTTTTTGGTGAGATACTGCCAATAGGAAATCCCATCTAAAGCAATACAGACCCAGCTGCTTTCCTCATTAGAGCCCTGCAGGTGCAGCAGCTGGTTTATAATTATGAAACCACTCCCATTATGCCGCGTACACACGGGCGGACTTTTCGACGGACTAGGTCTGGCGGACTTTTCTACGGACTTTACGAATGAACAGACTTGCCTACACACTTGCCTCAACCAAAGTCCAACGGATTCGTACGTGATGATGTACACCGGACTAAAACAAGGAAGTTGATAGCCAGTAGCCAATAGCTGCCCTAGCGTCGGTTTTTGCCCGTCGGACTAGCATACAGACGAGCGGACTTTTCGACCGGACTCGAATCCGTCGGAAAGATTTGAAACATGTTTCATTTCTAGGTCCGTCGAACCTTTGGGGAAAAAAAAGTCCACTGGAGCCCACACACGATCGAATTGTCCGACGGACTCCGGTGCGCCGGACAGTCCGCTCGTGTGTACGCGGCATTAGCCTTTACTTTCCCACATACAGACAAACACACAGGGATTTCTTCAGAATAACATATTCAGAACCTGCAACAAAGTTTGTTAAAAATCCTTGCAATGTACAGAGATCACCCAGAGGAGAATGTTTTTCATTTATTTTTTAATTTTTTTCTCAACAAGAGTTACTCTTTAACCACTTCAGCCCCCCTGGAAGGATTTACCCCCCTTCCTGACCAGTCCATTTTTTGCGTCGCTTTAACTGACAATTTCGCAGTCCTGCGAAGCTGTACCCAAACAAAATTGTGGGTTTTTTTTCCCCCACAAATAGAGCTTTCTTTTGGTGGCATTTGATCACCTCCGCGGTTTTTATTTTTTACGCTTTAAACAAAAAAAAGAGTGACTATTTTGAAAAGTTTTTTTACTTTCTGCTATAAAACATTTCCAAAAAAAAAAACATGTAAAAAAAATTATTCATCACTTTAGGCCAATATGTATTCTGCTACATATTTTTGGTAAAAAAATTCCCAATAAGTGTATATTAATTTGCGCAAAAGTTATCATGCCATAAAATAAGGGATAGATTGGCATTTTTATTTATTTTTATTTTTATTTTTTTTACTAGTTATTGGAGGTGATCATCGATTTTTAGCGGGACGGCGACATTGCGGTGGACAGATCGGACACCTAACCAACATTTTTGAAACCTTCCTTTGGGAACCAGTGACGTTATTACAGTGATCAGTGCTAAAAAAAAATATGCACTGTTATTTTACTAATGACTGTGGCAGGGAAGGGGTTAACATCCTCAGAGGGATCATCAAAGGGGTTAAATGTGTTCTAACTGCATGGGGGAAGGGCTGACTGGGACAACACACAGATCTGTCTTCCTGCATAGCAGAAAGACAGGATCTGTGTGATCTCCCCGGTTCAGAACGGAGATCTGTCTTGTTTACACAGGCAGATCCCCGTTCTGTCACTGCGGGGAACGATTGCGGGTGGCCGACGGACATCGAGTCCGCCAGACCTGCTCATTGGCTCCCCCGCTGGCCAATGGGCACGCCTCCGGTGGCACGCGCGCCCACAAATCACTGTGTACGGGCCCGACGTACACGTATGGTGATTTGCGCAGCCGCGCCAACCAGTTAGCAGTTAAAGGGGATTGTACTGTGTGTGGCGAGCTTAGCAATTGCCCTCAGATTGGGAGATTTCTTCCAACTTCCCACTGCATCTCTGGGACAGGAAGTAAAGGAAACTTTGCCAGATTTTCACCAGAAGAAAAAACTGGCTGGGGCTTTAACCCTTCCCTACTCTATCTGAAATAATAATTAAAAAAAAGTTTTGGGTAAACCTACACTCTAATGCAGGGGTCTCCAAACTGCAGCCTGAGGACCGGATGTGGCCCTTTTCTTGCCTTTGTCCGGCCCTTGGGGCATTATTCCTTCCACTGATACAAGACACTAGTCTGCTAACTGACATCAACAATGGGGCACCATTTCTCCCATTGACACCAAGAATGGGACACTATTCCTCCCACTGATACCAATGATGGGGCACTATTCCTCCCACTGATACCAATGATGGGGCACTATTCCTCCCACTGATACCAATGATGGGGCACTATTCCTCCCACTGATACCAATGATGGGGTACTATTCCTCCCACTGATACCAATGATGGGGCACTATTCCTCCCACTGATACCAGTGATGGGGTACTATTCCTCCCACTGATACCAATGATGGGGTACTATTCCTCCCACTGATACCAATGATGGGGTACTATTCCTCCCACTGATACCAATGATGGGAAAATATTCCTCCCACTGATACCAATGATGGGGCACTATTCCTCCCACTGATACCAATGATGGGGCACTATTCCTCCCACTGATACCAATGATGGGGCACTATTCCTCCCACTGATACCAATGATGGGGCACTATTCCTCCTACTGATACCAATGATGAGGCACTATTCCGCCTAATGATACCAATGATGGGGCACTATTCCTCCCACTGATACCAACAATGGGGCACTATTCCTCCACCTTATACCGAATGTGGCAATGTTTACTCCCACTGATGCCAGGAAAATTTACACTCTCGGCGGCCACAGTTCGGCCCCCCTATAGTCTTAAGGACTATAAACTGGCCTTTTGTTTTTGCACTCCTTTCGGGCCCCTGTAATGGTGTGGAGGAGAACCAGTCATGGTGGCATCACATGTTTTTATTGTCAGACCACACCGCCTGCAAAGAACAAATAAGCACAATGCCAGGAGGGACCGCCAGCGAGTCTACAAGGTCGTTGCGTGCTCAGCGCTGCCAACTGCCTCGTGTCACCGCCGTTGTCAGAAGTCTTCTATCAATATTTTTCTAACCACTATCTATGCCATTCTTTCCAGAATAAATATCAGCCATACAAGGTGCACTTCGGTCACACAGGAAATCTCGGCACGGGACCTGACGGACATCCACCCACAACAGAGGACTAATTCCTTGTAGCTGTCAGCATCAGATTTTTATGATAAGCCTACGTTTACACAGTTGGGGGGGGCTTTAAAAGCAGGTAGTTGAGCCTCCCAATTGCCCCCCTTAAAGCAGTATAAGCTCTGCTAAAGTTTATTATTTATTTTTTAATGGGCTCCCAGATTTATGCTATAATGTGCTAGCACTGTATGCCCCGCATAGTAACATATTAGGGCAGACTTACCTATCAAATGCAGTCCTCCAGCAGGTCCCTGGATCTAGTATCTTCACCTGGACTTCCTTCCGGGTTCGCTCCATTTGGCCACTATAATGTCCAGCGCCAGATTACTAAATAGGCAGAGTAGGCATGGCCTATGGGCCCCACGCCAAGGCGGGACACACAGCTAATCCCTCTTGAGAGAGGTGGAACCAATCATGACATTGGCACAACAATATCTCCCAGATTTGATGGCCATACATTTTCCAGGCTGTCAGAACTTGTAAGCAGATCGCCTATCCAGACAATTTGTGGACCCCAATGAATGGTCCCTTCAGCCCGAAGTGTTCAAACAGATCATCCACGAGTGGGGGTGTCCACAAGATATTTTTGCCTCATCAACCATTTGCAAGGTGAGTCGGTTCCTCTCAGGTTACCCTACTCCATTAGCAGAGGGGACGGGTGCCTCACCCATCCTTGGGTTGGGCAACAGACCAATGCCATCCCTCCAATTTCTTTAAACTTAAGGAGATTGACAGAGAATTTGAGTCATCACAGTATTCCCTTACTGGCCTCACAGACATGGGTCTCTCTGGCAATGGATCTCAGCATGTGCACACCGATCACTCAGCCGGAGAATCCTCATCTCCTGTCTGCAGGAGATGCCCTACATCCACAACCATCATGACTGGCCTTAGCGGCCTGGAGATTGTAAGGCAGGGGTTACAAGAGTTAGGATGTGCTCTAGAGGGTATTAGAACTTTACAGAGTTCCAGAAAGGGGTCAACCAATGCCATCTACTCCAGAATATGGAATAGGTTCACGAGCTTTGCAGCTGGACGTCAGTTTGACCCTAGTATCCAATTGTATCTCAAATCCTTTCTTTCCTGCAATCCGGATTGGATTTGGGGCTTAGTTTGCTTAAGGTGCAAATTTCAGCCATCTCAGCTTTTACTCAAAAGAAATGGGCAGCAAACCTGCTGGTGAAGCACTTCATGAGAGCGGTACTTAGACTACGCCCTCCCAAGAGAAATAGATTCCCTCAATGGGACCTGGCAGTAGTCCTCAATATTCTAGCAAACCCTCCTCGTACTCTGACAGAAGACTGTTCATTATGGGATATCACCTTTAAAAGTGGCTTTCCTATTAGCCATAATTTCAGGGAAAGGGTGTTGGAACTCCAAGAATTGGGGGCAGCAGAACCTTATTCCATGTTCTTCCTAGACAGGGTTGTGCTGAGACCATTGGATCATTTTGTCCCAAAAGTAGCCTTGATATTTCATCTCTCCAGTGAATGGGTGCTTCCAGCTTCCAGCTCATTATGTATGCTGCCATGTTTGGCTTCAGGAAAATGGAAAATTGTATCAAATACTTACCGTAATTTTCTTTTCCTGACGCTAATACATGGCAGCATACGAACCCTCCCTCTGATCTTTGTGCTTTATACGGAGAATGGCGGAGGTAGCTCTCAGTCAAACTTTTATAGCGCTAAAAAGGTCCTGTGGGTGGATATAGGGGCGGAGCTATATCATATGTATGCTGCCATGTATTGGCGTCAGGAAAGGAAAATTACGGTAAGTATTTGATACAATTTTCCATTTTTCTTGTACTTTCATTTACGATGGTAATGGTAAACAGGATAAATAGAGAGGGTGAATCTCCCGAATGGGGGCACAGACAGCAATAAAAACCTGACCAGTGATCTAATCGCCCTCCACTCCAACCAAAACTAAAAAAAAAAAAAAAAAATAGAAAAAAAAAAACTAAAAGTTTGCATTTAGTTATACTTGAAAGTCTTTCTGTATGTGGAGGGTAAACCTCTGTTATTCTTGATGCAGTGCGCCCTCTTGTGGCTTCAGTGATAACCTTAAAGTAATATTAGGCACTTCAGCATAGGAAGGACATGTTTTTTTTTTTTTTTTACTAGTAATGGCGGCAATCAGTGATTTTTAGCAGGATTGCGGCGGACAGATCGGACACCTATGACACTTTTTTGGGGGAACAAGTGACATTCTTACAGTAATTAGTGCTAAAAATATGCACTGTCACTGTACTAATGACACTGGCAGGAAAGGGGTTAACATCAGGGGCGATCAAGGGGTTAAATGTGTTCTGTTTGTTTTCTAACTGTATGGGGGACTGTGTGACTGGGGAAACGCGCCTTCTTCCTGCTTAGAAGAAAGACAGGATCTGTGTGATCTCCCCTGTCAGAACGGAGATCTGCCTTGTTTACACAGGGAGATCCCCGTTCCTTCACTGTGGAGAACGATCTCAGGTGGCCGCCGGACATCGAGTCCGCCCCACCCGCTGATTGGCTCCCCCGGCTGGCCAATGGGAGTGCACGCGCCCACAAAAGCGAAATCCCGAGCCGACGTACAGCTACGGCATCGGGATCGTGCCACCTTGCCGCAGTATAATTAAGGCCGCTGGTCGGCAAGCGGGTAAACCCTCAGCATTTTTTAGTTTAAACGCTTGCCGACCGGCTTTTTTTTTTTTGATGACGCCAGAGAGTAGGATTTCACAATGGGCAGTTTTATACCCATTTTTCACCACAGGATGACGCCAGAGAGTCGGATTATTTTTCAATGGGCGATGTTATGCCTGCATTTGACCACAGGATAGTGCCAGAGTAGAATGATTTCCCAATGGGTGATGTTATACCCGCATTTGACCACAGGATGACGCCAGAGAACAGGATTATTTTCCAATGGGTGATGTTATACCCATATATGAACACATGATGTCGATAGAGAACAGAATTATTTTCCAGTGGGTGATATTATACCTGCATTCAACCACACGTTGGTGCAAGAGAGCAGAATTACTTTCCAATGAGTGGTGCTATGCCCATGTTATAGTGTTATAGTCCATTAGGGCCGCAGCCATGGATCATTGTTACTACAGATGCCAGCGCAGCAGGGTGGGGCGCCACCTGCAAACAACTCAAGATCCAGGGCAGAGGGGAATTTCCCACTCAGGGCCTAGTTTCCAATTTTCTAGCAAACCCTCCTCGTACACGTTGTTGCAGGAGAGCAGAATTACTTTCCAATGAGTGGTGCTTTACCCATGTTTCACCACAGGATGGCGCCAGAGCAGAATGCCCCAATGGATGATATACCCCTATTTGACCAGAGGATGGCGATAGAATGATTTCCCAATGGGGGATGTTATACCCGTATATGATCATATGATGGCGGCAGAGAGCAGAATTATTTTCCAATTGGGTGACATTATACTCGCATTTGACCACAGGATGGTGCCAGAGAGCAGAATTATTTGCCAAGGTGTTATACCCATGTTTCACCACACGACGGTGACAGAGAATAGAATGATTTCCCAATGGCTGATGTTATACCCGCAGTTGACCACAGGATAGCGCTAGAGAACAGAATTATTTTCCAATGGGTGACTTTACACCCGCATTAGACCACAGGATGGCGGCAGAGAGGACTTTCCAATGGGCAATGCTATACCCATATTTGACCACAGGAGAGCGCCAGCGAGCAGAATTATTTCCCAATGGGTGATGTTATACGTGTATTTGATCACAGGATGGCGACAGAGCAGAATGTTATACAGATATATTGCCGACCAATGGGAAATCGTTTTAAGGCTTGTACACACTATAATAAAATCGGGCAAACAACTTTCATCCGATTTTCATAATGTGTGTATGCAACTTTTGACAGCCGAATCTGAACTTTGGTACGAAAATTCCCGAAGGGACAAACTCCAAATTTTTTCTCGTATGGGAACAGAACGAATTTCGTTTTAATGTGTACAGTTTTTCGTACGATTTTGATACAAGAAAAATCAGAGAAGACTGCGCATGATCAGAAACAATAAACAACAAAAAAAGCCTTTGCCGTATTTTCGTAAGAATTTTCCTTCATCGGTTACGATTTGCTGTGAAACAACGAGGGAAAAAAAAAAATCGCATGATCATTTACTCGATTTTCTTATAGTGTGTACCCCACTTTACTCTTTGCCGCCATCCTCTGGTCATATACAGGTAAAACACCGCCCATTGGGAAATCATTCTACTCTCTGGCGCCATCCTGTGGACAAATATGTGTACATCATCACATGAAAAGCAAATGACAGATGTATAAACCAACAAATGTTTTTTTTTTTATTCTATTGCTGATTTTGGAAGGTTCATTGTATGTGTAACATGCTTTCTCGGACTCTATTTACCAGATTGAGCGAGATTTGTTGCCATCATCTAGGCTTCTACTTCAAGGAGAAATTCAGGTCTTGGTAACATCTACCATGTTTATAATACAGCCGATGTTACATTTGAAGAGAATAATGATATATTTTTTTTTTTTAAAGATCACTCCAACCAAAGCAGATATTTTCAGTACTTGTTAAATACTGGCGAGTCACACCCCCGGGTGATCTCTCTTGCCTCTTGGGGACTCTGACTGGTTTGGAGGAATGTCTAATGGTCAAAGTGCTGCACTGAATTCCCAGGTCTGTACACCTGCTGTGCCCATTATGTGAGGTTCCCACCATCCCTGTGCTGAGGTCCCAGGTCTGTACACCTGCTGTGCCCATTATGAGGGGGTCCCACCATCCCTGTGCTGAGTTCTCAGGTCTGTACACTTGATGTGCCCATTATGAGGGGGTCCCACCATCCCTGCGCTGAGTTCCCGGGTCTGTACACCTGCTGTGCCCATTATGAGGGGTTCCCACCATCCCTGTGCTGAGTTCCCGGGTCTGTACACCTGATGTGCCCATTATGAGGGGGTCCCACCATCCCTGTGCTGAGTTCCCGGGTCTGTACACCTGCTGTGCCCATTATGAGGGGGTCCCACCATCCCCGTGCTGAGTTCCTGGGTCTGTACACCTGCTGTGCCCATTATGAGGGGTTCTCACATCCCTGTCTTAAGTTCCTGGGTCTGTACACCTGCTGTGCCCATTATGAGGGGTTCACACCATCCTTGGGCTGAGTTCCCAGGTCTGTAGACCTGCTGTGCCCATTATGAGGGGTTCACACCATCCTTGGGCTGAGTTCCCAGGTCTGTAGACCTGCTGTGCCCATTGACCTGAGTTCCCGGATCTGTACTCCTGCTGTGCCCATTATGAGGGGTTCCCACCATCCCTGAGCCCAGACCGAGTGACACTGTGAAGGTCACCGGTGTAAAGTGCCACATTCCCCGCTCCTCCGCTCAGCAGCCATTGGTTGCTGGGACCACGGGGAGTTCTTGCAACCAATGATGTTGCGTGTACGCCCTGCCCCCTGCTGCTTACTATCTCGCGGCTCCTGGCTGAGCCGCAAGGTAAGCCGTGACGTCACGTGCACGCCCCCTGCTGTTTGTTACATCATACCTCGCGGCCAGTCGAGTGAGAGCCGGGAGCCGCGAGGTATGATGTGTAGGCGCTGCCCGCCCCATTCAGCAAGACTCCCGGCGCAGCTCTCGCCCCCTGCAGCTTGTTACCTCTGCTGGCTGCCGATCCCTGCCCGCCTCAAGGTATGTGGTGTGTTTACAGGGGCACAATGATGGGCACATTGTGCTGTGCCCATCAGTGTGCCCCTTAACATTAAATGTGCCCATCAGCATGCCCCATTTATGTTAAGGTTCACTTTGATGGGCACATTTTATGTCAAGGGGCATGTTGATAGGCACATTTCATGTTAAGGGGCACGCTGATGGGCACAACAAAATATGCCCATCAGCATGCCCCCTAACATTAAATATGCCCATCAGAGTGCCCCTTAACATAAAATAAGGGGCATGCTGATGAGCACATATGTTAGTGGGGGCACTGTGATGGGGACAAATGATGTGAGGGAGCACTCTGATGGGAGACACTTGATGTAATGGAACCTTCTGATGAAGAAACCTGATGTAAGAGGGCACTCTGATGGGGACACCTGATATAAGAGGATACTCTGATGGTGGCAACTGATTTATGGGGGTAGTCTGATGGGGGCACCCCATGTAATGAATTATGCTGGTAGGGGCACCTGATGTAAGGGGGAACACTATTGGGGACATTTACATCTACAGAGTATTTTCAGAGTGTGTGGAGGAAACAGTAACAAAAGCACCAGAGAGCGCGGCTTGCGCCAAAAAAAGGAAAGTAGACATGTACAATCTTTGATGGCACAGACTTGTGATTCGGACCTCGGCCGAAATTTTTTTTTTAGTTACCAGACCTCCTTGAATTTTAATTTACTATCCCTGGAATAGAATAAAATAGAAGGTATATAACCATCTTCCGAAATTCACATTTTTAATAGAATATATTCGCATATATTGGGAAAGTATAAAAGAGCAGAATAGAAGAGAATAGAAAATAAGAGGATAGAAAACAACAATAGGATAGAATATAGAACTATCTTCTGAAATTAAAATTTTGAATTTGAATCAAATTCTAAAACTAATAAACAAAAAAAATTCCGGAAATTTATTTAACGGATTTATCTAAATGAAATTTAAATAACAAATCCAAATGAAACAAAACACATTTTGTTCTGCACATGTCTAGTAAGCAATACTGTTCCTTTAAACAGGGTATGGCCAGCAGCCTCTCACCAACTCCTAGGGCAGTGATGGAGAACCTTGGCACCCCAGATGTTTTGGAACTACATTTCCCATGATGCTCAACTACACTGCAGAGTGCATGAGCATCATGGGAAATGTAGTTCCAAAACATCTGGGGTGCCAAGGTTCGCCATCACTGTCCTAGGGTGATGACCTGTCTCCTCCTGCTCTCCGCCCGGGGCTTAGTGATGTCGGCTACAGTGACGTCCCCTCCGCAATCAGGCAGCCTGCTACACTTTGTCACTTAGTCCCAGAATAGTCCCTCCTTTTCCTCCCCACACAGCTCTGGTAATGCTGGGACATGTAGTCCCAGAGCCAATCTGAAATAAAGGCTCAATCTCCCTGGGAACCACATTCTCTACAAGTCATTTGCTCCCAGCAGGCTCTGTCCTTCCCACAATCCACAGCAGCTCAGCTTCCTCTTCTCCTCTTCTGTGATTCCGGGTGGTGGGTGGGGCTTATAGGGGCTGCTCACAACTCTGTGGCTTCAGAGTCCTGTAAAATGGCCAGTGCTTTGTCTCTCTGTTCTCTCTCCCCACAGCCGCTCCTCTGTTCTGCACCTCTCTGTGGGGAAGAGAGTTGGGGGGTCAGCAGTAATAATAGCTTGTTCCCAGCTGCCAGACACATGGGCAGGACCTACTGCGTCTGTGCACGTGGGGTACCACCTTGGCTGAAGGCAGCACACCAATGCCTGGGACCAGTCATGTGAAAAATCAGACACTAAGGCAGTCCCCAACTCAGAGATGAGCCACTTGTGCAATGCCAGGACAAGGTCATCCAAAGACACCAAACTACACCTCTCCTTCCCTTAGGGTTAGGACCAGGGCGCTCCCATCCTTCCAATTAACCATTGCGCCCAGGGCAGCGGGTCCTTCCTGCCCGCCTCTTGTCCCGGCTCTGCACCTGTGTATAGTGAATATGCGGTGTTCCTCCTTATCATGTTCTGTCCCATTTCGCTACACACTTTGTACAGGTGTATGTGTTGCATTCAGAGACACATGCAGAGCCATTGCCCACTCCACCCAGTAACAGAATGGGGTCCCGCACGTAACTCTTTCCTTCCCATACCGAGTGGTCAGGCCTTTAATCTCCATAGCGCTAGTCTGCTCCCAGCAACCGGAGAAGATGGACAGCTAGGGAGGGAGTCAGAGGACCAACTCCCTCGCTACTGGAGGACCTGTCACCTCACCAGGTACCGCTCCCAATGACTGGTTGCTGTAGCTGTTCTTCTCTTTGGCAACTACCTCTTCTTCTTTGCCTTGAGAGTTAACCTTCTGTAGTGGTGTTACACATACCCCATAGTGCTATTCAGTGGTAGAAATACCAGGGTCGAAAAGCTCACACTTGTGACTGGGCCCTAGCGTTCCCCATGGGGGGGCCCAAGACAGCAGGAAGGGGGCCCACTGCAGAACATATTGAAAGTGTACTGGGCTTGGATGGAAGGAGTCCTGGCACAGATGGAGAGGGGGGCCCTTCATGGTTTCTTGTATTGGGGCCCTGAAGGTTCTAGTTGCACCTCTGGTGCTATAACAAACCCAAAAGATTCCTGGGAATACACCAAGACCCCTCACGCCCCCCCCCCCTCTTAAGTAGCTTCAGACCAGGCATAAAGCAGTTAAAATAACTTTACTGTAAACTCGGCATCATTAATGCATGGTAAAAAGTCTTTTCCCTCTTTAACTCTAATTGTGGCTGCCCCAGCATACCTGCACAGGTTAAGTCCTTTTGGATATAGTCCATAATTAGAGAATCCAGAGTGTAGTTGTCCAATGTGGGATGCTGATGTGTCATTGTTCCTAAGATGGACCGCAGGTTCCAGCGCACATTTACACTTGTTCCTGTTCTTTCACCAGCCGCTCTCGTGACCTAAAACCTCTTCCCTTTACATGTCACGGGAAGGGAGGCCAGGCACCAGAAAGCCCCCGAACATGACCGGGGAAGACAGCAAAACATTAACCCCTTCCCCTGACCAACTAAGGGAACACAGTAGGCAACCTGCCTACAGACAGAGCAGTGCTGCGTACAAGGCCTACAGAAAAAGATTTCTGTACTTCTAATAACTATTTTGTATGTGGTGGGACATATGTAGAGGTATTAGTAAGAATTGAATTAAATATATACTATAGTTGCATCGATACCATTTTTTTATTGGCGAGTACGAGTATCGATACTTTCGGTCAAGTACTCGCCAATACCGAGTACTGTTTTTTTTGCAGTGTGATTTGCATCAATACAAAAAAAATTGGTGCCAATCACACTGCAAAGAATCGCATGTGATTTGAACAGGAATGTGGTGTAATTCCTGTTCGAATCGCATGCGATTTCCCCCATTGCTCATGTGTATCTAGAGATGGAAAAGCGCCATCTAGTGGGCAGTTAGAACTCACAGTACATATCTGAACACATGCAAAATAATCTACATAGGCGTCCTGGTCCGCCAATGATAGCAAATCAGGGCCGCTGGAGGTGCTCACAGGGCTGTAGGGGAAGTTCTGGGACCCCATTGGTATAGGGCAGAAGTGATATCAGTTTGAGGGCTGACCCCCTCTACACCTCCTCCAGCCCTGTGAGTACATCCCAGTGGTCGTGATTTGCTATCACTGGCAGACCAGGACACCTATGTAGATTATTTTGCATGTGGCCAGATATGTACTGTGAGTTCTACATTTTTTAAACTGCCCACTAGATGGAGCTTTTTCCTTTCTATACACACACACACACAGGAATCGCACCACATTTCTGTTCAAATCGCATGCAGTGCAGTGCGAATTGCGCCCATTAATTTTGTATGGACGTAAATCGCACCGCGAAGTATTGGGAGCATTTGGGCGAGTACCGATACTCGCGCAAATGGTTGGTATTGGCACCGATACCGGTATCAGTATTGGTGCATCCCTAATGTATACCAACCTTTTTTGTTGGATAATTTATGCTGATTTGTTATACTGAAATCCGTAAAACATTTACATTCTCATACCTAATGGGGTCTATATATTCTCTGTAAATGCAGGTTTCATGCGCCTCAGCATCTGTTCTCCTCTGTTCTCATCCTAATGTACAGGAGCTTGCATACATATGCACCAATGCTTGCAAAAGCTCAAACGTGGCAAAAATAAAAAAAAATAAAAACATGCCTGTAAAAGGGCTTACAAAAGGGCATACTTTGTGTGTATGCAAGCTCTTTTGCTCAGGTGGTGCAGACCCTTCCATTCAGGAACCAGAAAGAAAATGATGAAACATGCAGCTAAGCAAACATAAAAAGTTAAGAATCTGCTACAAAGGTTGTTAAAATCCCTACAATGTACATACATTAGATTGGCAAAAGTATTGGGGCGCCTTTACATGCACATGAATTTTCAAATAACAGTTTTATTGGTTATCTCAGTAGAGAAAAGAACAAGTACAGAACACGGTAAACTCCGAGTAATGCTGAAACCGGGGTATAGCAAGTGCACACAGTATAGTAGTAAATGGTGCAAAATCATTGCTAAGGCATACTATGATCTGTTATACGATAAATGGAGTTTGCCATAAGTTAAGTGAAGACTTATGGGATAGTAGAGGTAGCATAAAAGAAAAGAAGTGGGGAAAAGGAGGGGAAAAAGATTTGAGGGAAAAAGAAAATATGGGAGAAATAGGGATGTAATATAATAGTTCAACCACCAGCTCGGAATGGGTCCTCCCGAAGATGCCACAGCTCCCAAACCTTATCATGCATTTCCAGCCTATCCTGTAATCTAGTTGTCACTTTTTCCATTAGCTCTACATCCTTTATTCTAGCGTATAGGGCGTCTTGGGAAGGTGGGGAGCGCGGCTTCCAGTTTAGAGTGACCAGACAGCGTGCGGCAGTAAGGATGTGTCTAAGTAGCTTCTTATATGTTTTGGCGATTTGTAGTGGTGACACACAATGCCACGAAAAACTTGGGCGTCATAGGGACAGGTACCTCAAAGAGGCAGGCCAGCAGGTGCTGCGTCACATTCCAATAGGGTACTTACATGGGGCAATTCCAATAGATATATTAAAGGGTACCCTTGTCCCCCTGACAGCACCAGAATCGATCAGCGCTAGATGGATAGATGACGTGGAGCATGTCTGGAGTCGAGTACCAAAAATAAAAGGATTTTTATAGGCATTTTTCTTGTAGAGCGTGCAAAAGGAGCTCTTAGCCACCTGGGACCAGATCGTCTGTCACGTCATCTCAGGAATTTCTTCACCCAATACCTTTTCCCAATGGAGCATATAGGCATGCTTACCCTGGTTTGGTATGGAGTAAGAATTGAGTAGCTGATATATGTCGGAGATCAGGCCCCAACGTGCAGATCCCTCCAGTATTATGCTTTTGAAGGAGGGAAGGTGCTGAGAATTGGAAATTTGGGGCAATAGTTTGGGCATAATGGCATATTTGCAGATATCCATAAAACTCCTGGCGAGGCACCTCATATTTTTCCTGAAGTTCAGTAAACATTAGTAATTTACGGGATCTAGGGTCTACCAAGTGTCCAAAGTGGAATAAATTAATTGGGAGGGCCTCCGATTTAGTCGCATTTATTTTATACCATGAGAGGGATCTATAGGTGTCGAGTTTGACATGCAGATTGGGTAGGGAGATCCTGGTCTGAGTCAAGGTGAGTATATCATCCTTGAACAATGGTAGTTTGAACTCCTTCCCTCTAACCGGTATACCTGGAATATCTGGGATTCTGCGAATGGACACCACCAGGGGTTCTACACAGAGTGCAAACAGTAGAGGTGAGAGTGGGCACCCCTGGCGGGGTAACATTAGACACTGGAAAGAAGGGAGAGAGCAAAAGGAGTTTTTATTTCGGATGTAGGATTGGTATAGAGGCATAAAATAGCCCACAGAGAGGGCCCCTGGAATCCCATATGACGTAACGTGGCAAACAGGAAAGGCCAGCCAAGACAGTCAAAGGCATTTTCGGCATCTAGGCTTAATGTTAGGGACTCCAAGCCATCCCTGTTCACCACATCGATTAAGTCTATGACCCTTCTTGTGTTGTCTCCCGCCTGACGGAGAGGGACAAAGCCCACCTGATCTTTGTGAATTAGAGAGGGTAAAGCCGCGTTCAGGCGTATTGAGAGAAGTTTTGTAAAGATTTTCAGGTCAGAGTTCAGAAGCGCTATAGGCCTATAGCTAGCACATAAAGAGGGGGTCCTTATCTGTCTTCAGGATCAGAGTGAGGAAGGATCTCTGCATGTCTGAGGGGATGGGAGTTTGCTGAAGGAAGGCGTTAAAAAGTTTATACGTGTGTGTGTGTGTGTGTGGTATCAGTAGGGGGAGAAAGTATTTATAGTACTCGTAAGGAGCCTCTGTTGGGAGCTCTCTTGCATCACCAACTTTTTGGATAATCATTTTCCACAACTATGAGAGAGATCCAGACAGTCTTAGATGCTGGTTCGCCCCTGGTAATGCTTTGGATTGCGGTCATGGATCACATTCCTACAGTTCCCATACAAGATGTTCCAGATGAGCCTCATGTGCTTGCTCCTGATGAGTGGTAACTACCCAGCCATGAAACGTGTTGAGAAAACTAGTAGCCGTGCCCTAATTTTACATATATACATACTCAACAAGCCATATTGATTAGACATGTGGTTATAGGATCCATATGCAACATATCATGGGGTTCTACTCTCGTGCAGGCTATGTGGAGGAGCTAATTTGGAGGCTATAGATTATTAACCACTTGCCATTGACTTGTATTATCCCTATATGTGTATATGTGTGTGTGTGTGTGTGTGTGTATATATATATATATATATATATATATATATATATATATTAATAAATTTTATACACATACATACATATATACAGACACACACTGTGTGAACTACAACAAGCCAATCAATATAATCATGTATTCTTGTTTATTATCCTGTTATTTATAGAATATTTGTATCTTTCAGTATTACTGTATATATGAATTGCTGTCAGGGCTGGGCTTAGCCCTTCCTTCTTAAAGCTGGCCGCTCAGCTATTGGCTAATTGCCAGCTCCTATCTCTCCACAGTGACTCATCTATTGATGATATCCTGCTCGTCAGTCCTGCCTACTTAAGCCGTCCAGCCCAGATGATCTCTGCCTTCACCTTGGTCACATCTCTAGAGACGCTCTCCTGTGTTCCTGTTAAAGACTTGCTTGGCTGACATTCCTTCTGGCTCCAGATCCTGCTTGCTGTTCTACTACGCTCATCTCTGGCTCCCTGACGTTTTGGCTTGTCTGACTATCGGTTCCGGTTCCTGAACTCTGGCTATCTTTTGACTACGTTTACTCTGTTTAACTTTTTTTTATTATTAAACAAGTGTGATTTGACTGTACTTCTGTCTCAGTCTGATTCATGGTTTCTGACAATTTAATCATGGAATTTATTATCATCATGCATTATCTTTTTACCTTATATTCCTGATTTTTATCAATTAATAAATGTGTTTATATACAATCTTTGTACTCTTTTGCAGCTACGTGCTTCATTCAGAGTCCCAACTCTTACCCCCTTCCCTTTTGCTTTGCCATAAGTAGGGATGGAGGCATATGACATTTTAAGGTCATTGCCTCATGTAAAGTCCCAAGCCTAACCCAAAAGTTTTTCTTGTCATAGTATAGTAGTTTCAGCCTAGTGAGAGCTTTTTCTACTTGGCCTAGTGCCAGGTCTTTGAGAGTCATTCAGAGACGGGTGATTTGTTTTTTTGAGTAGGGGTAGGGATGGGGAGAGTTGTAGCCAGAGTTCGAGGGACCTTAGTTCCTTCTCAGTTTGTAATTTGGTGGTCCTGGCATCTTATTTTATAGCAGAGGTGAGCGCAATGCAGCGACCTCGGAGGACTGCATTATGGGCTTTCCAGAGGGTGGAAAGGAATACATTGGGGGTGATCTCGGTAAAATAGAGTTTCAGTGTAGATTCTAATTCCGTTTTGGAGGGGAGATGCTGTAAGAGGAAATTATTCAACTGCCAATGGCATGGCTTTCGATTAGGGGCATCTAAGTCCAATGTAAGTAGGATAGGGGCATGGTTTGACCAGGAGATTGGGAGTATATGCGCAGATCGGGTGATGCGTAACGTGGCATTATTGACAAAAAGGTAATCAATACGTGAACGCATTCGGTGGGGGGCGGAATAAAACGCATACTGCCGATCACCAGGGTGGAGAGCCCACCAGGAATCAAAGAGCATAGTGAGGTGCCAGGTGTCTCTTTCTGTTGGCATTCAGGCCATGGACATTTAGTGACATAACGTTAGCCACGGTGCTGGATGAAAGCAAACATAAAAGCACTTGTCTGATCTATCTGAAGGGATACCGTGGTACAGAGGCCGGGAGTGCGTCATCCTCAGGAGGGAATCCGGATGGTTGTAGAGGACCGTAAGGTGAGCCAGTGGATGGGAAGCGGAAGGAAGAAAAAACTAGAGAAAAAAAGGAAGAATGCCATGCTTGGCGCTCGCAGTTCACCCAGGTGGGTTAGAAAAGCAAATAAATATTTGCTTTCCTAACACTGAACCGCCAATGCCAGGTGCTCGGGTCTGTTACCCGATTGGCTGAAACGACAGGCGCTGTCTGATAGGCGTCCAATCATAAAGGATGGGAGAAGATATCGAGGACATGGAGCATGGAGGACACCGCTCGCCGCCATCACCCGCTGCCCCACCAAGACAGGGTAAGTGCCGGGCAGACGGTGAGCAGGCGGGGGCACAGTGGCAGCATTTGATGGGCACAGTGGCAGCATTTGATGGGCACAGTGGCAGCGTTTGTTTGTTTTTTCTGAATTTTTCTGTTTATTTGCCCCCCCCAAAAAAAAATTTTGAGCACCAGCCTCCACTGCTGGGGGCTCCCATGGCTCATACCACACCAGGGCTTGGGAAGGTGAGGAGGCCTGCACTGCTGGGTCCCCTCTGTGGGAGGGAGCCAGAGAGCTGACGGCCTGGGAGTAGGTGGTGGTGAGATCAGCATCTCTCCCAGAGGAGCTGGGGTCCCTGGGGTGGGACTGTCTTTGTGACTTGGGGGAGGCAGGAGCAGAGGAATAGGCCGGGTGTAGTCCGTGTCTCCCCTGTAGCCCGGCCTGTGATGTCATAAAGTCCCGGGAGTGTGTAGGGCCTGGCAGGGGTGGAAAGTCCTCTGAGTCCACAGAAGGAGTGGGAGAGCTGGGTCCTCCAGAGGTTAAGCTGGGGTCTGATGCCATGCGCAGCAGTCGCAGGAAGGCATCTGTACACTGTGTGTACGAGGCAGGGGGTCAGGCCCAGTTCAGCAGGCTGTGTTTTATGTGGTGCTGCTGCAAGATAGTCCGGTTGTTGGGGGAGACTCACTGCATCCACTGGTGTTGAATGGTTCCCGGGCGCCAGCCGCGGATACTCGGGTGTGCTGATGCAGAGCTGGAGCGAGGCTGGAGAGGCAGGCTGTGGAGGAGTCCGCGTGTGTGAGATGGAGGCAGCCGGCGCAATCTTGTCTGTCCCACCGGGCGGGATGGGAGGCCATGTAAAATAGCCATGGAACGTCACAGAAGACCCAGGAGGAGGTTGGAAGGATCCCCGTGCTTTAGAGGAATGGGTTCTCCTGGATCCACCCATATATGTGTGTAGAAAGTCCCCTTTAAAAGGCCATTGAGCTGTGGGCTATGAGAGAGCTAGGAGCTCAGGCGTCCATGCAGGTCGACATCCGGTCACACCCCCGCACATGAACTTTAATGGCATCCCAGTCTTAGTTCGTGGGGTTCAATATTGAGTTGGCCCACCCTTTGCAGCTATAACAGCTTCAACTCTTCTGGGAAGGCTGTCCATAAGGCTTAGGAGTGTCTATTACAATGGTTAACCATTCTTCCAGAAGCACATTTGTGAGGTCAGGCACTGATATTGGACGAGAAGGCCTGGCTCGCTCATCCATGTCTTTATGGACATTGCTTTGTGCACTGAAGCGCAGTCATCTTGGAACAGGAAGGGCCATCCCCAAACTGTTCTCACAAATTTGGGAGCATGAAATTGTCTAAAATGTCACGGTAGGCTGATTCCTTAAGAGTTCCCTTCACTGGAACTAAGGGGCAAAGCCCAACCCCTGAAAAATAACCCCACACCATAATACCCCCTCCACCAAATGTGTCACGAGGGCCACGTACCTGATGTGAGACCGAAGTAGTGGGGAGGCCTCCCTTGCACCTCGGGTCCTTAAAGCCTCTGGAGATGGAGACAGAGACTTGGTGGACACCGAGTGGCAGGCAGGGCCAATCCTAGGCGGGTGCACGGGGTGCAGTTCACCCAGGCGCCACAGAGGTGGGGGCGCTCAAGCGCCAGAGTGCTCCCCTCCCTCCTCCTCCTCTCCTTGTTGGTGTCCACAGGCCGCTCTCTCCGCAGCCGCTGTGTTTCCTGCCAAGTCCGTCCCCGCCCGCTCCATCCTCCTGTCAGAGGAGATCGGAGCGTCTGTCTCTGTTCGGAGAGCGACCCACACAGTGACGTCGTTGGGGGGCGGGGCGGTCTGTGCCGTGCGGCGTACAGTGCCTGTCATTTATTTTTCTCCTCTCGGTCACGATCTTCTCCACCCGGGTGGCGCGCTGCACACTGTCCTCTCCAGCTGCCGCCCGGGTGGGGTTTGTCCTGAGGGGGGGGACTCGGGGAGTCTGTACTAATAGAGAAGGGGGGTTTGTGGGGGGGATTCTGTACTAATGGAGGGGGGGTAGTTTGTCCTGAATGGGGTCTGTACTAATGGGGGGGTTAGTTTATCGGGGGTCTGTACTAATGGAGGGGGGGTTTGTCCTGAGGGGGGGGTCTGTACTTATGGAGGGGGGGTTGTGGGGGGGGGAGTCTGTACTAATGGAGGGGGATCTGTACTAATGGAGGGGGGTGGTTTGTGGGGGGGTCTACTCTGTACTAATGGAGGGGGGGAGGTTTGTCCTGAGGGGGGTCTGTACTAATGGGGGGGGTGGTTTATGGGGGTCTGTACTAATGTAGGGGGGTGGTTTGTTTTGGGGGGTCTGTACTAATGGAGGGGGGTAGTTTGTTCTGGGGGGTCTGTACTAAAAGAGGGGGGGTAGTTTGTTCTGGGGGGGTCTGTACTAATGGAGGGGGGGTAGTTTGTCCTGAGGGGGGTCTGTACTAATGGGGGGGTTTGTCGGGAGGTCTGTACTAATGGAGGGGGGAGGTTTGTCCTGAGGGGGGTCTTTACTAATGGGGGGTGGTCTGTACTAAGGGAGGGGGGGTGGTTTATGGGGGGAGTCTGTACTAATGGAGGGAGGGTGGTTTGTGTGGGGAGTCTGTACTAATGGAGGGGGGTAGTTTGTCCTGAGGGGGGTCTTTACTAATGGGGGGTGGTCTGTACTAAGGGAGGGGGGTGGTTTATGGGGGGAGTCTGTACTAATGGAGGGATGTGGTTTGTGTGGGGGGTCTGTACTAATGGGGGGGTGGTTTGTGGGGGGGTCTGTACTAATGGAGAGGGGTCTGTACTAATGGAGGGGGGGTAGTTTGCCCTGAGGGGGGTCTGTACTAATGGAGGGGGGTCTGTACTAATGGAGGCGGGGTAGTTTGCCCTGAGGGGGGTCTGTACCAATGGGGGGTGGTTTATGAGGGGTCTGTACTAATGGAGGGGGGTGGTTTGTCGGGGGTCTGTACTAATGAAGGGGGGTCTGTACTGAGGGAGGGGTTTATACTTAGTGGGGCGTCTGCACTGACGGA
This sequence comes from Lithobates clamitans, assembly GCA_037952925.1. NCBI lineage: Eukaryota > Metazoa > Chordata > Amphibia > Anura > Ranidae > Lithobates > Lithobates clamitans. The sequence goes on along the minus strand of JBBGZY010000083.1, from coordinate 406,347 downwards.
GGGGGTCTATACTTAATGGAGGGAGTCTGTACTGAGGGGCGACTATAGTTGGTGGAGAGGGGGGTGACACCATGTTTTTCCGCACTGGATGACACCAACCATAGTGACATCACTGCAGCCGTGGGCTCTTCTTTCCCCCCTCCCCTCCCTCTCCCTCTACCTCTCCTCGCGTTGCTGTACTAGTGAGCAGCGCTTGCCAGCACAGCTGCCCCACTCCGTTTCTTCCCCCGCCTTCATATTGGCCAGGGAAGAAATAGAATAAAAATATAATCAGAGAAGAGGATTGTGGGACATGTAGTCCTGAGGACTGGCAGCCCCACTGTAACACGGAAACTGCAGCCCACACAGCATGCCCAGCTGAATGGGATAGAGAGAGAGCCAGGAGCCCGGGAAAGCTTTCAGGGAAGTACACCCAGCACTCCAGAGGGAGAGGGCAGTGCTGAGGGAACACCATCAGAGAGAGAACCCCGCTGCCCTGCGGAGAAAGGAATGGAGTCATTGCCTGAATGTAGATCTGGGCTCTACCCAGCGGAGTCGCTACGGGCAATTCAGAGTGAGCTGACTCCTGATCAGAGGAACCGTTGTTGCTGGGTCAGGTGAGAGGGCCGATCGGCCATTATCTCCTGTAGTATGTCTGCAGTCTTTTGACCATCTCCTGTATTATATCTGCACTCTCTGACCGCCTCCTTTGCTATGTCTGCAGTCTCTGATCATCTCCTGTACTATGTCTGCAGTCTCTGATCATCTCCTGTACTATGTCTGCAGTCTCTGATCATCTCCTGTACTATGTCTGCAGTCTCTGATCATCTCCTGTACTATGTCTGCAGTCTCTGACCATCTCCTGTACCATGTCTGCAGTCTCTGACCATCTCCTGTATAATGTCTGCAGTCTCTGACCGTCTCCTGTACTATGTCTGCAGTCTCTGACCGCCTCCTGTACTATGTCTGGGGGCTCTTTCTAACAGAAGCCCTCTCTGTGTGCATCAGAGAGACTCATTAGTGTAAGCTCATCCTGTATTTTTGTTATTGTTAGAAGATCATGGGAGGATCCTAGAAGACTTCTTAGGGGAGCATCTCTGTGTTTGAGTCGTTGCCATAGAAACATGTGTAAAGGGGAGGAGTTTGTAACATGACCACGTCCATGTGGGGGCGCCAGAAATATTTCTGCACCCAGGCGTCTGTGACCCTAGGATCGGCTCTGGTGGCAGGGGTGCCAGGGGTGCGGAGCACAGTGCAAGCCTTAATCCGAGATCCGAGCCGAGGTCAAGTCCAGTTGGGCAACAAAGCATAAAAGGTTAATCTGAAGAAGAATGGTCGAGATCCAAGCCAGGGTCGGTTCCAATCTGGCAGCTGAGTACAAAAGGGGCAAAGAAGTAGAATGGTTAAGGTACAAATCCGAGGTCAATGGCAAGCAGCAATCAAGAGTAGTCAAATAGGTTTCCGTGTCACAACAGGTTCAGACAGATCACACACTAGCACAGGAACAAGGGGGACTGAAGATAATCCAGCAATTTGGCAGTGTCTGGGCTGGGATTATATAGGGAAGTTTGAGGTCACTTCCTGTGCGCCCCCTGGAGATTTTCCCGCCTTTTTCCATCAGGTTAATGTAATTTCCTGTGTTCCTCCTGGGTATTTTCCCGCCTTTTTCCATCGGGTTAAGGTCACTTCCTGGGCACGTCCTGGGCATTTTCCCTCCCTTTTCCATCATGTCTTCTGCGCATGTGCGGGTTGGCGCCCTGAGGCGTCTTTGGTGCATGCTCAGTTGACACGGATTTCCTCTGCGGCAACGCACCATTGGTGCATGCGTGGTAAGCCCTGGACTCTTACAAAATGATTTGGACCAGTGCACAAAGCAAGGTCCATAAAGACATGGATGAGTGAGTTTAGGGTGGAGGAACTTGACTGGCCTACACAGAGTCCTGACCTCAACCCAATAGAACATCTTTGGGATGAATTAGAGCGCAGACTGCGAGCCAGGCCTTCTTGTCCAACATCAGTGCCTGACCTCACTAGTAAGCTTCTGGAAAAATGGTCAAACATTCCCATAGACACACTCCTAAACCTTTTGGACAGCCTTCCCAGAAGAGTTGAAGCTGCTATAGCTGCAAAGGGTGGGCCAACTCAATATTAAACCCTACGGAGTAAGACTGGGATTCCATTAAAGTTCATGTGCGTGTAAAGGCACTAAATACTTTTGGTAATATTGTGTAGATATTACAGAGAGGGGAGTTTTCCCAATAAAAGTGGAGTTACACTTTTTAGTACTACAGACCACAAGAGGGTGCTGATTCCACCCAGACTAGCTCATAAATGTGGAACAGTATAAAGTAACGGACCTATCTGAGTAGACCTCCTGCCTCCCTGCTAGCTGCAGACCTGTTATCCTGTTCCTTGCTTTATTACACTAGAAAAAGTGTATGCAGGTTGGGCCATGTGACTTGCGTACACACCGCTCACCCCCTCCGGCAGCGGCAGCTTGAGTTTAGTAAACCAGGCCATTTGATTAGTCAGCTATTGCATGTGCACTGACCCCATTATCCAGTACAATATGCTATGGAGGGTACGGATAAAGCAGGCCTGCTTCCAGGAACTTTCAAGGTGTAGGCCTCGGGGACATTCCTACCTCACCCTGCTACCTATTCACCTCTGTTATTCAGCGTTATCGTGTTGCAATCCGGTGATACGTAAACTTTTTGGTATATTATATATCTCTGACATCAAAGGCGTTCCTATTGTGCTGTCACTTTAGATGGCATTCCAACTCATTAACTCCCAAACGCAGGAAGATACAGCCAAGTCAAAGACATTTAACTAATATTGATGGCTCAGCGAGGAGAACAGTCTGAGAAATGTGGCGCAGCCCTACCGCCCTGTTTTTTCCCACCGTCATTTCTAGTGAAATTGTATCCTCAATTAGTGATCTGTAACATTTCTTACTGGAAACAGACTTCCCCCGAGTCTGTTGAATTCCAATGCTGATTACAGGGGTTGAGTCTCATAAGGACTTCATCTTTTGGTAGATGTGGGTAGACAGTCGATTGTGGAACCTGAAAGGGTGTTTGTCTGCTGATCTTCAAACATGACCCTCTGGTGCTCTGTCTTCCTGTCTGATCACTCCAATCCTCCACCTACCTGTCTGATCACTCCAATCCTCCACCTACCTGTTTTATCACTCCAATCCTCCACCTACCTGTCTGATCACTCCAACCTACCTGTCTTATAACACTCACCACAGGGATAACACACCATAACACATAACCTTATATAAGGTAGAACATGCGCTGCTCCTGGCCACTCTCTATCTGTCTGATTACATTCATCTCTGGGATATTATACGCCCAACATGACCCTCCATGAGGTTGAAAATGTTCTGCTCCTTATCTTCACCTTTCTGATTACACTTTCCACCAGGATATAACACCCTCCAGTATGACCCTCTACAACACTGGAGGTCAACCACTTCTCAGCCCTTTGGCTAAGATCAAGTGTAGTATCTGTTCTTATAAGTGTCTTATATGGATTGGATAGATGTTGTATAGTGCTCCTGCTGATGTGATGAGGGTCCTGAGGGACCTTCCCGATGGGCAAGAAAACTGAACAGAACATGCACCACGTAAGGTGTGGGTCGGGAAGATTTGCCTGGCGTGAAGGGTTCTGAGGGGTTCAGTGCCTCCTGATTTTGAATGGTGCTATCTTGTCTGGCCATGGACTGGGAAGGCAGGGAGCCCATGGTGTCAAGCACCCCCCCACCCCCAGGAGTGGCACCCTGGGAGTGCTCTTAGTGTCACTATGGATTTGGGGCCCCACTGTGAGAACGAGCACTTGGCAATGACACCCTTTCTTTTTTCTTCACAGCGCCTCATGGGCTAGGCCTTTTGACTGAGACCAGGGCAATTTTTGTTATCAGGCTGCAAAGCCTAGCCAATACACATACTATCACCTACCTGGTGGGTAGATCCTGGTTTATGCAGAGGAAGGCCTTTCTTGCACCTTTGACTTGGGGCCCCTGGTAGAGTATACAGGTGGTGCAAGAGTGCAGAGTCGCACGAGTGCTGGTAGACGTGCTTGCTGTTGGGCTGCCAATCCAGGAGTTCGCCGGATGGCAGTGGATCTCCGTGGGCAGGAACAGGCTATTACTTAGTCAAAGAGCAGGTCCCAGAGGTAGCTAGACAGGTGCTAGCAACTAGCACTGGAGGGGCTGGAACGTAAGCAGAGTCAGACAACCCGGGTCATACACAGAACGATCAGATCAAATACAGATGCGGAGGCAGGAGAATGGTCAAAGAACAAGCCGGGGTCGATGCAGGTGGAAACCAGGAATAGTCAGGAACAAGCCGGGTCAATAATTCAAGAGCAGATGCAGGTAACAGGAAACAGGACAATCACAGGACGCTGTAGAGGAGACAGCACTGATCCTGGGTGCTTATCCAGATTAAATAGCCCATTTGCTGCCCTCATATGTCACGGAATGTGCAGCGCAAATGTGTTCGCAAGTTCGCTTTCCGCACATGTGCATTTGCATGTTAGCACGCGCTAATGCTCCTCTTCTTCCAGGCATTCGAGGGTTTCTTCTGCGGCTATCATTCTGTCTTTTGACAAAGCCTTCCTGACACATGCACTGTCACTTATTTACTCTACATATTTATTGCTCTCTACGTGTGTGTCACTGCACTTAAATTTGTTTTCCTCTTTCCACTCAGGATGAAGGTGTGGGTGCTTACGCCTACCCTGAAGTCTAGGGGGAGGATGTGTGTGCATTAGGTTCCTTTCTCCCCTGCCTTAGGGAGTCTCTGTTTGGGAGAGCTCCTCACCTAGTACTCAGTGATTAGCTTTGGCTAAGGAGGAGGAGAGGGGTCTGCCAGGCCTTTTGGCTAGGTGGACCCAAGTGTGCCTTACCCTCGTCAGGAGCCTTGCACCCTGGGGGGGGGGGGGGTCAAGGAGGGGGTCCTACTTTTTGGGAGGTGGACCAGAAACACACCCTAAGTGCACTTTTTTTTGAGTATTCACATGTACTTTTTTTGGTTTGCTTATGGAGTGTAGATTTTGTGCATCAGACTACAGGTATGCTTAAAAAGATGGTCAGAGACAGCATCCATATTATAAGAGATGGTCAGAGAGTATATGTGTAGCACCCTGATGTTTGCCAAGTGTAGTTGCTTTGGCCAATTGATAGGAGATCAATTGATGCCACCCTAATTCTGGAATTTCTGCACTTTTCACTTTTCTTGGCACTAGATGGGGGGGGGGGGGTATCTGGTGGCATTAGATAAGACAAGAGCATAGCAAAGACAGATTAGGAATAGATGGGGTGTCTCAGCCAGTGGGATTTTCTTGGGTCCCTTGGCCTGCTGGGAGAGCCTATTTGGGTGAGGTCAGTTGATCAGGGTTCTGTGCCACCTGGACGGTTGTCTGGGTGGACGTGTGTTGTATTGTCTTGCTAGGCCAGAGCCTGAGGCCTATCCCAGGGTCATCTGGTGGCTAGGCTGTCTGAGGGCCTATCCAGAAGCAAGAGAGAGCAGCGCAGGGTCAGGACTGCAGCTTGTAGTCCAACCAAAAGTGACAGTTCTGCTGGCAGGAGCAGTATTCTCACCAAATGGGGACGGTGAAGAATAGAGAAACTTCAGCAGGTGTCAAGCAAGGGACCCAGCCAATGGAGGTAACACTTGCAGAGCAGTCTTGTGTGCCAAGCCTGGGACTGAGCAGGCCAGTGGGGGTGACGCTTGAGGAGTATCTGTGAGTGCCAAGCTTGGGACCCAGTAGGGACGCGGGGGTGACGCTTGAGGAGGATACTCAGTGAGAAGATTAGAAGAGGTCGGGAGATCCAGTGACAGGGGATCAGCGGGTCTAGGTGATAGACTGGGAGCTCAGTTGAGTGAAGATCTAAAAAGGAGATTGTGGAGGAAGTGAAAGAGTTCATTGCAACTTTTGTTAGAAATTGTTCAAGATTGTTGCCAAAGGAGACAGCGTGTCTACACATGCAGATGTGGTGTCCGGCTGGGTGCCTTTCCCTGCATGGCTGTCTACCTATAGAAGTCTTCGAGTCTGCTAATTAACATTGCAACTACTAAAGGGTGTCCTGGCCCTAACCCCCTCTCCCATAGTTCTGTTCAACAGAAAATAAATCTCGTAGCATATAAGAAGTGTCTGAGGATCATTCATCTACCTATATTGCACCCACCATGCCTTGTCGTAACCCACTCGACACAGAAGGATGTCAGCTGTCCCTAACTCTGGAGGTCACCATTAGGATTGGAGAGGTCTGGGACTTGGCTACATATGCATGCTAAAAGAGATGGTCAGAGACTACAGGCATGCTACAAGAGATGGTCATGGTCAACATGCGTGCTACAAGAGATGGTCATAGACAACATGTGTGCTACAAGAGATGGTCATCGACAACATGTGTGCTACAAGAGATGGTCATAGACTACAGGCAAGCTACTGGAATACAAGCTAGACAGTCACCAGGCCTCCAGAGATATGTTTCCACATTTTTTGCTATCCAAACGCAAAATACACTGCTGAATGTACTAGCGATGGAAGCATGAGGACCACCAAGACTCTGCCCTAACCAGAGATCTGATCTAAATTACCACCACTGAAAATCTCAACATTCAAAACTTCTCCATCACTAAGAACCTGACAGTTGTTTGAAATCAGAAATCTATGTATCTGTAGAAAAGCATGCAAGATAACAAGTGAATTATATTTATAATAACAGATATGTTTTTATTAAAATGGTATATTTCTTGATAAGACAGAAAAGCAATTTATTTGGTATAAAGTGATATTTGTGCAACTAACCTTGCCACAATGCCGGAGGCAAACAATTATACTGGTAATACTGAGAATTTCATTTATGGGTGATTAGCAGATTAAATATTAACCAAGGGTGGTTTCTAAATTATAACTTCAAGCCCAATTGAATCTTCAGATTAAATCTGCATTCCAGGTATACATTCCAGGTATATCAAAACAAAAGGTGTGCAACGTCTTATGGTTGGTTTTCCTAAAGTGGACCTGAATCCAAAAAGTAAAAATTTGCAATCTTATAAAGAACATCTACATATGTTAAAGAGGAATTCCAGGTATGGATTATTTTATGCATAGTTACATTGGACCAGTTATACCAATGTACTTATGGTTATGCATAACTGTTGGATCCCTCTAGAAGCTGGAAATCACTGTAGTAGACACTGCTACTCCAGTGATCTCCACTACCTTCAGGATCCCATGCCGAGTGGCTCCCCTGCTGTATTCTGAACACAGGAACTCAGCCACAGGAGGTCAGTATGGCATATGCATAGTTACATTGGTCTAAGCTGCCCCAATGTAACTATACAATATATAAAATACATATACCTAGAATTCTTATCCAATTGTGCCTAAGCTGTACCTTAAAAAATATACCTGTTATCTTAAATTTCTCCTGTAAAATAGTGGTGCACTATTGTGCCTTGAGCCTCATAGCTGTATATCTGCAGTGTGAGATCATCTATGGCTCTGTTGCCTCTGACTGTTAGTCTCACCAGATTTGGAGTGAGATTTAATGGTGTCATTACTGTGCTTGTAGTGTGGACGTCACTTGGACCAACTTCTGCAGAAGTTGGTTCATGTTTGATTAACTTGTATAATTCAGTTCAGGATTCAAAATTGTTCCACCAAACTCAGGACTCCAAGCGTATCCAAAATTGTCTTCCAAACTCAGGGCTTCAAGGCTATCCAACATTGTCCTCCGAACTCAGAGCTCCAGAACTATCCAAAAACATTTACCAAACTTAAGGCTCCAGGGCTGTCTGAAAAAAGTTTCCTCTGAACTCAGGAATCTTACTTCTGGTCCCTGGAGGGAGCTCAATCCCCAAGGCCAAACAGTGGCTTCCGTAATTATTCTCCATGTCCCAAACCGGGGAAGAAAATATTTAATATACTGTGGGCCAACACAACGGGCACTAAAACAGTGTCCCATGCCCTCACCTAGAGGGACATAAGGAGCTTCAAGCATGACAAAATCAGACTAGTCTACACCATCATTCAGCACCCACTCCATAACTATCAATCCTGTTGTCTTTCCATCGTGTAAAGAATGTCTAGGCCAGAAACCATTTAAACATTGTGCTCTTTATATTAATAAGGGCAGAAATAGTCAGCAGAAAGCACCACATCCCATATCAAATGTATGTAAAAGCGCAAAATGCTGGGAGAGGGGGTTTGGAACTAACACCCCAGGGACTTTTAAGGTGCTTTTAAATGTATGGTAGGGTAGGCACAAAAGTAGATAAACCTGTACAAGATTTTTATAAAAAAATATATAATTTTTATTTGAAATTAATTTTAAAACCATATGTCCCTACAAGTAAGACATCATCATAAAAAAGTGATACAAACAGATCAATAATTTAACCCATTCATGGGCACATAGAAACAGAGCCACTTAATTCCGTGACAATCTGCCGCTCGACATGTTTCGCTTTAGTACAAGCTTCTTCAGGAGTTTATGGCAAAGACTGTGGTGAGCTCTAAACAGTGAATAGAAAAAACAAATATAAGACATTATATACATCAATTAACAATGCAAGATGCTAAATTAATGAGGTTCGACAAAGTAGTGAATCGTACACGTACAGAGTAATGGTAATATATTGTAAAACAAAATATGTAAGGAGGAAAAATGATAACGTATTAACATTGATAATCTTACCAGGTTGTCGTGTTTAAGTAATCTGTTAAAATTGAATAGAATTAATTACTACAGCATTTTCACAGTACAGGCTCTCATAAAATGGGTTCTTTTGTCTTGATATGGCCACAGGGGGATATAAAGTTTTGTATAATCCTTAAACAATGAAATTATCGAAAGTTAGCAAAAAATGGATGAAACAGGGCATTTCAATTGGCCTATAATTCAGGAGGGAATTTATTACCTTAAAAAGAATCACAGGATGATTGCTCCAAGTGAAAAACACCTCCCAGCAAACAATGAGGACAATACCAGTGATGAATCTATATATAATGAAGGAGCCCTGGTGTGGAATATTAGGGATTAGGCAGGGAAAGGAATCTTTTTTCATGCAGCAGCTTCTAAATAATGACAATGAAAAAAGCCATTGGTTAGGGAGGCTTAGTAAGTGCAGCTACTGTCACACAATGACATGGCTGCAAATGAAGCACTTACTTGTAAACATCAGGAGGCAAATATGCTTGGGAGCAGTCCACACACTCCCTGTAGTATTGTGCCTGTAGCAGAAAGATGTGCGGTGTAAAACCGCCTTTATAGACCCCCCATCCCGGCGGCGGCTGACATCGCCGACGGGGATGCGGACGTCTATTGAGAATGCCCAAGCCGCGGCCGATAGGGGGAACGCAGCGGCGTCGTAACCCAACGTTCGCTGCGTGCGTGGTGGATAGTGCGCATACGCGCAACAGCGTTATGTTAAAGAGCCTAAAGACGCCAATGGCGCCATCTTGGAAGGGTGCAAGTAGGTAATAGACATAGCAGTGTCTATGTTGCAACGTTAGATGTGTTAAGACGTGATTAAGCACAAAGGTGTAGTAGGTTAAAAAATACATAAATAACGGCATTAAACAAAAAAACGGAGAAAAAATATATGCTTAAAGGCCCACTTTCCAATTGCTCAAAAAAAGGCTCAGCATTAAATGGGAATTAAAGTAATACTCCCCAGTATGCCGCAGACAGGACTGACATCTCTAGGGCTCCCAATGGAGGAGCGATTGATTGTTCACTCGTCGGATTGGGTGCCCGGAGGTTTTGTAGGGTTTTTATGAATCTTATGCCGCGTACACACGAGCGGACTTTACGGCGGACTTTGCCCGGCGGACTTTTCGACGTACTTTCCGACGGACTTTGTGAACGAACGGACTTGCCTACACACAATCCACCAAAGTCCGTCGAATTCGTACGTGATGACGTACGACCGGACTAAGACAAGGAAGTTCATAGCCAGTAGCCAATAGCTGCCCTAGCGTGGCTTTTTGTCCGTCGAACTAGCATACAGACGGCGGACTTTTCGACCGGACTCGATTTCAACGGATAAATTTTAAACAAGTTTCAAATCTAATTCCGTCCAACTTTTGAGAAAACAAAGTCCGCTGGAGCCCACACACATCGAATTGTCCGACGAAATCCAGTCCGCCGGGCAAAGTCCGCCGTAAAGTCCGCTCGTGTGTACGCGGCATTAGGGAGTGCATACAGAGTAGGTGTCCATGGGGAGGTGACATTTAAGAATTCCTAAGTGGATTTGTTTATAAGGTCTTTGCGATAAGCCGAGCCAATTAAATACTGATAGCGATTAATCGTTAAGGTAAGGTGGTTAGGTGATACCTTACGGTATCATTCACGGTTCTGAACAATAGCCAGCACCATAGCTTCATACTGGCCATTGTCCATCACCACCAAATTCCAACCTTTGTCTGAAGGCTTGATTGGGATGTTTTTGTTGTGTTGTAAAGAGTTTAAAGCCACCAGTTGAGAAGGAGTCAAATTTGACTCAGATGTATTTCTCCATTTGGTCCCCATGACTTTTTTGGTCACTTGATTCGTAAATGCCCATACATTTGGGTTTCCCTGTAAAGTAGGGAACCTGCAAGACTTATGCCGCGTACACACGGTCGGACTTTTCGTCTACAAAAGTCCAACGGACGCTGACGGACTAAAGCTGGCTGGTAATCCGATCGTGTGTGGGCTTCTCCGGACTTTCAACTGACTTTTTTTGCCTCAAATCCGACGTACTTTAGATTTGAAACATGCTTCAAATCTTTCCGACGGACTCGAGTACGGTCGAAAAATCCGCTCGTCTGTATGCTAGTCCGACGGACAAAAACCCACGCTAGGGCAGCTATTGGCTACTGGCTATCAACTTCCTTATTTTAGTCCGGTGTACGTCATCACGTAAGAATTCGACGGACTTTTGTGTGATCGTGTGTAGGCAAGTCTGTTCGTTAGAAAGTCCGCCGCAAGTCCGTCGAAAGTCCGCCGCAAGTCCGTCGAAAGTCTGTCGGACAGGCTGTCGGACTTTTGTAGACGAAAAGTCCGACCGTGTGTACGCGGCATAAGGTTTATAATTTTGAGGTTTGGAGATAATAGGAGGATGGCCAAATGGGGGTGGGGGAGGAGAGGGATTGAGATCCGACTCGAGGGTATGAGCCTCGAATAGGTCTGTTTCATCAAGGCCTCCCTCCTCCCACAGCTCCATTAGGTCCTCCATGGCCTTAATATCATTAATAGACATGCCCTTTCATAGGGGTTTGTCCAAAGTGGAATCCTGAATGGAAGTAGCTGGCTTGTCATATAGAATTTTGAACATAAGTTTTCTGGAAAATAAGTTGAGGTCTTTTATCAGTTCAAACTGGTCCACCTTGTGCGTAGGGCAGAAGGTTAGGCCCAGATTCAACACAGCAATTTGTTCTACTGAAAGGGGGTAGGAAGAAATATTGATCACCTCGAATTGGTTTTCGGGGGTTTGGGGTTCCCCAAATCCGGGGACTCCGATATTGCTTGTGAGAAAATCGGAGCTGGACTAAAATCCAGCTGTGAAGAGATAGCATTAGTGTTGCTTACCTGTGTGATAGAAGCCATTGATGTGTTAGTGCTCAATTCAGAGTGTACCGGTGCATTGGTGAGTGAATTTTTGGTCGCACCAGCTCGGGTGACCATGGGTGCCTTAGTGTTAGGAGTGCGCCTTGCAGTGCCGGCGAGTGCGTTTTCTTTCACGTGTTTGGGGTTTGACGATCCCTGAGATCTGGTGAGTCGCGTAAATTCTTGTGCCTGTAATGAAGAAACAGAAGAGACAGATAAATCGGAGTCATTAGGTTCACTATTTGCCTGTCTGAACTGGCGTGTTTGATTGTTACGTTTATCATTTTTCCTCCTTACATATTTTGTTTTACAATAGATTACCATTACTCTGTACGTGTACGATTCACTACTTTGTCGAACCTCATTGGTTTAGCATCTTGCATTGTTAATTGATGTATATAATGTCTTATATTTGTTTTTTCTATTCACTGTTTAGAGCTCACCACAATCTTTGCCATAAACTCCTGAAGAAGCTCGTACTAGAGCGAAACATGTCGAGCGGCAGATTGTCACGGAATTAAGTGGCTCTGTTTCTATGTGCCCATGAATGGGTTAAATTATTGATCTGTTTGTATCACTTTTTTATGATGATGTCTCACTTGTAGGGACATATGGTTTTAAAATTAATTTCAAATAAAAATTATATATTTTTTTATAAAAATATTGTACAGGTTTATCTACTTTTGTGCCTACCATACATTTAAAAGCACCTTAAAAGTCCCTGGGGTGTTTGTTCCAAACCCCCTCCCCCGGCATTTTGCGCTTTTACATACATTGTGCTCTTTACTTTGCAGAACATCCTTCTTCCACAGTGATTTCTACATGGTGCAAGTTATACAGATACTCCTCGTTTAACGATTCGTCGTGACTTGCGACCGGTTCTCACCACTCTAACGTCACATATATATATACATCCTTGTATTGTACAGTACAGAATTTTGTTTTTTGTTTTGTACTTATGCAAATTAAAACTATGTTATTGAGCTGGAGTTTAGTGTTTAGACCTTTTTATTACAATACAGTACAGTAGTTAAGAATGCTTAAAAAATGTATTTCTTGGGATTCCTTGTTTAACGACCAATTCGTTTAATGACCTGGTCGCTGGAGCAGAACACGATCGTTAAGTGAGGAGTACCTGTAGTTACCAGGAGAGTCTTAGTGCCCACATTTAGCATCCAAAAAAGTCCTGTCTCTGGCAAGCAACAAGAGTGTCTACTTCTTAAAATCTCCAATAGGGAGGAGCCCCAAAAGGGGAAACTGTTCATCTACATGTTGCTTACATATTGGCACAGATGGTCTTTACCAATAAAGGAAGAACAGAACCTTCCTTCCTCACAAGAAGCTTACTTTACTCCATCACCCAAACCCTTCCCATTAGAGCCTTTAATACCACTGAAAAAACTGGAATGATAGGCATACCAGGCTCCCTAGTAATATACTGAAAAAGCCTCCCATAAAAAGGGACCTACACCCTTTTACAATTTTACTGTTTTCCTTGCCGGAGAGGAAGTTATACCTGAGGACCTGCAATGCAAGGATCTCCCCCTTTACATCAGAATCCACAGAGTTCCTCCTTTACATCTGAATCCACAGAGTTCCCCTTTTGCATCTAAATCTGCAGAGTTCCCCCTTTTACATCTGAATCCGCAGAGTTCCCTTACACTGTAAGGGGGGACTCTGCAGACTCTGTAAGGGAGAACTCTGGGGACTCTAACATAAGGGATGCTCTGGGAACCCTGATTTAAGGGGGAACACTCAGTTCCCTCAATGCATGGTGAGGACACTGTGGCCTCTGGTGTAAAGGGGAACTGTGATATAATGGGTGCTCTGAAAACCCTGATTTACCTTAGTGTACTCACTCAGAGGCAGGAGAGAGAAGGGGGAGACTTCAGTCAGAGACAGGGATAGGTGGTGAGCTCACTCACACCTTGGCAGTCAACACCTCTCATCTAGATGTATCTGATGCTGCTGGACTTCAAATTTCCGGCCCCCACTTCCCTTTTCTGAGGTACAGCGCTGGAGATTGGAGTGTGGGCAGACACAGAGGTGTAGGGGCTGGAGAAAGAGGAGCAGATCGAGCCCTCTCCCATCTGTATGTGGGAGGAACTGTTAGTGCTGGCTTTGGGCAGTGTGAAAGAGAGTGTTACAGACACTTTCAGCTTAGACAACTGCAGCCAGCAACCCTGCTGGGAGGCCATAGTCCAGTCTGAATAATGTGTCTGGGTTTCAGGCAGTTTGAAACCCGGACACATGATTCCAAACCCGAACTTTCCGGGTGAATCCCGGACAGGTGGCAACCCTATTGGACATGCTGGGATCAGTAGTCCACCAAGGATCAGTTAGCCCAATTATCTTCATCTAAAATGTCTACTAGGAAGATGTTAGGACTTATTCAGAGTGAGGTCTAGCCATGTGCTAACGGTGACAGGAATCTAGAATTGGAAAGTGAAGGAAAGCAACTGATCTCAAGTAGTGTGCTGGCGGAGAGACTGTCAGTTTGGATTCAATTACCTTGATTTCAACCACAAGTATTCATCATTTGGGCATCCCATGTCCCTTTACCCCATCCAAGTTTAATCCCCTAATAAAAAACAACAAAAACAAGCAAGAGACTGTTCATTTACTGGAGAAAGTGTGCCTAAAATGGATGTCTGACCAGCAGGGTGATGTATGGATGCTGAAACATGCAGCGACCCACTGTACCACTCTGGCCCCTATTGACATCCACTGTAACCCTACGGCACCCACTGACCTGGACAGTACCCTTCTGCCCTCCCACTAACATTCACTGTACCCCTCCAGCCACCACTGACCCCCATGGTACTCTTCTGTTCTTTCAGCGACTCCCTGTGTTCCCCTCCAGCCCCCACCCACTAATCACCATGATACCCCCCAAGGAACTGGCCAAAATTCAGGCAGCTATGGCCAGCCTTAGGGGGTTAATGTAAGGGGATAAAAAGGGAACATGCATGAATTGCAGAGATGTACTGAATATTTTTTTTCTTGCCCCGGTATGCACTTTAAGAGAAAATATTAAGGCAAAGGTTAAATGAATCTGTGTTTTACAGCTCTGTTTAGTTTCGGGGGAGATAGTGTCCCTTTAAGGATACTTTCTAGTATGCATTCCAAAACAGACACTCTCAACGAAGTGTTTTGATTGGAACGTGTGGCTAATTGAATGCAAATTAGTTGATGGATTAGTCATGTTGGTTTTGTAATATGGTTTATTGACGTAGCCATTATATGCTGTGTTTAATGAGCTGGGCTTGGTGAAGTGTAACAGGGTGACCACAAATCAGTGTGTAGAAAGGAATGGCGTCTCCATTGTTTTGAAAAGGTAAAGAGCTCTGTGTGCTGGACGTGTGATGGGGATTTGGAGTGCCAGTGGACAGGTCAGGACAAGTTGTCTGCCACTTGAATCTCCTCTGCCAATTCTCCAGTGAATGGATCTTTTAACAGTGTGATATCTCCAGTGCCATATTGATGATAACTGTAGAGTCTGGGCTTACCAAAGTCCAGTTCCAGCCAAAATTTTAAGTACACAAATCAAACATACACAGAGGAACCGGTGTATTATTTTGAGTAGTGAATCATGTATTAATCATTTTGCCAAAACGGGCATTCGGTCTACTTTGGGCTGATTTGGCTATGTTGGAAAATTCAACATAGACTGGCAAATGGTAGGTGGATAGACCTACCCTTGTAAAATGGTCCATTGGAGAAGGGTATTGAACTTTTACTGGTTAGCAAACAGTACATTGGATTATAGGTTCGAACTCCATGCCTACCAATGAATTCCTTATCCTAATAAGAATGTTCTATACTAGCCTTTCCCAACAATTTAACAAAGAGGGACCATTAAAATAATTTTCAGGTCGCAGAGAACCCCTGCTAAACCCAAATCATCGGAGGATCAGTGGGAAAAATGTCCCCTTCTTCAATGGTGATCTGAATGCCATTCTTAAAGATACATGAAAAGATCATTGGGTTCATGCAGCTGGCTCTGTCAAGTGGTGTTTGCCTTTGGACTATCCAGGCACCAACAAATGGAAGGTCAATCAGCCACAGCTCAAGGAACCTATAAAAACCTCTGGAGGAACCCAATTCTCCATGGAACCCTGGTTGAGTATTACTGTTCTACAGGGCTTTTTTTCAGGGGGAACTCTGTGGAACTCAGTTCCACCACCTCTGGCTCAGACCCTTTAGTGCCTGCTCACCACAATCACCTGTAAACACAGAAGTCTGGTTTCTGTGTTTACAAGTGACAGCTCTGCACTCTCTATGTAATGCAATCCTGGTATTTAATGCCCCTTTTAAGACCCTCCTACTGTTTTCATGAAATTTGACAGAACACACCCACTATATGATGTGATTTGGAGGGTGTGTGCAGGGGGAGGGGTTTTGTGGGGCCGTGGTTAAGTTCCAGAACCTATTGTTTGAGAAAAAAGCCCTGCTGTTCTATATTATGCCATATTTTTCCCAGTTCTTGGTTTGTCATGAGGAAACCAGGCTGAGTAAAGCTGGCCATACATGGAGTGGATTTTGGCTGGTTATTGAAGAAATGGACAATATTTGAGCCATGGGCGGCCCTTTTCGCATCCTCTGGCCAGATGTCATTGCATCTGAACAACAAAGGAGCCGGGTAGAAAATTCACTCAGATGCAGCCCCTGGTTTGTAGGTCAGAATCAATAGCCGGTAGGAGAGATTTGAACACCCACGCTGTTCAGCCTTTATGTGGTAATTAAAATTGAGTAATTTCTTACACTGTATAGCCAGCTTAAGACTTCCCTTTTCCTGGTCAAAGACTCAGGCTGTTCCTGGGTGACAGGGGCTCCAAGTCACTTAAGAAATATCCTGCCAAGGTTTTCCAGCTTTGGAACTACAAGGCTTCTTGCAGTTGGATATTCTTGTGTTAGCTAAAGCAGGAGCCTTCCATGAAGCACCCTTGTGAATTCCACCTAACCTGGATCCTCTCACATGAAGGTCAGCCCATCACCCATATAGAGGAACCTAACCTCCCACACAGTCATTAACATTAGCTCCTACATAACTGGAGAAAGGAGACTATACTGACTGACAAACCAATTGCTCTTCTGAAGGCATGGCCTTTGCCCACATCCAATGCACCCAACCTTTTGTGGGAACTGAAAATAGAAAAAGTGTCCCAATACAACTAGAGTTGTGTCATAGTTCTGACAAAACCATAAATCTGAGAAATATCCATGGACATAAACTGGGTGTCATGGAAATTTGTTTGTTCCTTCCTTCCATGTTTTTCCATGTCTCATTTCCTTCCTTCTTTCCCCTCTCCCCCCCTTACTTTCCCTTTCCCTCCCTCCTTCCTTTCTTTATCCCACACTTCCCTTCCCTTTATTACAATTGGGGTTTTATCATACATAGTTCTAACAAAACCATTAATCTGAGAAACATTCATAGACATAAGAAAAAAATGTAAGTTCCTTCCTTCCCCTTCCACTTTCTTTTTCCCTTTTCTCCTTCCTTCCTTCGTTACATAGTTAGTGAGGCTGAAAAGACCTCAGTCCATCCAGTTCAACCTATGATGTGTGTGTGTGTGTAGGTGTTTATGTCAATAGTACCTCGTTCACACCTGTATGTTGTGGTTATTAAAAAGGAACTGCAGTCTGCTCACATAATTTGTAATAAAAACATCTTTGCAATTCTGAAGCTTCCCTCCAACCACTTTGCATACTATTTTATATATACTGTATGAGGTATTTACTGGCAGAAAAAAATGTTTTACTATCCAAAAGATTAAACAACAAGGGCAGATTATTTATTAGCTGGAAAGTTAAAAAAATGACTGAAGTTCTGCTTTAAGGTGACCATCTAATAGTTTTTGAAACTATCGGCGCTCCCTGCTGATACCACTGCTTGTGGAAGAGAATTCTTCATCCCTATCGCTCCGACAGTAAAGAACCCTCTACGCAGTTTAGGATTTTACCGCTTCTCTTCCAATTTTAGTGAATGGCCGCATGTCTTTTTAAATTGCCTTTCACTGAAAAAAATTTCCCTAGGGTCACCAGTACGGCATTTGTACATTGATATAATATCCCCTCTCAAGTGTCTCTTCTGCAGCGAGAATACGTCAATGCTTGTAGTCTTTCCCCATAGCTGAGATCCTCTAGTTTCTTTATTAGCTTTGTTCCCCTTATCTGCACTCTCTCCAGTTCCATCACATCCCTCCTGAGGACTGGTGCCCAGAACTTAACGGCATACTCAAGATTCGGCTGGACCAGAGTCTTGTAGATTGGGAGAATTATTGTTTTATATCTGGAGTGAATCCCCTTTTTAATGCATGCCAATATTCTGTTGGCTTTGCTTGCAGCAGCCTGGCATTGCATGCTCTTGCTGAGCCTATCATCTACTAGGACCCCCAGGTCCTTTTCCATCCTAGATACCCCCAGATGTTCTCCCCCTAGCGAGTAACTTGCGTTCGTATTTCTGGCACCCAAATGCATTACCTTACATTTTTCAACATTAAACCTCATTTGCCATCATGTTGCCCACCCCGTTATTTTGTTTAGGTTTTCTTGTAAGGTTTCCACATCCTGCATAGAAGTTATTGCCCTGCTTAACTTTCTATCTTCTGCAAATATTGAGATTGAGCTGTTTATCCCATTATCTAGATTGTTTATGAATAAATTAAACAGGATTGGTCCCAGGACAGACCCTTGGGGGACCCCACTTTCCACATCAGACCATTCCGAGTACTCGCCATTTATAACCACCCTTTGGACTCACCCCTGTAGCCAGTTTTCAGTCCAGGTATTCACCTTATAGTCCATGCCGACAACCCTCAGTTTGTATGGTAAACCTTTGTGGGGAACTGTATCAAATGCCTTTGCAAAATCCAGATACAGCACATCCACACACCTTCCTTTATCTAGATGGCAGCTCACCTCCTCATAGAAGGTTAATAGATTGGTTTGGCAAGAAAGATTCTTCATGACTCCATGCTGATTAGTGCTAACGATACAGTTTTCATTACTAAAATCTTGTATATAGTCCCTTATCATCCCCTCCAAGAGCTTGCAGACTATTGATGTTAGGCTAACTGGTGTTAAGTTTCTAGGGATATATCTCAGCCCTTTTTTAAATATTGGTGCCACGTTGGCTTTTTTCCAATCAGCTGGTACCATACCAGTTAGTAAACTGTCCATAAAAATTAGGAACAATGATCTAGTTAATAACTGTCTGAGTTCCTTAAGGACCCTCGGGTGTAAGCCTTCTGGTCCTGATGACTTTGTTTATGTTTATGTTAAGTTTTTCAAGTATTTTTCTGATTCTGTCTTCTGTTAGCCATGAGGGTGCTTTCTGTGATGTGTTATTAACATTAACATTACAGTCTTGGTTACTGTATCCCCCCCTGTTTCCTTTGTGAAGACTGAGGAGATGAATACATTCAAAACCTTTGACCTCTCTCTGTCTTTTGTAGCCAAATTTCCTTCACCATCCTTTATGGGGCCAAAATGTTCTGACTCACTTTCTAACTATTTATATACTTTTCTTTCTTTTTTGCTCCTCTCTCTCTCTGTTTTTTTTCTTTCTTTCTCCCTACCATTTTTAATTTACTCTTCCTCCTTTCTTTTTCTTTTCTTTAACTTTACCTTCCTTCCCTCCTTCCCAACCCCCCTTTCTTCCTATTCCTTTCTGCCCGCTCTATAAAAATTTCCCACAACCCTCCTGCACACACCATGCGATCTTTGTCAGTGCTGTTTAGTTCTCCTTGGCTCAGTTAAAGACTGAACTGCATGGTACACTATGAAAGCCTCCAAAACAAACTGATGTAAACAAGCCAGCCGCAGACTCCATCCATTGTTAATAAACCACAAGAGTCAATTTGCCCATAAATAGATTTAGATGAAGTTTTCTGTCTGTTGTGTAGAGGCTTGTTGTGTTTCATCCAGTCCTGTAAATTATTGTCTGCGCTGTATTCCAGTTCTCAGGTCTCTTCCATGCACATAATGTCAACTGGAAGGACTTTTCCAAGAGTCTTCTCGTAACTACAGGCCTATCTTATGAGGCAGATCTACCGTAGATAGCTATAGAGCAATGGAGTCACGTTTACCAAATCTGTATATTTCTTTCTTTCTTTTTCCTTCCTTCCTTTCTCTTTTTATTTCTTCCTCTTTCTATCCCTTCTCTCCTTTCTTTACTTATTCCTTCTTTCTTTTCTCTCTTTATTCCTTACAAGCTTTCCTTCCTTTAATTCTTCTTTCCTTCCTTCTTTCCTTAGAATGGAACCATGTTTAGTAGGTTTTACTATTCACATTGATGCTGCACTGCCAGCTTTCTATACCTCTGGCTTTTTCTTTCCTTTCTTTCCTTTCTCTCCGCTTTGCCATCTCTCTACATCTCTGACCTCTCTTTCTTTTCTTTCCTCTTTGGCATCTCTCTACATCTCTGGCCTTTCTCCTTTCTTTCCGCTTTGCCATCTCTCTACATCTCTGGCCTTTCTTTCCTTTCTTTCTGCTTTGCCATCTCTCTACATCTCTGGCCTTTCTTTCTTTTCTGCTTTGGCATCTCTCTACATCTCTGGCCTTTCTTTCCTTTCTTTCCGCTTTGGCATCTCTCTACATCTCTGGCCTTTCTTTCTGCTTTGCCATCTCTCTATATCTCTGGCCTTTCTTTCTTTTCTTTCCTCTTTGCCATCTCTCTACATCTCTGGCCTTTCTTTCCTTTCTTTCCTCTTTGCCATCTCTCTACATCTCTGGCCTTTCTCCTTTCTTTCTGCTTTGGCATCTCTCTACATCTCTGGCCTTTCTTTCCTTTCTTTCTGCTTTGCCATCTCTCTACATCTCTGGCCTTTCTCCTTTCTTTCTGCTTTGGCATCTCTCTACATCTCTGGCCTTTCTTTCCTTTCTTTCTGCTTTGCCATCTCTCTACATCTCTGGCCTTTCTTTCCTTTCTTTCCGCTTTGGCATCTCTCTACATCTCTGGCCCTTCTTTCCTTTCTTTCCGCTTTGGCATCTCTCTACATCTCTGACCTCTCTTTCCTTTCTTTCCGCTCTGCCATCTCTCTACATCTCTGGCCTTTCTCCTTTCTTTCTGCTTTGGCATCTCTCTACATCTCTGGCCTTTCTCCTTTCTTTCTGCTTTGGCATCCCTCTACATCTCTGGCCTTTCTCATTTCTTTCTGCTTTGGCATCCCTCTACATCTCTGGCCTTTCTCCTTTCTTTCTGCTTTGGCATCCCTCTACATCTCTGGCCTTTCTCTTTTCTTTCTGCTTTGGCATCCCTCTACATCTCTGGCCTTTCTTTCCTTTCTTTCTGCTTTGCCATCTCTCTACATCTCTGACCTCTCTTTCCTTTCTTTCCGCTTTGGCATCTCTCTACATCTCTGGCCTTTCTCCTTTCTTTCCGCTTTGGCATCTCTCTACATCTCTGGCCTTCTTTCCTTAGAATGGAACCATGTTTAGTAGGTTTTACTATTCACATTGATGCTGCACTGCCAGCTTTCTATACCTCTGGCTTTTTCTTTCCTTTCTTTCCTTTCTCTCCGCTTTGTCATCTCTCTACATCTCTGACCTCTCTTTCTTTTCTTTCCTCTTTGGCATCTCTCTACATCTCTGGCCTTTCTTTCCTTTCTTTCTGCTTTGCCATCTCTCTACATCTCTGGCCTTTCTTTCTTTTCTGCTTTGGCATCTCTCTACATCTCTGGCCTTTCTCTCCTTTCTTTCCGCTTTGGCATCTCTCTACATCTCTGGCCTTTTTTTCTGCTTTGCCATCTCTCTATATCTCTGGCCTTTCTTTCTTTTCTTTCCTCTTTGCCATCTCTCTACATCTCTGGCCTTTCTTTCCTTTCTTTCCTCTTTGCCATCTCTCTACATCTCTGGCCTTTCTCCTTTCTTTCTGCTTTGGCATCTCTCTACATCTCTGGCCTTTCTTTCCTTTCTTTCTGCTTTGCCATCTCTCTACATCTCTGGCCTTTCTCCTTTCTTTCTGCTTTGGCATCTCTCTACATCTCTGGCCTTTCTTTCCTTTCTTTCTGCTTTGCCATCTCTCTACATCTCTGGCCTTTCTTTCCTTTCTTTCCGCTTTGGCATCTCTCTACATCTCTGGCCCTTCTTTCCTTTCTTTCCGCTTTGGCATCTCTCTACATCTCTGACCTCTCTTTCCTTTCTTTCCGCTCTGCCATCTCTCTACATCTCTGGCCTTTCTCCTTTCTTTCTGCTTTGGCATCTCTCTACATCTCTGGCCTTTCTCCTTTCTTTCTGCTTTGGCATCCCTCTACATCTCTGGCCTTTCTCCTTTCTTTCTGCTTTGGCATCCCTCTACATCTCTGGCCTTTCTCCTTTCTTTCTGCTTTGGCATCCCTCTACATCTCTGGCCTTTCTTTCCTTTCTTTCTGCTTTGCCATCTCTCTACATCTCTGACCTCTCTTTCCTTGCTTTCTGCTTTGCCATCTCTCTACATCTCTGGCCTTTCTCCTTTCTTTCCGCTTTGGCATCTCTCTACATCTCTGGCCTTTCTCCTTTCTTTCCGCTTTGGCATCTCTCTACATCTCTGGCCTTTCTTTCTTTTCTTTCCTTTCTTTCCGCTTTGCCATCTCTCTACATCTCTGGCCTTTCTTTCCTTTCTTTCCGCTTTGGCATCTCTCTACATCTCTGGCCTTTCTTTCCACTTTGCCATCTCTCTACATCTCTGGCCTTTCTTTCCACTTTGCCATCTCTCTACATCTCTGGCCTTTCTTCCCTTTCTGTCCACTTTCCTTTCTTCCTTCCTCCCTCTTTTCCTTCATTCCTTCTTTGGAATAGAACCATGTTTAGTAGTTTTTACTCTGCAGTGATGTTGCATTGCTGTCTCTCTACATCTCTGGTCTTCCTTTCCTCTTCTTTCCCTTTCTTCGTTTTTTTCCCTTTCTTCATTTTTTCCCCCTCTTCCATCTTACTATTGGATACAGCAATAGGCCCAACAGAGCAGGACTACAGGCTCTTGATATAGAAACCATAGAAAACACCAGTCTGCTTCTTGGCAGTTTCATATTCTGGGCCTTTAAAAAAATAAGAATGCTGTCAGTCACCTAGATCCAAGTAGTGAGCCATAAGGTGCAGAAGGTGAACAGAGAATAAAAATAAAAGTGGTTGGCTTACCGAGTCAGTTTTCGTGGAACACTTTCCCATCTGACTTTTCCCATTACATAAAGAATTAGCAAATAATAAATATGAGCTCCTAGACTTTGGGTGTGGACTGAATCATGGCTTTCGTTGGTGTGGTTTAAGATAATATTTGCTCATCATGTGAATCTTCTTAAGAGAAATGCCAAAATGTTATTAAAAATACACAAGTATGAGAACAGCTGAGCACACACAAGGTCTCATCACACAAAGAATGTGTCAGTATTCTCTGCAGGCTCTACATTCCCACCAGCAAGGAACTCAAAGAAGGACATCTATGACACTAGCGCAGGCAGTGTGCTATGGGCACTTTTTGCTCTGGGCTTGTTCTTCTGTTTTTTTGTGTGGGAAAATCTTGGATCTTTATCCATGTGGCATCGGATTGTACACCTCACGCAAAAATCCCAATACCAACTAAACAAAACAAACCAATCAATAGCAATACTAATAGCAATAATTAGGAAACCACAGTGTGGTCGAAAATGTGGCCAAAATATGGTCAATGCCCATTATTTGGGGTTTAAAACAGATTATGCCAAGTTTGACCTATATTACAGCTGACCTTTTACCTTTAGACAAACAGACCAATACCAATGTTAAAACCAAAACAACCTACTCAGTATTCAGGACTACAGCACCTAGTAACCAACCACCAGAAATACTGTCTACCCACAAAGGTTCACCTTTTTTATACTAGTTTCATTAAAAGGCTTAACCCTAATGACAATAAAGAAAAGATGGGGAGCACTTGTGTGAAGTTACCATTCCATGAGGACACTTTATTGGCTCAATGTTATTAGAAGGGGTGTTAAAAGTGTACATAAAAGTGTACAGAGGAGCAACCTTTTAGGCATGAAACAAATTTGAACTTTCACTGCTGCAGACTCTGGGGTGACTAAGAGTCTCTGCTGTGTGCCCAGGGGTTTCTTGCACCATGCATGAGGGAAGGGACATCCACTGGACACCACACTGTATCCACTCTCATTTCAGGCTCTCTGAGGATAACAGCCAACCCAGCTTCTTTTTTTTTTAACTATGTCACTTCTGGTCATGAAACTATGACATCATCTGCACCAGGACCAGGGGACATCCCCACTCTTGACACATGCCATCTGCCAAAGTGGTGTCTAGTTTGTAGACAGGTTGAAATGTGTTGGTTATAGCAAGTTAGCGGCTGGCCAAGTCCAGAGAAAGGGTTTTTTGGTCCTAGCCAACCCACCTATGTTATAAAAAGAGGGAAGGCTGAGGATCCAGGGGCTGCTTCCTAGCTGCACTGGTTGCCTCTGTTCTGCTGATCTTATCGGGACTGCTGCACCTTGCAGTTCGATGAAAACACCGGGACTTTTGGGGACATCCAAGCCATGGACAATGCCATAATGGACTCTCGCTTCACAGAGGTATGCCTGGGCAGCCACATCACAATAGTTAGTGTAGCACGCTGGTGTTTAGGCAGGGTTGCTCCTAAATTTACCTGCCAGGTGTAGCTGCCGTGGCCTATTGTTAGGGATCAATTGATTTCACTCAGCCTGTAATTGCTGTACTTCTCTATTTTGCCACTAGATGGCCGGGTACCTGGTGGCATTAGATATGAGAAGGGCAATGCAAGGTCAGAATATGGGAGATGGGGTATGCCAGCCAATGGACAGGGGTTTTCTTGGATCCTTTGGCCTGCTAGGAGGACCTATATATTTGGGTGGAGTCGGGTGATCACTGTTCTGTGCCACCTGGATGGCTGCCTGGGTGGACATGTTTTGTACTGCCCAGGCTGCTAAGCTGGAGATTGGACCTATCCCGGGCACATCTGGCTGCTAGGCTGTGTGAGGGCCTATCCAGAAGCAAGAGAGAGCAGCGAAGGGTTGGGGTTGCGGCTTGCAGTCCAACCAGAATTGACAGTTCTGCCGGCCGGAGAAGCTGTCTTGGGCGGAGTTAGAGGGGAATCTGATGCCAGTAAGGGACCATCCGCCTTATTACCAGGGACCACAGTGAGTAGCTGAAGCAAGTACCGAAGCAGGATTCTCACCAACCGGGGACGGTGAAGAATCAGGAAACTTCATGGGTATCAAGCCAGGGACCCAGCCAGCAAAGGTGACGTTTGCAGAGCAGCCTCGTGTGTTGAGCCAGGGACCGAGCAGGCCAGTGGGGTGAAGCTTGAGAGGTATCTTGAGTGTCAAGCTAAGGACCCAGCAGAGAGGCAGGGGTGAGGCTTAAGGAAGATACCACCATGAAGATTGGAGGAGCTCAAGGGATTCAGTGGCAGTGAATCATCTAGTCTAGTGAGAGACCGGGAGCTCAGTGGGCTGAAGAACTACAAGAAGTGATTGTAGTGGAAGTGAAGGAACTGTTACACTTTGTAGTAGGAACTGTTAAAGACTGTTGCCATTCAAGACAGCATTCCTGCATGTGCAGATGTGGTGTCTTGCCGGATGCCTTTTCCTGCATGGCTGTCCTCCTGTTGAAGTCCTTGGAGTCTGCCAATTGAACTTGAAGCTATCTAAGGGTGTCCTGGCCCTAACCCTCTCTCCCCAAAAAAGTTTGTTAAAAGAAATAAACTTTCTTTTGCATTCAAGAATTGTCTGGGGCCCAATAACTTTAACTACTCTGGACCCACGATGACTCAAAACTCACCACATACAGAAGGATGTCAGCTATCTTTGGCCCTGGAGGTTCTCATTAGACCGAAGGAGGCCTGGGACCTTGCTACATTAGGGTTAGGACTTTGTCCATATTGAACTATGCAGCACTTGTTCAGTAAAGTTACATTAACTGTTATGAGCCTGGTCTAAAGTTATTCAAGTTATGAGCCCGGTCCAAAGTTATATTGGTTTTGGTGTATCTAAATGAATCGGGGTCTGTAAAGCACAACTGAAAATTATTATTACGGGAACTTATATAGCGCTTTCAATTTATGCAGACCTTTACATATATATTATACATTCACATCAGTCCCTGCCCTCAAGGAGCTTACAATCTAATGTCCCTAACTCACATTCATACATACACATACTAGGGACAGTTTAGACAGGAGTCAATTAACCTACAAGCATGTCTTTGGAGTGTGGGTGGAAACCGGAGCACCCAGAGAAAACCCACGCAGGCACAGAGAGAACATGCAAACTCCAGGCAGGTAGTGCCGTGGTTGGGATTCAAACCAACGGCTCTAGTGGTGTCAGGCGGAAGTGCTAACCGCTTAGCCACTGAAGTAACCTCACTTCAAAGGGTTAACTCGGCAAGACAAGGAAGAGAAGTATAGTTACCAAGAGTAACCAAGCACAAGTTTGAGTCACAGAGCAACCAGTGGTTAAGCGTGGTACCCGGTAAAGGTGACAGGTCCTCTGGTAGCGAGGAGGTCGATATTCTGGCTCAGAATCCAATAGCAACCAAATGCAAACCCACGTTACGGAGATCTTTGGCCTGGTCACGAGGTACGGGAAGTGAAGTAGTTAATAAGTGCATGCATGAGGTCCGCACTAGGTGCACGGTGGGATCCCATTCTGTTACTGGGAGTGAGGTGATGGAGGTATGTATGACTGGTGGAGTGAGCGCAGGCGCAGCAACATACAGTATCTCACAAAAGTGAGTACACCCCTCAAATTTTTTTAAAATAGGGGTGTACCCACTTTTGTTGCCAGCGGTTTAGACATTAATGGCTGTGTGTTGAGTTATTTTGAGGGGACAGCAAATTTACACTGTTATACAAGCTGTACACTCACTACTTTACATTGTAGCAAAGTGCCATTTCTTCAGTGTTGTCACATGAAAAGATAGAATAAAATATTTACAAAAATGTGAGGGGTGTACTTACTTTTGTGAGATACTGTACATCAGGTACAGTGTGTAGTGATATGGGACAAGCCACTTCAATATTATTATTATTTTACTGCACACAGTGAAAGCTCATCTCCAAGTCGGGGAACTGCCTTAGTGTTTGATTCTTACATGACCGCCGTCCCCGCCTGGTCCCGGGCATTGATACACATGTACACCACGGAAGGTAGCCCCACATGCAGGGCAAAGATGACTCCCCGCCAGGGCCGGATTTCCCACAAGGCCACCGAGGCCAGGCCTCGGGGCGGCAGTGGTGCAGGGGCAGCAACGCTCCTGCGGCGACTTCCCCCCCGCACTACTGTCTGCACTGGTGAGGCAGCACTGATCAGGCTGCAATGATGGGCACTGTCAGCACTGGGGAGGCAGCACGGATGGGCACTGATCAGGCTGCACTGATGGGCACTGTCAGCACTGGGGAGGCGGCATGGATGGGCACTGATCAGGCTGCACTTATGAGCACTGTCTGCACTAGTGAGGCTGCACTGATGGACACTGATCAGGCTGCAATGATGGGCACTGTCAGCACTGGGGAGGCAGCACGGATGGGCACTGATCAGGCTGCACTGATGGGCACTGTCAGCACTGGGGAGGCGGCATGGATGGGCACTGATCAGGCTGCACTTATGAGCACTGTCTGCACTAGTGAGGCTGCACTGATGGACACTGATCAGGCTGCAATGATGGGCACTGTCAGCACTGGGGAGGCAGCACGGATGGGCACTGATCAGGCTGCACTGATGGGCACTGTCAGCACTGGGGAGGCAGCATGGATGGACACTGATCAGGCTGCACTTATGAGCACTGTCAGCACTGGGGAGGTGGCATGGATGGGCACTGATCAGGCTGCACTTATGAGCACTGTCTGCACTAGTGAGGCTGCACTGATGGACACTGATCAGTCTGCACTGGTGAGGCTGCATTGATGGGCACTGATGATGGTGAGCTGATTCAGTGGTTTAACCACTGAATCAGCCCCAGAAGGATTTACCCACTTCCTGACCAGGCCATTTTTTGCGATACAGCACTGCATTGCTTCAACTGACAATTGCGCGGTCGTGTGATTTTGTACTCAAACAAAATTGACGTCTTTTTTTCCCCCACAAATGGAGCTTTCTTTTGGTGGTATTTGGTCACGGTTTTTATTTTTTGCGCTACAAACAAAAAAAGAGCGAAATTTAGAAAAAAAAAAAAAAACAATTCTTTTAACTTTTTGCTATAATAAATATCCCCAAAAATATATATTTCTTCATCAGTCTAGGCCAATATGTATTTTTTTACATATTTTCGGTAAAAAAAAAAAAAAAAAAGGTATAGCGTCTGCGATTACAAAAAAAAGGAATAGATTTATAACATTTTTATTATTTTTATTTTTTTCTAGTAATGGCAGTGATCAGCGATTTTTAGCGGGGCTGCGACATTGCGGTGGACAGATCGGACACTTGACACTTTTTTGGGACCATTGACATTTATACAGCGATCAGAGCTAAAAATACCCACTGATGACTTTTTACCCACCGGTTACTTTTTAATGACATTTACTGTATAAATGTCACTGGCAAGAAACGGGTTAACACTAGGGGGTGATCAAGGAGTTAAATGTTCCATAGGGAGGTGTTTCTAACTGTGGGGGGGGGGGGTGGGCAGTGTAGTGACTGGGAGTAGAGAGAGATCGATGTTCCTGATCACTAGGAACAGCAGATCTCTCTCTAACTCCCCTGTCAGAACGGGGATGTTTGTTTACATTGACAGATCCCCGTTCTGTCTCTCTCAGGAGCGATCGCAGGTCGCCGGCAGATATCGCGGCCGCTGGCCACGCGCATCGGCTCCGGCGTCATGCCGTGGGTGCCGGGGAGCTAACCTGCTGCGGACGACGGCAGCTGATCGGCAAGGTGTTAATGGGCCACTTGACTGGACTTGCCCCCCCAGGCCTAAGCATGCCAGCCCTCCCCTGCTGGCGAGGGCGTCAGATTGAGTGCTCTGTGCGCATGTGCAAAGGTCTCCGAACAGACAATGCTTCTGAGATGAAGATAGTGTGTTCCTTGCTTCTGGGCTCAAGGAGGAGAAGAGGAATCCACCAACCGACAAGATGAGATCCAAGGCGAGGGCGAGGAAACTGGCCAAAAGTAGGTTCCTTTTCTTTCCTTGCAGCCCCCCCCCCCCCCCCCCTGGCAGGCAGCACAGCCTCTCCCCAGAGCTGATCAAGTCTGGCAGCAAGGCTGCACCTTCTTCCCCCCCTCTGCCTAGGCAGGCAAGGCTTGCAAAAAAGGGATATAGTATGAGCTTCTATTTTCCTGACCTCCAGAGGAAGCTTCTCAGGCAAAGCAGTGAGCTGTGTGCCCTGTGCCAGTCCCTGTGGAGCACCAGGCAGCTCCCCTGCACCATCCCTGGCACCCACAAAAAGCCCAATCCGTGCAAAAACGAAACTTAGCTAAAAGTTGACGAGAGCCATAGGAACTTTTTTTTTTTTTTTCTCTGTCTCTCTCTCTCTCCCTCTCTCTCCTTCCCTTTATTGAAACGTTCCAAGTCTTGTGAAACTATATTCCTGGCTTTTAAAATAGCGGGTGCTAGAGGACTGCCCACGAGCCATCAAAACTGACTGATCTGTGTGACACCAGCCCAGAGCTCACTGCTGCCCATCCACTCCTGCCTCCATTTTCAGGCATTTTTCTGCCATTATTTGCTGCTAATCGCCCGATCTAGGCTGCAGAATTTGGGCAGGAGGAGGGGGAGGGGGGAACTGAGGGGTGCAGGAGTTTTTTTTGTGTGTTTGTTGCAATTTATGTATTGCTTTGCACCCTTTGAAATTCCTTCATGTGTTGCTTTTGGGTTTAGTTTTGCGTTCTATGCAACGTTGTGCAGTGTAATTTGTAGGTGCATTGTGTTGGAGATTTTATTTGTATTTTTTCATTTTTTTACTTTTTGTTATTAGGCATTGGGATGTCATGGTGCTGTAGACTGTCAGCCCAGCTGTTTTGTGGAGTGTGACTATAGGGGCACAGATCAGGGCTGTCAGCAGGGGCGTTGCTAGGGGGTGGCTTTTGGGGCTATAGCCCCGAGTCTCTGCAGGGGTCCCCAAGGGGAGCGGAGGCTCTCTGGGGACCCTGATGTAAGTGGGGGGCTCTCTGGGGACCCTGATTTTAAGGGGGAGGCTCTATGGGGACCCTGATTTAAGGGGAAGGCTCTCTGGGGACCCTAATGTAAGGGGGGCTCTCTGGGAACTCTGATGCAAGTGGGGGGCTCTCTGGGCTGTCAGTGTGTTTGTGGCTTTGTGCAAAACAGCTGGACTGTCCTGCAATGCTGCCTGGGATCTGATCTCTATGATTATCATTATTATTTATCATAAAAAATGCAGTACTGGTTAGGATTTGTACTGTGCACTGTATTATCATTATTAATTTAGGCATTTTCTGCATTACAGAGTATTTTCAGTCTGTACAATTAAAGCCAGTTATTTCCAGTGTTCTCGCGTGTGGAGATATGTTTTTAATTGATCTATTGTAGCAGTCATCCATGAAGGACGAGAATGGTGGTGTGTGTGTGTGGGGGGGGGGGGGGGGCGGCATTGAAGGACCCGGCCTTGGGGTGGCAAAGGGAGTAAATCCAGGCCTGCTCCCCACCCACAAGTTGCGCATAATCTCCTTACACCAAACCTACATTTTATTTATCTCCAACCCAAGTGCTAAATTTGACCAGTTTAACACCCAATGAAGTCCTCCCCAACCTACCAGCCGGCATGATGACTAAACCATAAATAAAGGTACTGCTACCAGAATCCCAACTGTAAGACTCTTTGAGTACCAACTACAATGAGGATGAATACCATTAGGCTGGGTTCACACTAGAACACGGAGCGGTCCACAGCAGGGAGTCCGGTGCATCTCCATGTACCGGTTCAGGTCCGATTTCAGCCCGAATTGTTGGCTGAATTCAGACCTGAAATGTACCAAAAGACGCACAGGACTCCTGTGCAATTCGCTCCGGAGATGTGTGAACTGGCTCCATAGAGAGCCAGTCACAATCTCCTGCTATGCGAATTGGATGCGGGGAAACCCACATCTAATTTCCAATAGTGTGAACCCAGCCTTACTGGTATACATCCCATATTTTCTATGGAGAAAGTAGGGCATGGCTTGGAGGAGTTTAAAAAACAAACAGGGTAGACTTAATCCAGGATCCAATATTCCAGGGATGTGGGCAATTCACTTTCTCTGTTGTTTGCTCAGTTAATTAATGTTCCTGCTTCTTCAGAATTAAGTTCTTGGCACCAGTTGATTGTTCATATTGACACAAGTGTAATGTTACTCACAGCTCAAATATTTTATAAGTTTCCCATTACAGTGAGAAATGATTGTTTGAAGCCATTGAGGACATCTGTTGGGTAAGGCTGGCCTCTAATTACACGCAAAGATTTCGGATTCTAACATCATGTTCTAACTATACTAACTAGAATGTGATAGAGAGCATGGTCAGAGGTATGGGGAGAAAAGGACTAAGTCACTATGTGTATATCATTGTCCAACAGGGATGACGGCAGTTCCTGACAATTACACAACAATGAAATAGTTCAGAACAAAATCCAACATGATATATTTTTTGAAATGCCGCTGTGGCCAAGGACCGCGGGCCTCCCAAGAAATTTGAGCACCAGCCGCCGCACCATCAGAAGTCAAGAGTCACCCACCCTCCCTTACATCACTGTACACCCCCCTTACCTTGTGCTGCTGCCAGGAACAAGCTGAGGGTGGAGCTGGGAAGCAAAAATTGCAGGGTTTGGAGAACCAGAGGAGGGTTGGAGTTAGATGCTGGAGTCTGCTAGAGGCGGAGACGAGGGGGTGCTGCAGCTGTACAGAGGGGTGCAGGATCTTTAGGAAGAGCTCTGTCCTCCTCTCTGCTGCCGAGTTCTGGGACAAGGTGGGGGTGGAGACGAGGAGGATGGGGAGAAGGAGAGGTGCGAGGGCCACATGAAATGACCTGGCTAGATCGGCCCGTAGGGCTTGTGTTTTGACACATGTGCCCTAGAGGAACCCTTGAAATAATTTGCAGGTCTCAGGGGGAACCCCTGCTAAGATTAGTCCATCATAGGGCATTGGGATAATGCTCCTTACATTGGTGGTCAGTGGAAAAAATGCCCTTCTGGTTGCCAGAACTTCACCCTTACAGTGAGCTGAAAAGATAATTGATGTCATGTTGTTGGCTCTGCCAAGTGTCTTTGTACCTGGAATTATTCAGGCATCATCAATTGGGAGTTCATTCAGCCACAGCCTAAGGAACCCCTGGCAACCTCTGGAGGAACCCTAGACCTCCACGGAACCCTGGTTGAGAATGACTGCCCTAGAGACATGAATGTTTTCTATTATTCAGGTCCATTATATCCCAGATTCCAGGCTTATTTTCACACAATACTCATATGAATGTGCACTTATTGTCCAGTGATTTATTTTATATAGTGATTTTTTTAATTTTTAATTTTTATTTTTTTTATGCTTCTGTTCTCTTTTACTGGCTTCCTATAACCCCCTCTGTTGTTCACTGCCAGCTTCTGAATTGGACTTCCGTGCTAAAAACAACCTCTGCGTTTTGTTCTCTATCATTTGGTGCAGTTGAAGCCCCATGCACCTCTTTGGGGTTGGCAACCCTAAATCACATACTGCCTCACCCTGTGGCAGTGGCCACAACTTCTGTCACACCAGAGGTGACACGTCATTACCTTACTTCCAGTTGCTCAGCGTGTCAGAAGAGCCATTCCGTGAGGGTGTATTTGGGGCTGTGGGTCATGACATGCCACAGGTCCTACTTGAGAAAGGGGTACTCAACACCCCGAAACTCTTAGCATAATAAATATATAAATAATCCAGTGGTTGCCACTGAACACATATCCAAGAGAAAAATGAGCTCGGGAGCTCAGCAAGCATAAGACAAGCTGGCCCTCACGGTGCTTAAAAGTTGAATATTCAGATATAATGTTTATTTCAATGTTTTGACAAGGCGAAATGTCGACATAAACTTTATCACTGAGTGTTCACCTTTCAAACCCTATGGAAGAGCCCTGGGGCCATCATAAAAAAAAAACTAAATTCTGACTTTGAAACTCAGAATTCTGAGATTGAAATTCAGAATTGTAAGTTTAAAAAAAAAAAAATAATACAGAATTCTGAGATTAAAAGTCAGAATTCTGAGATTCAAAGTCAGAATTCTGAGTTTCAAAGTCAGAATTCTGAGATTAAAAGTCAGAATTCTAAAATTAAAATTCAGAATTCTGAGTTTCAAAGTCAGAATTCTGAGTTTCAAGGTCAGAATTCTGGCTCTTCCATACAAACCCAGTAAGCAGCACCTTATCTTTAAGATTTTATATATTGCTATTTCTATTTTCCAAAATATGTATGTTTATGGGTAGGGCATATTGTAACATTGCTGGCTTTTGTATATATATCTTCATGTCAACTTGTTATGCATCTGCTCTCTTGATTTTTTTTTGTTGCAAGATGCCTAGGCAATATCTATTGCCAAACATATTTTTCTTGCATGATATATCTTGTGGGTGTGTTCATTCATTATTTTGTTCCAGTGAAGTTGTTGGCACCAGTAGATGTTTGTTCATATTGACACAAGTGGGATGTTGTTCAAGGCTCAAATATTGTATAAGTCTCCCCTTACAGTGCTCAAGAATGTTCAAGTTAGAAGCTACTTAGAACATGTTTTAGCAGACAAACCCATCAGGAATAAAAGCAATAATGCCAGTCTCAAGTATTGATTGCAATGTTTACCATTGGTTTACCATTGTCCATCTGGGATGGCGATGGGTCCTGCCAATCACGTAGCCCACTCTAATGCTCTGTACACACGGTCGGACTTTGTTCAGACATTCCGACAACAAAGTCCTAGGATTTTTTCCGACGGATGTTGGCTCAAACTTGTCTTGCATACACACCGTCACACAAAGTTGTCGGAAAATCCGATCATTCTGAACGCGGTGACGTAAAACACGTACGTCGGGACTATAAACGGGGCAGTGGCCGATAGCTTTCATCTCTTTAATTATTCTAAGCATGCGTGGCACTTTGTCCGTCGGATTTGTGTACACACGATCGGAATTTCCGACAACGGATTTTGTTGTCAGAAAATTTTATATCCTGCTCTCAAACTTTGTGTGTCGGAAAATCCAATGGAAAATGTCCGATGGAGCCCACACACGGTCGGAATTTCCGACAACACGCTTTGATCGGACATTTTCCATCGGAAAATCCGACCGTGTGTACGGGGCATAAGACAGGCAGACACCTCACCCACCTATCCTTCTTTGGTAGATATTTTACCATCTTTGGTCATTCCAAAGCAATGCTTCTAGACTCCAGTATTTGGTGGCCACCAAACGGTAAGTTAACCACTTTTTCTAAATTATTATTTTGGGTGGAATTTGTAATTTTTTTTAGAGTCTCAGCGTATCTTAGATAGAAATAAAAGTTCATTAATGGTGCTTGTTGCCTGGTTTTCACATTGGTTTTCACCGAGAGCTGCTTCACAGCTTCTATCATTGTGAGTTTCTTTGCTGGGAAGTCCTTTGTAGCCATGATGTCTTAAAGGGGAGCCGTTGTCACCATGTTTAAAGTATAGGCTGAATCCACCTGAGTATGGCCTGCCCAGCAGCAGTGTACAGAAGACCTCAATTCGGAGCCTGAAGCTCTGTTGCACACGCGTGAATATTTTTGGGTCAGACACCCTAGACAAGAAATGTGTGTGAAAATCTCGCGCTAATTCTAAGTTTAGACTGCTGCACTTTTATCACTCCTTGGATACAAGGAGATAATGAAAAAAATGTGAATTTGTAAAAGGTTGCGCTGTCTCATAAACAAAGAAAAAATTCTTATAAAAAAAATTAGCAAACGAGTTCAATAAACAAGTGTCCATGTGTATCAAAAACGATTCCATTAGTATTCCACCAACTGGATGTGCTATCCACCATTCCCAGTGATAATAAAGTGTAACAATCCAAATGAAAATTAAAAAACGGGAAAAGTTCAAAAATAGTGATTGAAAAAATTGTGAATAGGTAAAAAATATTGTGACCAACGGGAGATTTGATAGATGTTCACCAGTGAATAAACACAGAAAGTGTACCATCACCTTGTGAAAAACATGCTTACCAGATTGTAAGCCAAATATGCAGGTAGCTAATAACCTAGCCCGGGCCTTTGATTTGCAGGATGAGATGTAAGCGTTGCAAACCTCTTAAGCATGGGTTGGCATCGATTCCACAAATAATTGTTTAGTGTTGACCAAAAAAACAAAAAAGTGACGTAGCGTAATACTGACAAAAATGATGAATGTGTGCACAATAAATACAGATGCACTCACATTGTGAACAAACATGTAACCACCCGGTGAATAGATCAAGTTAAGTGTGCCGTCACCACATAGAGGGCCTCCTTACCAGATAACAGACCAAACAAAGCAGATGTCTCTTTAAGAAAACAAAATCTTGGCTGAACCCAGAAAACCAGCTTGATTGTAAGGCAGATTAGCAACTCACAGCGGAGAACCAAGTAATTCATAGGATCGTAGGCGTCAGCAGATGAAAACCCAAGAGAGGATACAATGGACCATAGTGTAATACCATCAACACTGATTTATTATAAATAAAAAGAATTAAACTTACAAACAGCGGTAAAAATCTTGCATAAAATTGTGAAGCCGGCCAGCTACAGTACAAACAGCTCCCGTCCTCCTCAACGAGACAGCGTGGTGACGTCAGCACGTTCCTCCTCAGACGCGTTTCGTCATAACTAGAATTTTCAATGGGGAATCACACAGAAAATATTATTAGGCAGTAGAGAGAGGATGATCCAGAATGGGGATCGCCAACAAATCTGGATGCTCATCATGTCACAGCTCCCTTCTCCTTCTAACATGTTTCCCCCCTGAACAGGCTACGTCTGGGAATGGAGGATGGAGCTGGGATGTCATGCACTGATTTTTAAAGCAACTGTGACAACCGTGACACCGGAAGTGAATTGCATAACCATGTTGACCGGGGTCACATCATCCAAGTGTGCAACCATAAGTATTGAAGTCCCCAACATATAAAAATAAATGATCATAATAAGGGGGTCACTTCCTACTTCACAAAAGTACATTTAATTGTATAATGATATAAAAAGAAAAATATAATTTATTAAAAAAATGTTTTATTTTTTTTTTAAAAAAAGTAAAATTGTAAAAACTAATGATGAGTATTGAATAAATCATCAGTCACATTGTTAATGTTATCTATAGAGACGTATAAATTCACATAATTCATAACCAATATTCCTACCTTCCTACCTCATATACAGTAGGCTATTTATAAGATTTTGTGAATAAATTGCAAAAACTTTGATTGGAAATATAAATAACTCTATCAAAAAATATATATACAGTGGAACCTTGGTTAACGAGTAACGCGGTTAACGAGCGCTTTGAAAGACGATCAACTTTTTTTTTTTAAATTCTGACTCGGTTTGCGAGTGTTGTCTCGCAAAGCGAGCAGAATTCAAGCTAATGGGGTGTGCAGGACCGCATTTAGCCAGAGGTGCAGGGAGCGCCGGTGACACTTGGAACGGTTCGGAGCCACTCGAAAATACTCAGAATCACTCAGAAATACTCCGTTCCCCAGTGTTTCCGAGTCTTTCCGAGCCTTTCCAAGTTCAGCCGAGCTGTCCCTGAGTATTTTCGAGGCTCTCCGGCGCCCCCCACCTCTGGCCACATGCGGTATTGCATGCAATAGAAGTTAATGCGGAACAAATTATCTTCGTTTCCATTGACTTCTATGGGGAAACTCGCTTTGATATGCGAGTGCTTTGGGTTACAAGCATTCTCTTGGATAAATAAAATTATTAATTAAAACTATATATCAATGACAAGTATGTAGGTGGGATATTTAGCTATTATTTATAAAATAATTAATGTCCCACTCCACATAAAGGCCATGAGGACAGAAAATACAGAGGTCAAATAAATGCAGAGGTCATGCCCGGATATCTCCCTTCTGAGATTACTTCCACACCAATGTGGAGTGTACTTTTCAATGGCAATCACCTCCAAAGAGGAAGGGTTTTTCCTATGGCAACGGGCAAAGTGTTTAGACAAGCTATGCTTATCAAACCCTTTGCGTATATTATTTAGATGTTCACCGATACGCACTGTTAATGCCCTGGTGGTCTTCCAACATACTGGTATCCAAACGTAAATTTTAGAAGATATATAACCACTTTAGTGTATACGCCGCTCCTAAAGTGCCCTTGCCCATTGAAATCAATAGGCAGTGACGCCAAAGCGCCTGCAAAGCACCTCGGCAGCGGCACTTTGCTGGCACTTTTAACCCTTTATTCAGCTGCTAGCGGGGGGGGGGGGTGAAAAGCGCCCCGCTAGCGCCCAAAAAAGCGCCTCTAAAACATTGGTAAAGCGCGGCTAAAACTAGCGGCGCTTTACCGCTAACGTGGCCGTGCTGTCAGTGTGAAAGGGCTTTTAGTTGTCGTGGAACTAAAGGACTTTATACGTACAGTTTTGGAATTCCTGCAAACCTTGCACCTCTTAGACAAGCCTTTCCCAGCTAAATTCCCCCCACAGGTTGCTAGGGATGCTGTGAGCAGCGAGCAGACTAAATTTCCTGCCAACACTGACCATCACAGTAAGGGAGCACAACATCAGGGGTCTCCAAACTTTCTTACCAAAGGGCCATTTTACTGTCCTTCAGACTTTAGGGGCGTCCGGACTAGAGTCAGTGGGTGTAGAAAATGTCCTAGCATCCAGTGGGAGTAAACAATGCACCATCTTTGGTGTCAGTGGGAGGAATAGTGCCCAGTTCATTGGTGTCAGTGAGAAGAATATTGCCCCATCATTTGTGTCAGTGGAAGGAATAATGCCCTATCCTTGGTGTCAGTGGGAAGCATAGTGCCCCATCAGTGGTGTCAGTGGGAGGCATAGTGCCCCATCATTGGTGTCAGTGGAAGGAATAATGCCCTATCCTTGGTGGCAGTGGGAAGCATAGTGCCCCATCAGTGGTGTCAGTGGGAGGCATAGTGTCCCATCATTGGTGTCAGTGGAAAGAATAGTGGCCCATTGTTTGTGTCAGTGGGAGGAATAGTGGCCCATCGTTGATCTCAGTGGGAGGAATAGTGGCCCATCGTTGATCTCAGTGGGAGGAATAGTGCCCCATCATTGGTGTCAGTGGAAGAAACAGTGGCCCATCGTTGGTGTCAGTGGGAGGAATGGTGCCCCATCGTTGGTGTCGGTGGGGAGGTAGTGCCCCATTGTTGATGTCAGCGACAAGAATTATGCCCCATTGTTGGTGTCAGTGAATGGAATAATGCCCCAAGGGC
Source organism: Lithobates clamitans (assembly GCA_037952925.1). Taxonomy (NCBI): domain Eukaryota; kingdom Metazoa; phylum Chordata; class Amphibia; order Anura; family Ranidae; genus Lithobates; species Lithobates clamitans. Next base: position 368,436 of record JBBGZY010000083.1, on the reverse strand, counting down.
TGGATAAAGGCAAGCAGAGGACCGCAGTTTAGAGACTGCTGGACTACACCATTAGTGTATGAAGACGTTTCTATTTTCAGTTTTGTTACTTAGAAAAGGGGGTCTTCAAAAATGATCTGTGCAGTGTTTCAAATACTCTGTGGGTATGCCACGATCCAATGTACTGCAGATAGAAAAGTTTCAGCAGAGGTTTCCTGAGATCTTAAAATTATTTCAAGGGTCACCTTACGATTAAAGCTCATTATCAGAATTTATTTGACCTATATACACTCTACTTGTAAACAATATGTATAGTAGGAATAAATCATTTAAATACCTACAAAAGTAACTAAGGAAATGATATATATCTTTAATTTAGGTTTACGTGAACCAAATGTTGAATATTTGAAATTTCATGATATTTACCTATATAAACCCTACTGTAAAACAATGAGCTTACTTTATAGATCCTTGTAAACTTACTTTATGTATCTTTATAATATTGTATACTCAATAAACTTCTTTTGACAAGGAAAATTATTTCAAGGGTTCCTCCAGCCTAAAGAAGTTGAGAAAGGCTGCTCTAGACTAACCTGTATTTTGGGATTATAGAAAGTGGCATCTCATAAGAACTTGGCAACAAGGATCCAACCGCTGACTCTGCAAATAAGGCTGGCCACATATGTTGAAATCTAATTATCTGTTTAGCTTTACCAACAGATATGTACTGCAAGACCCTCCCTGGTTTGATATACTGTAGACTAAAAAGACTGTTTACTGTAGGTAGTTTCCTATAGTTCATAATGTGTATGACCAGTTTAATCATTTCATTCCCGTTTCGTTTCATGGACTGCTAAAGATGTTTATCGCAACAACTACTACACCTCTATCATAACTAGGTTGTCCTGATCAGACCACTTTACACTTGTCTATTGCCTACTAACTGGTGTCCCCTTGATCCAAAAAACAAAAACCTCACAGACGCATGACAGTATGAATGCTTCGTACCAGAACAATGATGAGTGCATAATACAATGGCGGGTCTCTCCTTCACAGAACATGATAGAAGGCTGTGCTTTGGTAGCCGTTCACAATTGCCCAATTTGGTTAATGACAGCCCTACAAGCTGCTTGGCCTACCTATGTGTTGACTAAGAGCTTTAAACTGAACAGCTGATGTAGGGGTGTATTTTGGAACCACTGAGAGGAATCGGGAAGCTCTCAGCTCAGTCAGCATCACCAGAACACTGCAACCTTAGAGTTCTTACACTCTACTGTACCATCAGTCTATCATGCGGAAGGATCCTCCTGAAGACCCAGGTGCACCACCACCAAGAATCCCACATCTTTGCTGCAGACTTGCACTTTCTACTATCTGACCACCACCCAAACATCTGCTCCAAATGACCAATGCCACTCCATATCACCTGACCAAAAAGCTGGAGCCTTCCTCAGACAGATATCACTTCTCCAGAGCCTCTCCCATCCTCTGGAATTCCCTGCCCCAGTATGTCCGATCAGCCCCTACCCTGTCCACCTTTAGGAGATCCCTGAAAACTCATTTATTCAGGGAAGCCTATCCCACACCCACATAACTGTCCCTGAGCCACCCCCATCAAATCATTATTTGCAGCTATTACCTTTTGTACCACCACCCCCTCCTTTTAGAATGTAAGCTCTACGAGCAGGGCCCTCCTGTACCTTCTGTATTGAACTGTACTGTAATTGTGTTGTCCCCCTTTATACATTGTAAAGCGCTGCGTAAACTGTTGGCGCTATATAAATCTCGTATAATAATAATAATAATAAAGATATCACTGCATCATAAGGGTGGAACTCTAGCTAGCCTCTTACAGCATGTGTTTGGCTGCACTTCTGAGTAGTATTTGACCTTGTACTAAAAGGCAAGGTCCACTTATTCCACCAGGCTTTCCTCTCGAATGTAAAAGGTTAAAAAAAAAAAAGCCTTGAGGTCCCATTCATTCTTAAAGCCCCCACTCAAGGCAGATCAAAAATTATCCCATGCAGTGGGGCTGTGCCAACACTGCAAGAGTTAGTAGCTCACTTTCTCTCTGGGAAAGGAGAAACAGTTTTACTTACCTAATTCTCCACTCCCTGGCAGACGGTGCTTCCCTACAATCCGACAGTGGACTGTTTTTCAACATTCTTGTGCACAGAGCTTTGGACCCTGCTCAGGTGCTGATGACGTCAGGTCCCTAGACCGCTAGAGGGTGGAGGTGCAGAAGCTGTGGGGACTGGTCTAGCTGCAGGGAGGAATAGATGATTGGGTAAACAATATCTCCTTTTATTACTACCATAGATCAGTGGTCTCCAAACTACGGCCCAAGGGCCGGATACGGCCTTTTGCTAGCATTTATCTGGCCCTTGGGGCACTATTTCACCCAATGATAAGAGGCACTATTCCTTCCACTGGCACCAATAGTGGGGCATAATTCCTGCCACTGACACTAATAAAGAAGCACTATGCCTCCAAAAGATATCAATGAATGGGCACTATGCCTCCCACTGACACCAATAATGGGACACTATCAGGGGCGTAACTAGAAATCACAGGGCCACATAGCAAAATGTTGTAAGGGACCCCCCTACAAACAGACCCCCCCACAGCCGCCCCAGTGTCAATGCAGCATGACTTGTGCCTCATACAGCGTGACCTGTGCCCAATGCAGCATTACCTGTGCCCAATGCAGCGTGACCTGTGCCCCATGCAGCATGACCTGTGCCCCATGCAGCATGACCTGTGCCCCATGCAGAGTGACCTGTGCCCCATACTGCATGACCTGTGCCCCATACAGTGTGACCTGTGCCCAATGCAGTGTGACCTGTGCCCCATGCAGCGTGACCTGTGCCCCATGCAGAGTGACCTGTGCCCCATACAGTGTGACCTGTGCCCAATGCAGCGTGACCTGTGCCCCATACAGCATGACCCATGCCCAGTGCAGCATGACCTGTGCCCAATGTAGTGTGACCTGTGCCCCATACAGCGTAACCTGTGCCCAATGCAGTGTGACCTGTTCCACATACAGCGTGACTTGTGCCCCATACAGCGTGACCTGTGCACAATGCAATGTGACCTGTGCCCAATGCAGCGTGACCTGTACCCCATGCAGCGTGACCTGTGCCCCATGCTGAGTGACCTGTGCCCCATACGGCGTGATTTGTGTCCCATACAGCATGACCTGTGCCTAATGCAGGGTGACCTGTGCCTAATGCAGGGTGACCTGTTTCCCATACAGCATGACCTGTGCCCAATGCAGCATGACCTGTGCCCCATACAGCATGACCTGTGCCCCATACAGTGTGACCTGTGCACAATGCAGCATGACCTGTGCCCCATGCAGAATGACCTGTGCCACATACAGCGTGACCTGTGCCCCATACAGCATGACCTGTGCCCCATACAGCATGACCTGTGCCCCATACAGTGTGACCTGTGCACAATGCAGCATGACCTGTGCCCCATGCAGCATGACCTGTGCCCCATACAGCATGACCTGTGCCCAATGCAGCGTGACCTGTGCCCCATACAGTGTGACATGTGCCCAGTGCGATGTGACCTGTGCCCAATGCAGCGTGACCTGTGCCCAATGCAGCATGACCTGTGCCCAATGCAGTGTGATCTGTGCCCCATACAGCATGACCTGTGCCCCATACAGCGTGACCTGTGCCCCATACAGCGTGACCTGTGCCCAATGCAGCATGATCTGTGCCCCAATCAGCGTGACCTATGCTCAATGCAGCGTGACCTGTGCCCAATACAGCGTTGCCTGTGCCCAATACAGCCTGGCCTGCCTGTGCCCCATACAGCCTCACTTGTGCAGAGGAAGAGACAAGCCGCCCGGATCAGTAGAGAGGGGGATTGCCCGCTGTAATAGCATTCATTTGAATTTCCCGTCTTCCCGGGGCTCATCGTCACATAGCCCCACCTCTTGGACCGACCCTTTTGATGATGTCAGACATCCCGCATTGGACCGGCGTTGTGTTTATCAAAGGCGCCGGGCCAAGAGGTGGAGCTATGTGATGTGTGACCCCAGGAACACTGGAAGTTCTAAAGAAAGCTATTACATCGGGCAATTCCGCTCTCTGCTGATACGGACAGCTCGCCTCTTCCTCTCCTCTATCTTCCTCTGGCTGGGAGACTGTGCCGGCGGTGCTCTAATCCTCACCAGGCCCCACTCGGCTGCGGGCCCCATAGCGCCCGCGTGGGTCGCTATGGCGGTAGTTCCGCCCCTGCGCACTATTCTTCCCACTGACACCAATGATGGAGCACTATGCCTCCCATAAATATTAATGATGGGGCACTATACCTTCCACTGTCACCAATGATGGGGCAGTAATACCAATAACACCCAGCAATAATAAATGATGGGTCACTATTCCTCCCACTGACATCAATGATGAGGTGTTGTTCCTCCCAGTAATACCAATGATGTGCCACTATCCCCCCCACTGATATCAGTGATGGGACACTATTCCTCCTACTGATACCGATGAGGGGGCACTATTCCTCCCCACTGACACCAATGAAGGGTCACTATTCCTCCCACTGACACCAATGAAGGGTCACTATTCCTCCCACTGCTACCAATGATGGGGTACTGTTCCTCCCAGTAATACCAATGATGGAACACTATCCCTCCCACTGATATTAATGATGGGGCATCATTTTTCCCAGTGACACCAATGATGGGACACTATTCCTCCTACTGACACCAATGATGAGACACTATTCCTCCCACTGACACCAATGAAGGGTCACTATTCCTCCCACTGACACCAATGAAGGGTCACTATTCCTCCCACTGACATCAATAAAGCATCACAATTCCTCCCACTGATACCAATCATGGGGTGCTGTTCCTCCCAGTAATACCAATTATGGGGCACTATTCCTCCCACTGATACCAGTGATGGGGTACTGTTCCTCCCAGTAATACCAATGATGGGCATTACTCTCACTGACACCAATGAAGGGGCACTATTCTTCCCATTAATACCAATGATGGGTTACTGTTCCTCCCAGTAATACCAGTGATGGGTCACTTTTCCCTACATGGACACCAATGATGGAGTACTGTTCCTCCCAGTAATACCAATGATGGGCCATTATCCCTCCCACTGATACCAATGGTGGGGCACTATCCCTCTCACTGATACCAATGACAGGGCACTATTCCTCCCACTGATACCAATGGTGGGGCACTATCCCTCTCACTGATACCAATTACAGGGCACTATTCCTCCCACTGACACCAATAAAGGGGCACTATTCCTCCCACTGCTACCAATGATGGGGTGCTGTTCCTCCCAGTAATAGCAATGATGGGTCACTATTCCTCCCATTGGCATCAGTGATGGGGTGCTGTTCCTCCCAGTAATACCAATGATGGGCCACTATCCCTCCCACTGATACCAATGATGGGGTACTGTTCTTCCTCTTACTGACCTCAAGTGCTATCTAACTGACTATCAACCCTGAGGCAATGTTTATTCTCACTGATGCTAGGCCCGGGACATTTTCTACACCCACTGACTACAATCTGGCTTCCCTAAATCAGAAGAACAGTGAACCGTCCCTTTGTTTGAAAAGTTTGGAGACCCCTGGTCTAGACAAAAACAAGCAATTAAACCTTGGGGTGCAGGAACAGCCCCACTGCCAGGGATCATTTTTTTTATTTGCCCGGAGTTGGGTTTTAGGAGTTTTCATTGTGGTACATTTAATGCACACGTGGTAACATGCATTGCAATGATGCAGCCCATTCATTATGAAAAAAATAAGGGTCACCCGGAAAGCCGGACACTTTGATGTATTGACCCTTCTTCCTCCTCTTCTCCCCAGACTTTTCGAGGGTAATTCTTGTTTAATTCTACAGAATGAGATTTATTTTTGGATTACACTAAGAATTTCTATTATCCAAAACATTCCGTCTCTGGAAGGATCTTTATTTAGTCCTCTCTTGTTACTATGTGTAACCAAACATCACGGAGGCTCCCCTCTTCCCATACGAGGACGGATGTTTATGCCCCGACTCCAGACTTTGATTTAACCTCCTATCGGACACGAATCTGTCTGTGTTAGGAGAAACAAATGGGTTGATTTAAAGGTGACCTGTCACCATGTTAACTATATTAATGTGCCGACAAACAGCAGGCCCCAGGGGTGTCTTCATGCAGCTTTAGTTTCTGAAATGATGACCCTGGTGCTCCAGGAACCTCTAAACCCAGGACGGCAATGCATGCTATTACAGTTAGTGGAAGACCGGGGGGTAGGGTTGCCACCTTCTTTTCAAGCCAAACCTGAACACTTTAGTGGCTTGGGTCACCTTTGGGTGCCCAAAGGAGAGTAGTATTGCGGTGTGCATGGTGTGCCGCAGCGAACATTGGGTGTAGCCAAATTGCTCCTGCTGACATCATCGTCCTGCCCCACAGTGATGCTGAACCTGCCCCCAGACAGCCGCCCACAGCTCCCCGGATGGGCACACAGATTTGTGTGTGACTATCTTGGTTACCTTGGGAGCCACAGCCTGGTCTGAATAATGTGTCCGGGTTTCCATCTGCCTGAAACCCAGACACATGATTTAGGGTTGCCACCTTTCCTTTAAGTCAAACCCGAACACTTTAACTCTGCATGGCAATTTTTTTTTATAGTATAAACTATACATATATTTTGCTATTAAATAACATTTCTAATCATATGAAGTTAATAACAAGAGTCCCCCTTTATTATTATTATTATTATCATACAGGATTTATATAGCGCCAACAGTTTATGCAGCGCTTTACAATATAAAAGGCAGACAATATAGTTATAATACAAATACAAGAGGATTAAGAGGGCCCTGCTCAGAGGAGCTTACAATCTATTAGGGTGGGGCAGGTGGTACAAAAGGTTGTAACTGTGGGGAATGAGCTAATGGAAGTGGTAAAAGATTAGTTAGAGACGTGATAGGCTTTCCTGAAGAGATGAGTTTTTGGGGATCGCCTGAAGGTAGCAAGAGTAGGAGATAGCCGGACAGGTAGAGGTAGCGAGTTCCAGAGGAGGGGAGAGGCTCTGGAGAAATCCTGGAGATGAGCATGGGAGGAGGAGACGAGAGAGCTTGAGAGTAGGAGGTCTTGAGAAGAGCGGAGAGGACGATTTGGGTGATATTTGGAGACATCAAAGTCCACAGAGTTCCCCTTTTACATCTGAATCCACAGAGTTCCCCTTTTACATCCGAACTCGCAGAGTTCCCTTATGCCGCGTACATACGATCGGAAATTCAGCCAGCAAAAGACCGATAAGAGCTTTTGGTCAAAAAATGCGACCATGTGTAGGCTCCATCGGACTTTTGCTGGCGGAATTTCGCCAGCAAAAGATTGAGAGCAGGTTCTCAATTTTTCGGTCGGAAAAAGTTTCCTATCCGAAAATGCGATCGTCTGTACGAATTCCGACGCGCAAAATTCCTACGCATGCTCGCAAACAATTGGACGCATGCTCGGAAGCATTGAACTTAATTTTCTCGGCTCGTCGTAGTGTTGTACGTCACCGCGTTCTTGACGGTCGAAAGTTCAGGGAACTTTTGTGTGACCGATGGAAAATCCGCTCGTGTGTACGCGGCATAAAACTCTAAGGGGGGACTCTGCAGACTTTGATGTCCGGGAGAACTCTGGGGCCTCTAACATAAGGGATGCTCTGGGAACCCTGATTTAAGGTGGAACATTGAGAACTCTGATGTATGGAGAAGACTCTGATGTAAGAGGGAACACTGTGGCCTCTGGTGTAAAGGGTAATTCTGATGTAAGGGAGAACACTGCGGCCTCTTTTGTAAAGGGTAACTCTGATGTAAGGGTTGCTCTGAGAACCCTGATTTGCCTTAGTGTACTCATTCAGAGGCAGGAGAGAAAAGGGGGGAGACTTCAGTCACAGACAGGGATGGATGGTGAGCTCACTCACCCTTTGGCAGTCAGCACCTCTCATCCAGATGTATCTGAGGCTGCTGGACGTCAAATTTCGCCCCAACTTTCCTTTTCTGAGGCACAGCACAGGGGATTGGAGAGTGGGCAGACACAGAGGGGTAGGAGTGTTTGAGGGGGAGCGGGGGGAGCTGCTGGGAAGCCATAGTCCAGTCTAAATAATGTGTCCGGGTTTCAGGCAGTCTGAAACCCGGATGCATGATTCCAAACCCGAATTGTCCGGGCGAATCCCAGACAGGTGGCAACCGTACCGGGGGGCTACCGTCTAGCAAATGCAAATTTCAACAACCAAGAGTGACCAATCAGGATTCACCCAGAAATAATGCCTTGCTTTGCACTGTAGGTCATGCTTGTTGTTACAGGTCCATACTCAGAGGGGGGGGCCGTAATGGTACTCGGAAACCAGTGTCTGGGGTGGCAGGGATGGAAGCGGCAGCATCAAATCCCCAAATGCACAAAAATGTAACTTTGCCCCTATTTTCTTCCCCTCTTCTGGCCAACTCTGCAAGAGGAATGTAGAAGGAAGGGAGCGCAAAGGAAAAAATGTATTATTTAGTAGTGTTTTTTTGCTGCTGTGGGGTCTTGGGGTAAAAGGGGGCCCCATTAAGGGGGGGCTTTTGATGGAATTTAAAAATAGCATGCTGAAATAATACATATCCATTGCTGTATCATTAAAGTGATAATAAACAATATTCGTGTTCTCGTACACATCCACTATTTGAAGACCTTATAATCAATTTTTTTATTAACTAGTTTCTTATTGTGTTATTCTGCTTCCTTGTAATCCCCTCCTGAACCTCTCCTTTTCCCTCTCAGTTCCATCGGTTTGGAATAAACAGCCCAAGTTGGTTGCAGTCCTGTGAATCGCTCTGTGAACACTACAAATTCCCTAGTCCACCTTGGTGAGTGAGCTACGTTCCTACATATGCCCTGAGCACACGGTCGGATTTTCCAACGGAAAAAGTGCGATCGGATTGTGTTGTCGGAAATTCCGACCGTGTGTGGGCTCCATCAGACTTTTTCCGTCGGAATTTCCGACACACAAAGTTTGAGAGCAGGCTAAAAAATTTTCCGACGACAAAATCCGATCGGTTAAATTCCGATCGTGTGTGGACAAATCCGACGCACAAAGTGCCACGCATGCTCAGAATAAATAAAGAGATGAAAGCTATTGGCTACTTCCCCGTTTATAGTCCCCACGTACGTGTTTTACGTCACCGCGTTCAGAACGATCGGATTTTCCGACAACTTTGTGCGGCCGTGTGTATGCAAGACAAGTTTGAGCCAACATCCGTCAGAAAAAATCCTGGGATTTTGTTGTCGGAATGTCCGATCAATGTCCGATCTTGTGTACGGGGCAATACAGTTGGTACCATGGAGAATGAACTTAGCCACCCTCTAACAGGAAGTCAAATCACAGCAGCAAATTAAAAAAAAATAAAAAATAAAAGTTTGGAGATCTCCAGCAGGCTAAAAAGTAATAGAATTCTTGAATATACCATGAGGGAAAAAAGTGTTTGATCCCCTGCTGATTTTGTACGTGTGCCCACTGACAAACAAATGATCAGTCTATAATTTTAACCACTTCAATACCGGGCACTTTCGCCCCTTCCTGCCCAGGACAATTTCCAGCTTTCAGCGCTGTCACACTTTGAATGACAATTGCGCGGTCATGCAACACTGTACTCAAAGTAAAGTTTTATCATTTTCTTCCCACAAATAGAGCTTTCTTTTGGTGGTATTTGATCACCTCTGCGGTTTTTATTTTTTGCTAAACAAACTAAAAAAGACAAAAATTTTTGAAAAAAAATGAGTTTTTTTTTTAGTTTCTGTCATAAAATTTTGTTTTCCCCTTCACTGTCTGGCACTGATGAGGCGGTACTGATGGGCACTGATGAGTTGGCACTGATAAAGTGGCACTGATGGGCACTGACGAGGAGGCACTGATATGTAGAATTGATGGGCACTGATATACGGCACTGATATGCAGCACTCATGGGCACCACAGACGGCACTGATATGCAGCACAGATGGGCACTAATAGGTGGCACTGATGGGCACTGACAGGCTGCACTGATGGGCACTGACAGGCGGCTGTGATGGGCACTGACAGGCGGCTGTGATGGGCACTGATAGGCAGCACTGATTGGCACTGATAGGCGGTACTGATTGGCACTGACAGGTGGCACTGATGGACATCACTGATGATGAGGTACTGATAAGTACTGAAAGGTGTTACTGCTGGGCAGTAATTGGCACTGTGGTGGGCAGTGATTGGCACTGTGGTGGGCACTGGCAGAATGTATTGTTTTTACATTGCTGGGCACTGGTTGGCAGGTGATTTGTACATTTGAGGGGGCTTTGCTGATAATCAGTGTGCTGATTATCAGCACAGACCCCCTCCTCTGACAGGGAGAGCCGCCAATCGGCTCTCCCTGTCAGCGCGAACCGAGGAATGCCGTTTACCGTCACTTCCTGGTTCACGCGATGATCAGCTGTGATTGGTCACAGCTGATGACGTGATAAGAAGCCTCTTACAGAGGCTTCTTATCACGATCGGAGATGCGGGGTGTCAGAATGAACGCACGCCGGCATGTTATCCTGCTGGACGTCATATGACGCCCAGTCAGGATAACAGAACCACTTCCCGGCCGTCATTCTGCATACGACGGGCGGGAAGTGGTTAACGGTCGGTTTATTTTAACAGTAAGAGACAGAACAACAACAACAAAAATATCCAGAAAAACGCATTTCAAAAAAGTTATAAATTGATTTGCATTTTAATGAGTGAAATAAGTATTTGACTCCTTCGCAAAACATGACTTAGTGGCAAAACCCTTGTTGGCGATCACAGAGGTCAGACGTGTCTTGTATTTGGCCACCAGGTTTGCACACATCTCAGGAGGGATTTTTTCCCACTCCCCTTTGCAGATCCTCTCCAAGTCATTAGGGTTTCCAGGCTGACGTTTGGTAACTCCAACCTTCAGCTCCCTCCACATATTTTCTATGGGATTAAGGTCTGGAGACTGGCTAGGCTACTTCAGGACATTAATGTGCTTCTTCTTGAGCCACTCCTTTGTTGCCTTGGCCGTGTGTTTTGGGTCATTGTCATGCTGGAATACCCATCTACGACCTATTTTCAATGCCCTGGATGAGGGAAGGAGGTTCTCATCCAAGATTTGATGGTACATGGCCTTGTCCATGGTCCCTTTGATGCAGTGAAGTTGTCCTGTCTCCTTAGCAGAAAAACAACCCCAAAGCATAGTGTTTCCACCTCCATGTTTGAAGGTGGGGATGGTGTTCTTGGGGTCATAGGCAGCATTCCTCCTCCTCCAAACACGGCGAGTTGAGTTGATGCCAAAGAGCTGGATTTTGGTCTCATCTGACCACAACACTTTCACCCAGTTCTCCTCTGAATCATTCAGATGTTCATTAGCAAACTTCAGACGGGCCTGTACATGTGCTTTCTTGAGCAATTGTTTCCTTGGTGACTATGGTCCCAGCTGCCTTGAGATCATTGACAAGATTCTCCCGTGTAGTTCTGGGCTGATTCCTCAGTGTTCTCATGATCATTGAAACTCCACGAGGTGAGATCTTCCCTGGAGCCCCAGACCGAGGGAGATTGAGAGTTATTTTGTGTTTCTTTCATTTGCGAATAATCGCACCAACTGTTGTCACCCTCTCACCAAGCTGCTTGGCGATGGTCTTGTAGCCCATTCCAGCCTTGTGTAGGTCTACAATCCAGTTTCTGACATCCTTGGACAGCTCTTTGGTCTTGGCCATGGTGGAGAGATTGGAATCTGATCGATTGATTGATTCTGTGGACAGGTGTCTTTTATACAAGTAACAAGCTGGGATTAGGAGCACTCCCTTTAAAAGAGAGTATTCCTAATAGCAGCTCATTACTTGTATGAAAGACACCTTGGAGCCAGAAATCTTGCTGATTGATAGGGGGATCACATACTTATTTCACTCATTAAAATGCTAATCAATTTATAACTTTTTTGAAATGCATTTTTTTGGATATTTTTGTTATTCTGTCTCTCACTGTTAAAATAAACCGACCATTAAAATTATAGACTGATCATTTCTTTGTCAGTTGGCAAACGTACAAAATCAGCAGGGGAGTAAAGTATTCATACCCCTTGACATTTTCCACATTTTGTCATGTTACAACCAAAAACGTAAATGTGTTTTATTGGGATTTTATGTGATTGACCAACACAAAGTGGCACATAATTGTGAAGTGGAAGGAAAATGATAAATGGTTTTCAACATTTTTTACAAATAAATTATATCTGAAAAGTGTGGTGTGCATTTGTATTCAGCTCCCTTTACTCTGATACCCCATAACTAAAATCTAGTGGAAACAATTGCCTTCAGATGTCACCTAATTAGTAAAAAGAGTCCACTTGTGTGTACTTTAATCTCAGTATAAATACAGCTATTCTGTGAAGCCCTCAGAGGTTTGTTAGAGAACATTAGTGGACAAACAGCATCACGAAGGCCAAGGAAAACATCCAGACAGGTCAGGGATAAAGTTGTGGAGAGGTTTAAAGCAGTGTTAGGTTATAAAAAAATATCCCAAGCTTTGAACATCTCACAGAGCTCTGTTCAATCCATCAACCGAAAATGGAAAGAGTATGGCACAACTGCAAACCTACCAAGACATGGCCGTCCACCTAAACTGACAGGACGGGCAAGGAGAGCATTAATCAGAGAAGAGCCAAGAGGTCCATGGTAACTCTGGAGGAGCTGCAGAGATCCACAGCTCAGGTGGGAGAATCTGTCCACAGGGCAACTATTATGCCGCGTACACACTAGCGGACTTTACGGCAGACTTTGCCCGGCGGACTGGATTTTGTCGGACAATTCGATCGTGTGTGGGCTCCAGCGGACTTTGTTTTCTCAAAAGTTGGACGGACTTAGATTTGAAACATGTTTTAAATCAATCCGTCGAAATCGAGTCCGGTCGAAAAATCCGCTCGTCTGTATGCTAGTTCGACGGACATAAAGCCACGTTAGGGCAGCTATTGGCTACTGGCTATGAACTTCCTTGTTTTAGTCCGGTCGTACGTCATCACGTACGAATTCGACGGACTTTGGTGGATTGTGTGTAGGCAAGTCCGTCGTAAAGTCCGTCGAAAAGTCCGCCGGGCAATGTCTGCCGTAAAGTCCGCTCGTGTGTACGCGGCATTAGTCTTGCACTCCACAAATCTGGCCTTTTATGTAAGAGTGTCAAGAAGAAAGACATTGTTGAAAGAAAGCTATTTTGCAGTTTGCAAGAAGCCATGTGGGGGACACAGCAAACATAGGGAAGAAAGTGCTCTGCTCAGATGAGACCAAAATATTACTTTTTGGGCTAAAACCAAAACGTTATGTGTGGCAGAAAACTTACACTGCACATCACCCTGAACACACCATCCCCACCGTGAAACATGGGGGAAGATGCACTGAGCCAAATACAGGACAATCTTAGAAGAAAACCTGTTATGCCCCGTACACACGGTCGGACTTTTCGTCTACAAAAGTCCGACAGCCTGTCCGACCGACTTTCGACAGACTTTTGTCAGACTTTTGGCGGACTTGCGGCGGACTTTCTTACGAACGGACTTGCCTACATACGATCACACAAAAGTCCGACGGATTCGTACGTGATGACGTACACCGGACTAAAATAAGGAAGTTCATTGCCAGTAGCCAATAGCTGCCCTAGCGTGGGTTTTTGCCCGTCGGACTAGCATACAGACGAGCGGATTTCTGGGTCCGGCGTGGTTACGACGTAAAGATTTGAAGCATGTTTCAAATCTAAAGTCCGTCAGATTTGCGGCTGGAAAAGTCCGCTGAAAGTCCGGGGAAGCCCACACACGATCGGATTGTCAGCCAGCTTTAGTCCGTCGGCGTCCGTCGGACTTTTATAGACGAAAAGTCCAACTGTGTGTACGCGGCATTAGAGTCTGCAAAAGACTTGAGACTGGGGCGGAGGTTCACCTTCCAGCGGGACAACGACCCCAAACATACAGCCAGAGCTACAATGGAATGGTTTACATCAAAGCATATTCATGTGTTAGAATAGCCCAGTCATAGTCCAGACCTAAATCCAATTGAGAATCTGTGGAAAGACTTAAAAATTGCTGTTCACAGACGCTCTCCATCCAATCTGACAGAGCTTGAGCTATTTTGCAAAGAAGAATGGGGAAAACTGTCCCTCTCATGGTAGAGACATCCCCAAAAAGACAATTATGTACCACTTTGTGTTGGTCTATCACATAAAATCCCAATAAAATACATTTACGTTTTTGGTTGTAACATGACAAAATGTGGAAAATATCAAGGGGGATGAATACCTTTTTGAAGGCACTGTATATATATATATATATATATATATATATATATATATATATATGGATTTATTTTATTTTTTTTTTAACCAGAGTTCAGTGTCACTTCAGGGATTGCAGAAGTTGTGGTTGACCACTGACCCTGTATTTCCTGTGAAATTTCCGAAGAGCTGACTTTAGACATACAGGAGGAGACTTCACAATGACCTTCATTAGTCACTGATCCCCATCTGTACAATAAGGAGAATTTGCTTGGTAGTGTAGATTTATTGCCCTCAGAGCTTCTGGTCATCCCGGCCAGCAATGAAAGTCACACTCTACGTCTAACACAGTTGTCCTCAGACTGTAAAAATAACCCCAGAGTGTCTCCTCAGTTTAAAACTGACATCTGTTTGCCGTTCTGCAAAAAAACTCCCACATTTTAAAGGGTTACTCCATCTTTTGCACCATGTTACACCCAAATTAAAGAGGAGTTCCACCCAGGGGGGCCCATGAAAAAAAAAAAATTAAAAGTCAGCAGCTACAAATACTGCAGCTGCTGACTTTTAATTGGACACTTACCTGTCCCTGGGTCCAGTGATGCGGTGGATCGAAGCCCCGCTCGTCCCCCCCTCCGTTCAGCGGCGCCGGCATTGCAACTGTGGGCGCCGGGCTGTGGCTTCACAGCCTGGCACCCACTGCGCATGCGCGAGCGGCGCCGCGCGCCTTGATTGGCCGCTCAGTCACCTGGGACCTGTAATGGGTCCCAGATGATTGACAGGAGGGAGGGAGCAGAGCTGAGCCCTTCCTGTGCCGAGGGGGAAGTGATCTCACCAGCCCAGGCACTGGAAGGGGCAGACTACGAGGGACCCCCTAGCAACAGGCATTTAGAGGTAAGTTAAAAAAAAAATATCCACATTTTTTTTGTTGTTTTTTTTTTAGGATTTTTCATGTATTTTTGTTTTTTTGGGTGGAACCCCACTTTAAGGATGTAACATGGTGCAAATGGGAATCTCCCCACCCTAAATTCGCCAAAGACCGACTTGTATTTCTCAGTAGAATGCAAGTGTGGTGATCACTGTCCATTGACATCTTCTTTCAGCATTTCAAATGAAAGCCTGTACAGAGGGCTGGAGGAATAGTCTGCAGGATCCTGTCATTGCATCCGTCATCCACTGATCACAGGTGCAATGCTTTGCATGCTCCTGTTTAAAAAAAATGAAATGTACTTTTTTTTTCTTACAAAAATATGTGCATTTTTTTTTTTTATAAGTTGGACTTAGCCTTTAAAGCGGTAGTGAAGTCTTAAAAAAAACAACAAAAAAGAAAAAAAAAGAACAAAAAAGAAAAAAGTTCCCCTGCAAGTAAATGGCATAATGTGGCACAATGCACACCGCATACTAGCACTATATGACAGACCTACCCGTAAAAGGTACAGGCTTCCATCTTCACCCAGTCTTCCTTCCAGGTGTTTGAATGGCTGTGATGACGTCACGGTTTTAGTACAGTGCTCTGGATTGACAGTACATTCAGTGTGCCCTCATTTTGTGAATATCTCGTAAACGATGAACAGTTAGGAGATATTCATTTTTATATTTTGCAGGCAGGCATCATGCAGGCAGCCTGTGTTAGTGATTGGAGACACAGCGGCTGTACAGATATTTGATCCCCTGCAGATTTTGTAAGTTTTCCCACTTACAAAGAAAAATGAAGGTATCATTTTTATCATAGGTGTATTTTGAATGATAGAGACAGAATATCAACCAACAATTCAGGACAAACACATGATACAAATGTTATAAATTGAGTTGCAGTTCAGTGAAATAAGTATTTGATCCCCAAGCAAAACTTGACTCTGTACTTGGTGGAGAAACCCTTGTTGGCAAGCACAGAGGTAAGACGCTTCTTGTAGTTGGTGACCAGGTTTGCACACATCTCAGGAGGGATTCTGGTCCACTCTTCTTTACAGATCTTCTCTAAATCCTTAAAGTGTAAGTTTGCCTTTACAGAAAATGTGTAAGGTGAACTTACACTGGCCCCCATCCCCCCCGGTCCCACTGTATCTGAGGACGGCAATCACCCGCTAGGAGACATTGGGTTGCCGCTTCACCGGGGATTTGAAATCCCCACAGATTTCTCTCTTCTTCTCCCCTTCTCTCCCCACACTGACAGGACAGATTCTGATTGGTCAACGCCATCCAAGTGATGGCGCCGACAAATTAGAATGCCTCCTATATGTATCTTTATGAGGTACTTTTAGAGATTAAGCCGCAGGGATTTTAAATCCCCGGACCGGTGAAGTGGCGACCCCGATATCTCCTAGTGGGTGATCACTGGTCTCAGGTACAATGGGACTGGGGGGGATGGGGAGGGGGGCCAGTGTAAGTTCACCTTACAGATTTTCCGTAAAGGTGAACTTACCCTTTAAGGTTTCTTGGCTATCTCGTGGCAAATCGAAGTTGCAGCTCCCTCCATAAATTTTCTATAGGATTAAGGTCTGGAGACTGGCTAGGCCACTCCACGACCTTAATGTGCTTCTTCTTGAGCCACTCCTTTGTTGCCTTGCTGGTATGTTTTGGGTCATTGTCATGCTGAAAGACCCATCCACGACCCACCTTCAGTGTTCTGGCTGAGGGAAGAAGGTTCTCATCCAAGATTTTACAATACGTGGCCCCGTCCATTGGCCCCTCAATGCGGCAAAGTTTGCCTGTTCCTTTAGCAGAGAAACAGCCCCAAAGCATAATGTTTCCACCTCCGTGCTTGACTGTAGGGATGGTGTTCTTTTTTTGGATTTTTGGTGAATATCCTGTCTCTATTATTTAAAATACCCCTATAATAAAAATTATAGACCCATCATTTCTTTGTAAGTGGCCAAACTTACAAAATCTGCAGGGGATCAAATAATTATTTTCCCCGCTGTATGTGTTCTCTCTGCATGCATGCTCCAGAAAGATAAACAAATGACTCTCAGAGCTGTATATGCCTCACCACCCGCGTAAAAGAGGCCTTAGAGTTCCAGAGTATTTGTTTGCAAGAGCATTAACAATTATGTCATCATGTAAAATATTGTTGAGGGTTGTTATTATCAGGTTCGGTGCTTGACTATTTTGTGCCTTAGGCAAGACCAGGTACTTGCACAACCACCCTCACCCCCCCCCCCGCCCAGAGCCCTTGTATAGGCTGCCATTACACCATACGGTGTACACAGTATAAGTTGTCCTGCACAGTCAGGCTGCACAGTTTCAGCCGTCCATACAACTGTCAGAGTGGACTCACCGGGGCAGCAGCGCCTGCTTCTGTTCCAGCATGAGCTCCAGCTTCTGGGCTTGCTTGGACAGCCAGTGGTAGGTGCGGTGCATTCGGTAGCAGCCATCCAGCATGCTCCTGAAATCAGCCATGAATCAGTCTATAGCGCGGTACTGGCCAACAAAAAAAACTTCTCCTCCATCCTCAGGAGAGACATGGTGCCCACCACCTCCTCCTCCACCCATCCAGCTGTCTTCGTACTCCCAGGAGCAGGCTCGGTGTTGCCCTCCTCACGCAAAGCTGCTGCTGACCTCCTCTGAAGCCCTCGTGACAAGCGCCCCCCATGGCTACTTCAGCCCCTCATGTTCCTCGGCCAGGCAAGTAGGGAAACCAGCGGCCATGGCTGTGCCCTAGGCAGCAGTGCGCCCTAGATGGCTGCCCAGTTCGTCTTTTGGCAGCATTGACCCTTGGTATTATTGCTACTAAAGTAACTTTTTTTAACTTAATACTACTCCACTTCTTTCAGCATTTGCTTGCTGTTGCGATGAAAGGGTGGTATTACTTTGCAATGAAGACCTGAGATCTGAGACTCTGAGAAAAAGACTGGAGAGCTACTGAGGACAGAGCGGGTAGCTGGAAAACGAATGGTAAAAGTTAATTTCCTGCACTGTTGCTCCTCTTTTCACCAACCAAATTCTGTCTACCTCTCTGCTCCTTAGTAATGTCCTGACTATTCCGACAACTCCCTTGGTATCTGTCTTTGAATTATACATACTGTGGGAACCAACTTCAAGTAGTAGTGCATTAAGGACACAACCACTTGCTCAAATCTTCTCTTTAGGGCTTTTTTTGCCCAGTTGTATTAAAACAGAGGTCAAGAAATCACCTGTGTTTCCCTCGCAGGGTTTTTTAATTTCTGAGCTACAAAATAACTATTCAGCAGCCTCACGCCTTGCAGGTACAGCGATGCTGCTCTGTCCTCAAGTTTCAGACATTTTGGCTTTCCGCATAAGCGTGGTACCTACATCTGACAGCTCCCAGCTGCACTGGCTTCCACCTGTCTTCTAGGCAGAGCCCTCCTGGCTCCTAGGCAGAGAACCCCCCTGTCCACCAGGGTGCAGCCCAAGCCATAGTCATGTCTCTAATAGAAACCCTGCACACCTATGACCAATTAGTGTGCTGTTTGTTCACAAAGCCTGGCCCCATTATTGGAGATGTCACCCCTCCCAAGTCTCTATTAGGCCTCCAGACTCCAGGTCACAAACTGGGTTTTACCAACCTCTGAGAAAACTGAAAATCCTGTTTTCTTCATGTGAGATAAAAAGGAAGAGAGGGGAAGTGCAATATAAGTATAGTATAAAAATACAATTTATTTGCAAATGGTCATACAAAACTCAAATGATAAAACAAAGGCACTTGCTCAACAGATAAGAGAAACGTCACTGCTCAGCCTTCTCCTGCAGGGCCTGCCAGTGGAATCCTGTCACTGAGGATGGTCAGATGGAAGCCAGGGCACCAGGTAGGAACTAGGAAGTCTCCAGGGCTAGCGTGGAGTGCACACAAGGGTGGATGTGATGTTACAGGAAGGACAGGTTGGTGTAGGACAACAAGCTACCCGCTCAGAGCTTCAGTGAAACAAACACCCTGGAGCCCCTCAACATGCCCAGATGAGAACCCTGGGTGATACAAATCTCTTTCCACACCATGGCAGGGCACAGCACTGTCACAATACTTTATATCTAGATCAGTGACGCTAGGGAGGTTGTTGATAAATCCCATTGAAACTTTGCTATGGGGTCCCATCACCTGTAGTTACCGTATATACTTGAGTATAAGCCGACCCGAATATAAGCCGAGGCACCTAATTTTACCATAAAAAACTGGGAAAAGTTATTGACTCGAGTATAAGTCTAGGGTGAGAAATGCGCAGCTACTGTAAGTGGAAAAGAGGGTCAACAATGCCCATGTGCAGCTTCACTGTGCCCATTTGCATGCCTCACTGTGCCCAATTGCAGCCATAGGTCCCCCGAACTTCAAACCCGGTAGTTAAGGGTTCCTAGATCACCCCTAGCTGCAGCCAAAATTTGGGGTCTCTGGACCCAAAGGGTCCCGAAATGACATTGCTGCAGCTGGACACAGTTGATCGACTTTGAGGCCCCGTATCTCCGGCCACTTGGTGCTAGGAACCCCAAAGTTGGTGTGCAAACCCAGTGGAACTAGCACTACCACATATCATAGCTGGGGTTCCTAGCATCAAGTGGCCCCGAGATACGGAGCCACAAATTCGGTTCGGAAAATGTCAAGCACTTTTCTGCAGCAGAGAATGACATTTTCCGAACCGAATTTGAGGCCCTGTATCTCAGGGTCACTTGGTGCTAGGAACCCCAGCTTTGGATATGTTGTAGTGCTAGGTTTGCACACCAAATTTGGGGTTCCTAGCACCAAGTGGCCCTGCGATCTGGGGCCCTAAAGTTGGTTCAGAAAATGTCATTCTCTGTTGCAGAAAAGTGCTTGACTCCAGTATAAGCCGAGGGGGGCATTTTCAGCACAAAAAAATGTGCTGAAAAACTCGGCTTATACTCGAGTATATACGGTAAGCCTTTGTACACTTTGGTTTACCTTTACAAGGTAAAGAAGATCCTGAAAACACAATCTTGCTGGGGCACATGAGGAATGAGTAACTCTGTTGCATAAGATATAAAAAAAAAAGACTAACAATTTGTAAAAGATAAGGCCTAATAAAGCAAAGATTGGGCAGTGGGCCAGGAATGTATAAGCCCTTTTCATTTAAGGTGATTATGAGTTTTTTGTAATCTTTTTATGTGTAGATCAGCCTTTCTCAATCTTTTCAACACAGAGGAACCCTTGAAATAACTTTCGGACCTCAGGGAACCCCAGCTAAAAATTCCTATATCTACAACTCATGATACATTAGTGTGATGGTCAGTGGAAAAAATGCTCCTTACACTTGTGGTCATTGGGAAGAATTCCCCCCTTACAGAAAGCTAAAAAGATCAATGGTGTCAGTGGGAACTTATTTGAGAGGCAGAAATTGCTCATTGCTCAAGGAACCCTTAGCAACCTCTGGAGGAACCTTAGTTGAGAAACCTGATGTAGACAGATTTCCTTTGAGAAATGGCAAAATAATTGATCAATGGTACAAACTATCAATAATACAGGAGAACCTTTAGCTTCCAGTTCCTTTATTGGCTTTATTTCAAGTTAGGACATGCTTGCACTTAACAGACTTTTTTAACTCCTCTTGTTGGCCACAAATCTCAGTCAAGTATGCACAGTTTTGTGTCTTTGGTCCCAATGCTCATTGAAGAATTTTTTTGGCTCACAGGTGTGCTTGAGGTACATCGGTTGTGTCGCCTCTTTCTTGAAGCACTGCCACGTTGTGGCAAGGTTTCCCAGCAGGAATAGAGTTTACACAAAAGATTGTGGACGATCCATCTACTGCTCAGATCTGTCTCCTCAAAAGTGTATCCAGGCTGTACTGCGAAAATATGCACAGCAATGTCTGGAAACAATCTAACTTGTGCAGTAATTTAGTTTTTAACCATCTTGTTTTTTAATTAGAATGTATGTGGTGGAGAAATGCTAAGGCCTTACAGACCATGTTCCACCAATAAAATCACATATTTAACTATCTTGAAGACATTTTGTCACTTGACCCATTCTCATTGGCTCATCACTTTGATGGGAAGCCCCAATGGCCAATATTATTATGTTGGAGGTGGGAGGGGACAGGCAAGCTCCATCAGTGTCAGAACTTTGCCCAATAGGTCTAGCATTTGGCAGAAGATAGGGTGGTAAAAGTTGTTGCAGGTATCTATAGGCACCTGCACTCTATACCTGCTAGTAAAGTGATGTGGTCACTTTAAAGCAACTCTGTCGCCATTTTTCAAAACATAAAACAAAGTAAGCAATAATCACCTGACTCTGCTGGGTTGATATCAAAAGAACTGATGGTGTGGAAACAGGCGGTTGATCTGTGTTTTTACCTTCCCCTTCAAATCAATGTGGCTGCTAGAGGGTTAAGTAAACATCGCTGTGGCCAGGATGCTTTCCAGAAAGGTAAATTTAACTCAGCATTAGAGATCAGCTAAGGAGCCGGCGGGAACCATCACGTGATAGTAGGCCATCAGCCAAATCAGCTGTGGCCATAAAATTCCCTGCCTCACAGCCACACTTATCAAAGGGGCGGGCATTCTGGTAACATCATTGACCTGATTTGGTCACATGACCATATTTGGTCAATGATATTGTCCAAACTCACTTCAACCTGAATCTTAGCTCATTCTTACTTGGCATGTTGGGTGTGGCAGGTGGCACCATCTGTCAATATCGCTCATGGAGGTCAATAGGATCATGCAGAATTGCTATGGCAGTTGTGACATGGTAGCTCAAAGTAAAATCCCCATTGGGTTAGAAAATAAGGAATTTTCACCTTTAGTATGCCCTTCGGAACGCCTGTAAACCAGCTGTCAACCACTATCTGAAGAGTAATCCATCGCGGATCACTTTCCAGAGAGCAGTAAAGTCTTCCGCCAGTGTAAAAGAACTTTTACAAGGTGAATTAAATGTCCCCTGCTATGCTTATGGCTATTGCTGCCAGCCCTTGTGTCCTGTAATGATGTAGGAGCCCGCGGGGGCTCCAGCATCTGACACTCCTGGAAGTGTTGAATTTAGAAGTTCATTGAGCAAGCTTCTTTCTTCAACCCAGCGGACACTGGCAACATGGGTAGGGGATGAGTATTTCTGTGAAGGTTTTCATTCATCCAGGTTATATCTAGTAGTGGTTAGTTACATTCAGCTGGACTTATTCTGTAATGTTGGAGACGTTTCGTAGCTTATCAAAGCCACTTCTTCAGTTTCAGTGAGTGTCAGGAAAAGACCCTGGTAGCACAAACACCTTGATCCAATTACAATAGAAAGGCATTTGTCAAAACACTGGAGTGGAGATGTTTAAATGACATTATATGTGGAAGACAGATGGTGTTGAAGGCCTCAACCCTGGTCAATGATGGTTGTTCTAGCTTGACACTCGTTAGAACTGAAGAAGTGGCTTGAACAGTGGTGGCCAGTAATGTAGGGCGCAGGGGCGCTGCCCCCCTAATCCATGCATCAAGCCCCCTAACCCATATGCGGGGCACAGGGTGCATGGACTCCAATGGCGTCTTTTATTTAAGAAGCATGGGATTAGAGCCAGAGGCTCTAATAGGCGGAGAAGCAGGGAAAGCCGCCGTGAAGCACCAAGGGAGAAAACTCCACCTGCCGCCCAGAGGAAGCGCTGACTGCAACCTAGATGGGGTAAGTGCGGGGCTGGTGGGGGTGCCTGTGAGCCGACCGGCCGAGTGGATTGTTTGCTGCCTCCCCCCCCCCAAAAAAAATGTACCACCAGCCGCCACTGGGCTTGAGTAAGCTATGAAATGTCTTCAACATTACAGAACAAGACCAGTCAAATGGGACTAATTACTACTAGATGCATTGTACTTATTGCAGAGGTTTTAGTGGTAGCATCACTTTTTTGCAGGTATCTGTAAATACACAAAGTGTCTCTTTATCCAAAATTTCTTCATGGTCTACATCAGCCATCTCAAAACTTTGGTAAGGGTGATTCTGATGGGGACATTGATATAAGCAGAGATGATGTTGGGGACCCTGATGTAAGGGGGGGCTCTGATAGGGATCCTAATGTATAGGGGGGCTTTGATTGGGACCCTGATGTAAGGGGGACTCTTATGGTGACACTGATGTAATGTGAAACTCTGATGGGGACCCTGTAAGGGGGACTGTGATGAAGACCCTGATGTATGGGGCTCTTAAAGTGGGGGGATGTAAGGGGGGAATCTGATGGAGACCCTGATGTAAGGGGGCTCTTATTTGGACACTGATGAAAGGAGAAACTCTGATGGGGACCCTGATGTAAGGAGGACCATAATGAGGACCCTATTGTGAGGGGGTCTGATGAGGATCCTAATGTAAAGGGGGGGTTAATAGGGACCTTGATGAAAGGAGGGATTCTAATGGGGAGTCTGATATAAGGGGACTGAATCAAACCATGCTAATTACAAAAAAATATTCAAGTAAAATGTAATTATTTATAAAATGAAAAGTTTGGAGACCCCCGGTCTACATGACCAGAAGTGGGGCAAAGGCAAGGCCTTTGCCAAAATACATTTGTGCTAAAAAGCGTCCTATTCCCCAACCTCCGGCTCCATTGCCTGAACTGACACTTATTGCTCCCTCTAGTCGGCCTCCCTGCTTGGACGGTGTTCAGAAGCTCTTTCTGAATGTTGCACAAAGTTATGTGATCTCAGGATAAGCTTCTCTATCCAGGGCCGGAGCAAACAAAGCCTTAGCAAACTTTAGATGATCATAGGCTCAGAAAGCAAAAATAATGAAAGCCAATCCAAAATAGTCATGACCATGTACCAAAGTGCGCTTATCCCTGAGATGTGTGGTGGGGTCATCAAAGAAGACTTCCACCAAGTACTCTTTATGAGCAATGATCAAAAACAATCCCATTATAGAAGAAGAAAAAACATTCCCAATTGTTTCTCCTTTTAAAGTTTATTCAGCAGCTTCTCCAGGCACAAAAATATGCTGTCATGGTTCAATGAGGGGTTTTCACTTCTCTGCTTCTGCATGAGCCAAGTTGCCAATATCCATGATATAATGGAAGGGGTCAACAGAGTCAGCTATGTGATGACTTGGCAGGGTATAGGGTAGTTTAGTTTTAACAGTTCTGCACTGACCTGACGTAACCCACCCTTCCACCACAGATGCATAATTACCTCCATCCAATGGCCACAGCTCTGCTGTTTGTTTACCTCCAGGGGTGCAAGTCTACACTGTCCTGGCCGCATCTGACCATTACAGCCCATAGACTTCTATAGGACCCTCTCCAATCGTCTATGTCCTCAAGACACAGCCCTAATAAAGTCTATAGGGCAGAAATGCAACAGACACAGCCAGGAAAATTAAGACTTGCACCAATGAATGTAAACAAACCATGGAACTGTGGCCAATGGGTAGAGGTAAGTATGCGTGGAGGGTGGTTAGGTCAGGTGAATGGGGGCAAAAAATAAATGCACTTGTCCTTTAAAATAACATCCGGATCTTTACTTGGGTTGTGCTTTAAAATATTTCCCCCAGTTTCCCCCAATCTATATATAATTTGGTCACCCTTTTCGATTTCTCTTTTAACTCTTCTCTAGGTTATCTGTGATAATTAAAAATTTGTAATATCTGCCATTTTGTTTTAATAAAAAGTATAAACATTCGAAAATGGAAGCTTTATTTTTTTTCTTGGAACCTCTGTCCTGAGTTTGTATCACTGTCTGTAGCTTGGCTGAGATTCTTCTTCCTTTTCTGTGGCATCACCAGGACAGGAAGTGAGGGGAAATCTCTCAATGGGGGCACAAAAAGCATAAAACCTACATTTTAATAGGCCAGGGGTTAGAACCTCTGTGGATGGTTTTTTTTTTTTAATTTCTGTCTGGGAAATATTTCCCCTCAATTCCTGTCCTGTTTCCAGAGGAGAACTCTGTCGAAATTTGGCACAATCAGCAGTTATAAAAAAAAAAAATCAGAGTTTTAGCTAGAGTTCCAATTTAATACTTTTAAACATTTTAAAGCTGAACTCTAGGCACAAAAACTCTCTTTAAAATATATCCCACAAGGCACAAAGAAATTAAAAGGTATTTGTATAGATCACTGTGTAAACGTAGCAGGGACATCATCACTGAGCTGTACATAGAATGTGCAGGGAGCAGAGTTGTGGGAGGGATCTGGCAGGCTCCACCCACTAGAGGCTGCCTGCAGAAAACTACAGGAGGGGGTGGAGACAAGACCAGTCACTCTGCACAAGGAGAGGGATCAGCAGTGACCGGTCTTTATTATAGGAAGCTCCTGCCCAGAGGAGAACGTTTCACACTGGTTTACTGCACAGTTCTGGAAGAAATACACAAAGCATGCCAACATTCAAGGAAGAATACACATGCCTTTTGTATTGAGACAATATTTGCTTATCCCGGCATAAAGCTATAAAAAAAATTGATCTTTTTCACATGGCTCAAATGATATACAGAAGCTTTTCCTCCTAAGCCCATAAACTCGTCTAAAGGTGACTGGTCATGGGCACAGAGTCAACACCACCAGTAAGAGCAAACTCCCGGCTTATGCAACTGATCCATTTTCTTGATATCAAAACTAATTTTCTTCTTTTATTAAAAAAAAAAATAAAAAATCCTACAAAATTTCCAGGACCAATGCTTTCTGAATTTTGTAGCTCCTGTGCACCTCATAGCTCATCCCATTAGTGTACAGATGCTAAAAACAGTTGCAGATTTGCAAGGAATCACATAATGTTTGAACAACATAAGCCATAGACCAGGCCGTGCCTTTGATCCTCGCGGCTGCCTTGTGCAAGCAAGCCAAGCACCATGATTGATGACCTCATTGGAACTCTTAGTAGGTTCAGTTCCCTTCATATAATTTAAATTTGTTCTTGCCACCGGTAAGAACAAGCTCCCGGCTCATACGACTGATCCATTTTGTCGTTCTAAAAACTATTTTACTTCTTTATACACAATAAAAAAAATCAGTTTTCCAGTGTCCTGTAAAGTTACGAGGATGGGTGCTACTGAATTTTGTACCTCCTGTGCACATTTTACAGTTCATCCCATTTAGTGCATGAAGGCTAAAATCAGTTGAAGAGTTGCAAGGGATCACATAATGTGGTGTGAATAGGGTGTGCCTTTGATCTTCTAGTGCAAGCAGCCCAAGCACCATGAATGAGATCCTCATTGGAACTTCTGGGAGGTTCTGCAAACCTTCCAGTTCCTTTCATTTCAATGAAAATTGTTCTTGCCACCATTAAGAAGAGCAAGCTCCCGGCTCATATGACTGATCCCCTTTCTCCTTCTCAAATCTATTTTATATTATTTATACAAAAAAAACCCATAAATTTTCCATCGCCCTCCAAAATTCCCAAGACCAGTGCTACTAAATTATGTAGCTCTTGTGTGCACCATACAGTTCATCCCATTAGTGCATGGACGCTAAAATCAATTGCAGAGTTGCAAGGAATCACGTTTGACCACCATAGGACATAGACCAGTCCGCGCCTTTGATCCTCACGATGGCCTTGTGCCAGCAACCCAAGCGCCATGAATGAGGACCTCATTGGAACTCCTAAGAGGTTCTGCGAACCTTCCAGCTACTTTCATATAACTGAAACTGGACTGTTTTTAATGTAGACGTGGTAGGGGTCACTGCGTTTGTCCACATTCTTAGATCGTGTATATCCGAGTATCAGACTGCCTACAGTCACAGCAAAGAGGAACATGACGAAGATGATGAAGATATAGGCGTTGTCGTCCTTGTTGTGTTTGGTGGTGTTGTGTTGCGTGTCTGACTGGCACGACGCATTGTTCAGTGTCTTGTTGATGGCCTGAAGCACGGTGTGAAGGTTTTCCAGGAGCTTTTCCATGGTAAAGTTCTTCTCCATGTCAACAGGGATTAAATAGATGGAGAGCGGTTGCAATTCAATGTGTCCAGCAGAGCAGAACCTGGAGACAAAGTAAGTACGTTAGTAAATGTCTTACTGACATACCAATGACAGATAGGCAAAAGCGTATCTCCTGGAGCAAATCATGACTCAACTAATCTTCCTACAAGAAGCGAGTGTGTGCTTGTTTTTGTTCTGACCACTGTCACCAGGACCAGGAAATATTTTTTGGCAAATCTTGTCCTGGAAGAGTACATCAGGGGAAATCTTCTAATGGGAGCACCTGTTCCTCTTTACCCAACTTGTCCAGAAGTTGGTGTAAACCTCTTTAGTTCAAGTGGGCTCCCAAAATCCTCAGGACTTTTGGGCACAGCCAGGAGTCAAAAGATCCAATGCTTCCCACATTCAGTTGCTCAGAGAGACTATATCTGTTGAGACAGCATTAACTGAGCATGTTAGCTGGCACCAGGTAGGCAGGGCCAGGACAAAGAGTGGGCAAGAGGGATGGCTGCCCTGGGCGCAATGGTTTATTGCTGAGATGGAGGCGCCCTGTGCCAGTTGTTTCTTTTACAAGGCTGAAAGGAGTAAGTGACAGCCTAAGGGAAGGCGAGGGGGGGGCAGTTTGGCATCTTTGCCTTGGGCGCTGGATGACCTTGTCCTGGCACTGCAGATAGGGGTGGGTCTTCCTTTGTTGATCCTGATGTGCAGGCCACTGCATGAGAGCTCAAGAGCATACTGGACAGTAGGGCCGCTGACCACCAGTCCTCCTGTAGGGGGCCCAAACAGCAGGCCCCCGCACCGAACCCCCCCCCCCAGTTCTGCCTGCTTCTGATCCCCCCGGTGTGCCCCCCTGTTACTGTGCAACCCCCCCTCCTTTCTGTGGCACTGTCAGCTTTCCTATCCTGTAAAAAAAAAAGAAGTTTTTGTAAATTGTAAAAATAAAATTGTTTTTAAAATGTAAACATTTAAAAAAAAATGATACATTTTTTTAAAATTTAAAAAACAATTAAAGGGCTAATTCACACAGGTTCTCTGTTATGTTTGTGTCCGCTAATAATGATTTTAGTGTATTTTTAGTGAAAATATTGTTTGGTGGGGGGGGGGGGCTTTGCCAAGTAGGCTGTAGCCTAGCTGTCTGCATTTTTTACCAAGCCAAGCCACCTGCATCCTAACAGCCAATGACACTGTGTGGCCCAGCCGCCTGCATCCAACAACCAATGACACTTTACGGCTTAGCCGCCTGCATCTTAGCAACCAATGAAACTTTATGGCTTAGCTGCCTGCATCTTAGCAACCAATGAAACTATATGGCTTAGCCGCCTGCATCTTAGCAACCAATGACACTTTACAGCCAACCACCTGCATCATAACAACCAATGACACTTTACAGCCAACCACCTGCGTCACAGCAACCAATGACACTTTACAGCCAACCACCTGCGTCACAGCAACCAATGACACTTTACAGCCAACCACCTGCGTCATAGCAACCAATGACACTTTACAGCCAACCACCTACATCATAGCAACTAATGACACTTTACAGCCAACCACCTGCATCATAGCAACCAATAAAACTTTACAGCCAACCACCTGCATCATAGCAACCAATGACACTTTACAGCCAACCACCTGCATCATAGCAACCAATGACACTTTACAGTCAACCACCTGCATCATAGCAACTACTCACACTTTACAGCCAACCACCTGCATCATAGCAACCAATAAAACTTTACAGCCAACCACCTGCATCATAGCAACCAATGACACTTTACAGTCAACCACCTGCATCATAGCAACCAATGACACTTTACAGTCAACCACCTGCATCATAGCAACTACTCACACTTTACAGCCAACCACCTGCATCATAGCAACCAATAAAACTTTACAGCCAACCACCTGCATCATAGCAACCAATGACACTTTACAGTCAACCACCTGCATCATAGCAACCAATGACACTTTACAGCCAACCACCTGCATCATAGCAACCAATGACACTTTACAGTCAACCATCTGCATCATAGCAACCAATGACACTTTACAGCCAACCTCCTGCATCATAGCAACCAATGGCACTTTACAGCCAACAACCTGCATCATAGCAACTAATGACACTTTACAGCCAACCACCTGCATCATAGCAACCAATGGCACTTTACAGCCAACCACCTGCATCATAGCAACCAATGACACTTTACAGCCAACCACCTGCATCATAGCAACCAATGACACTTTACAGCCAACCACCTACATCATAGCAACCAATGACACTTAATGGCTGACTACATGCATTTTTGCAACTAATGATGCTGTGCAGCCCAGCCACCAATGTCTGACTCCTAGCAATCAATGGCACACAGCCGCATCTTTGGTTGCTTTTTGTTCTGAGCAAATGAGGCCAAGAAAAAGCAAATCCTATCAGGTTTTTTTTCCTGTGCTGGTCAGTTGTTTTTCATTGATTTAAAACAGAAAATACCGCATTTAGACACTAGTTGGTGCTAATGACTAAACCATCTAGTGGCCAAACGTGGTATTTTCCATTTTAAATCAATGAAAAACATTCAGCCAGCACAGGAAAAGCCTAATAACATTCGTGCATGCGCACTGTGATCTCTTTGCTTTAATGGAGAGGAGGGGAGTACATAAAAGGAGATTGATGCTTTGAGCGGCCTATCCCATGAATAAGCTACAGACGTAGCGAAACATGTCGGGGGCGTGGCCGAGCGGAGGTTAAACACTACATACCTAGTGACAGGAGGAAGCGATCGTGGTGGTCTGCCTAACAGGGGAGACGGAGTGTCAGGTGGACGGGCAAGCGAGGAGAGGGTGAGAGAGTCTTCTTACACGCCAGCCGTGACAGGGTCCGCCGTGACCGCATACCCCCCAGTGAGGCTTGTCCAGATCGCTGTGTTGATTTTGCTGTGTGCAGATTGCTGTGGTTTTGTGCTGTGCTTTTAAAGATTTTACACAATGTGAGTGCATCCTTTGAAGTGCTATTTGAAGTGTGTATTATTAAAAGTTGTTACGTTATCACACTATTGGGAGTTTTTTTCATTTCTTATATGGAGCAAATCCCTGGATGGATGTAACTTCACCCCTGCTGATAGCCTGGATACTCTTATGCTTTATAGCCTCATACGAGAGTGGAGGCAAAGAGAGCTGGTGAGAGACTGTCTATTGGGAGAGGGAGCACTGAACACAGAGGTGTGGTGGAAGGTTCCATCTAACATCAAGATACACTAAGGACTTGCTGTGGCACAATTGTACCTTTTATCCAACCACTATCACAGACTTTTTTCCACACATACGTGTGTATCTTCCACGGACTTTATTTTTCAGTCACATTGTTAATAAGTAAGGTGCTAGTTATTTATATTAAGTTACTCAGATCTTTTAAGGAAGGTGTCACATATATGATTTATTTTTATCAGCACTAAGTCACTGTTGGTATGGTAGTTATTTGATGCATTTATTGATTTATTGAGTATTTATTTTTTGATTTTTGAATTTTTATTCTACACTTGAAATATAGGGTACACTAGATTAGTTTTTTCACACTGGATACAGTGTTAACACAAGTACATTTAGGATAGCGCCACAAATTTTGGATTCTTCACGTGGGTGTAGGACACCACTAGCACGTCACAAGATTTGAAATTTATTTGGTATAACATTCGTTTTGTTGCCCGCATTCACTCAGGATGAATGTACATGCACTCTCAATATGCATTTTTTTTTTTTTTTATAAACTCACCCCTTAGACTTATATATATTTGTACACATCTTTTACTTCTTTTCATCTCTCTCATGGGAAGCACTTGGATACTACTTTATACACAACCATTATATAGGTCATTTGCTCCTGGGAGGAAATATATCTGTGCTTATATGAATGACAGATGCGGAACCCCCCGGGGGGGGGGGGGGGGGATCGTCCACCCTGCTCAGGGTAGCTGTTGTTATTTGATCTAATTTCTTTGTTGAAATATGTTTGTACTCTAAATACAATTTAGCTTACATCATAAGCAATTGTTATCTGATTTTCATCTGCTATTACAGGTCCTTGCAACGTATCTCCTGCAGCCTCTTTACAGCGTCTTCCTGTCTTCATTCACTCCATTGATGGCTGTATAGCCCCCATTCACGCCTGGGTATTTGGTAGGTGTTCAGGTGTTCTACAATAAAAGTCTATGGGGCGCGATGAAAAATAAGTGCAAAAGGGAGCAAAAAAAGGATCAAAATTGTCTACAAACTTAATACTATTCTTTTTATTACCGTAAGTTCAACAAAACTTTCACAATGCCATTTTAGCATATTAAATGTCTATACAACACATAATACATTACATAGAGGAGGAAAATAAAAAAAAAAAAAGAAGAAAAAAGAAAAAGAAAAAGAAGAGTAAAAAAAAATAAAAAATGACTGCCTGCCTTCTTAAGCTACAAAGACTGGATAGAAGTGTGCACACAGCGAGGCAAAAAAAGATCCCTCCTGTTGCGTTTCTCGGGCAGCACAGCCACTAAAAGCAACCCATTCAAGTACATGGGGTTGCAGAGCAGTGGTGCAGCATTAACACAGGCTACGTGGTTTTCTTTCTTTTTTTTTTTGGTTGAACTGGATGGACTTGTGTCTTTTTTCAACTTGACTAACTATGTAACATATTGCCTCCTCATGCTCTACCAAATGCCTCTGAAAAGTGATCCACTGCGGAAGGCTTTTCATAGGGGTGGCAAGCTCCGCCGCTGGCGTAAACCTCGTCAACAACCAGAACTAAAGTCTGCAATAACTTACCTCCCCTCCAAAGATCCGACGTTCGCAGGGTACCTCGTCAGCGCCTACATCATCTCCCTGGCATTTTCTTCCTGGCCAACGTTGGAAGACAATAATGTACCCTGAGCGGCGCATGCACTGCTCAGTGTACGTTTTATTGAAGACTGTGAACAGGCAGGTAGGTTTCATTTATTGTAGAAAAGACAGAGCATGTCTCATGTGCCACAAAGATTCTGCCTGCTCACAATTTTTTGGAGGGTTTAGTTCCACTTTAAAACAACTACTGGAAGTCTCCATCGCGGGGTGACAACACAGGCGGACAATTAGGAGACAGGGACTGAGCGTTGTCACCACATAACAGGGAGTGCCTGAACCAGGACCTACACGGCAGGATCACCAGGAGGTTTTCTTTTTAATGAAAGTGACATTTTAAAATATTGAAGATTACTTTTCAAATAACACTATATGTAAAATGTTGTGTTTCATAAACCGCTGCACTAATATCATGTGACATAAAAAATTGGAACTATCATTATTTTATTCTCTAGACCAGGGGTGTCAAACTCAATTTCATCACAGCACCGCTCCAGCACTATGGTTGCCCTCAAAGGGCTGCCTGACCTGCTGCCTGTCCCACAGCTCGCCACCGTCACCCACTGCATTTGACGGGCACAGTGGTTGCATTTGATGGGCACAGTGGTTGCTTTTGATGGGCACAGTGGCTGCATTTAATGGCACAGTGGCTGCATTTGATGGGCACAGTGAGGCTGCAATTGATGTTTTTTTTTTTTCAGTATTTTTCAGAATTTTTCAGTTTGTTTGTGCCCCCCCCCCCTGTATGGAGGTATGGAGTGCAGGGTTCAGGAGTGCGTTACATACACTGTGCAGAGTTCTGGAGTGCGCTACGTACAGAGCACAAGGTTCAGGAGTGCATTATGTACAGAGTGCAGAGTTCAGGAGTACGTTATGTACAATGTGCAGGGTTCAGGAATGCATTATGTACAGAGTGAAGGGCTCAGGGGCGTGCTACATACGGAGTGCAGGTTTAGGAGTGCGCTGTGTACTGAGTGCAAGGTTTAGGGGTGCACTACGTATGGAGGGCAGGGTTCAGGAGTGTGCTACATACAGAGTGCAGGGTTCAGGAATGCGTTATGTTGATTTATGTTGCAGAATTCAGGGGTGTGCTATGTAGGGTTTTTTAGGGGTGAGCTACGTACAGAGGGCAGGATTCAGGAGTGCCTTATGTGCAGAGTTCAGGGGTGTGCTGTGAAAAGAGTGCAGGGTTTAGAAATGTGTTGTGTTCATAGTGCAGAATTCCAGGGTGTGCTTTGTACAGAGTGTAGGGTTTTTAAGGAGTGTGTTACATACAGAGTGCAGAGTTCAGGAGTGCACTACGTACAGAGTGCGTTACTTACAGAGTGCAGAGTTCAGTGCAGAGTGCCGGGTTCAGGAGTGAGCTGTGTACAGAGTGCAGAGTTCAGAAGCGCACTGTGTACAGAATGCAGGGTTCAGAAGCACACTGTGTACAGAGTGCAGTGTTCAGGAGTGCATTGTGTACAGAGTGCAGTGTTCAGGAGTGCGTTATGTACAGAGTGCAGGGTTCAGGAGTGCGTTACTTACAGAGTGCAGAGTTAAGTGCAGAGTGCCGGGTTCAGGAGTGAGCTTGTGTACAGAGTGCAGAGTTCAGAAGCGCACAGAATGCAGGGTTCAGAAGTGCACTGTGTACAGAGTGCAGTGTTCAGGAGTGCGTTATGTACAGAGTGCAGGGTTCAGAAGTGCCTTATGTACAGAGTGCAGGGTTCAGGAGTGCATTATGTACAGAGTGCAGGGGTGTGCTACATACAGAGTGCAGGTCTCAGGAGTGTGCTGTGTACTGAGTGCAGGTTTAGGAGTGCGCTGTGTACTGAGTGCAGGGTTAAGGAATGCACTACATATGGAGGGCAGGGTTCAGGAGTGTGTTATATATAGAGTACATGGTTCAGGAATGTGTTATGTGCAGAGTTCAGGGGTGTGCTGTGTACAGAGTGCAGAGTTTACGTATGTGCTATGCACAGTGTGCAACCCCATCTTCCGCTCACATCTGTCTCTCCTACCTGGCCTAGCTCTAGTAAATCCCTGTGTACAGTTGGCAGCTCTGTCTACCTTGCAGGAAGAGTGTTCTCTCTCTCAGATTTAGGAGATCTGTCCCTGCTGTGAATTCCTGCTTGGATCTGTTAGATCCAGGAGCCACTGAGAGCAAAGCTGTCCCATGTAAACACAGAGGGCTTCTGTGTTTACAAGTGACAGCGGGGAGTGGCAGTGAAGGGTGAGAGCCGAAAGTGGCGGAATGAGGTTGCGTAATGTATCGGCTACAAAACTGGGTGCGAGGGCCACATGACAAAGCCCGGTGGACCAGGTTTGGCCCGTGGGCCTTGTTTTTGACTGATAAGAGGGCTTTCCCTTAAACCTTCTGTCCCATCTTCTCCTCCAGACTGAGAACAGGGTTGGGCAGGACACAGAGTGGTATGGTTGCCTGTTGAGAGTTCTGGCCAACAGAAGATTTGGATCTTTCGATGAGCCAGAAGTTGAAGAACAGGAAATTCATGCCAGATGTAGTCACAGAACTTGTGAGAACAGGCGTCTGGAACGTGGTCAGGCCACCAGGGTTCACCAACAGATACAGATGCAGGAGACAAGAATGTAAACAGGAACCAGGCCTAGGTCAGTGTCAGATGAGCAGGAACAAGCCAGAACAGTAAGCAGGATGTGGAGTCAAGTAACAAGCCAGAGGTCAGGTGCCAGAGGACTCAAGATCAGGCGATCTCAGAAGATAAACCGGGAAAACACAGAAGCAAGCAGGTTTTGGTCACAGATCAC
Organism: Lithobates clamitans; assembly: GCA_037952925.1. NCBI lineage: Eukaryota > Metazoa > Chordata > Amphibia > Anura > Ranidae > Lithobates > Lithobates clamitans. The sequence goes on along the minus strand of JBBGZY010000083.1, from coordinate 333,763 downwards.
AGAAGCTGACCACCACTCAGCAATGGTCTTGAGACTTGTGGTACATTAAATAGGCCTCTGGGCACCAAAGTCAGCTCAAACGTGCATGCTCATCCTCATGTACACGCTCATACGCTGATTCTGTGCACAGGTCTATGGATAGTATTCTTTGGACATGAACTCAGTTTTCCTGACAATTTTCTATGATTGTTAGCTCCATCTAGTGGGCATAATGTAGTATTTTCCTGATTGCTGTATTTTAGCTCCTTCTAGTGGTCATAAGGCAATGTTTTCCTGATTGCTGTATTTCAGGAAAATGTTGCCTTAAGGCCACTTGGTGGAGTTGATGATCATAGGAAATACACATAGTAGACACATTGCAGGGATTATTGGGGATGGCTGTGTGAATGCGTCAGCGTTTTTTTTTTATTTTTATGAATACATCCCTATTAGTGGTGATTCCTAAAAATCCCCAACCTTGACTGCACAATCATTTCCAAGTATGTATAATTAACACAATGTTCTATTATACACCTAAACCATATGTGACAGCGCCTTGCAGAAAGACCAATATAATTATAAAGTCTTGTAAATATTAGAGCAGAACTGAAACTACGCTATAACAAATAGCAAGCAGGCGGGATTTTATTGCAGAATGCATACAATGTCTCCTTTCCAAAAGGCTGCCTCTACCTGCCTGCCCAATGTTAGTTTGTATCTCTATGTCTCCCGTCTGATCAATGTTTATAAACAATGTTACTTTGTATCTCTCTGTCTCCCGTCTGATCAATGTTTATAAACAATGTTGCTTTGTATCTCTCTACCTACCGTCTGATCAATGTTTATAAACAACGTTGCTTTGTATCGCTCTACCTACCATCTGATCAATGTTTATAAACACTATTACTATGTATCTGTCAGGGCTGGCTCAGCCCTTCCTTCTCAGAGCTGGCCGCTCACCTGTCGGCTAATTGCCAGCTCCCATCTCTCTCCATAGTTACTCAGCTGTTGATGATATCCAGCTCGTCAGTCCTGCCTACTTGGGCCATCCAGCCCAGAGGAGCTCTGCCTTTGCCTTGGTCAACATCACAGAAACTATCTCCTGCGTTCCTGTTTAAAGACTTGCTTTGTCGACATCTCATCCTGCTTGCTGTTTCACTACATTGATCCCTGACTTCTGGCTTGGCTGACTATGCGTTCCGGTTACTGAACTTTGGCTATTTTTTTACTACGTTTGTTCTTTTTACTTTTATTATTAAACAAGTGTGATTTAACTGTACTTCTGTCTCAGTCTGATATCATGGTTTCTGATAGTATCTCTCTATCTCCCATCTGATCAATGTTTCTAAAAAATGTTACTTTGTATCTCTCTATCTCCTGTCTGATCAATCTTTATAAACAATGTTACTTTGTATCTCCTGTCTGATCAATGTTTATAAACAATGTTGCTTTGTATCTCTCTATCTCCCGTCTGATCAATGTTTATAAACAATGTTGCTTTATATCTCTCTACCTACCATCTGATCAATGTTTATAAACAATGTTACTTTGTGATTTTACACTCTACAGTTTTAGTAAATCAACCCCAAATTAACATTGTTAATAAACATTGATCAGATGGGAGATAGAGAGATACAAAGTAACATTGTTTATTAAAATTTCTCAGACGGGTGATAGAGAGATACAATGATCATAAACAATGTTACTTTGTATCTCTCTACCTCATGTCTGAACAATGTTTGTAAACAATGTTACAGCTTCTGCATTCACAGAGCAGCTCCTGGCTGTCACTTTGACAGCAGAAAATTGCTGGCAAGTACAAAAGGGTGGGGGGAAGTAGAAGGGAAGAAGGATAAAACTGGATATACTACAAAACACAACACCCTGTGTATTTCAAAGAAGTTTTTTTGCGCATTGAGTGTCCACAACTGGTTAAGGATGCTTTTATTTCACAGCAGTTCTAGCAAAACTACAGCGGCGGCAGCATGCTGGGACTCCTCAAGGGTTAAAAAGGATGGCCATAGTATTCAGTTCCACTTTAGAGGGAAGCTGTCTGGATGGAATTAGGGAGTTGCCTCTGTGTTCTTGTTTGGTTCCTCATCCTTGATTCTCTACATAGTGAGTCATTGACCTTTACCAAGCAAGTGAAGCTGGATACGGCATCAATGTAATTGTTCCAAGTCAGTGGCTCTATAAGTAGTGAAACATTGAAGATCCTGTATTTCTGTCCTAGGAGGTTCCTTTTAAGGGGGGTGTATTGTCATGCATCTTACTGTATGAACTGATTCAGTAAAGTCTGCCACCAACTTGCATTGTAGAGAGTTGGAAAAAGTTTCATATGTCACATATAGGGGGCGCTGACCTGCAACTTGCCTTTCCAGTCAGTACAAAGTCAATGCATCGATCTTCATCACGATGAGAAGATGATGAGCTGGTGTTCTGCTGTAAGTCAGTCAAAAGGATTACCTGTGAGATTTATAATGATGTATATGGATATAGAACTGCCCAAAATCACCTCTTCTCTACACTATCTGATAATATCCCCGGACTCCCCTCCTATCCCCTTTATATTATCCCTTACCCCTGATAATATCCCCGGACTCCCCTCCTATCCCCTTTATATCATCCCTTACCCCTGATAATGTCCCCAGACTCCCCTCCTATCCCCTTTATATTATCCCTTACCCCTAATAATGTCCCCAGGGCCCCCTCCTATTGCCTTTATATTATCCCTTACCCCTGATAATATCCCTGAACTCCCCTCCTATCCCCTTTATATCATCCCTTGCCCCTGATAATTTCCCCGGACTCACCTCCTATCCCCTTTATATTATCCCTTACCCCTGATAATGTCCCCGGACTCCCCTCCTATCCCCATTATATTATCCCTTACCCCTGATGATGTCCACGGACTCCCCTCCTATCCCCATTATATTATCCCTTACCCCTGATGATGTCCCCGGACTCACCTCCTATCCCCTTTATATTATCCCTTACCCCTGATAATGTCCCCGGACTCCCCTCCTATCCCCTTTATATTATCCCTTACCCCTGATAATGTCCCCAGACTCCCCTCCTATCCCCTTTATATCATCCCTTACCCCTGATAATGTCCCCGGACTTCCCTCCTATCCCCTTTATATTATCCCTTACCCCTGATGATGTCCCCGGACTTCCCTCCTATCCCCTTTATATCATCCCTTACCCCTGATAATGTCCCCGGACTAACCTCCTATCCCCTTTATATTATCCCTTACCCCTGATAATGTCCCCGGACTCACCTCCTACCCCCTTTATATCATCCCTTACCCCTGATAATGTCCCCGGACTCACCTCCTACCCCCTTTATATCATCCCTTACCCCTGATAATGTCCCCGGACTCACCTCCTATCCCCTTTATATCATCCCTTACCCCTGATAATGTCCCCGGACTAACCTCCTATCCCCTTTATATTATCCCTTACCCCTGATAATGTCCCCGGACTCACCTCCTACCCCCTTTATATCATCCCTTACCCCTGATAATGCCCCCCGGATTCATCTCCTATCCCCTTTATATTATCCCTTACCCCTGATAATGTCCCTGGACTCCCCTCCTATCCCCTTTATATTATCCCTTACCCCCGATGATGCCCCCGGACTCACCTCCTATCCCCTTTATATTATCCCTTACCCCCGATGATGCCCCCGGACTCACCTCCTATCCCCTTTATATTATCCCTTACCCCCGATGATGCCCCCGGACTCCCCACCTATCCCCTTTATATTATCCCTTACCCCCGATGATGCCCCCGGACTCCCCACCTATCCCCTCTATATTATCCCTTACCCCTGATAATGTCCCTGGACTCACCTCCTATCCCCTCTATATTATCCCTTACCCCTGATAATGTCTCCGGACTCCCCTCCTGTCCCCTTTATATTATCCCTTACCCCTGATAATGTCCCCGGACTCACCTCCTATCCCCTTTATATTATCCCTTACTCCTGATAATGTCCCCGGATTCACCTCCTATCCCCTTTACAGTGCCTTGAAAAAGTATTCATTCCCCTTAAAGTAGTTTTAAGCCCTTTACAACCACTTTAAACTCCAGCTGCAGTGGATATCTCCTAAACCTGCAAGGCCAATCACAGCGCCGGAGCCGTGATACCCGGAAGCAAGCCCCGGGCGACATGTCGGCGGCCTGAGGGGGAGACAAGACAGCTGCGGGGGCTTCATTCTCGGGTAAGTAATTCATAATGAGCTAGTATGCTCTGCATACCAGCTCATTCTGCCTTTATCTTGCAGGGTGTGTTTTTAGTTTTTTTTTGCAGGAGAGTTTACTTCCTCTTTAAAATTTTTCACATTTTGTCATCTTGCAACCGAAAATGTAAATGTATTTTATTGGGATTTTATGTGATAAACCAACACAAAGCGGCACATAATTGTGAAGTGGAAGGAGAATAATGAATGGTTTTCACATTTTTTACAAATAAATAAGTGAAAAGTGTGGAGTGCATTTGTATTCAGCCCCCTTTACTCTGATACCCCTAACTAAAATCTAGTGGAACCAATTGCCTTCAGAAGTCACCTAATTAGTAAATAGAGTCCACCTGTGTGTAATTTAATCTCATTATAACTACAGCTGTTCTGTGAAGCCCTCGGAGGTTTGTTAGAGAATCTTATGGAACAAACAGCATCATGAAGGTCAAGGAACACAACAGACAGGTCAGGGATAAAGTTGTGGAGAAGTTAAAAGCCGGGTTCGGTTATAAAAAAAATATCCCAAGCTTTGAACATCTCATAGAGCTCTGTTCAATCCATCATCCGAAAATGGAAAGAGAAGAAAACCTGTTAGAGTCTGCAAAAGACTTGAGACTGGGGCGGAGGTTCACCTTCCAGCAGGACAAAGACTCTAAACATACAGCCAGAGCTACAATGGAATGGTTTAGATCAAAGCATATTCATGTGTTAGAATGGCCCAGTCACAGTCCAGACCTAAATCTAATTGAGATTCTGTGGCCAGATTTGAAAATTGCTGTTCACAGACGCTCTCCATCCAATCTGACAGAGCTTGAGATATTTTACAAAGAAGAATGGGCAAAAATGTCCCTCTCTAGATGTGCAAAGCTGGTAGAGACATCCCCAAAAAGACTTGCAGCTGTAATTGCAGTGAAAGGAGGTTCTACAAAGTATTGACTCCGGGGGGCGCCATACAAATGTCCCCCCACACTTTTCACATATTTATTTGTAAAACATTTTGAAAACCATTTATCATTTTCCTTTCACTTCACAATTATGTGCCACTTTGTGTTGGTCCATCACATAAAATCCCAATAAAATACATTTACATATTTGGTTGTAACAAAATGTGGAAAAATGTCAAGGGGTATGAATACTTTTTCAAGGCACTGTACAACTTAACCCTGATAATGTCCCTGGACCCATCTCCTGTCCCTTACCCCTGATAGAGAGAGGAGCTAGGGGAGATCTAACAGAGAGGAAAGATAGAGATAGAGAAGAGCTAGGGGAGAGAGGAGATAGGGAAAGAGGAGAGCTAAGAGAGGGAGGAAAGATGAAATGAGAGAATAGCTAAATGAGATAGAGAGAGAGGAGCTAGGGGAAATAGGAGAACGAGAAAAGCTAGAGGAGAGCTAAGAGAGAGAGGAAAGGTGGAGAGAGAGAAGAACTAGGGGAGAGAGGAGATAGGGAGAGAGGAGAGCTAAGAGAGGGAGGAAAGATGGAGAGAGAGAAGAACTAGGGGAGAGAGGAGATAGGGAGAGAGGAGAGCTAAGAGAGGGAGGAAAGATGGAGAGAGAGAGGAGCTAGGGGAGGGCTAAGAGAGAGAGGAAAGATAGAGTGAGAGAAGAGCTAGGGGAGAGAGGAGATAGAGAGAGAGGAGCTAGGGGAAATAGGAGAATGAGAACAGCTAGAGGAGAGCTAAGAGAGAGAGGAAAGATGGAGTGAAAGAAGAGCTAGGGGAGAGAGGAGATAAGAAGAGCTAGGGGAGAGAGGAAAGCTTAGAGAGAGAGGAAAGATGAAATGAGAGAAGAGCTAGGGGAGAGAGGAGATAAGAAGAGCTAGGGGAGAGAGGAAAGCTTAGAGAGAGAGGAAAGATGAAATGAGAGAAGAGCTAGGGGAGAGAGGAGATAGAGAATAGCTAAATGAGATAAAGGGAGAGGAGCTGGGGAAATAGAAGAGAGAAAAGAGCTACAAGAGAGAGGAAAGATGGAGAGAGGGGAGAGCTAAGAGAGAGATGAAAGATGGAGAGAGAGAAGAGCTAGGGGAGAGAGGAGATTGGGGAAATAGGAGAGATGGAAAAAGCTAGAGGAGATAGAGGGAGAGAAGAGCTAGGGGAAATAGGAGAGAGAGAAGAGCTACGAGAGAGAGGAAAGATGGAGAGAGAGGAGAGCCAGAGGAGAGGTAGGGGAAAAAGGAGATAGAGAGGGGGGAGCTAGGGGAAAGAAGAGAGCTTGGGGAGAGAGGAGAGAGATGAGGCACAGGGAAAAAAGAGCTAGCAGAGAATGGAGAGAGAGACAGAGAAGAGAGAGCTAGGGGGGGGGGGGGAAAGGAGACATAGAGAGAAAAGAGAGCTAGGGGAGAAAGGAGAGAGAAAGGAGCTAGGGGAGAAAGAAGAGCTACAAGAAAAGAAAGATGAAGTGAGAGAAAAGATAGGGGGGAGAGAAGAGATAGGAGAGCTAAAAGAGAGAGGAAAGATGGAGAGAGAGAAGATCTGGGGAAGAGAGGAGTTAGGGGAGAGAGAAGAGAGGCAGAGAGAGAGATCGGTGAGAGTGCGGAGGGGAAATATCCTTTTACAAACTTTTTAACTTAAAAAAAAACGTTTTCAACTTTTCAAACTTCGAAAAAAAAAATTGGTAGTAAAATATTAAGAGTTCCCCTTTAACTCAGAGAGTGATGTGCGCGGGGCAGACACCATCGTTTTGCTGTCCTTATTAGCTGAACATTGAACATTTCCCTCTGGTTGTTCTGCTTCTTATAATGACAAATCATTATATTCTGAAGACGTTTTGGAAGCTGCAGTCACTGACCTCTACTGCTGAAAATGCCACTCACCCGGCTGCCATGGTAATCCGGAGGCTCCGGTGCTCTTGAATGGCTCCTCTGGGAGAATTCTGCAGGTTAGAGATTCCATACTTTCTGCATGCTCCGGGTCAGTGACCCAAAAAAAGTAAATGAGTTGAAGGATCAGGATGACAGCCGGGCAGATCGATCGGTTCTGACTTCTCTTTGACTTTTTCTGATCTGCCTGTTTTGTTTTGGGTCAGTGACTTTGAGAATCTGGAAGCCGGAGGCAGCCAGGCGATTCGCATTATCAGAGACTCTTTGGGGCGTATTTATAAAGAGGTGAACCTGGTACACCCGGAGACTCTTCCTGGTGGATGTCTTTTCAATGACAAGGATTGATTCACCACCGGTGAATGTTTGGTGAATGTCACATTCACACTTTGTATGGGATTGGTCTCACTTACCTGATAGATTGCAATCCTGGACTCCTGGGAAGTTGTGAGGATCTGGAGATGGTGGGTGAGGTTGGACAGGTGGTGTGATGGGTGTGCGGGGCGCCTCGTGTGTCTCATACTCAGTGCTGTCAGTGATCTCCCATTCAGTGCGATCCTCGGGGCCCCTCCCCTCAGCACAGTTATGTCACAATGCTGTCCAGCCCCAGTCACTCTCATTCACTTTTCCTCGCTGGTGTCACTTCCCAACCAAGACTTTCAGATTTAACCTTTTGCAGTGACTTGTGGTTAGCGCTGGGGGTTCTGGATCTAATTTCCAGCAGGGTTGTGTCTGCATTGTGAGCCAAAACCATTGTAATCTGGAGACTGTATGTGATTAAAGAGGAATTTCAACCGCCGTACATTTTTTTTCCCCTCTTACCGAACCTCATACTCACAAGTGTTATTTACTGTAATCCGCCGCTCCACCAATGGCACGCCGGGTCCTGTGCTGCCATCTTTTTATTTTTACAGCATCAGGACGCCTGCTGCAAGAACTGGGAAGAGGCAGCCAGCCCCTGATGACGTCCATCATCACATATGCATGAGCGGGTGTACAGACCCGGGAACTCAGCACAGGGATGGTTGACACACCTCATAATGGGCACAGCGGGTGTACAGACCCGGGAACTCAGCACAGGGATGGTGGGAACCCCTCATAATGGGCACATCAGGTGTACAGACCCGGGAACTCAGCACAGGGATGGTGGGAACCTCTCATAATGGGCACAGCAGGTCTACAGACCCGGGAACTCAGCACATGGATGGTGGGAACCACTCATAATGGGCACAGAAGGTGTACAGACCCGGGAACTCAGCACAGGGATGGTGGGAACCCCTCATAATGGGCACAGCAGGTGTACAGACCCAGGAACTCGGCACAGGGATGGTGGGAACCACTCATAATGGGCACAGCAGGTCTACAGACCCGGGAACTCAGCACAGGGATGGTGGGAACCCCTCATAATGGGCAGAGTAGGTGTACAGACCCAGGAACTCAGCACAGGGATGGTGGGAACCCCTCATAATGAGCACAGCAGGTGTACAGACCCAGGAACTCAGCACAGGGATGGTGGGAACACCTCATAATTGGCACAGCAGGTATACAGACCCGGGAACTCGGCACAGGGATGGTGGGAACCCCTCATAATGGGCACAGCTGGTGTACAGACCTGGGAACTCAGCACAGGGATGGTGGGAACCCCTCATAATGGACCGCCTGGGTGGGTTGGTATTTTCCAGTCCTGGTTTAAGCCCTTTCTGCGAGACTGGGAAAATGGTGGGCCAGTGAAAAGCCTGAGGGTCAGGCATTAACAGCTCCCGGCTTATGTTGCCCCGTGTTTGAAAATGCTTCGGCAGTGGCAAGTAACAGCAGGAGAAGTCAGATCTCTTCCAAGGAAACTTCTTGAGAAGCGGATCATGGGCTCTGCTTTTTGCGAGCCACTGGCCTTGAGGGATTGCCCAAGCCTGGTTTTGGGGTTGGGTTTGCGATTGATTAATTTGGAGAGAATCCCAATGAAGTTTAGGGATCAGGCTTGGCTTGCCTTTCATGGAAAACTATATGTGAAGGGCAACTTGAAGTTTCTTTCCATGAGTGATCGGGGGTGCCCGAGAGTGGAGTGTGGAGGAGTGGTGGAGTCCATGGATCACTTTCTACTTCAATGCCCTTTTAATATAGAGGTGTACAAGAGGGTGGGGAGGGCTCTGAGTATACCCTTCCTCCCCCATATGAGTTATGCAGACTGGGTGTATGGGGCATTCCAGACTCGTCGGGATTATGATTTGGAAACACTTTTTTTAGTTTGTCTGGTAGTCCGTTATTTCACGTGGAGTGCACGGTGTCAGGTATCCCTATGGAGTAAAATCCTCCCTGTGGAAGTGGTGGTGCAGGACAGTCTGGGTGAGGTTGGGAAGATTCGGGGTCTTGAGAAAGGCAGGTGGCAGCAGGAGGTCTGGATAAGGGCGTGGAGGAATATCAGGACTCTGTAGCTGCTGCCTGTTGATCTCGGGGTGTGCGGCTTTTCTTTGTATTCTTGATTCACTCCCCTAGATTTTCAAGATGAAATATATTTTTGATAAAAGGCTACATGCATGCTGACGGTGATGTTCCTTAGTTTGGCTCTCCCGTAGGGATTGTGTTGTGCGCATTTTGGTTTGTACCATTTATAATGTTCTTGTTTTGTATAATCATATTCAATTATTTTGTAAATATGTTTTATTTATTTGTTATGGTTTTACTGTATATAAGTTGTTGTTTGGAAGATTTTCAATAAACAAAATTAACTCCTCATAATGGGCACAGAAGGTGTACAGACCTGGGAACTCAGCACAGGGATGGTGGGAACCCCTCATAATGGGCACAGCAGGTGTACAGACCCTAGAACTCAGCACAGGGATGGTGGGAACCCCTCATAATGGGCACAGCTGGTGTACAGACCTGGGAACTCAGCACAGGGATGGTGGGAACCCCTCATGGACATGTTACATGAATTGATTGCAGTATGGTGTCATTCATTCTGAGTATCACCCCAACCCACCAATGCGTCAGGCTGGTGAATGGCCCTGAGACATAGAGATGAGATTGTCAGAGTTTAAACTCTTCAGCTTTCACCAAACAAGTTTTACTTTTTTTTTTTTTTTAATTTGGCAACCAGTTCAGAGGATAAAACTCCTCTTTCATGGGTGATGTAGATACTAAGGACAATCCATTTGTCTGAATCTCTGACATCACACAGCGATTGTTTGCAGATGGGCCCCTCTGAGACCTTCTATTGTCTCGATGTGCGTCTGGGGGGGGGGGATTCATGATGAAATGATCTGCTGCTTCCGGCACAGATCAGGGCTGAGGACCCAAGCAAGGTCCGTGCCGATATCTGGAAGATCTACATCAGAGGCACCCAGAATGATTTTCCACTGCTGATTACTCAGAAGCTTGCAGGAAACATTTTAAAGCTGGCCTCCGGCCTTCCCTTCAGTCTCTCACAGTTGTACCGACTCCTCTACTCAAATGGCTTACTCTGATTTACACTGCACACTGCGAGCTTCTCACAATGTGCATTAGTAGCTGCAGCAAGTCAACTAGAGCACACCTCATTTCCTGTCTGGAGGACATCCAGCGTCATTTAGCGCTTTCCTCACCATTCTGACTGTCCCCGGTCGTCCACTTTCATGCACTGGATTTCAGTTTTTTCAGTCATGGATGGAGGCTCAGCATCACAGCTACAATGCGCCTTTAAAGTGGCTAGAAAGTTTGACTACTCCAGAAAGAGTCAATTCCCCCTCCTTGCACATCATAGCCCTCTCCTCTTCTGTGAGTGTCTATTTACTGTCCATGCTGGCCCAGCTCCACCTCCTCTCTTCCCCCCCCCCCCCTTTATAACCTCTTATGTAGCTGATGAAGTAGGGGTGAAGAAGTCACTAGAGTGACAGCTCTGAGTCTCCTGGGGGCGGCCAGCGTCTAATGCAAGATGGGGGCACCCAGTAGCAGTCTGAGAGATTTGGGATGACTTGGGGGGGCTTTTCAGGTAAATATACTTTTTTCCTTTTTTTTGTAAATTACTTTTTATTAGGTGTTTTGACATACAAACAAACAAAAGCCCGCTAAAAGCGGGAACAACCACTGGTTAGAGTAAAAACATCCCAGTGTAGAACAAAAAAAGGCATAGAAAGGCAACAAAAGGAAAACAAAAAAAAAGAAACCCACCTCCCCCCAAAACCAAACCCACAACAAACTCAAAACGGGTAATAACCCAGCCCTGGTGTTGTCTTGCCTAGACAGATATGCCCAGTACATTAAGGTAAATATACTTAAAATACAATAAATGCAGATATCATCTTATGGGAAAGTTGTTGAAAAAAAATGATTTATACAATCACTCAAAAAAAAAAAAAATCTATTGAGTATCAGAGTGTGTAGTACTTCATTGTGGCCTGTAGGTGGCAGAATACCACCCCTTTCAAATGTTCATTGACTCTGATTAAGAATGAAAAGATGAACTAATATTATTATTCACAATCATAGCTCCCAGCTGTCCCTGATTTGGAGCAATGTCCCTCTGTCCCTCTTTCCTTCTCATTTGTCCCTCATTTTGGTCTGATCTCTATATTTGTATATAAAATGCACTTTTTATCTATCAAAAAGTGTTTTCCAGCGCTAAACCTTTCATCCGATTTCTAAATTGCTGCATTTGTAAATTCCAAAAGCCAATATAAAGGAATAATAGTGATAAAAAAAGCCCTTGTGGGTTGAACCAATCTTTTATTTTTTTGTACAATTCTCCTTCAAAGGGGCGTGGCAAGGGGTGAGTCCTATTATTATTATTATTATTATTATTATTATTATACGAGATTTATATAGCGCCAACAGTTTACTCAGCGCTTTACAATGTATAAGGGGGTCAACACAATTACAGTACAGTCCTATGCCTTCATACTTTTGCTGATAGGTGTGCCTCATTCCCATCTCAAAAAGTTGGGAGGTATGATATAGTTGTATATAAAATGCACTTTTTATCTTTCAAAATGTTTCCCAGTGCTAAACATTTCATCCAAATTTTAAATCGCTACATTTGTAAATTTTTAAAGCCCAATATAAAGTAATAGTAAAAAAAAACTCTTGTGGACTTAATTAACCTTTTTATTTTTGGTTAATTCTCCTTTAAGGGGGTGTGGCAGGGGGCGTGTCCTATGCCTACATACGTTTGCTAGTAGGTGTCCCTCATTCCCATCTCAAAATGTTGGGAGGTATGCACCATGACATCACTGGCTTATAATAAATAAGGCACACTTTGTCCTACCGGTCATTGCAGCTAACATTGAAGAGCTGCCATTATGGCCGGCCATCACTAGAATACATGTGGCCCCATACAGCCTTCCTGACAGGGCCACCCCCCCCCCCCCCCCCCCACAACAACCCCACTTAGAGGAGAGTCTTTAAATACCTAATTCTGCATGCACAGTAATCCCACAGGCTGCGGCTCCCAGCTATTAAATAAAAGTTCGGGCCCCATCAGTTCAGCAGCGGAGGGGTCGGGTATAGTGACTGAGGAGATCGCTCATTTTCATGGATCAGGCGGAGTAATGCTCCATGCCACGGCTCCCAACAATTGAATTAAGCCTCTGCCAAAAACAATCACATCTGTGCCCCTCTCTGATTTAGTTTCACTAGGGCTGACTTTCTCCGACTTCATGGCTATACCAATGGCAGCCAGGGGGTGGTAGAGTCCTCCCACCTGTACCAGTCCTGGGCCCGGGGCCCCATCAGTTCAGCAGGGGACCTGGGTGCAGAGAGGGAACTCTTTAAAAGACCTTGTTGTAGATGCACAGTCATCCAACCAGTCACGGCTCCCAGCTATTAAATAAAAGCTCCTTGGGCCCCATCAGTTCAACAGCGGGGGGGCCGGAGATAGTTAGGGGACTTTTCATTTTTGGGATCAGGCAGAGTAATCGTCCGTGCTGCGGCTCCCAACAATTCAATAAAAAATTCTGGCCTCTGCCTAAAGAATAAACTTCTGTGCCCATCTCTGATTTCGTTTCACTAGGGCTGAATTTCTCTGACTTCATGGCTTTACCAATGACAGCCAGGGGTGGTAGAGTCCACCCACCTGTACCGGGCCTGGGATCCATCAGTTCAACAGGGGACCCAGGTGCAGAGAGGGAACTCTTAAATACCTTTGGTGTACAGTAATCCCACAGGCCGTGGCTCCCAGCTATTAAACGCCCCAGCGGGTTGTAATAGAAGAAGAGACCATAACTTAATGGTCGGTGGATTACTCCCAAAAATGAGCGAATATTCCCCTGTCTATTAGACATGTGCACTTGCACTGACAAAAAATGTGTTTGTTTTCATTTCATTTTTTTGCTTTTTTTCCGAAATTCGAAAATTCGGAAATTTGAAAATCCAGATTTTCACATTTTCGAATTTCCGAATTTTCGGATTTCCGAAATTTGAAATTTTCAAATTTCCGAATTTCAAACTTGCGAATTTTCAAATTTCGAATTGCGAATTTTTGAATTTTCAAATTCCGAATTCGGAACTAAACAAATTGCACATGTCTACTGTCTATCCTCGGCCGCTGCTAAACTGATGGGGCCTGGGTAACTTGTATTTAATCACTGGAAGCAGAGGCGTAACTAGAACCTTTAGGGCCCCTCTGCAAGAAACAATGAAGGGCTCATCATGACCCACGACCAGGGCCCTTCACAGTGATCCTGGGGCCCTTTACTTCCATCGTGGGACCCTTAAATACGGTCCCACAGCGGGCCACCTTCCTACTGTCTTGGGGTCACAGTGGCGGAATGCCAGAGTCCAGTTGCAAGTGCAAACTTTGCTACCCTGGTAGTTCCGCCACTAGTTTCAGTCGTTTTTTTTTATTCTTGTTGATTTATTTTTTTATGACTTTTTTACCATTTTATTTTTTTTTACAATTTTAATTTTTATTATTTTTTTTACATATTTTTTAGGACCCCCATTGGTGGGGGGCTTTGGTGAAATAGCAGGGCTCTAAACAGACAACTGATGTCTCACTTTTGAGACAGAGAAAGGGACTGAGGACTAATTCAGAAAGGGACTGCACAGGATGAATGAACAGGAATAGCTCTGTACAGAGGCTTCCCGTTCATTCATAAACGGAGGTATAGTAGCCACAGTTTACTATGAATGGATAAAAAAAAAAAACAAGCAAAAAAAAGGTACGGTGACTTCATTAAGACAAGGAAGGGGCCAGTAAATGACACATCTACTGGCCCCTTCCCCACTCTCCATCCTGACAGTATCCCCCGCAGCAGCTGGTAGGAGCCGGGAAACCCAGCAGTGCTGGAGGGGAGCACACAGGAGCCCAGCGATAGGGAGGCGGCAGGAGCGGCATGTAGAAGAACCAATGCCCTCCATTTCCCTCCTGCAGCAGCTGAATGTCTGCAGGAGGGAGAGGAGGAGACGTGGGCATTCAGCAGCTACATGGAGGGATTGGTGTTCCTCTACATGCTGCCACCCACGCCGCCCTCCTATCCAGGCATACAGTGGGACCGCACAGGGGCATGGGCCAGGGTGGCAATAGCAACCCTCCTGTATGTACGCCCCTGACTTGTATCCATGTGCTGAGGGATTACTGTTCAAACACACAAAGGTATTTAAGGAGTTCCTCTCGGCCCCTGGGTCCCCTGAAAAACTGCTAAGGCCCAGTACAGGTGGGGCTGCTCTGCCACTTCTGGTAAAGCCATAAAGTCAGCCCTAGTGAAACTAAATCAGGGAGGGGCACGGAACTGAAGTAGACATACACTCACCGGCCACTTTATTAGGTAAACCTTGCTAGTCCCGTGTTGGACCCCCTTTTTGCCCTCAGAACTGCCCTTATTCTTCATGGCATCAACAAGGTGTTGGAAACGTTCCTCAGAGATTTTGGCCTATAGTGATATGATAGCATCACGCAGTAGCTGCAGATTTGGTTTTACTAGGGCTGACTTTCTCTGACTTCACGACTATACCAGTGGCAGCCAGGGCTGGTAGAGTGGACCCGCCTGTACCGGGCCCGATGAGTTCAAAAGGGGATTCAGGTGCAGAGAGGGATCTTTAAATACCTTTGGGTGCATATACAGTAATCTCACCAGCCATGGCTACCAGCAATAATAAAAAAAAAAAGTTCCCCGGGTTCTATCAGTTTAGCTGCAGGGGCCAGAGATAGGCAAAGGTGCTCTATTGGATGAGATGTGGTGAGTGTGGAGGCCATTGGAGTACAGGGACCTCATTGTGGTGAGATGATTGGAGCTTTGTGACATGGTGCATTATCCTGCTGGAAGGAGCCATCAGAAGATGGGGACACTGTAGTCATAAAGGGATGGACATGGTCAGCAACAATACTCAGGTAGGCCGTGGGGTTTAAATGATGCTCAATTGGTACTAAGGGGCCCAAAGTGTGCCAAGAAAATATCCCCCCCACCATTACACCACCACCAGCCTGAACCGGTAATACAAGGCAGGATGGATCCATGCTTTCATGTTGTTTACACCAAATTCTGACCCCACCATCTGAATGTCACAGCTGAGAACGAGACTCATCAGACCAGGCAACGTATTTCCAATCTTCTGTTGTCCAATTTTGGTGAACCTGTGCGAATTGTAGACTCAGTTTCCTGTTCTTAGCTGACAGGAGTGGCACCCGGTGTGGTCTTCTGCTGCTGTAGCCCATTTGCTTCAAGGTTCTGTGCATTTAGAGATGGTATTCTGCATACCTTGGATGTAACGAGAGGTTATTTGAGTTACTATTGCCTTTCTATCATCCGGAACCAGTCTGCCCATTCTCCTCTGACCTCAACAAGACAATTTCCTCCACACAACTGCCGCTCACAGGATATTTTCTCTTTTTTGGACCATTCTCTGTAAACCGGAGAGATGGTTGTGTGTGAAAATCCCAGTAGATCAGCAGTTTTTGAAATACTCAGACCAGCCCGTCCGGCACCAACAACCATACCACGCTCCAAGTCACTTAAATCCCCCTTCTTCCCCATTCTGACGCTCAGTTTGAACTTCAGCAAGTCGTCTTCACCACATCTAGATGCCTAAATGCATTGAGTTGCTGCCATGTGATTGGCTGATTAGCGATTTGTGTTACCAAGCAATTGAACCGGTGTACCTAATAAAGTGGCTGGTGAGTGTATATCTCTGATGTCTCTGATGTCTGTACTTAGTAATAGATGGAGCACAGGTTGGCTTTTCTAATGAACATAGTAGATTTCATAGGAGGGTGACAAATCTGGCCAACACATGTCACTCTCTCCCTCCAGTTTGTGACGTCATTGGAGCAGAGCAGACAAATCACTGACAGACACTAAATGCCAGAAGAAATATCACCGCACAGCTCTGCTTCTTCAAGGGACACTCCAACATGACATGATGGAGGCAGCCTGCCTGCTGATTGGGGTCTATTATTATTATTTCTTTAAAGTAAAATCTAAAAGTAATTAGGGCCTAACCACAGTTCTAACTTCCTTTCAGTCTCTTTAGAAAACTAAAAATTGATCATCAAGGAGCCGGCTGCAAGAACCAGGAAGAGACAACCGGCCCCCTTGATGATGCCTCCTGGCAGCGCATACACTGTAGAGAACCCTGAGGCCTCCTAGAATGCATGAGAGGATATCCCAGGAGGCAGCTGAATACGTTATTATTACCTAGGCAAGAATCAAGGAAGTGTGGGGAGAGTTCCCCCCAAAAAAGGTATTAACCACTTAAAGGACCGAGCCTCTTTCTGAGATTTGTTGTTTACAAGTTAAAAACAAGTTTTTTTGCTAGAAAATTACTTAGAACCCCCAAACATTATACATTTTTTTTCTAACACCCTAGAGAATAAAATGGTGGTCATTGCAATACTTTCTGTCACACCGTATTTGCGCAGCGGTCTTACAAGTGCACTTTTTTTTTTGGAAAAAAAATATATACTTTTTTGAATTTAAAAAAATAAGACAACAGTAAAGTTAGCCCAATTTTTTTTTTTGTATTGTGAAAGATAATGATACGCCGAGTAAACTGATACCCAACATGTCACGCTTCAAAATTGCGCCTGCTCGTGGAATGGCGACAAACTTTTACCCTTAAAAATCACCATAGGCGACTTTTAAAAAATTCTACAGGTTGCATGTTTTGAGTAATGCTGGCCGTACAACTATACGAAAAATCGCCCAAAATTCTGTCATTTAGACTGTTTGTTCGTTTTTTGGCCAGTTAATGGGCACAAAATCGATAATCTTTGGGGCGTTTTTGAGCGGAAAAAACGAAAGACAGGTTTGGGAATTTTCTGCCGAACGAACGATAAATTGAAAGATTAATGTGTTTCCCGTCCGAACTAGGCATGTGTAAAAAAACAACAAACAAAAAAAATGCATTCATTTATGTCAACTGAACGATTTATCAGTCATTATACGATGGCAGTATCGTTTGCGCTCACGGCCGAATGTTCATTTTTTCAAAAATGGCTCCGGCTGATTTTTCGTATAGTGTATGGCCAGCATTACAGAGGAGGTCTAGGGCTAGAATTATTTATCTCGCTCTACCGATCGTGGCGATACCTCACATGTGTGCGTATGCGTTCGCTTCTGTACGCGAGCTCGTCGGGATAAAAAAATTTATTTATTTTACATTTTATTTTTTATTTTTTACACTATTCTTTTAAAAAAAATTGTGTCACTTTTATTCCTATTACAAGGAATGTAAACATCCCTTGTAATAGAAAAAAAGCATGATCGGCAGTGTTAATTTTGTTGACTAAAACATTTTAGTCGACTAAATGAATACTATTTTAGTCGACTAATGTTTCGATGTTTGCACCTGAATAATTTTATATATTTTTTTTTTAACTACCAATAAATAAATAAATAAATTATTATTATTATCCTTTGTTCAGACCCTCCTTTTTCCTTGTTGCCTTCAAAGTCCTCATCATTTAACTGGGGGATATTTGCTTCTCTATATAGTCGACTAAAATACGACCAAAACTAAAACAACTCAGATGACTAAAATACGACTAAAACTAAAATGCCATTTTAGTCAAAAGACTAAGACTAAAACTAAATTGAAATTCGACTTCAAAATTGACACTGGTCTGTAGTAATTTTCATACCTCAATGTCATAAATAATAACATATTAGATTTCTCACTCCAGCAGTATATAATGAGTTTGGAAATTGTAGAGAAATGTTAACTAATGCGATACAATTTAATTACACCCATTCGATTTTAGACGACTAAAATGAGTTTTTGTCGACTAAATACGACTAAAACTAAAACAATTGCAGAAGACTTAAATTGGACTAATTGGACTAAAACTAAAATGCCATTTTAGTCCTAAGACTAAAACTAAATCAAAATTCGACAAAATTAACACTGATGACAGGACCTCTTAAATATGAGATCAAAAAGACCTCAGATCTCACATTTACACTAAAATGCAATAAAAAAATAAAAATAACATTTTGTCATTTAAAAAAAAAAAAAAATAGCCCTTTAAGAGCTCTGGGAGGAAGTGATGTTTTGATGTCGCTTCCGCCCTGCAAAGTTACGGAGACGGGTGGCGGCCATCTTCCCCTCACTCGTCTCCATACCCAGCCAGGGGACAGAAGCGATCGCCTCCGCTGCTGCCGACAGCCCCGGTAAGCGGCGGAGGGCACCGGAGCACGGCGGGAAGGTGGAGGCGCTGATAAAAGTGATCTTGCGGCGAATCCGCCGCAGAGACCATTTTTATCTTGAAGCGGACCGCCGGCCGAAGAAGTGGATAACAGGGTTAGATGCTGCCATAACAACGATATTCCTCTTCAAAGTACCGACGTAAAAATGCGGCGGGCGGTCCGGAAGTGGTTAATAAAAAAAAAATTGAATACAAACGTGTGGCGCTAAATAGTAATGTACGTTAGTGGACAAGACCTGACAGAATGGGAATCCGTGAGGACAATAGCCCAATAAAGTGTATTTATGAAACACCAAAGCGACTTGTGTTACACTAGTGAAAATAATGAAGATAAAACATAAACAAGTGAATGAATCAGAAGGGACCGAGCACCACTAAAAATAGTGATGGTACGAACCCCTGGCTATAATCAATGTGAAAAGGAGGATCAAGAGGTATTCTCTCATTGAACTACAAAGAAGTGACAAATTAAAACATCTTATGAGTGCTGTGATGACCCATATATAAAGTGTAGATATTGAAATACCGCAACCACATATATTGCTGTCATGGAAACGTCCAGTATACAATTATAAATGAATAAATAATAAAAAGTCTGTAGTTGTCAAGATGATTGGTAGGAGACCTTCAATCCAGGGATGACATCCACAGGACAAGGGGTTCAGCGTATATCAAGATGGGATAGGTAAAACATACTCTTACCGGAAATGGTGGACCCCTCGGCCAGCGGCCTGGGGGTCAAACGAGCTTAAGAATATAGGAGAAGACTTCCACGGCAGTTGGAGGGGTTGGAGGAGACCCTCGACACTCACCAACCGACCTCTCAGATAATGATGACTCCCGGTCTACAAAGGTTCGATAGGGGGTTGTTCACAAGACCGCCGCTTCCAAAGGCCAGGTACAGGTCCTCAAAGTGGGGTTTTAAAAAGAAGGAAACCACCCCATAGTGTAAATCCGCTTACTCAGAAGCATTTATTTATAAAACGAAGGCTAAACAACACGCCTTAACCTAGACACTCACAGTCAGGTATAAGCAATAAAAAGCGCTATAGGATAAAAGTGGCAAGACAGGCATAACCACCCGACGCGTTTCGTCCTACGGGACTTCAACTGGGGTACATGACTGTCCGCCACAAATGCCTGTATATATATATATAAAACTTATAATTACCTAGTGGTAGCAGCTGTTTGTGCCATGTGTGCCATTACTTCCGGGATATCCGGAAGGGGGCGTCAGGATAGGGGAACCACCAATCACGAAGAGATAAGACTTGGCTCTAAACCAAGCCTCTCTATGGATGATCCCATCAGGGTGTAGCGTGGGCGGCGTCCGCCTCCCCAATGGGAGGCAACGTCCGTCCACCAATAGGATTCAAAGGTCAGAGCGCGCTACCTCTAAGGGCCAATCATGGCCCAAATGTAAAAGGCGTCCTGCGTAGCGTCCATAGGGGGGCCGTACTGAGCGGCCGCATGTGACGTCAGTTCCGTAACAGCCGGAAGTGACGTAAAATGGAACGCAGATGGGTCACGTGGGAGGGCTTACTGAGGAGACCTGTGCGACATCAGTTCCGTATAACCGGAAGTGACGGAGGGTGGAACGCACATACAGACCAAGTCTCAACCAGCCTGGCACGCAAACAAAATAATCCGCCGGTGATAGTACACACAGCACGCTGTAGAGCCATACAGCCATACAGCCTCTAGGGGGAAAAAAATGTTAATATAACATGGCGTAAACGTCACTACATACAACAACCTTAAATAGCTCATGCTGCGATAATTGCAATCCTGCAGGAATGTACAAAATTCGCAAGAAACATAACAAATACCTAAATGAACAGTATCAAGACACTGTGTAGCTCTAAACAGCTAATCGAAATCGGCAAGATAGAGGTTATAAAGAACAGTGAAATAGGTATATAATCTCAACACCCAATAATGTAAAGAAGGGGGAAATGTATTACGCTCGTAGGAACGCCAAGTCCCCATCTTGACACAAATAAGTGTAAGAATTAAAAATGAAAATACAAATAAAAATCGAATTATTTAAAAAAGAGGACCAATGATGTAACTATCACGACTGGTTGATAAAAGCATTTATATCCCAGTCGACATTGAGGCCGAAAGGTAAATAACATTTTAATTGATGTATCCAGAAAGTTTCCAATCTGGACACACCCCTTTTCATAGATGCACCCCTCCAATTTGGAATAAATTTATCGATAGCTTGGAACTGGATACCATTCGGGTTTTTGTTGTGGCATTGCAAAAAATGTTTGGGGACGCTGTGATTCGTAAGGCCTTTTTTAATATTCGCTATATGTTCATTACGTCTCACCGATAATGTACGTATGGTCCGGCCTACATACTGTTTTTTGCAAGGACATGTGATCAAATAGACCACATATCTGGTCTCACAAGTCAAAAAATGTTTTATCTGATATTCCCTCCCCGTAAAGGTGGAGGTGAATGTCTCCGTTCG
The DNA here is from genome assembly GCA_037952925.1 of Lithobates clamitans. Classification (NCBI taxonomy): domain Eukaryota; kingdom Metazoa; phylum Chordata; class Amphibia; order Anura; family Ranidae; genus Lithobates; species Lithobates clamitans. The sequence continues at coordinate 312,633 of JBBGZY010000083.1, read as the reverse complement.
TCTACGTCCACTGATGTTATGCCGACATACATTACAACGTTTACATGGGAAGAAACCTTTCATATTGTGAAAAAATGAACGGATCCGAGGGGGATCAATAACATTAGCGGCAATTTGGCCTCTAATGGATGGAGCCCCCTTAAAAATTATACCGCTTCGTTCAGGTAGGACAGGACCTAATATTGGGTCATTTTTAAGAACTTTCCAGTGTCTGGCTAGGATTGCTTTGATCTGTTTATATTGTAAGGAGAAATTTGTCAGCAAAGACCATTTGTGCTTATTATCAGAGTTGCTTTTGGGATGTCCCATCAGTAAAGATTCCCTATTAATCTGAGCAATATTCATAATTTCACTATCCACATCTCTGGGGTCATAGCCCTTATCGATGAACCTAGACCTTAAGATTTGTGTCTGTTGGAAGTACTCAGTAAGATTGCTACAGTTACGTCTAATCTGTGTAAATTGGCTACGTGGCACCGATTTCAGCCACGTGGCGTGGTGGCAACTGTCGACCGGAATGTAACCATTCCGGTCGGTTGGTTTGAAAAAAGTTTTGGTCTCTAGGTGATCATTAACTGCCATTATTTCTAGATCCAAAAAATGGATAGATGAAGTACTAATCTCGTATTTCAGTTCGATCCCAATCTTATTATCGTTGAGTTTCTTCAAAAAGGCGTGTAAAGTATCCACGCTCCCTCTCCAGAGGAGGAGGATGTCGTCTATGTACCTCGCCCAGAGAACCAGCTCCGGGGGATCGAGAGCATAGACGACATCCTCCTCCCAACGGGCCATAAAAATATTGGCCAGGCTAGGGGCGAATTTCGCGCCCATAGCCACTCCCTTTCGTTGGATATAGAAATTTCCGTTATACCAGAAGTAATTGTGTGTCGTCGCGAACCTCAGCAGGTCCATAATGAATCTCTGCTGGGTTCGTGGGATGGAATCCTCTCTAGATAGAAAAAGTTCAACTGCAGCTAATCCGTCATCATGGGGTATAGAAGTATATAACGAAGTTACATCAGCGGTAACGAGAAGTAGGTCTTTACTATAGGTTATATTATTAAGTTTGGAGATGGTGTCTGTAGTATCCCTGAGATAGGATGGTGTAGATCTTACAATAGGCTGCAAGAAAAAATCTATATACTTCCCTATACGGGAAGTAATGGACTCAATGCCGCTAATAATAGGGCGGCCAGGCGGTTGGGTAACACTCTTGTGTACCTTTGGTAAATAATAGATTACCGGGATTCTCGGGGCGGTCGGAATCAGAAAACTTTTTTCTTTATTATTTAAAATACCTAGTTGGAAACCTGTATCCACCAAGTCGGTGAGTGACCTCTTGAAGGATACTGTAGGGTTGGTATAGATCCTAGTGTATGTGTCCGTGTCACCTAGGATTCTAGTCATTTCTGAGTGGTAGTCATTTTTATCCAAAACGACTATTCCACCCCCCTTATCGGCGGGGCGGATAACTAGGTCTTTACGTTCGCATAGTTCCTTAAGTCCAATTCTCACAGTGTGGTTACTGTATACTCTTTTAGGTGGTAGTTTGTCCAGGTCCTGCAGAACTAAGTCCCGAAATACTTTAATGGAAGGGGCAGTGGGGCCGGGGGGGTTGAAAAGGGAAGGGTTTGAAAGTCCAGAATGGACTATATGAGAATTGGTCTCTATTTTAGGTCTTGTGGGATTGGAGATGATATATCTCTGTACATTTAGTTTTCGTACATATTTCTGAATGTCTATAAAAGTATTAAATTTATTTAATTTATTCGGAGGAGCAAACTTCAGGCCTTTCTCTAAGACCAAAAGTTCTGCTTCCGAAAGAGAAGTTTTACTCAGATTAAATATCCCACTTTCTGTCAGACCCTTTTTCTTTTGTCGGGAGCGCCTCCCCCCTCTGGTCCCACGTTTCCGTCTATGGCTCGCTTGAATCTTCCTTGTTCTTTGGGAAAATCCCCTTGATAGGAGGGGCCTGGTTGTGGCTGGTTATAATTAAAAGGGGATTTGGTATAATAACTGGAGTCCGTCTCTCTATAAGGATGATAAGAGTTAGGATTCTCGCGTGGTCTGTCCTCTCTCAAGGGTGAATATCTATTGAACGTACGTATAGGTGTCCTTTGTGGGTAAGGATATTCATATTGTTCGTTATATCCGTCGTGGTAGTTATCTCTTCTCGGTGTCAGTCTCTGGCCCTCATAGTAAGAGGACCTGTCTCTCTGGCCTCTCCCCCTCCCTCTACCCCCTCTTTCCCTACCTCTCGGGTTTGTCTGGGGTCCCCTCCGGTGTGGGTTAGGTGTATGGGGGGGGGCGGGCCGATGGTGATCACCGGCCCTACGGTCCGTCCCACCCGTATTTTTCAACGGTGGTTGAGGATGGGGAAGTTGTTGCTCCGAGACTTCCATCTGGCAGGGGCCGTTCTCAGGGGCAACCGGTTCTCCATCCTTATTTTGCCAGGAAAAAACATTCCCATTCTTATAGTCACTAACGTCCCTGGTATATTTTTTTTGTTTCTTTATCTTCTGATCCTTTTCCTCCTTCTCAAGGAGGTTTCTCAGGGCGGTAGAATGTGTGACATATTCTGGGGAGGATCTAAAGGGAATCAATTTTTCTTTGATTTCCTTTATCTCCCTATCTATGACTATCATTCTGGCTCTTTTTTTGTCCACTAGGAATTTTAGGAGAGAGATCCCCACTTCATTAAAATAACGGAACCAAGATTCCAATTCCAGATCTCCCTGTTGTGGATATACATTCCACCTTAAGCCTCTAGGGACCATGTGTTCCTTGGTATACTGCTCCAAGAATACAATATCCCAATCTAAATGGAGCTCAGATACCATAAGGTTCTTCAATCTGAGGAATAAGCCTCCCAATTCGGTATCGGTTTTAATAAGGGTAAATACCCCTTCAGTATTTACTGAGCGGTTGGTGCGGTAGTCAAATACATCCATGGTGGACGCAGATGACTCAGGGAAGTCAAGATAAGGCAGCACTATATAAGTCTAAATGAGTAACTCTAAATGAATAAATAAATAATAATGCGCCAACTAAAACAAAAGGGAGCTGCCAACACAACAATCAGACTAATTGTGATGAAATATTGAATACAAACGTGTGGCGCTAAATAGTAATGTACGTTAGTGGACAAGACCTGACAGAATGGGAATCCGTGAGGACAATAGCCCAATAAAGTGTATTTATGAAACACCAAAGCGACTTGTGTTACACTAGTGAAAATAATGAAGATAAAACATAAACAAGTGAATGAATCAGAAGGGACCGAGCACCACTAAAAATAGTGATGGTACGAACCCCTGGCTATAATCAATGTGAAAAGGAGGATCAAGAGGTATTCTCTCATTGAACTACAAAGAAGTGACAAATTAAAATTGGCGTTCCTACGAGCGTAATACATTTCCCCCTTCTTTACATTATTGGGTGTTGAGATTATATACCTATTTCACTGTTCTTTATAACCTCTATCTTGCCGATTTCGATTAGCTGTTTAGAGCTACACAGTGTCTTGATACTGTTCATTTAGGTATTTGTTATGTTTCTTGCGAATTTTGTACATTCCTGCAGGATTGCAATTATCGCAGCATGAGCTATTTAAGGTTGTTGTATGTAGTGACGTTTATGCCATGTTATATTAACATTTTTTTCCCCCTAGAGGCTGTATGGCTGTATGGCTCTACAGCGTGCTGTGTGTACTATCACCGGCGGATTATTTTGTTTGCGTGCCAGGCTGGTTGAGACTTGGTCTGTATGTGCGTTCCACCCTCCGTCACTTCCGGTTATACGGAACTGATGTCGCACAGGTCTCCTCAGTAAGCCCTCCCACGTGACCCATCTGCGTTCCATTTTACGTCACTTCCGGCTGTTACGGAACTGACGTCACATGCGGCCGCTCAGTACGGCCCCCCTATGGACGCTACGCAGGACGCCTTTTACATTTGGGCCATGATTGGCCCTTAGAGGTAGCGCGCTCTGACCTTTGAATCCTATTGGTGGACGGACGTTGCCTCCCATTGGGGAGGCGGACGCCGCCCACGCTACACCCTGATGGGATCATCCATAGAGAGGCTTGGTTTAGAGCCAAGTCTTATCTCTTCGTGATTGGTGGTTCCCCTATCCTGACGCCCCCTTCCGGATATCCCGGAAGTAATGGCACACATGGCACAAACAGCTGCTACCACTAGGTAATTATAAGTTTTATATATATATACAGGCATTTGTGGCGGACAGTCATGTACCCCAGTTGAAGTCCCGTAGGACGAAACGCGTCGGGTGGTTATGCCTGTCTTGCCACTTTTATCCTATAGCGCTTTTTATTGCTTATACCTGACTGTGAGTGTCTAGGTTAAGGCGTGTTGTTTAGCCTTCGTTTTATAAATAAATGCTTCTGAGTAAGCGGATTTACACTATGGGGTGGTTTCCTTCTTTTTAAAACCCCACTTTGAGGACCTGTACCTGGCCTTTGGAAGCGGCGGTCTTGTGAACAACCCCCTATCGAACCTTTGTAGACCGGGAGTCATCATTATCTGAGAGGTCGGTTGGTGAGTGTCGAGGGTCTCCTCCAACCCCTCCAACTGCCGTGGAAGTCTTCTCCTATATTCTTAAGCTCGTTTGACCCCCAGGCCGCTGGCCGAGGGGTCCACCATTTCCGGTAAGAGTATGTTTTACCTATCCCATCTTGATATACGCTGAACCCCTTGTCCTGTGGATGTCATCCCTGGATTGAAGGTCTCCTACCAATCATCTTGACAACTACAGACTTTTTATTATTTATTCATTTATAATTGTATACTGGACGTTTCCATGACAGCAATATATGTGGTTGCGGTATTTCAATATCTACACTTTATATATGGGTCATCACAGCACTCATAAGATGTTTTAATTTGTCACTTCTTTGTAGTTCAATGAGAGAATACCTCTTGATCCTCCTTTTCACATTGATTATAGCCAGGGGTTCGTACCATCACTATTTTTAGTGGTGCTCGGTCCCTTCTGATTCATTCACTTGTTTATGTTTTATCTTCATTATTTTCACTAGTGTAACACAAGTCGCTTTGGTGTTTCATAAATACACTTTATTGGGCTATTGTCCTCACGGATTCCCATTCTGTCAGGTCTTGTCCACTAACGTACATTACTACTTAGCGCCACACGTTTGTATTCAATATTTCATCACAATTAGTCTGATTGTTGTGTTGGCAGCTCCCTTTTGTTTTAGTTGGCGCATTATTATTTATTTATTCAATAAAAAAAAAATGTCTGAGACGACCTTAATGAAAACCTGCTCCAGAGTGCTCTGGACTTCAGACTGGGGAGAAGGTTCATCTTCTAAGAGGACAACGACCCTAAGCACACAGCCAAGATAACAAAGGGGTGGCTACGGGACAACTCTGTGAATGTCCTTGAGTGTCCCAGCCAGAGCCCAGACTTGAACCCGATTGAACATCTCTGGAGAGATCTGAAAAGGACTGTGCACTGACGCTCCCCATCCAACCTGATGGAGCTCGAGAGGTCCTGCAAAGAAGAATGGGAGAAACTGCCCAAAAATAGGTGTGCCAAGCTTGTAACATCATACTCAAAAAGACTTTAGGCTGTAATTGGTGCCAAAGGAGCTTCACCAAATGTGGAAAAAGTGAAGCGATGTGAATACTTTCCAGATGCGCCGTACACATGGGAGTCGAATTCTAAATCATTCATTGCACAAACGACAGAAGCATTCGTGCAAGCTGAACTAAATGTGACTGTATAATTTCCAATAGATTCATTCTGTATCATCAGCTCCATCTAGTGGCCAAAATGCAGTATATTTTCTCGTCAAAGCATTTCCAAAAAAAAAAACCGATGCTGCATTTAGGCCACTAGATAGAGATAATAATGCCGGGTCCACTTTTAGACACGTGCGGTTCATTTTGTTTCAAATTGAAATTTGGGTGAATTTTCATTTTTCAGAAATTCAGATGTATCCGAATTTCCGAATTACAATAGTAACGAATTTAAACGAATCCGAAATAACGAAAAAAAAAAAAAAAATCGGGCGAAATTCAAATTTGAATCGTTTCCCAATACTTTTTTAAATATCGTGTTCAAATTTGAATAGTTTTTGAATATCCAAAGAGAATAAAATAAAGGAATAGAATAGAAAAAAATAATAGAATAGAAAAGAATAGAGTAAAAAAGAACACAATAGATTATAAAATAAAAGAACAGAGTAGACTAGAATATAATAGAAACAAATAGAATAGAATAACATAAAAAGAATATAACTATCTTCTGAAATTTGAAATTCAAATAGAATAAATTTAAATTTGAATACATAAGAAAAGAATAGAATAGAAAAGAATAGAATAGAATAGAAAAGAATTAGAAAAAAAACAATAGAATAGACTAGAATAGAAAGAATGTAACCATTTCCTAAAATTCAAATAGAATCAATTCAAATTTGAATAGAATAGAATAAAAAATAACAGAATAGTATAGCAAAAAAAAACAAAAAACTACAGAATATAATAGAAAGAATAATAAATCCGGGTCCACTTTTAGACATGTGCGGTTCATTTCGTGTGAATTTTCATTCTACGGAAATTCAGATGTATCTGAATTTTTGAATTACAATAGCACCGAATTTAAACGAATCCGAAATAACAAAAAAAAAAATTCAGACGAAATTCAAATTCGAATTGTTTTTGAATACTTTTCAAATATTTTTAGAATTCGAATAGTTTTCGAATTTCCAAAGTGAATAAAATAGAATAGAAAACAAAGGAATAGAATAGAAAAATAATAATAGAATAGAAAAGAACATAACCGAAAATAAAAGAATAGAGTATAATAGAGTAAAAAAGAACAAAAATAGATTATAAAATAAAAGAACAGAATAGACTAGAATATAATAGAAACAAATAGAATAGAATAACATAGAAAGAATATAACCATCTTCTGAAATTCGAAATTCAAATAGAATAAATTTGAATTTGAATACATAAGAAAAGAATAGAATAGAAAATAGAACCGAAAAAAAACAATAGAATAGGCTATAATAGAATAGAAAAGAATTTAAAAAAACAATAGAATAGAAAGAATATAACCATTTCCTAAAATTCAAATAGAATCATTTCAAATTTGAATAGAATAGATTAGAACAGAATAGAAAATAACAGAATAGTATAGCAAAAAAAAAAAAAAACTACAGAATAGAATAGAAAGAATATAACCATCTTTCGAAATTTGAATCTCGAATAGAATAAATTTGAATAGAAGAGAAAATAAAATAATTAAAAAGAAAAGAATAGAATAGAAAAAGAATACAATTAATAAAACAATAGAATATAATAGAAAGAATATAAACATTTCCCAAAATTCAAATAGAATTAATTTGAAAAGAATAGAATAGAATAGAATAGAATAGGAAGATGGGTATATTCTATTCTATTCATCATGTGTATTCTTGAATCTCGGTGATCTTTGTGTATTTCCTCCAGATCTGTGCCGTCATCCAGTGTGAGACTTCCTGTAATAAAGACCGCCCACTGCTGCTCTCTCTCCTGGTGCAGGGTGACTGGTCTTGTCTCCGCCCCCCCCTCCTGTCCTTTTTTTCTGCAGAGAGCCTGTAGTGGGTGGAGCCTGCTGGGCCCCTCCCACAGCTCTGCACTCTGCACAGTCTATGTACAGCCCAGTGATGATGTCACTGCTACCTTTACAAGGTGATATCTGGGTTTGCAATGGTATTTGATATTCACAAGCTGGATTTTTTTTCGTCATCCTTTGTGGCTATCAGGAAATAGATTTAAATGGTTGAAAATGATTTGAACCCTATATATGGGACGTGTGGCTAGCCCTGTGCTCCGTGTTTTTCTCAGGAAATGATTGTTTCGCTATTTTTCATCCTGTTTCCGGTCTCTGTGATCTCTCCTCCTGTCTACATGCGCTCACCCCGGAGTCTGCCGCACATCATCGCTCTGCGCCGGCTTCCTGATAGTGACAACAGAGGACCATGCTGTCCTTAGCAACGTGCGTCTGCTTGTAATCTCCATCAGGGGGCACATGTGAGAGGGTGACAACCCAGAAACACAATTGGGGGGACGGTTGTCACCCCATAACAGGAAGCGCCTGAACGAGGACCCATGAGGCACAAACGACCAGGAATTATTTGGCTCTGTTCATATCTGTGCTTTGCAGGAACTCAAGCAAAAAATGGCGTGCGTCCTTTTTGTAGGCAGATGTGAGGACCTTACTTCTACTGAACACCTCAACCAGCAAATTGAATGAAAGAAAACGACTTGATTCCACTCCTCTCCCCTGCAGCCACCGCTCATTGCCACAGGGGAGAGTGCCAACAGCGCCAGGGAGTTCTGGGAGCAGTGATGTCACCCATAGGCTTCCATGTCCCAGCCGTTGTTGGCGCTCCCTCCTCTCCCCTGCAGCCGCTGCTCACTGACATAGGAGGCGGCGCAGACAATGCCTAGGAAATCTGGGAGCAGCGAGGTCACCCATAGGCTTCCATGTCCCAACTGTTGTCAGTGCTCCCTCCTCTCCCCTGGAACCGCTGCTCACTGACACCGGAGAGAGGAGGGGGGTGCAGACAACGCCTTGGAATTCTGGGAGTGATGACATTACCCATAGGCTTCCATGTCCCAGCTGTTTGCGCTCCCTCCTCTCCCCTGCAGCCCCTGCTCACTGACATAGGAGGCGGCGCAGACAATGCCTAGGAAATCTAGGATCAGTGATGTCACCCATAGGCTTCCATGTCCCAGCCGTTGTTGGCGCTCCCTCCTCTCCCCTGCAGCCGCTGCTCACTGACATAGGAGGCGGCGCAGACAATGCCTAGGAAATCTGGGAGCAGCGAGGTCACCCATAGGCTTCCATGTCCCAACTGTTGTCAGTGCTCCCTCCTCTCCCCTGGAACCGCTGCTCACTGACACCGGAGAGAGGAGGGGGGTGCAGACAACGCCTTGGAATTCTGGGAGTGATGACATTACCCATAGGCTTCCATGTCCCAGCTGTTTGCGCTCCCTCCTCTCCCCTGCAGCCCCTGCTCACTGACATAGGAGGCGGCGCAGACAATGCCTAGGAAATCTAGGATCAGTGATGTCACCCATAGGCTTCCATGTCCCAGCCGTTGTTGGCGCTCTCTCCTCTCCCCTGCAGCCGCTGCTCACTGACAGGAGGAGGCGCAGACAATGCCTAGGAAATCTGGGATCAGTGATGTCACCCATAGGTTTCCATGTCCCAGTTGTTGTTGGCGCTCCCTCCTCTCCCCTGCAGCCACTGCTCACTGACAGGAGGAGGCGCAGACAACGCCTAGGAATTTTGGGAGAAGTGACGTCATGCATAGGCTTCCATGTCCCAGCCGTTGTTTGCGCTCCCTCCTCTCCCCTGCAGGCACTGCTCACTGACATAGTTGGAGGCACAGACAACACATAGGAAATCTGAGAGCAGTGACGTCACCCATAGGCGTCCATGTCCCAGCCGTTGCCAGTGATCCCTCCTCTTCCCCACACCGGAACGCAGAAAAAGTGGTGCATGCACTATTTTTCAAACACACCACACCCAATCACATTGTACAGCGGTACGGCGCTGTGTTTGCGATCTGCTTTAACATTACATTGGCACCAGTCGCAGATCGCGAAGGCGGTGCATTTTAAGAGCGGTGCGGGAAACGTGAACGGAACCCACCTATCCCGCACCGCATTCTGGTGTAAGCCGGCCCCTAATCAATAGACCCAATCGAGTAAATCAATGTATCATTTCATTGTATCGACTGGGGCGGTAGCTGGCTGGAAAGACTCCAGATTATGTGGAGTAATAAATAAAATGTATTTCTATTTAAACCCTTAATAACTGTAATCATCCCAAATGAACTCCTTCTTCCCCTTCTCCTGTTAGCCAATTTTTTTCCTTTTTTAATTTTTACCATTATTATTATTACCTTTTTTTTCGGTTTTCATTTGTTTTTTGTCTCATAACTAGAAAACCTGTAATACTTTAAATATCTTTGAACCAGAAATATTAAACCACAGGTCAAAACTGTTGAAAATGACATTTTTATATCTTTTTTGTCCATAGACAATAAAATCATTTTTGAAATGCAATATTGAAAAAAGAAAACCTTTGTATGTATTTTGATAACTTAAAATATAACTAAAAGCAAAACTTTTTTTGGGATAGAGTGGAGATGGATTAGAACCCCCGTCAGGTTTTTTTTTTTTTAGCTGTCAGTGACCCCATTAGGGTGATTCACCCTCTATATCCTGTTTAGGCTGGGTTTCCAAAACTATTGCGACCTGAAAGTCGCGCAATTTTGCTGCGATTTTGATGCGACTTGAAGCAATGCCTGTGTATTCTTGAGGTCTATGGATCTCAAGTCGCATCAAAGTGGGACCAAAGTAGTGCAGGGACTACTTTGAAGTTGCTGCGACTTGCAGTCGCACAGATATGAACGGTACTCATTGGAAATCATGGGGTACGACTTGTCATGTGACTTTGCAGTCCCAAGTCGCATGACAAGTTGCACTAGTGGAACCCGAGCCTTACCGTTATCCCTGAGAGTGAAGGTGAAAGAAAATCCCAAATTGTGGGTTGTCCCCAGGACACTAGTTCTGGTGACCACCGGGGATTCTCTCACTTTGGAGGGATTTCCTCTGACTTCCTGTTTTGGCTATGGGACAGGAAGTGAAGGGAAATCTGGGGCAGGGTGGGACACAAAAACTGAGATGGATTATGACTGTCCTTTACTTTACCCAAGATAAAAAAAAAAAAGTTTTTGCCTTCCGTTCTATCCTAAGTAACAGGTATTGGCAAATAAACAGTCCCATAGTGGAGATGTAAGGTTCGCTCTGCTCCATAAGTGGTGTGCAGGGACAAGAGCCAAAGTACTTAAATAATACACCAAATAAATCATTTTTATTTTAATTAGAACTAAAAGAAAAACTTGTTTTTTTCATTTTTGGACAGAGTAAGTGAGGATTATAACCTGTCAGGTTTTTTTTTTTTTTCTGTGTCCCATTGGGACACAGGAAGTGAGAGGAAATCCCTCCACAGCAAGGGATTGCCTGATTGTCACTAGAACTAGTGTCTCCATTGAGATTTCCCTTCAAAGCGAGGGAATCCCTGGTTGTCACCAGAACTAGTGTCTCCATTGGGGAGAGTTCCCTGCACTTCCTGTCCCGTAACTAAAACAGGAAGTGAGAGGAAATCCCTTCAAAGTTAGAGAATCCCAGAACTAGTGTTTCCATTGCGATTTCCCTTCACTTCCTGTCCCATAACCGTAACAGGAAGTGAGAGGAAATACCTTCAAAGCTAGGGAATCCTTGGTTGTCACCAGACCTAGTGTCTCCATTGGGAAAATTTCCCTTAAGTTCATGTCCTATAACCAAATTAGGAAGTGAGAGGAAATCCCTCCAAAGCGAGGAAATCCTTGGTTGTCAGCAGACCTAGTGTCTACATTGGGGAGATTTCCCTGCACTTTCTGTCCCATAAACAAACTAGCAAGTGGGATGATTGTCACCAGAACTAGTATCTCCATTGAGATTTCCCTTCACTTCCTGTCCCATAGCATAACAGGAAGTGAGAGGAAATCTCTTCAAAGCAAGGGAATCCCTGGTTGTCACCAGAACTAGTGTCTCCATTGGGGAGTTTTCCTTCACTTCATGTCCCATAACCAAACTAGGAAGTGAGAGGAAATCCCTCCAAAGCGAGGAAATCCTTGGTTGTCACCAGACCTAGTATCTCCATTGGGGGGAATTTCCTTTCACTTCTTGTTCCATAACCAAACTAGGAAGTGAGAGGAAATCCCTCCAAAGCGAGGAAATCCTTGGTTGTGACCAGACCTAGTATCTCCATTGGGGGGAATTTCCTTTCACTTCTTGTTCCATAACCAAACTAGGAAGTGAGAGGAAGCGAGGAAATCCTTCGTTGTCACCAGACCTAGTATCTCCATTGGGGGGAATTTCCTTTCACTTCTTGTTCCATAACCAAACTAGGAAGTGAGAGGAAATCCCTCCAAAGCGAGGAAATCCTTGGTTGTCACCAGACCTAGTATCTCCATTGGGGGGAATTTCCTTTTATTTCTTGTCCCATAACCAAAGTAGGAAGTGAGAGGAAGCGAGGAAATCCTTCGTTGTCACCAGACCTAGTATCTCCATTGGGGGGGGAATTTCCTTTCACTTCTTGTCCCATAACCAAACTAGGAAGTGAGAGGAAATCCCTCTAAAGTGAGGAAATCCCTGGTTGTTGCCAGAACTAGTGCCCCCCATCATTGGAATATCTCCCCTCTATTCCTGTTCTGGGGACAACTCAAAAGTGGTTCTAATCCCTCTCCACTCTACCCAAAGCTTAGTCATACTTTGATTCATAAATTAAACATTTCCAGCTGATTCATAAAGCACAGTCATTGTGTAGTAGCTCCTCTGTCTCTTCATGGAGCACAGACATTGTGTAGTAGCTCCTCAGTCTCTTCATGGAGCACAGTAATTGTGTAGTAGCTCCTCAGTCTTTTCATGGAGCACAGTCGTTGTGTAGTAGCTCCTCAGTCTCTTCATGGAGCACAGTCGTTGTGTAGTAGCTCCTCAGTCTCTTCATGGAGCACAGTCGTTGTGTATTAGCTCCTCAGTCTCTTCATGGAGCACAGTCATTGTGTAGTAGCTCCTCGGTCTCTTCATGGAGCACAGTCGTTGTGTAGTAGCTCCTCAGTCTCTTCATGGAGCACAGTCGTTGTGTATTAGCTCCTCAGTCTCTTCATGGAGCACAGTCATTGTGTGGTAGCTCCTCAGTCTCTTCATGGAGCACAGTCATTGTGTATTAGCTCCTCAGTCTTTTCATGGAGCACAGTCGTTGTGTAGTAGCTCCTCAGTCTCTTCATGGAGCACAGTCGTTGTGTAGTAGCTCCTCAGTCTCTTCATGGAGCACAGTCGTTGTGTATTAGCTCCTCAGTCTCTTCATGGAGCACAGTCATTGCGTAGTAGCTCCTCATTCTATTCATGGAGCACAGTCGTTGTGTATTAGCTCCTCAGTCTCTTCATGGAGCACAGTCATTGTGTAGTAGCTCCTCGGTCTCTTCATGGAGCACAGTCATTGCGTAGTAGCTCCTCATTCTATTCATGGAGCACAGTCGTTGTGTATTAGCTCCTCAGTCTCTTCATGGAGCACAGTCATTGTGTAGTAGCTCCTCGGTCTCTTCATGGAGCACAGTCATTGTGTAGTAGCTCCTCAGTCTCTTCTCCTCTGTCGCTGAGCTGTAAAGTGCAGTTGAACTCTTCCTGGAAGGCTTGCAGGAATGGTGGGATGACCTCTTCCACACTGACGTCTCTTCCCAGCTCGGTGCTCAGAGAGGTGACCCCCTTCCCCTCGATCCCGCACGGCACGATGTGGTTGAACCATGTCAGGTCGGTGTTGCAGTTCAGGGCTAATCCATGGGAGGTGATATGGTGAGAGCAATGGACCCCTGCCGGAGGGAGGAGATGGAATCAGCAACTTAACCAAAATAACACACAGGTGCAAAAGTACAGTAGGTGACAACGGGACAATATGGACACAATTGTTGTTTTAGTTTAGGATGGAGTGTGGAAGGTTAGAACCCCTGGCAGGTGATTTATAGCTGTCTATGGGGTCTATTCACTAACCTTTACTACATGCGATAACGTGGTCATGTGACTAATGTGCATAAATTATTGCATGCGCTAAACGAAGTCCAATTCACAAAAAAATAAAAGATAACGATTATAAAGTATTTACTGCAAAATGAAAAATGTGCCGGTAAATATAGTGTAAAAACCATGTAGTGAGCTCTTAAGTCCTTTTCACAAACGGAACAGAGTAAAAAAAAAACATGCGATATTTATCATCAGGGTTTTGCTGGCGGTATCACATGCGGTATTTGTCAAAAAACAGTGTGGGACACCCCCCCCCCCAAAATCCAAACATGCAGCCCAGCAGGTAAGGAAAGCACCTTGTTCCCATGGGTGGGGACAATAGCCTCTTCCCTACAACCCTGGGCTGTGGTTGTCGGGGTCTGCGGGCGGGGGGCTTATCAGAACCTGGAAGCCCCCCTTTAACAAGGATCAGACCACCCCCCCCTCACCAAAAAAGTGTAAAAGTGAATAAAGACAGGAGACAGTTTTTCACAAGTCCTTTATTAGGTAAAAAAAAACAACAATGTCCCCAGATGTAGATCCATCATTGCATGCTGGGTCTGTGACATCACAGGGGGGCGGTGCCACCAGGTGATGTTTCCGGGTGGACTCGCCCCTTACCTATTTAGGAACTGTCACGCGGCAGAGCAGGGAGACCGCAGCGTTTGTCAGGAGTGGAGCTTTTTTTTTTTTGCCCGGGTCCGGCGGTGGCGGTGTGATTGGCGATGGATCTACATCAGGGGACATTTCTTTATTTTTAATAGAGGAATTGTCAAAAACTGTGTGTTTTTTTTCTTTTTGACACTTTTTTTGGTGACTGGGTACAATGTACCCCATACTCATTCACATAGAGGAGGGGGCTAGGATCTGGGGGGGCCCCTTGTTAAAGGGGGCTTCCAGATTCTGATAAGCCTCCCGCCCGCAGATCCCGACAACCCCACGGTTGTGGGGACAGGGCATTCCCCCCCCCCCCCATGTTGAGGGCACCTGCCCTGGTATGGTTCAGGAGGGGGCACTCGCTCGTCACCCCCCCTCCCCCTCGTTCTGACCTGCCGGGCTGCATGCTCAGATAAGGGTCTGTATTTTTTATTTTGGCATGGGGTTCCCCTCAAAATCCATACCAGACCTGAAGTGTGTGGTATGCATTGGGGGGGGGGGGGGGACCCCACACTGTTTTTTTTTTTTCATACTTTTTAATTGCTGGCATGATTTTTTTTATACATTCAGCGGACAGCTGACGAGTCGTTCATTGATAAGGACACGGCGATCGGCTTCCTGGCCCGCTCTTTAGCAACCAGCTCAATGCGATAAATTACCACTAAATCGAACAAACACCGCATTCAGTATTTATCGCTAAATTCTTCGTGAATTGCACTTTCAAAACTGATTTACTGCGAGCGCTATTTTACTGCATTATTTTGGCCGTTATTTAACTCTTAGTGAATTGACCCCTAGATCTCTGCTGGGGAGATTCTCCCTCTCTATTTGGGAGTTGTAGTCCCCTCATATAATATACAAGACATGCTGGGAGTTGTAGTCCTCCTCATATAATATACAAGACATGCTGGGAGTTGTAGTCCCCTCATATAATATACAAGACATGCTGGGAGTTGTAGTCCCCTCATATAATATACAAGACATGCTGGGAGTTGTAGTCCTCCTCATATAATATACAAGACATGCTGGGAGTTGTAGTCCCCTCATATAATATACAAGACATGCTGGGAGTTGTAGTCCCCTCATATAATATACAAGACATGCTGGGAGTTGTAGTCCTCCTCATATAATATACACGATGTGTTGGAAGTTGTAGACCTCTTATATAATATACAGGACATACTGGGAGTTGTATTCCCCTCATATAATACACAGGACATGCCGGGCATTGTAGTCCTTTCATATAATATATAGGACATGCTGGGAATTGTAGTCCCCTAAATAAATATACAGGACATGCTGGGAGTTGTAGTCCTTTCATATATTATACAGGACATGCTGGGAGTTGTAGTCCTCTCAGATAATATATAAGACATGCTGGGCGTTGTAGTCCCCTCATAAAATATACAGGACATGCTGGGAGTTGTAGTCCCCTCATATAATATACAGGACATGCTGGGAGTTGTAGTCCCCTCATATAATACACAGGACATGCTGTGAGTTGTAGTCCTCTCTTATAATACACAGGACATGCTGGAAGTTTTAGTCCCCTCATGTAATACACAGGAAATGCTGGGAGTTGTAGTCCCCTCAGATAATATATAAGACATGCTGGGAGTTGTAGTCCCCTCATATAATACACAGGACATGCTGGGAGTTGTAGTCCTCCTCATATAATACACAGGACATGCTGGGAGTTGTAGTCCCCTCATAAAACACAGGACATGCTGGGAGTTGTAGTCCTCATATAATACATAGAGTCCAGGCAGAGGTCAGTCCTCACCTATGGCGCAGATCTTCCTCTCTCCCACCCACACTCCGGTCTGCTCAGCCCGCTCCCCGGTCACTCCCAGTCCCCGGCACAGGCCTATGGCCGCCCCCTCCAGGCCGCACACGTATCTCCGGAGGCCCCGGTGCAGGCGGCGGAGGCTGAGGACCGGGTAACACACCAGCTGTCCGGGGCCATGGAAGGTGATAAGGCCCCCGCGGTCCGTCCGCTGGAAGTCCGCTCCCAGGGCCCGGAGCCTGGCCTCCTCCTCCTCCGAGTACCGGCTCTGCCGGATCCCCACCGTGTACACCGGCCTGTGCTCCAACAACAGCAGCCGGTCCTCCCCCCGCTCCGCGCACAGGCGGGCGCTCCGGGCCTGGGCCCGCACAGCCTCGGGGTAGGACAGCAAACCCAGCCGCAGGACGCGCAGCATCGGCCGGCCCGCCGAGTGCGACATACCGGGGATCGGCCGCGGCCTGCTGGAGGGGGCGGGGACGTCTGTTGTGGGTCACAGGCTGGAGGACAGCAAGTCCCAGCCAGGACTAATGAGGCACCACAAGTCCCAGCCAGGACTAATGAGACACTACAACTCCCAGCTAGGCCTTATAAAGCACCACAAGTCCCAGCTAGGCTCAAAAAGCACCACAAGTCCCAGCCAGGACTAATGAGGCACCACAAGTCCCAGCTACCCCCTATAAGGCACCACAAGTCCCACCAAGAACTAATGAGGCACCACAGGTCCCAGCCAGGACTAATGAGGCACTACAACTCCCAGCTAGGCCTTATGAGGCACCACAAATCCCAACCAGGTCCACTGAGGCACAAAAGTCCCAACCAGGTCCAGTGAGGCACTACAAGTTCCAACCGGGCCTAATGAGGTACCACTCCCAGCAAGGCCTAATGATTAGCCACAAATCCTAAACCGGTCCCAGTGAGGAATGGTGGGCTGCCTGGGACAGGGTTAGTATGGTGGGCTGACTGGGACCAGAGGCAGGGTTAGCATGGTGGTCTTCCAGGGACAGGGTTAGCATGGTGGTCTTCCGGAGATGTTTTTTTTTTTTTTTTAAAGATCCTTTTTATTGCATTTTCTTAACAGACATACAGTACATACATACACACACAAAAAAAAAAAAAAACTCACACAAAGTACAGAATGCTCCTATTCCAGCTTATAACAAAGGGGATTGTGCATCATATAGAGGCTATACTGGGCAGTGAAGAAATACGTCCTATATGGGTAGCAACCTTGGGAGGTAAGTGTAATGCCGTGTACACACGGGCGGACTTTTTCGACCGGACTGGTCCGACGGAACAAATCCGTCGGACAATCCGACTGTGTGTGGGCTTCAGCTGACCTTTTTATGTGGAAAATCAGACAGACTTTAGATTTGGATTTGGAACATGTTTCAAATCTTTCCGACGGACTCGAGTCCGGTCGAAAAAAACGTTCGTCTGTATGCTAGTCCGATGGACGAAAGCCGACGCTAGGGTAGCTATTGGCTACTGGCTATGAACTTCCTTATTTTATTCTGGTCGTACAACCTCACGTTCGAATCCATCGGACTTTGGTGTGATCGTGTGTAGGCAAGTCCGATTCGTTGGAACTCCGTCGAAAAGTCCTTCGGAGTTCCGTCCGACCAAAAGTCCGGTCGTGTGTACATGGCATAATAGTTCCAAACATTATAACCATGGCAAAGTTCAGCGTAGTAATACAATACAGAATTCACAGTAAAATCTTCAATTATGGCAGTATGGGGGAGAGGGTCAGAGGACTAGCTAGCCATCTGCCCCAGATTTCGTGGAATGTTTTTTTCCTCTTTCGGATATCGAAGGTAAGCTTGTATAGAGGCAGGGACTCATTAACCAGTTTTAACCAGAAATTCAGAGTTGGGATCTCTGATCCCTTCCATGTCAGTAAAAGGGACTTCTTTGCATTAAAAATAGAGGATACAAAGCAGTCTCTTGACCTGAGAGGGAATAGTGAAGTCGCCAAAGATTCCCAGAAGACAATTCTTGGGGTTGACTATATTTGGGAAACCCAGTGCTGATGAGATGAAGGAGCCTAATGTTCACCCAGAAATGTACTATGGGACAGGTCCAAAAGCAATGGAGAAAATCAGCTGTTTGGCCACATCAGCAGAGGGGGATATTCCCATTTTGTGCATTCTAGCCGGGTCGAGGTGTGAATGATGAAAGATTTTAATTTGGATTACCCTGTCCCTGGAGGAAATAATAGAGGTCTTAAATGTGTCACAGAATTCAGACCAGTCTTCTTCTGTAATAGGGACATCTAGGGAGTCCCATTCCTTTTGTGCTGTCTTAAATCTAGGGTTGGTGTTTGTCACAAGGGCCGAGTAATAGGTGTAAATGAGTTTTGTCTGGTCCGGGGATCTCAGGAGTTTTTCCAGGTCAGGCATCCTGAGAGGACTGTCCAGGGAACCAAACTGTGCTTGTACTGCATGTCTACATGGTAATAGTAAAATGGATAGGTATGTGGTAGGTCAAAGTCTAAACACATCCAAGAGAAGGATTAGAAACCTTGAGGGATATATATGTGGCATAATTACTTGATTCCCCTGGACGTCCATCTTTTGGGGTCGGGCATGGAGCATAACTCCTTAAGAGTAGGGTTAAACCACAGTGGACTATTGGGAGAGGCCATCCAGGAGTCAGTGGAAAGCTTCGCTACTACAGTTTGGAACAGGGAGAGGGAGGTACATATAATGGACATGCCTGGTCCAGGTGGTGTGCATCCTCTATGTACAATGTTATGGAGAGTTTCAAATGAGGAGACTATAGCTCCTTCATTAGTGGTACAGACATTAGTAGAGTTGGGGTGGAGCCATTCATGAATATTAACCAGCTGGGATGCTAGATAGTAAGGGTCGGTTCACACTAGGACGACTTGTCAGGCGACTTAGCCGCCTGACAAGTAGCGTCCCGTTCTGTACAATGGAACCGTTCTAATCGGAGCGACGCAAGTCACTCTGACTTAGAAAAAGGTTCCTGTACTACTTTGGGGGCGACTTGAGGCGACTTGCATAGACTTCTATATAGAAGTCGTTTTGCAAGTCGCCGCCCCTGACGTGTCCAGGTCGCCTGAGGCAGTCGCGCTGCAAGTCGCGCTGCTTCAGTGTGAACCGGGGCTTAAGGTAGAAGTTAGTGAAAGCCAAGCCAGCCATGTGGGATGGGAGGCGTAGTGTCTCCAGTGCAACTCTAGGGGGTCGACCATTTCAGAGAAATGCAGTACAAATAGAGTCAATACTTTTAAAAATGGGTTTGGGAATTTTACAAGTAATTAGCCATGACATACAGTAATTTAGGCAAGTAAATCATCTTTCTACCATGACCTTTATACTACTAGGGCCCACTACTCTGAGACCCAACTCGACGAATATTTAACCCAAACAGCACTACCCCAATTGTCGGACCAAGACCGTGCTGACCTAGACGAACCTCTCTCTATAGAGGAGCTCTCCCTTGCAATTTTGCAGCTACCGACCCATAAGACACCAGGCTTTAATGGTTTTCCAGCTGAATGGTATGCACACTTTTGGCACCTCCTGGGCCCTATCCTACTCAATACATATAATAAGGCCTTGAAAAATGGAGTACTTCCTCCCTCAATGAGAGAGGCATTAATCATTTTGATACTAAAACCTCGGAAAAATCCCCTTAAATGCAACTCCTATCGGCCGATATCCCTTATCAATGTAGATGTCAAAATTCTGGCCAAAGTCCTGGCCAATCGTCTGAACAAAGTGGTTGCGAAATTGGTTGGGAGCAACCAGGGGGCTTACCATGTAGGTATTAATCAGAGGATTAAGAAATCCTGTGGGTGTTCCAACAGACATCAGGTAGGATAAGCAGAGAGGTAGGGAGGACTAAAAGGACAGCAGCAAGTGGTCTCAATTGCGGCTTTGTCTGGGTTGTTTTCCAAAGCGAGCGTCTAGCCAGGCCATGGCTACTTTAGGACAGGAGCAGAAGTGGGCTATACCTTCATAGATGATTCTCAGTTTTGCAGGGAAGAGCATTGCGTAGGGAAGGCCTTCAGTGCAGAGTCGATCTTTCACAGCTGCAAAGGAAATGTGCTGGTGTTGGACTTCTGCTGAGAAATCAGGGTATAAGGAGATATTGTTGCCGTTAAACTTGAGTGGCCTTTTTTCTCTGGCAAAACGCAGGATAGTGACTTTGTCCCGAAAATTGAGGAACTATATATGAAACATGAACATTTAATTGAATTATATAAAATGACCTTCTACTGAAATGTCCCATGTGTTTTTGATCAGATTTTCTTTTTAACTGGCCGATGAATAGATTAAAAATGTTTCATGTAAAATCACCACTGCTGCAGACTGGGGTCCCCATCCATTTAGAGAAGGACTGTCCAGCTGATGTAGGAGTGTACCGGAGGCTGCATAGAGACACAGGTGTAATAGAGGTGTATAGGAGCACACTTGGAGATACATACAGGGGCACACAGGGCTTGTTAGGAGACATTAGTTGACATAGAGCTTTCTTGGAGACATAGGGACACACTTGGAGACACTAGATGACATAGGGCTTACTTGAAGACACTAGGTGACATGGGGGTGCAATAGGACACACTTGGAGAGACTAGATGACACAGGGCTCACTTGGAGACACATAGGGGTGCTTGAAGATACTAGATAACATGGGAGTGCAATAGGGATACACCTGGAGATACGGAGATTAACGTAGTCATTAGACGACACAGAACTCACTTGGAGACACTAGATGACACAGGGCTTATTTGGAGACATGGGGGTGCATTTAGAGACAGGTGACATGGGGGTGCAATGGGACACACTTGGAGACATTAGATGACATAGGGAAGACTTGGAGACCCTAGATAACATGGAGCTGCACTAGGGATCCACCTGGAGATGCGGGAAATCACAGATTCACTAGATAACACCAAACTCAGTTGGAGACACAGGGGTGCACTTGGAGACACTAGAGGACACAGGGTTCACTTGGAGACACTAGATGACATAGGGGTGTACTGGGATGCACCTGGAGACACAGGGTCACATTTGGAATCGCTAAATGACACAGAACTCACTTAGAAACACTATATGACTTGGAGGTGCACTGGGGTGCATTTGGAGAGAATAGGTGACATGGTGCACTGGGACACACTTAAAGACACAGGAACACATTTGGAATCACTAGATAACACAGAACTTGGAGACACTAGATGGAATGGAGGTGTACTGGGACGCACAGGGAGAAATGGGGTCCCATTTGGAATTACTAAATGACAAAAAACGCACTTGGAGACACGGGGTGGACTTTGGAGACACTATGGGGGAGATTTACTAAAACTGGAGTGCAAAATCTGGTGCAGCTCTGCATAGAAATCAATCAGCTTCCAGTTTTTTATTGTCAAAGCTTTATTGAACAAGCTAAAGTTAGAAGCTGATTGGCTACCATGCGCAGCTGCTCCAGTTTTATTAAATCAACCCCTATATCATTTAGAGGTGAACTGGGGTGCATTTGTAGACAATAGGCCACATGGTGGGATGCACTGGGACACACTTGGAAACACAAGGATGCACTTGGAGCCACTAGATGGCACAGGACTCACTTGGAGACATGGGGGTGCGCTTGGAGACACTAGATGGCATTGGGGTGCAGTAAGACACACTTGGAAACACTTGATGGCACAGGGCTCACTTGGAGACACAGAGGTGCACTTGAAGATACTAGATGACATGGGGGTGCCTTGGGACACACTTGGAAATATGGGGATGCACTTTGAGTAACAAGAATACATGGAACTTACTTGGAGATATCGGTGTGTACTTGGAGACACTAGATGTACTGGAATGCACTTGGAGACACACGAATGCACTTGGAGACACTAAATTGGGGTGTACTAGGTTACACATAAGAAAACTACATGGGGCAGGGCTCACTTATGCCGCGTACACACAATCGGAATTTCCGACAACAAATGTTCGATGTGAGCTTGTTGTTGGAAAATCCGACCGTGTGTATGCTTCATCTGACATTTTCTGTCGGAAATTTTCGACAACAAATGTTTGAGAGCTGGTTCTGAAATTTTCCGGCAACAAAACTTGTTGTCGGAAATTCCGAGCGTGTGTACACAATTCGGACGCACAAAATTCCACCCATGCTCGGAATCAAGCAGAAGAGCCTCACTGGCTATTGAACTGCGTTCTTGACGTTCGGAATTTACGACAACATTTGTGTGACCGCGTGTATGCAAGACAAGTTTGAGTCAACATCCGTCGGAAAAAAATCCAAGGTTTTGTTGTCGGAATGTCCGATCGTCTGTACGCAGCATAAGAGACACAAAGGTGCACTTTAAAAAAAACTAGTTGACATTGAGGTGCCTGGGACACGCTTGCAGATACGGGGATGCACTCAGTAAATGATATGGAACTCACTTGGAGACACAGGGGTGCACTTTGAGACACTAGATGGCACAGGGTTTACTTGGAGACATGAGGGGTGCACTAAAGGTCACTAGATCAGGTTTTCTCAACCAGGCTTTCTTTAGAGGTTGCTAGGGGTTCCTTGAGCAACAAGTAGTTTCTGCCTTTTATACAAGTTCCCACTAACACCATTGATCTTTTTAGGTATCTGTAAATGTGGGATTCTGAGACCAAAAAGTTATTTCAAGGGTTCCACTGTGGGTTGAGAAAGATCCATAAAGGTCGAAAAAGGCTTCACTAGATGATTCATGGAGTACTTGGAGACACAGGGCACAGAGGGGCACACTTGGAGATACTGGGTGCACTAGCAGCCACTAGATGACACAGGAACTGGAAGCTTTTAAAGTGACACCTACGGACAATTTTGGGTACCGTAGTTTGTTGCCGTTTCATTGGTGCACGCAAATTTAAGGCTTCACATGTTTGGTATCTTTTTAATCAATGCAAACTCTTCTTTTATTGTATATTTTACAAAAAAAAATGGACATTATATATTGTTTCTGTGATAAAATTAAATTTAGTGTATTTTTTTACTGAAAATTTGGGTTGTGCTATTACCATGTTGCAAAAGATTTTGCAAATACCACCGTTTTTTCACCAGGGTCCCTGCTTTAATATATAATGTTGGGGGTTTTTATCTAATCTTCTGGCCCAAAATGTGCACTTTTGCATATGTGCAAAAAAAAAGGCAAAAGCGTCTTTGCCAACGAAGGAGATAATGATGTGTGGTCTGCTGGACTTACCCCCTGGCAGGCTTGCTACCCCGGGCTACAGTCTATGTACCCCATACAGAAATCCGACCTTGAGAAAAATTGCCTAAGATGTACAGTAAATTTTCTTTTCAAAGAGAACTTTAGAGATCATCTATTCTCTCCTGTCATGGTGGTGTGCGTTCTGCCAATAGTTATAGTTTGGCAGAAGTAATATCCTCTGAGTCTGTATTGGCTTGGCTTTGTCTTTGTGCCGTCTCTGAAAAACAAAGTACACAAACACAGAAATAGCTGAAAAACAGGATGTTTTCTTACGTCCCGACATCAGCCGGCATGTTCACGAGCGGCGCAATGCTCAGAGAAAGTTCTCCTGACCTTGTTGTGGGATGCAGAATCTGAATACGGGATGTTATGAACCATGATTTAAAGTTCCGTGGCAGTAAACCATAAAAATGTCACAAGGCTTCTTGCTGCATTGCAGTAATTGGCACCGAGTCGTTTATTAAACCTAATCACTAGAAGCTCATAGGAGCTATAACATGTTAATGTGGCTTCAAATGTTTCCAAAAAATATGGCAGCTTTCAGTACAAGACTCCTTGGTGATCCTGCCATGTAGGTTCATGTTCAGGAACTTCTTGATATGAAGTGACAATGCTCTGTCTCAGTCTCCTAATTGTGCTCCTGCATGGCGTTTGCATGTTCTCCCTGGGCTTGTGTGGGTTTCCTGTCACACTCCAAAGACATGCAGGTAGGTTAATTGGCCTTGTTATGTGTCTGTACAGTATCTCACAAAAGTGAGTACACCCCTCACATTTTTGTAAATATTTTCTTCTATCTTTTCATGTGACAACACTGAATGACACTTTGCTACAATGTAAAGTAGTGAGTGTACAGCTTGTATAACAGTGTAAATTTGCTGTCCCCTCAAAATAACTCAACACACAGCCATTAATGTCTAAACCGCTGGCAACAAAAGTGAGTGCACCCCTAGGTGAAAATGTCCAAATTGAGCCCAAAGTGTCAATATTTTGTGTGGCCACCATTATTTTCCAGTACTGCCTTAACCCTCTTGGGCATGGAGTTCACCAGAGCCTCACAGGTTGCCACTGGAGTCCTCTTCCACTCCTCCATGACGACCTCACGGAGCTGGTGGATGTTAGAGACCTTGCGCTCCTCCACCTTCCGGTTGAGGATGCCCCACAGATGCTCAATAGAGTTTAGGTCTGGAGACATGCTTTGCCAATCCATCACCTTTAGCCTCAGCTTCTTTAGCAAAGCAGTGGTCATCTTGTAGGTGTGCTTGGGGTCGTTATGTTGGAATACTGCCCTGCGGCCCAATCTCCAAAGGGAGGGGATCATGCTCTGCTTCAGTATGTCACAGTACATGTTGGCATTCATGGTTCCCTCAATGAACTGTAGCTCCTCAGTGTCGGCAGCACTCATGCAGCCCCAGACCATGACACTCCCACCACCATGCTTGACTGTAGGCAAGACACACTTGTCTTTGTACTCCTCACCTGGTTGCCGCCACACAGGCTTGACACCATCTGAACCAAATAAGTTTATCTTGGCCTCATCAGACCACAGGACATGGTTCCAGTAATCCATGTCCTTAGTCTGCTTGTCTTCAGCAAACTGCAGGCTTTCTTGTGCATCATCTTTAGACGAGGCTTCCTTCTGGGACAACAGCCATGCAGACCAATTTGATGCAGTGTGCAGCGTATGGTCTGAGCACTGACAGGCTGACCCCCCCACCCCTACAACCTCTGCAGCAATGCTGGCAGCACTCATACATCTATTTCCCAAAGACAACCTCTGGATATGACGCTGAGCCCGTGCACTCAACTTCTTTGGTGGACCATGGTGAGGCCTGTTCTGAGTGAAACCTGTCCTGTTAAACCGTCTTGGCCACCATGCTGCAGCTCAGTTTCAGGGTCTTGGCAATCTTCTTATAGCCTAGGCCATCTTTATGTAGAGCAACAATTCTTTTTTTCAGATCCTCAGAGAGTTCTTTCCCATGAGGTTTCATGTTGAACTTCCAGTGGCCAGTATGAGAGAGTGAGAGCGATAACTGAGACCTTCAACTGAGACCTTGTAACACTAATCAGTCAAATGACATCAGGGAGGGAAAATGGCTATTTGGGCCCAATTTGGACATTTTCACTTAGGGGTGTACTCACTTTTGTTGCCAGCAGTTTAGACATTAATGGCTGTGTGTTGAGTTATTTTGAGGGGACAGCAAATTTACACTGTTATACAAGCTGTACACTCACTACTTTACATTGTAGCAAAGTGTTTCATTGTTGTCACATGAAAAGATAGAATAAAATATTTACAAAAATGTGAGGGGTGTACTCACTTTTGTGAGATACTGTATGTACAGTATGTGAGATGGGGACCTTAGAGTGTAAGCTCTTCAGGGGCAGGGGCTGATTTAAAGTATTTTATGTAAATTGTCAGCACTATACAGATACCTGTAATAAATAAGTCATAAGTAATTTCACAAGTATAACTGTCTTTTTGTTATGTCTCTTTGACCTGTCCTGACTTATGGCTGACTCCATTCACTGTTTGCATTCCTGGCTGGGATTGGTGAGGGCTCATGTGTATTTGAAGTGTCTGGTTCCTCTGAGTCTCTATTTCCAGCCCCGGACGCTCATTAGGAAGATTTTATCAGTTGGGTATTTATATTCTCATGCGGAATGAAGCTCCTCATCATACTTTCCTGACACGCTCTGCTCCAAGACACCAAAGAGGCAAAGATCTAAAGGCGTTCAGTCCAGATTTACATTCTCCCTGCGCGTTAACGTATGTTACAGTGCCTTGAAAAAGTATTCATACCCCTTGAAATTTTTCATATTTTGTCATGTTACAACCAAAAAGGTAAATGTATTTTATTGTAATTTTATGTGATAGACCAACACAAAGTGGAACATAATTGTGAAGTGGAAGGAAAATGATAAATGGTTTTTAAAATGTTTTACAAATACATATCTGAAAAGTGTGGGGTACATTTGTATGGCGCCCCCCTGAGCCAATACTTTGTAGAACCTCCTTTCACTGCAATTACAGCTGCAAGTCTTTTTGGGGATGTCTCTACCAGCTTTGCACATCTAGAGAGGGACATTTTTGGACATTCTTCTTTGCAAAATATCTCAAGCTCTGTCAGATTGGATGGAGAGCGTCTGTGATCAGCAATTTTCAAGTCTTGCCACAGATTCTCAATTGGATTTAGGTCTGGACTTTGACTGGGCTATTCTAACACATAAATCTGCTTAGGTCTAAACCATTCCATTGTAGCTCTGGCTGTATGTTTAGGGTCGTTGTCCTGCTGGAAGGTGAACCTCCTTCCCAGTCCCAAGTCTTTAGCAGACTCTAACTCTTAGCAGATTGCCCTGTATTTGGCTTCATCCATCTTCCCATCAACTCTGACCAGTTTCCCTGTCCCTGCTGAAGAAAAGCATCCCCACAACACGATGCTGCCACCGCCATGTTTCACGGTGGGGATGGTGTGTTCAGGGTGATGTGCAGTGTTAGTTTTCTGCCACACAGTGTTTTGCTTTTAGGCCAAAAAGTTCAATTTTGGTCTCATCTGACCAGAGCACCTTCTCACAAACTGCAAACAGGACTACTTATGACTTTCATTTTAACAAAGGCATTTTTCTTGCCACTATACCATAAAGGCCAGATTTGTGGAGTGCACGACTAATAGTTGTCCTGTGGACAAATTCTAATTTGAGCTGTGGTTCTCTGCAGCTCCTCCAGAGTTACCATGGGCCTCTTGGCTGCTTCTCTGATGAATGCTCTCCTTGCCTGGCTTGTCAGTTTAGGTGGACGGCCATGTATTAGTAGGTTTGCGGTTTCTATTTTCGGATGATGGATTGAACAGAGCTCTGTGAGATGTTCAAAGCTTTGGAAATTATTTTATAACCTAACCCTGCTTTAAACTTTTATACAACTTTATCCCTGACCTGTCTGGTGTGTTCCTTGGCCTTCATGATGCTGTTTATTCACTAAGGTTCTTTAACAAACCCCTGAGGGCTTCACAGAACAGCTGTATTTATACTGAGATTAAATTACACACAGGTGGACTCTATTAACTAATTAGGTGACTTCTAAAGGCACTATATTTTAGTTAGGGGTATCAGAGTAAAGGGGGATGAATACAAATGCACGCCACACTTTTCAGATATTTATTTGTAAAAAAAAAATGAAAACCATTTAACATTTTCCTTCCACTTCACAATTATGTGCCACTTTGTGTTGGTCTATCACATAAATTCCCAATAAAAATACGTTTATGTTTTTAGTTGTAACATGACAAAATGTGGAAAATTTTAAGGGGTATGAATACTTTTTCAAGGCACTGTCTGTTGCCCATTTAGGCAGCCCACTGAAATCACTGGCATTGCATCAAATTTCCTAAAAATCGGACGTGCCATATAATTTAGAACAAGCTGCAATGCAGTTGAACACCAGTTAGGTTTCCACATCAACCTGAATTGTTTTAATAGTTCCTCCACATCAGTGTTTCTAAAACTGAGGTCGGGACTCAAATTGGGTTTCAGATGTGTTTGTGATGGGTCGCCACTTGTCTAGGTAGCCCAGTTTGTCCAAGAGCAAGTTTATTGGGAGATTATATAGAACAGTGGCCTGTTCCCAGGCCTCAAGTCAGCTGCAGATCTCTTGTCCTCCTATACTGCCTCCCAGCTCCCATAGTGCACTCCAACCCCCAAAAGTAGACAACAGTGTCCCATGGACCGTAGAGAGCCCCCAGCCTGCTGCAAAGCCCTCCATAATGCCCCCAACCTCCAACAGTGCCCCTCAGCCCTCTCCAGAAACCTCATCCCCTACACAGTCATCATGTCTACTACAGAGTCTCCTAACCTACTCCACAACCCCAACAGTGTCCCACAGTGCCCCTCACCTCCTCCAGAAACCTCATCCCCTACACGGCCACCAAGTCTGCTACAGAGTCTCCTAACCTACTTCACAACCCCAACAGTGTCCCACAGTACCCCTCAGCCCCCTCCAGAAAACGCATCCACTACATGGCCACCAAGCCTGCTACATGGTCTCCTAACTTACTCCACAACCCCAACAGTGCCCCTCAGCCCCCCTCCAGAAACCTCATCACCTACACATCCACCATGTCTACTACAATCTCTTAACCTACTCCACAACCCCAACAGTGTTGCATAGTGCTCCTCAAACTCCCTCAGAAGCCTCATCCCCTACATGGCCACCAAGTCTGCTACAGAGTCTCCTAACCTACTCCACAATGCCAACAGTGTCCCACATTATCCCTCAGCCCCCTTTAGAAACCTCGTCCCCTATATGGCCACCAAGTCTGCTACAGAGTCTCCTAACCTACTCCACAATCCCAACAGTGTCCCACAGTACTCCTCAGCCCCCTCCAGAAACCACATTCCCTACATGGCCACCAAGTCTGCTACAGGGTCTCCTAACTTACTCCACAACCCCAACAGTGCTCCTCAGCCCCTCCAGAAACCTCATCCCCTACACGTCCACCATGTTTACTACAGTCTCCTAACCTACTCCACAACCCCAACAGTGTCACACAGTGCTCCTCGGCCTCCTCCAGAAGCCTCATCCCCTATACAGCCACCAAGTCTGCTACAGAGTCTCCTAACCTACTCCACAACTCCAACAGAGCCCCTCAGCCCCCTCCAGAAACCTCATCCCCTACACATCCACTGTGTCTACTAAGTCTCCTAACCTACTTCACAACCCCAACAGTGTCCCACAGTATCCCTCAGCCCCCTCTAGAAACCTTGTCCCCTACATGGCCACCAAGTCTGCTACAGAGTCTCCTAACCTACTCCACATTCCTAACAGTGTCCCACAGTGCTCCTCGACCTCCTCCAGAAGCCTCATCCCCTACAAGGCCACCAAATCTGCCACAGAGTCTCCTAACCTACTCCACAACACCAACAGTGCCCCTCAGCTCCCTCCAGAAACCTCATCCCCTACACATCCACTGTGTCTACTAAGTCTCCTAACCTACTTCACAACCCCAACAGTGTCCCACAGTATCCCTCAGCCACCTCCAGAAACCTCACCCCCTACACGGCCACTAAGTCTGCTACAGAGTCTCCTAACCTACTCCACAACCCCAACAATGTCCCACAGTACCCCACAGCCCCCTCCAGAAACCTCATCCCCTACACGGCCACCAAGTCTGTTACAGACTCTCCTAACCTACTCCACAATCCCAACAGTGTCCCACAGGGCTTCTCAACCTCCTACAGAAACTTCCTCCCCTACATGGCCACCAAGTCTGCTACAAAGTCTCCTAACTTACTCCACAACCCCAACAGTGTCTTACAGTGCCCTCAGCCGCCTCCAGAAGCCTCATCCCCTACACGACTACCAATTCTGTCACAGAGTCTCCTAGCCTACTCCACAACCCCAACAGTGCCCCACGGCCCCCTCTAGAAACCTCATCCCCTACACGTCCACCATGTTTACTACAGTCTCCTAACCTACTCCACAAACCTAACAGTGTCCCACAGTACCCCTCAGCCCTCTCCAGAAACCTCATACCCTACACAGCCACCAAGTCTGTTACAAGGTCTCCTAACTTATTCCACAACCCCAACAGTGTCTCACAGTGCCTCTCAGCCTCCTCCAGAAACCTCATCCCCTACACAGCCACCATGTCTACCACAGTGTCTCCTACTCTACTCCTAGTTCTGTATTGGCTGCTGCTATCAGGACACAAGACCTGCTGGGACTTGTAGTTCCCTATCAGCTGTATGCTGCTATTTGTATACTGAGATTGTTGTGACTTGTAGTTCTATATTGGCTGCATGCTTCTATCTGGACACTGCGACTGCTGGGACTCGTAGTCCTGCATTAGCTGGTCACTGTAACTGATTGGACTTGTAGCACTGTATTGGCTGTGTGCTATCAGGGCACAGGGACTGCTGGGAATTGTAGTTTCCTATTGGCTATATGCTGTTATTTGAACGCTGGGACTGCTGGGATTTGTAGTCCTCTATTAGCTGGTCACTGTGACTGATGGGACTTGTAGCACTGTATTGGCTGCGTGCTGCTATCAGGACACAGGGACTACTGGGACTAGTATTTCACTGTGGGCTGTATCCTGCTATTTGAACTGCTGGGACTTGTAGTTTTTGCATTGACTGTGTGCTGCTATTTGGCCACTAGGATTATTGGGACTTGTAGTCCCGTATTAGCTTCTATCAGGACTGCAGGGACTTGTAGTTCCATATTGGTTGTGTGCTGCTATCAGGACACAAAGACTGCTGGGACTTGTAGTTCACTATTGGCTGCATGCTGCTATCAGGACTAAGGGACTTCTGGGACTTGCCGTTCCATATTTGCTGTATGCTGATATCAGTACACTGGGACCGCTGGGATTTGTAGTTCCCTATTGGCTGTATGCGGCTAATATGGAACTACAAGGGACAGTTTGGATTTGTAGTTTCATATTGGCTGTTTGCGGCTATAAAGGACTCTGGGACTGCTGGGACTTGTAGTCCAATATTGACTGTATGCTGGTATCTAGACACAGGAACTATTGGGATTTGTAGTTTCATATTGGCTGTGTGCTGGTTTCTGGACACTGGGATTGCTGGGACTTGTAGTTCCATATTGGCTGTATGCTGCTATCTAGACACAGGGACTGTTGGGATTTGTAGTATTATATTGGCTGTGTGCTGGTATCTTGACACTAGGATTCCTGGGACTTGTAGTTCCACATTGGCTGTATGCTGCTATCAGGACACTGGGACTGCTGGGACTTGTAGTTCCATAGTGACTGTATGCTGGTATCTGGACACAGGGACTGTTGGGATTTGAAGATTCATATTGGCTGTGTTCTGGTTTCTGGACACTGGGATTGCTGGGACTTGTAGTTCCACATTGGCTGTATGCTACTATCAGGACACTGGGACTGCTGGAACCTGTAGTTCCATAGTGACTGTATGCTGCTATCAGGACACTGGGACTGTTTGGATTTATAGTATTATATTGGCTGTGTGCTGGTATCTAGACACTAGGATTGCTGGGACTTGTAATTCCACATTGGCTGTATGCTGCTATCAGGACACTGGGACTGCTGGGACTTGTAGTTCCATATTGACTGTATGCTGCTATGTGGATATTGGGATTGCTGGGACTTGTAGTTCCATATTGGCTGTATGCTGCTATCAGGACACTGGGACTGCTGGGACTTGTAGTTCCATATTGACTATGTACTGCTATCCGGACACTGGGATTGCTGCGTTGTGTCGTTCTATATTGGCTGTTTGCTGCTATGCGGATACTGGGACTTGTAGTTCCATATTGGATGTATGCAGCTATCAGGACACTGGGACTGCAGGGACTTGTAGTTTTGCATTAACTGTGTGCTGCTATTTGGACACTGGGATTGCTGAGACTTGTAGTCCTGTATTAGCGGGACACTGGGACCGCTAGGGCTTCTAGTCCTGTATTAGCTGGACACTGGGACTGATGGAACTTGTAGTTCCGTATTGGCTGTGTGCTGCTATCAGGATACAGGGACTGCTGGGAATTGTAGTACCGTATTGGCCAGCCAATGGGACTGCTGGGACTTTTAGTTGTGTATTGACTGTGTACTGCTGAGACCTGTACAACGTAGTTTCATATTGCTGCTATCTGGGCTGAGGGACTAATGGGACTCGAAGTTCCTTATGGACCCTGTGCTGCTATGTGGATATTGGGTTTGCTGGGACTTGTAGTTCCTTATTGGCTGTGTGCTGCTATCTGGACTCTGGGGTTTGTTCATGCATTCGATCAAGTTATGATCGATGAGATTTTGGCTTTGCATGGGGAAAGCAGAGATCCGACTGATAACTCACGATGGTACCGTATATCCAACTATCAATCAAAATCCACTTCCCCGTGTTGTTGCATATCAATCAAATGGGTTGTGGACTATAGATGAATTGTCCCTATTGGGAGAGATTCAATCGGAAAAGAAATCGATCATTTATCGAAGTGTGTATGCCCCCCCCCCCCAGAAGAATGCAGAAAAGTAGCAGCGTGCAGCCTTCATAGAGCAGAAGGTAATCACATGTCTCATTCCATCACAGATCCCAACAATTAGAGGATTACTCCTCATTTCTGCACACTGAACGGGTTTGGAGGACCTTTTTTCCGAGCCGCTGTAGGGTCGTACTGTCTGAGAAAACGCAGGCGAGACCTTTGTGTCCCACGCCTGGACACCATAGTTTAGGGGGATGGTTGTGTTGTGGTGAAAGCCAGCCCACATTACACAGACATTGTTCCCTCAGGCCCCAGGCAGCAAGGCTCGTCGTGGGAACAATGACCAGCTCTCAGGACGATAGCGATGTCCTGCAGATGACAGCAGCCGAAGGCTCTCTCGGGGAGGAGGCCCAGCAGCCCCCCGCGGACGCCGAAGGGGGGGCCCCGAGTCCTTTGGCGCCTGTGAGAGTCCGGCAGCCCCGCATGTTCAGGAGGCGTGCGTACCTCTTGGACGAGCTGTCCGACGATGAGGTGGTGAGGAGGTACCGGCTCAACCGCTCTGCCATCCAAGAGCTCTTCGACCTGGTCGGGGAGGACCTGGAGCCACAGACCAGGAGGAACAAGGCTCTGCCCGGGATGTGCAAGCTGCTGGCGGTCTTGTACTTCCTGGGCAACGCCACCTTCCAGCCGGTCACCTCGCTCCTCATCGGCATGAGCCAGCCGACCTTCTCCAGGATCCTCAAGCAGGTGGTGGAGGCCATCCTCAAGCACTCCAGGCGCCTCATCCACTTCCCGTCGTCCTCGGCGGACTGGCAGAGGGTGAAGCAGGACTTCTTCCTGCTGGGGGGGATGCCGAACTGCCTGGGCGCCATCGACTGTACCCACATCGCCCTGGCGCCGCCACGGGAGAGGGAGGAGGTGTTCCGCAACTGGAAGGACTTCCACTCCCTCAACGTGCAGGTGGTGTGCGATTCCCACCTGCGCATCATGAGCGTCAATGCCGCCTTTCCGGGCAGCTGCCACAACTCCTACATCCTACGACAGTCCGCCCTTTACGACAAGTTCACGCAGAGGCAGATGCCGGACGGATGGCTCGTGGGTAAGCCGCTTGCACGCGCGCTTCGGAGAAATTAAAGGCCAGCCTGGGCACAAATCTTTCAAGGTTCTAAAGTGGAGATCCAGGCTCCCCCCCAAAAAAATTAAAAGTCAGCAGCTACAAATACTGTACAACACTTACCTGTCCAGGGATCCAGCGATGTCCTCACCGGAGCCAATTCTTCAATTTGGCTTTGGTTGCAGGTAGCGGCATCTCAAGTAAGGGAAACCGGCAGTGATGCCTTGCGGCTTCACAGCCGGGTTTCCTACTGCGCATGCGCGAGCCACGCTGAGCTTTGTGAATGGTCCCGTAGTCTTCTGGGACCTGTGATGTGTCCCAGAAGACTGCGAGGGGAGGGGGGGGCAAACTTCCGGCTCAGATCGCTGCAACTCATCTGAACAAAACTGGGAGCAGGTAAAAACCAGGTACCCGCTCCCCCCCAAAAAAAGTTCCAAATGTGGTGGGAGGGGATGCAAACAAGTGAAACTTTCCCTTCAAGGATATTTCCTGTTCTTCCTGTTATGTCTGACACCCAGGAAGTGTGCAGAATCTCCCCCCCCCAAATGAGGACATAGATAGCTATATAAATCTGCTCCTCCCCCACCCTACTGAAAAAAAAAATTATTTCAACAACCAATCAGCCAATGATTCAGTGTGACTAAACCAATTGAACTGAATAAAAATCCGAACACCCCCCCCCCCCCCTCCATTGGATCCTCCAGCAAATTCATAATTGACTTTGTCTCTGCCGGTTGGTCACGGCAGTATTTTTGTCTGATTGATCAATAATATACTGTATCTGTGTGTGTTGTAGAAATGATCGTAATACAGATCGATGAAACAATCCGTTTTTAAGCTTGGTTCACACCTATGCATTTTTTTTTGTGCGTTTTCGGTTTTGCAGAAACACACTACAAATGGTTTCCTATGGGTCACGTTCACATCTGTGCATTTTATAGAAAGGGCCGGGGACTTTTTTTCTGGTTTTTGGTTCCATAGACTTCAATGGATCAAAAACGAGGATTGAAAAACACAAAATGCACCCGGAATATGCAAACTGCATAGGTGTGACCCAGGCCTTAGAAACATCCTCACACCAAAAGGTGGACTTCCCAACTGGGCAAGATTAATGCCAAACCATCACACGTATGTATCCATGGAGAACTCTGATGTAAAGGAGAACTCTGATGTTAAGGAGAACTCTGATGTAAACGAGAACTCTGATGTGAACGAGAACTCTGATGTAAACGGGGAACTCTGATGTAAACGGGGAACTCTGATGTAAACGAGAACTCTGATGTAAACGAGAACTCTGATGTAAACGAGAACTCTGATGTAAAGGAGAACTCTGATGTAAACAGGGAACTCTGATGTAAACGAGAACTCTGATGTAAACAGGGAACTCTGATGTAAACAAGAACTCTGATGTAAACAAGAACTCTGTGAACTTTTGTGTAAGGGGGAGGGGAGCTCTGGTGACCAGATACCCCCTTACACCAACATCAACAGCATTCCCCCTTACATCAGAGTTCTGCTTTACATCAGAGTCCACAGTGTTCCCTTTTACATCAGAGTCTGCAGTGTTCCCTTTTTACATCATAGTCCGCAGTGTTCCCTTTTTCATCAGAGTCCGCAGTGTTCCCTTTTACATCAGAGTCCGCAGTATTCCCTTTTTACATCAGAGTCTGCAGTGTTCCCTTTTTACATCAGAGTCCGCAGTGTTCCCTTTTTACATCAGAGTCCGCAGTGTTCCCTTTTTACATCAGAGTCCGCAGTGTTCCCTTTTTACATCAGAGTCCGCAGTGTTCCCTTTTTACATCAGAGTCCGCAGTGTTCCCTTTTTACATCAGAGTCCGCAGTGTTCCCTTTTTCATCAGAGTCCGCAGTGTTCCCTTTTTACATCAGAGTCCGCGGTTTTCCCTTTTACATCAGAGTCTGCAGTGTTCCCTTTTTCATCAAAGTCCGCAGTGTTCCCTTTTTACATCAGAGTCCGCAGTGTTCCCTTTTTACATCAGAGTCTGCAGTGTTCCCTTTTTCATCAAAGTCCGCAGTGTTCCCTTTTTACATCAGAGTCCGCAGTGTTCCCTTTTTACATCAGAGTCTGCAGTGTTCCCTTTTTCATCAGAGTCCGCAGTGTTCCCTTTTTACATCAGAGTCCGCAGTGTTCCCTTTTTCATCAGAGTCCGCAGTGTTCCCTTTTTCATCAGAGTCCGCAGTGTTCCCTTTTTACATCAGAGTCCGCAGTGTTCCCTTTTTCATCAGAGTCCGCAGTGTTCCCTTTTTACATCAGAGTCCGCGGTTTTCCCTTTTACATCAGAGTCTGCAGTGTTCCTCTTGCACTGTAAAGGAGAAATCTGCAGACTCTGATGTAAAGGGGAACTTTGTGTTGGGTTATATTTACCTGACCTTCATGTAAATAGAGAAATATGTTTTTTTGCCTTTTGTTATACCTTAAGCACATGTTTGTAGCTTAAATCTTGATATTTGCACTGAAAACGGTCATTTTGGTCAGAAAAAAATGTGGCTCTGTCAGTAAATTTCATGTGTTGCTCCAGTAAAATAAATTGGTCCTGTCAGTAAATTTTTGGCATCCTGTCAGTAAATGTAACTTCGGGAGGTTGGCAATACTGTCCCCAGCCACCTGGGCTCTCAGATGCAGTCTTGTCACAACATGGACCATTGGGGCCGCGAGGCCTTACCATGAGTGTAGACAGGTGATTTCCACTTATTTTATGCAGGATTTTTGCACAACTTGTAGTAGAGGAAAAGAACTGCACATAAATGTTTAAATCAAAGTCCCTGAAAAATGCAGACAACTGTTTTTTTCAAGCGTTTTTAGGCACGTCTATTAAAGTCAATGAGGCCCCAACAGGCTTATGTACTTTTTCGAGCTTCGGATGACGGGGGTGGGGGGACAAGTTGCTCGGTGTGACTGGCTGCATTGAGAATAATGGGATTCTTCATCTTGAGCGTAATCATGCTTCAGCACTCAGATGTGAATGGGAGCACAGACATATAATAATGAAACACAAAGGGACTGTTTAGACCAGTGGTCTCCAAACTGTAGCCCACAGGCCACATGTGGTCCTTTGTTTGACTTTTTATCGGCCCTCTTTTTCCCCTCACAGATATGAAGCTGTACTGTATAAACGCTGAAACATTATTTCTGTCATCAACAATAATGATGGGGCACTATTTCTCTCACTGACACCAATGATGGGGAACTATTCCTCCCACTGACACCAATGATGGGGCACTATTCCTCCCACTGACACCAATAATGGGACACAATTCCTTCTACTGACACCAATGATGGGGCACTATTCCTCTCACTGATACCAATGATGGGGCACTATTCCTTTCACTAACACCAATGATGGGACACTATTCCTTCCACTGACACCAATGATGGGACACTATTCCTTCCACTGACACCATTGATGGGGCACTATTCCTCCCACTGACACCATTGATGGGACACAATTCCTTCTACTGACACCAATGATGGGGCACTATTCCTCTCACTGATACCAATGATGGGGCACTATTCCTTCCACTGACACCAATGATGGGACACTATTCCTTCCACTGACACCATTGATGGGGCACTATTCCCACTGACACCATTAATGGGACACAATTCCTTCTACTGACACCAATGATGGGGCACTATTCCTCTCAATGATACCAATGATGGGGCACTGTTCCTTCCACTAACACCAATGATGGGACACAATTCCTTCCACTGACACCAATGATGGGGCACTATTCCTTCCACTGACACCATTGATGGGGCACTATTCCTCCCACTGATACCATTGATGGGGCACTATTCCTCTCACTGACACCAATGATGGGGCACTATTCCTCCCACTGACACCAATAATGGGGCACTATTCCTCCGATTCATTTCATTGGGCTGTGTTAACACCACTCGCGCTCACCTCACAACATGACACATCCTAACGAATCACAAGACTGTAATTTGGCTCTGAAACTTATAGCGGTCAATTTCTAAAGCATTTCATATCCGTTTGTTCTGCGTATCTACATTTACATTCCTTCTGTGCGAATTGTGCAGAAATGAATGTTCTTTAGGCTATTTTCTCTTCTGAACAAATGTGCTTTTATTACGGGTGGTAGTAAAATACTGCATTATGGCCATTAGATGGAGCTCAGGAGCACTGGAAATACATGCGTCTTTGTAACAAGAGATACAATGTAACCATTCTAGAGAAATTTAGAGGACATTAGCAAATCAATGTCATTAATGGCTCTCTAGAATTGATACATTGTATCTCTTGCTACAAAGACACATGTATTTCCTATGCTCCTCAGCTCCATCTAATGGCCATAGTGGGGTATATTACTTCTACACATGATAAAGGAACATTGGTTTATTTAGAGCAGTGGTCTCCAAACTGCGGCCTTTACTTGCTTTTATCTGGCCCTTGAGGTGCTGTTATATTCTCAGACACCAATGAAGGGCACAATTCCCCCCAATAACACCAACGATGGGGCCCAATGACACCAATGAAGGGCACAATTCCTCCCAATAACACCAATGATGGGGCACAGTTCCTCCTAATAACACAGAGGATGGGGCCCAATAACACCAATGATGGGGCACAATTCCTCCGAATAACACCAACGATGGGGCCCAGTTCCTCCCAATAACACCAAGGATGGGGCCCAATGACACCAATGATGGGGCAAAATTTCTCCCAAGGACACCAACAATGGGGCACAACTCCTTCCAATAACACCAATATTGGGGCACAGTTCCTCCCAATAAAACCAACAATGGGACCCAATGACACCAATGATGGGGCACAATTCCTCCCAATAACACCAACAATGGGGCCCAATGACACCAATGATGGGGCACAATTCCTCCCAATGACACAAACAATGGAGCCCAAAGAAACCTATGATGAGGCGCAATTCCTCTCAATAACACCAACAATGGGGCCCAATGACACCAATGATGGGGCACAAATCCTCCCAATGACACCAACAATAGGGCACAGTTCCTCCCACTAAAACCAACAATGGGGCCCAATGACACCAATGATGGGGCAAATTCCTCCCAATGACACAAACAATGGAGCACAATTCCTACTGGCACCAATGATGGGGGATTGTTAACTCCCACTGACGCTGGGACATTTTGTACTCTCGATAGCTACAGTCCTGCCCCGTAATGTCTAAAGGACATTAAATTGGCCCTTTGTTTAAAAAGTTTGGGGACCCCTGATTTTGAAGAAAAAATAGAGGAAAGAACATATGTTTTTGCTTGCATTGTATTTTAATAGATGATAGATCGCTTGTATGTAATCACTTGTGTCTGGTTTGAACTCCAGTTGCATGGCCACCAGATAGCAGTAAACACCTGCCAGGGCTTCTGATTCTTTACCACTCTATACAAAAGATAAAGAGGAACATTTTGGCTGCTCATAGAATTCAAACATTTTCCTTTCTATACCCTACAGGCCACGCGGGATACGGGACTCAACCATGGCTGATGACTCCACTAGCGACTCCGGAGACGGCAGCAGAGACTCGGTACAATCGTGCCCACCAGAAAACTCTCCAGTGCCTGGAACGACTCTTTGGGGTGTGGAAATCACGCTTCCGATGCCTCTCGTCCACCGGCAAACTGCTCTATGCTCCCACCAGGGTGGCCGAGCTCGTCATTGTTTGCGCGGCGCTCCACAACCTGGCTTGCAAGCATGGAGCGCCGCAGGACATCGACGACAACCTACAAGCGGAAGATGAGGGACCGGCTGCTGACGACGAGGAGTCCTCGGAGGCAGGGCTCAGAAAGAGGGCGGAGCTGATCGCCTCCCACTTCAGTTGTGAGTATATAAATATATATTCTTTACAACAGCGGTAGGCAACCTTTGAGAGGTGGAGATCTACCTAAACAACATGAAATAGATCAAAGATCACCTGGGTGTGGCGCCATTTTTTCTTACACTATTCCTTCCATTGACACCAAAGATGAGGCACTAATTCTCCCACTGACACCAATGATGGGGCACTATTGATCTTTTATTAAAAAGAATCAAGCAACCAATTTTATACAAAAGTAAAAAACAAAACCATAGTACAAAACTTCAACAGAAATCCAAGGAATACACATCCATGTTCAGAATATATACAATATATACATAATCCGTTACCAAAACTATTTACACAAAGCAGCAGAGAGGGCCTAAGAGGCACAACCCATCACCTATGTATGCAGCCATTTATCAAAAATTAATCCAAAAAAAAATAATAATAATCTAGGGTGATAAGAGACAGACAGCCACACCCGGGAAAAAGACTCCTGGCAGTCAGGGAGGCTTGAAACCCCTCCACGCCTTCAACCAAGCCCCCTGACTCCGCTTGTCTCTCTCAAGCACCCGAATCTTCCCCACCTCATGCAAAATGTCATACACCACCACCTCAACAGGAAGGATTTTATGCCGAGTGCAGACCTGACACCGTGCGTTCCAAGTGAAATAACAGACTACTAGGCTAACTAAAAAAAGTGTATCCAAACAAAAAACCCCACCAGTATTGAATGCTCCGTACACCCACTCAGCATAACCCAGCCTGGAGAGGAAAGGAACACCGAGGGCCCGCCCCACCTGTTTGTACACCTCTATGTTAAAAGGGCAATGAAGCAGAAAATGGTCCATAGTCTCCTCCTCACCTGCACACTCCTCCCAAGGACAGCTACGATCCATCCCACTGCGGAATTTCAAATTGCCCCTAACATAGAGCCTTCCATGGAAGCACAACCAGGCCAGATCCCTAAATTTAGGGGGTACTCTGTCCAAATGAATCAGTCTTAACCCTGTCCTCAAAACTGGGCCTGGGCAATCCCTTAAAGTGGAGTTCCACCCAAAAGTGGAACTTCCACTCATCAGATTCCCCCCCCTCCGGTGACACAGTTGGCACCTTTCAGGGGGGAGGGGGGTACAGATACCTGTATATTACAGATATCTGTACCCACTTCCGACATAGATAGCCGCAGAATCTGCGGTTATTTACGCCACTTCCTGCTCCCTCCCCGCTGCCTGCTGGGAAACACACGGGTCCCAGAGGCAGCAGGGACCATCCGTATTGCGATGCGCGACTTGCGCATGCGCAGTAGGGAACCGGGAAGTGAAGCCGCACGGCTTCACTTCCTGATTCCCTTACCGAAGATGGAGGCGGCAGCACCCGAGGACGGAGAGACGCTTTGGCCTCGGGTGCCGACATCGCGGGCGCCCTGGACAGGTAAGTGTCCATGTTTTAAAAGTCAGCAGCTGCAGTATTTGTAGCTGCTGACTTTTTAAAAAAAAAATTTCGGTGGCGCTCCGCTTTAAGGCCAGTGGGTCATAAAAAGACTTCGCTCAAGACTCGACTCATAAGGACTTTCCTCGGAACCGATCTGAGATCTTCAGCCGACAATCGCCACTGCCGTAGTAACTTCAGGCACGGAGCGACATAGGCTGGTAGCTGACCACGATGACCCCTGAGATTCTTCACTTGGCCACCTTCTTCCCAAAGTCGTAGAAAAGGCCTAAACCAAGATCTAAATATGCCTACCCATTCAGGAGGTTCCACTGCAAGCATGTTACCAATGTTAAACTTGAGAAAAAGCAGTGAAAAGAAAAGAACTGGGTTGACCATACCTAAGCCACCCTCCCTCCTGGATAGATAGGTGACATTCCTCTTGATGGGGTTCAGTCTGTTCCAACACAACATCTGGAAGAACACAACACTGACCCTAGCATAGAGAGACACTGGCAAGATGCAGACAAAGCTGACATACAAGAAGATCGGAATCAGGTAAGTCTTAACCAGATCAACCCTTTCCCTCAGAGATAACTTCCATCTCTTCCAGCTGATCACCTTAGTATTGGCAACTTCCAG
This sequence comes from Lithobates clamitans, assembly GCA_037952925.1. Lineage (NCBI taxonomy): Eukaryota > Metazoa > Chordata > Amphibia > Anura > Ranidae > Lithobates > Lithobates clamitans. The sequence goes on along the minus strand of JBBGZY010000083.1, from coordinate 271,365 downwards.
TCTGCCTTCCCAGTTTTTGCGGCCATAATTGCCGGGTCCAAATTCAATGCCTAGAATCTTAATTCTTTCCTGGGGCACTGGAAAGGTGTCCAGGAGATCAAACCCCTCACCTTCAGAGATGCCCTCATCTCTTGCTTTTTTCTTTGAAGTCTTTCCACAAGACTTCTTTACAGAGAAAGAAGCAACCTTTTTAGTACACACTACCACTTCTGGTGGGGGTTCCCTTTGAGTCAGACTTAGGAGGGGTAGACTCCTGGGGGGTAACTGATTTAGGGGGCACAGACTTGGAAGGTTCTGACATGAGAGGAGAGGGTACAATAGGCTGGGGGAACACAGAGACAGATACAGAAAGAAATACTTACAGACACAGGAGGGGTGGCCACAGGAACTGGGGAGGGATCCTGAGCAGGACCAGGGGAGTCGGTCACCGCAGAGGAGGATGGTACACCAGGGGCCTCACCCTCCATCCTGTCCAGCCCTGACATGTCATCAATTACCTCATTCTCCATATTGTGCCAGGCTTCAGGACATCTGCTGTAGGGGTGACCAAGGCGCAGGCACAGGTTGCGAAACTGCAACTGGGGCCAGACCTTCCCATTCAGGTCTTGACCTGCACCGAGCCTCATATCGCTCCCAGAACAGGTCAAGACCCTCTGGCCTGGTGAAGCTAATGGTATAATCCCGTGTCCCAGCTACATGTATTAGGAGCATACAGGTCATTTGCCCCAAAACCCATCTCCAAAATGAAATCCACCACCGCACACCGTGCTGGAGGGATTGCACCACCTTCCCATTTGAGAATTACCATATTTCTTCTCGGACCCCCAGCAGAAGCCAGAGACCCAAGACCAGATCCCGGGGTGCCCAAAGTGGTAGGCTGCAGGGGGAAAACCCGCTTGGGAGCGGAACTACCAGGAGCAGAGCGCACCACCTGAGCAAACGTAGGTTTATCAGGGCCAAGGCCCCACACTGATGTCACATTAGTCTGTACATTACTACAGGGGCGTAACTACTACCATAGCGACCCATGCAGGCGCTATGGGGCCCGCAACCAAGTGGGGCCCAGTGAGGATGAGAGCACCACCGGCACAGTCTCCCGGCCAGGGGAAGAGAGAGGAGAGGAAGAGGCAAGCTGTGACCTGTGCCCAATGCAGCGTGACCTGTGCACAATACAGCGTTGCCTGTGCCCAATACAGCCTGGTCTGCCTGTGCCCCATACAGCCTCACCTGTGCAGAGGAAGAGGCAAGCCACCCGGATCAGCAGAGAGCTGAATTGCCCGATGTAAGAGCTTTCATTAGAACTTCCAGTGTTCCCGGGGCTCATCGTCAGATAGCTCCACCTCTTGGCCCGGCGCCTTTGATAGACAGAACGCCAACCCAATGCGGGACGTGTGACGTCATCAAAGGCGTCAGGCCAAGAGGTGGGGCTATGTGACGATGAGCCTCGAGAAGACGGGAAATTCAAATGAAAGCTGTTACAGCGGGCAATCCCGCTCTCTGCTGATCCGAGTGGCTTGCCTCTTCCTCTGCACAGGTGAGGCTGTATGGGGCACAGGCAGAGCAGGCTGTATTGGGCACAGGTCACGCTGCATTGGGCACAGGTCACGCTGTATGGGGCACAGGTCATGCTGTATGGGGCACAGGTCACGCTGCATTGGGCACAGGTCATGTTTTATGGGGCACAGGTCACGCTGTATGGGGCACAGGTCACACTGCATTGGGCACAGGTCACGCTGCATGGGGCACAGGTCATGCTGCATGGGGCACAGGTCACGCTGTATGGGGCACAGGTCATGCTGTATGGGGCACAGGTCACGCTGCATTGGGCACAGGTCACGCTGCATTGGGCACAGGTCACGCTGCATTTGGGCACAGGTCACGCTGTATGGGGCACAGGTCACGCTGCATTGGGCACAGGTCACGCTGCATTGGGCACAGGTCACGCTGTATGGGGCACAGGTCACGCTGCATTGGGCACAGGTCACGCTGCATTGGGCACAGGTCACGCTGTATGGGGCACAGGTCACGCTGCATTGGGCACAGGTCACGCTGTATGGGGCACAGGTCACGCTGCATTGGGCACAGGTCACGCTGTATGGGGCACAGGTCACGCTGCATTGGGCACAGGTCACGCTGCATTGGGCACAGGTCACGCTGTATGGGGCACAGGTCACGCTGCATTGGGCACAGGTCACGCTGTATGGGGCACAGGTCACGCTGCATTGGTCACAGGTCACGCTGCATTGTGCACAGGTCACACTATATGTGGCACAGGTCACGCTGCATTAACACTAGGGCAGCTGTGGGGGGGGCTGTTTGCAGGGGTGCCCCATACAACATTTTGCTATGGGGCCCTGCTATTTCTAGTTATGCCCCTGCATTATTATTAATATTCACTGGTTGAACGGAGTTAGTAGGACTGTCTATCACACTTGAACTGGGACCATTGTTCATCACGCTTGTACTGGGATGATTTTTATCAGTCACACAAACATTCAAATTACCATCAGGAAAAGTCACAGTTTCTGCTGCAATACCAGCTGTCTCCTGAAGCTGTGCTGTAGAGTCTTCAGCAGGTTTGGGGCAAACAGCTTTAGACTCAGCTAAAGGGGGGGTAATTGGTTCTGCTGATTCTTGCAGTTCCTCTGCAGGAATGTCATTTTTTAAATGCAAACTTTGCTGTACTGCAGCATCAGCAGATACAGCATTGCTACACATGGTATTAGCAGCCTGATTGTCACTGGGCATATTGTCAATATCAGTCAGTGTTGAATGGCACAAAAATAGCTTTATCCACAATATGGGACTTGACAGGCTTTACCTTGTCAGGCACATTATCTGTTATGTCCTCATCATTAAACGCCAGCTGATCCCCCCACATAGGAGATTCCATTACCTGGATTACCCTGAGCATGCCTCCTGAGTCCTGGGAAGGCATGGGGCTGCTTACCTTTCCCTGAGGGGGCAGGGGGTCTGAACTGGGGGTCTCCTCCTCCACCTCCATCTTTGTCATCCTCGCAAACCTTTTATCATTGCAAAACTTTTCCTTAAAGGGCCCATCTCTGCCTTCCATCATGGACACAATGGTCTCCTGATGTTCCACCCGGACCTTGGCCAGTTGGATCTCCGGATCCATGGACCCACGTTTCTGGCTGTGTAAGCCCTCATGCTGCCTTCTCAGGCGCTTCAGCTCTGCTCTGAGCTTGTAGAGCTTGTTTCTCTCCTTATTCAGGACCTTAATCCCGGCCACCACTCGCTCCCGAATGGCCCCGGAACCTTCATCCTCACCAGGGGTAGAGAGATCACAAGCCATGGTTTGTACAGGGGCAGGCATGTTACCTGATGGCCCAGGAGATGGCTGAGAGCTTCCAGCAGGAGAGGCCCCGCTGTCCTCCATGGCTTCCCCAGAAAGGGGCCAGGAGGGCTGGGAGAGATTTCATCACCACTCCCCTCTCACACGGATCACCTGGAGGAGCTTCAGAGACACCTTCCTCCTGACACACCTGTACTCCAATGATGGGTGGGGTACTATTCCAATGACACCAATGATGGGGCACTATTCCTCCCAATGACACCAATGATGGGGCACTATTCCTCCCACTGATACCAATATTGGGGCACTATTCCTCCCATTGGCACCAAAGATGGGACACTAATTCTCCCACTGACACCAATGATGGGGCACTATTCCTTCCATTGACACCAGTGATGGGGCACTATTCCTCCCACTGACACCAATGATGAGGCACTATTCCTCCCACTGACATCAATATTGGGGCACAATTCCTCCTATTGACACCAATGGTGGGGCACTATTGATCTTTTATTAAAAAGAATCAAGCAACCAATTTTATACAAAAGTAAAAAACAAAACCATAGTACAAAACTTCAACAGAAATCCAAGGAATACACATCCAAGTTCAGAATATTTACAATATATACATAATCCACTACCAAAATTATTTACATAAAGCAGCAGAGAGGGCCTAAGAGGCACAACCCATCACCTATGTACGCAGCCATTTATCAAAAATTAATCCCAAAAAAATAATAATCTAGGGTGATAAGAGACAGACAGCCACACCCGGGAAAGAGACTCCTGGCAGTCAGGGAGGCTTGAAACCCCTCCACGCCTTCAACCAAGCCCCCTGACTCCGCTTGTCTCTCTCAAGTACCCGAATCTTCTCCACCTCATGCAGAATGTCATACACCACCACCTGAACAGGAAGGATTTTACGCGAATGCTGACCTGACACCGTGCGTTCCAAGTGAAATAACAGACTACTAGGCTAACTAGAAAAAGTGTATCTAAACAAAAACCACCACCAGTATTGAATGCTCCGTACACCCACTCAGCATAACCCAGCCTGGAGAGGAAAGGGACACCGAGGGCCCGCCCCACCTGTTTGTACACCTCTATGTTAAAGGGGCAATGAAGCAGAAAATGGTCCATAGTCTCCTCCTCACCTGCACACTCCTCCCGAGGACAGCTACGATTCACCCCACTGCGGAATTTCAAATTACCCCTAACATAGAGCCTCCCATGGAAGCACAACCAGGCCAGATCCCTGAATTTAGGGGGTACTCTGTCCAAATTAATAAGTCTTAACCCTGCCCTCAAAACTGGGCCTGGGCAATCCCTTAAGGCCAATGGGTCATGAAAGACTTCGCTCAAGACTCGGCTCATAAGGACTTTCCTCGGAACCGATCTGAGATCTTCAGCCGACAATCGCCACTGCCGTAGTAACTTCAGGCACCGAGCGACATAGGCTGGTAGCTGACCACGATGACCCCTGAGATTCTTCACTTGGCCACCTTCTTCCCAAAGTCGCAGAAAAGGCCTAAACCAAGATCTAAATATGCCTGCCCATCCAGGAGGTTCCACTGCAAGCATATTACCAATATTAAACTTGAGAAAAAGCAGTGAAAAGAAAAGAACTGGGTTGACCATACCTAAGCCACCCTCCCTCCTGGATAGATAGGTGACATTCCTCTTGATGGGGTTCAGTCTGTTCCAACACAACATCTGGAAGAACACAACACTGACCCTAGCATAGAGAGGCACTGGCAAGATGCAGACAAAGCTGACATACAAGAAGATCGGAATCAGGTAAGTCTTAATCAGATCAACCCTTTCCCTCATAGATAACTTCCATCTCTTCCAGCTGACCACCTTAGTATTGGCAATTTCTAGTCTGCCTTCCCAGTTTTTGAGGCCATAATCGCCAGGTCCAAATTCAATGCCTAGAATCCTAATTCTTTCCTGGGGCACTGGAAAGGTGTCCGGGAGATCAAAACCCTCACCTTCCTTTCCCATCCAGAAAACTTCACTCTTTTCCTGATTGATCTTGGAGCCTGATGCTTCAGAATACCGTGATGTCAAAGAGACCACCTCTGCTTCATCCGCCCCAGTGACAATCACGGACACATCGTCCGCATAGGCAACAACCCTCAAAGGCGGCTCACCTGGGAGCCCCACTGGCACCCCACACAACATGCCGCTCTCTAGCCTCCTGATGAAGGGGTCGATTGCAAACACATAGAGCAGGGGACTCAGGGGACAACCCTGGCGCACCCCGGAGCCAACCTCAAAGGACTGCCCAACCCAACCATTAACAAGAGGAAAGCTTTCTGCCCCCTTATACAAGACTTTTAACCAATTGACAAAACCACCCGGCAGACCGTACTTACTAAGGAGCAACCACAGGTACTCATGGTTAACACGATCAAAAGCTTTTGCCTGATCCAATGTCAGCAAATACTTTCCCCAGCCTGCAGCCCTGCATTGCTCCAAGGCCTCCCGGACAGCTAAAACTGCTGTGAAGGTGCACCTACCCTGGACCGAACAGTGCTGATGGCGAGAAAGCAAAGACTCTGCTACTGACGATAGGCGCCAGAAAATGATCTTTGCCAGTATCTTTCTATCGACATTAAGAAGGCTGATGGGGCGCCAATTCTCAATCATCGAAGGATCTTTACCCTTTGAAAGAAGAATCACAGCTGAGTGCCTCATGGAAGGGGGAAGTACCCCCTCTGCAAGGCAACTGTTAAAAACCTCTACCAAATGTGGGGCCAGAATAGGCTTAAAAGCTTTGTAAAACTCAGCCGTCAAGCCATCCGGTCCAGGTGACTTTTTGATGGCAAGCTGTTCAATTGCCCTCATCACCTCTTCAACTGTGATCTCCTCTGTCAAATTCATCAATGGGACATCTTCATCATTTAGACCTGGAGTAGAGTCCAAAAAGCTTTCCATCTTGTCACGGTCAAGCTCTTTCCTCCCAAGAAGGTCAGCATAAAAGGACCTCACGACCTCCAGAATCCCTGACCTGGACTTTGTCAAGGAACCTGTACTGTCCTTAAGGCCAACGACCGTTTTAACAGCTACACCTTGTTTGCAGTTCTGGTAAGGGTCAGGCGAGTGGTACTTCCCATAGTCCCTCTCCAGAACCAAAGAGGCATGCCGGTCATATTGACACTTCCTGAGAAGGAGTTTCACTTCAGAGATTGCCCTAGGATCTCCTCCTCTCGAGACAAGAATATCCAGCTTCCTCCGTAAACGTTGGTAGGTCATGTATTTATTAAACTGCTTTCTATTGGCTAGGCCCCTGAAGAATCCAGCAATCCTCTTTTTGGTCAGCTCCCACCACTCAGCTTTGCTGCTACAAAAGTCCAGGATGGTAACCTGTGCCTGAAAGAATTCCTCAAAGGATTGTCTAACATGTTCTTCCTTGAGTAGAGTCGAATTCAATCTCCAGATGCCCTTACCCCTCTGAGGGGCGTCTGAAGCATTCAGGACCACAGATAGCATACAGTGATCAGAGAACTCTACTGCCTGCACCACTGGGGGTGAGAAAGCAGAGGTCTCCTTCAAAAAAAACCTATCTATTCTACTCTGACTATTACCTCGATGAAAGGTGAACCCAGTGTCATCCGGGAGGTGCTTAATGTGCACATCCACAAGACCAGCATCCCTAACCATACTATTTAAAAAAACGCTATCATATCCCAGCCTGTCCTTGAAGTCCTTCCTGTCCTTGGGCCTAGTTACTGTATTAAAGTCACCTCCAAAGACCACTTGCTGGGATGTAAAAAGAAATGGCTTGATCCTTGTAAAAAGGCATTTCCTGTCCCACTTTGTGTGCGGCCCATAAACATTAATTAGGCGCAGGTCCTGCCCTCCCACAAGGACGTCTAAGACCATACATCTCCCAATCTCCACCTCAATAACCCGCCGGACAGTTACCATGCCGGTTTTAAACAACACCGCCACACCGCCGTAAGGCTCGGCCGCAAGAGACCAGTAAGATGGACCATACCTCCACTCTCTCTTTGCCATATGAATATCTGCCAAGGAGGTGAGCCTAGTCTCTTGCAAAAATAAAATTTCAGCATCTAATTGGCTGAACAAAAAGAAGGCCATAGAACGAGCTCTTACTGACTTAATGCTGGCGACATTTATTGTCACCACTTTTAACGGAGGGGGAGCCGCCATTTGGGTTATTGGGTGGATTGCTTCTTAGCTCCCCTCTGCTGCTCATCACCAGATGCCTCTCTCTTTCTTGAGGCCGCCTCAAACTCCATTTCGGAATCAGAACTTCGCTCCGAAGAAGCTCCAGATGAAGAGATATCCCAATTAGAGGACCTATAACGGTTGGAGACAGGCACTGGAGCCTGTTCCGCCCTCACCACCTGCTTCTTCCGCTTCCCAACCTTCCTTCTCTCCTCCAGGTACTGCAGGTCAGCTTCAGAGATGCCCTCATCTGTTACTTTTTTCTGTGAAGTCTTTCCACAAGACTTCTTTACAGAGGAAGAAGCAACCTTTTTAGTACATGTTACCACTCCTGGTGGGGGGGGGTGCTCCCTTTGAGTCAGACTTAGGAGGGGTAGACTCCTGGGGGGGGAACTGACTCGGGGGGCACAGACTTGGAAGGTTCTGACACATGAGGAGAGGGTACAGTAGGCTGGGGGGAGACAGATACAGATACAGAAGGAATACTTACAGACACAGGAGGGGTGGCCACAGGAAATGGGGAGGGATCCTGAGCAGGACCAGGGGAGTGAGTCACCGCAGAGGAGGATGGTACACCAGGGGCCTCACCCTCCATCCTGTCCAGCCTTGACATGTCATCAATTACCTCCTTCTCCATATTGTGCCAGGCTTCAGGACATCTGCTGTAGGGGTGGCCAAGGCGCAGGCACAGGTTGCACCTGATCATCTCGGTGCAGTCCTTGGCCATATGACCCTGACCCCGACACACTGAACATATCAAGGCTGAACAGGAGGAACTCAAATGCCCCTTTTCTCCACAGCGGTGACACAGCTTCGGCTGACCCGGGTAGAAAATAGTCATCCTATCCCTCCCTATAAAAGGTGAGGAGGGCAGGTGACGGACAACATTCCCATCCCTGGCCAACCTGACTGTAACCGACCAACCCCCAGTCCAGATGTTATGTTCATCAAGTATTTTATCGGGCTTAGTCAATACCTCACCATAATTCTTTAACCAGACCTCTAAATCTCGAGCAGGAACACTCTCATTAGTGAGAATAATTGTGATTTTTTTCACCGTAGACCTTTGTGAAACTGCAACTGGGGTCAGACCTTCCCATTCGGGTCTTGACCTGCACCGAGCCTCATATCTCTCCCAGAACAGGTCAAGACCCTCTGGCCTGGTGAAACTAATGGTATAATCCCGTGTCCCAGCAACATGTATTAGGGCATACAGATCGTTTGCCCCAAAACCCATCTCCAAAATCATGTCCACCACCGCACGCCGTGCTGGAGGGATTGCACCACCTTCATATTTAAGAATCACTACATTTCGTCTCGGACCCCCAGCAGAAGCCAGAGACCCAAGACCAGATCCTGGGGTGCTCAAGGTGGTAGGTCGCAGGGGGAAAACCCTCTTGGGGGCGGAGCTACCAGGAGCAGAGCGTACCACCTGAGCAAATGTAGGCTTATCAGGGCCAAGGCCCCACACTGATGTAACATTAGTCTGTACATTACAATTATTATTATTATCTGCTGGAATGGAGTTGGTAGGACTGTCCATCACACTTGTACTGGGAAGATTTTTATCAGTCACACAAACATTCACATTCCCATCAGGAATAGTCACAGTTTCTGATGTAATACAAATCTCGTATAATAATAATAATAATAATACCAGCTGTCTCCTGAAGCTGTGCTGTAGAGTCCTCAGCAGCTGTGGGGCAAACAACTTTAGACTCAGCTAAAGGGGGGTTAATAGGCTCTGCTGAATGTTGCAGTTCATCTGCAGGAATGTCATTTTTTAAATGCATATTTTGCTGCACTTCAGCATCAGCAGGCACAGCATTGCTACACATAGGACTAGCAGCCTGATTGTCACTGGGCACATTGTCTGTATCAGTCACAGTGTTCACAAAAACAGTTTTATGTACCACATGAGGCTTGACAGGCTTTACCTTGTCAGGCACATTATCTGTAATGTCCTCCTCATGAAACACCAACTGATCCTCCCGCATAGGAGACTCCATTGCCTGGATTACCTTGAGCATGCCTCCTGAGTCCTGGGAAGGCATGGGGCTGCTTACCTCTCCCTGAGAGGGCAGGGGGTCTGAACTGGGGGTCTCCTCCTCCACCTCCATTTTTGTCATCCTGGCAAACCTTCGGTCATTGCAGAATTTTTCCTTAAAGGGCCCATCTCTGCCTTCCATCATGGCCACAATGGTTTCTTGGTGTTCAACCCGGACCTTGGCCAGTTGGATCTCCGGATCCATGGACCCACGTTTCTGGCTATGCAAGCCCTCACGCTGCCTTCTCAAGCGCTTCAGCTCCGCTCTGAGCTTGTAGAGCTTGTTTCTCTCCTTATTCAGGACCTTAATCCCGGCCACCACTCGCTCCTGAATTGCCTCTGAGCCTTCATTCTCACCAGGGGTAGAGAGATCACAAGCCATGGTTTGCACAGGGGCAGGCATGTCACCTGATGGCCCAGGAGATGGCTGAGAGCTTCCAGCAGGAGAGGCCCCGCTGTCCTCCATGACTTCCCCAGAAAGGGGCCAGGAGGGCTGGGAGAGATTTCACCACCACTCCCCTCTCACACGGATCACCTGGAGGAGCTTCAGAGACACCTTCCTCCTGACACGCCTGTGCTCCAATGATGGGTGGGGTACTATTCCAATGACACCAATGATGGGGCACTATTCCTCCCAATGACACCAATGATGGGGCACTATTCCTCCCACTGATACCAATATTGGGGCACTATTCCTCCCATTGGCACCAAAGATGGGACACTAATTCTCCCACTGACACCAATGATGGGGCACTATTCCTTCCACTGACACCAGTGATGGGGCACTATTCCTCCCACTGACACCAATGATGAGGCACTATTCCTCCCACTGACATCAATATTGGGGCACAATTCCTCCTATTGACACCAATGATGGGGCATTATTCCTCTTACTGACAGCAATGGTGGGGCACTATTCCTCCCACTGACACCAATGGTGGGGCACTATTCCTTTTTTCACTCCCACTGACCACCAAGCCTAGGGCATTTTCTTCTCCTACTGGCCACAGCCCAGCCCCCCTAAAGGGTAGTAAACTGGCCCTTTGTTTTGAAAGTTTGGAGACCCCTGCCCTAAGGCAACGCACCTTTGTTCCAGCATGGCAGTTTGCGGTAAAACATGTACTGCCATTGCCAAAAATGGTGCATGTCTGATTTTTTTTTTTTGAGGTGGTAACCTGTGGAATAATTTACATGGGGAATATTTATAAAACAGTCAATGTGACTTTCACCAAATATTCACTGGTAATGAATCTTGTGTCTTTGTTGATTAGGTATAGGTAAATGTCTAAATCTTCTTTAGTCACCCCTTCGCCATAGTTAGTTAGGTTGAAAAAAAAAAAGACACAAGTCCATCGAGTTCAACCAATAAATAATACCTCATATAATGTGTTGATGGTACGTAGATAACCGATTCTTTCTGGTTGGCAGAATCTGAAGAAGACGGGTGACTGTTCCCAATCACAGAATGCACGGCCAGCCTTTTCCCTAAGTAAGTATCATTTTAATGATTAAATAGGAGTTACTAATTCTATTGTAAGACATACTGTATATTTATGTTTTTATATACCTGTATTGCCAACCAGGGCTTTTTTTTCAGCTGGAACGTGGCGGAACACAGTTCCGGATGCCCCAGAACTTAATGTATGTAATGGCAAGGGTGGTGGGGTATGCTGGAGGGTCTATTGATGCTGGCTAGAATCTGTTTTTTTGTAGGATCTATGGTTGCGGGGGGGGGGGTGGTTGATTGATGCTGGTGGGGGTCTTATGTTGCTGGGGGGTCAATGGTTGTTGGGAGGAATCTACTGTTGAGGGAGGGGGTCTATTGTTACTGGCTGCTGGAGGGTCTATTGATGCTGGCTGCTAGAAGATCTATTGTTGCTGGGGGGATATTTTGTTGCTGGGGAAATATATTGTTTCTGGAAGGGTATTATGTTGCTGGGGGGTCAATTGTTGGTGGGAGGGACCTACTGTTGAGGGAGGGGCCTATTGATGCTGGCTGCTGCAGGGTGTATTTATGCTGGCTGCTGGGGGGGTCTATTGTTGCTGGAAGGGTTTTATGTTGCTGGAGGGGGGGGTCAATTGTTGGTGGGAGGGACCTACTGTTGAGGGAGGGGTCTATTGTTGCTGGCTGCTGCAGAATGTATTGATGCTGGCTGCTGGGGGGTCTATTGTTGCTGGGGGATCTATTGTTGCTGGAAGGGTATTATGTTGCTGGGGGGGGTCAATTGCTGGTGAGAGGGAACTACTGTTGAGGGTGGGGTCTATTACTGTTGCTGGCTGCTGCAGGGTGTAGTGATGCTGGCTGCTGGGGGATCTATTGTTGCTGGGGGATCTATTGTTGCTGGAAGGGTATTATGTTGCTGGGGGCGTCAATTGTTGGTGGGAGGGAAATACTGTTCAGGGTGGGGTCTATTATTGTTGCTGGCTGCTGTAGGGTGTATTGATGCTGGCTGCTAGGGGATCTATTGTTGCTGGAAGGGTATTATGTTGCTGGGGGAGGGGTCAATTGTTGGTGGGAGGGACCTACCATTGAGGGAGGGGTCTATTGATGCTGGCTGCTGGGGGGTCTATTGTTGCTGGGGGATCTATTGTTGCTGGAAATGTATTATGTTGCGGGGGGGGGGGCAATTGTTGGTGGGAGGGACCTACTGTTGAGGGAGGGGTCTCTTGTTGCTGGCTGCTGCAGGTTGTATTGATTCTGGCTGCTGGGAGGTCTATTGTTGCTGGGGGGGTCAGTTGTTGATGGGAGGGACCTACTGTTGAGGGAGGGGTCTATTGATGCAGGCTGCTGGGGGGTCTATTGTTGCTGGAAGGGTATTATGTTGCTGGGGGGGTCAATTGTTGGTGGGAGGGACCTACTGTTGAATGTGGGGTCTATTGTTGCTGGCTGCTGCAGAGTGTATTGATGCTGGCTGCTGGGGGGTCTATTGTTGCTGGTGGATCTATTGTTGATGGAAGGGTATTATGTTGCTGGGGGGGAGTCAATTGTTGGTGGGAGGGAACTACTGTTGGGGGTGGAGTCTATTATTGTTGCTGGCTGCTGCAGGGTGTATTGATGCTGGCTGCTGGGGGATCTATTGTTGCTGGAAGGGTATTATGTTGCTGGGGGAGGGGTCAATTGTTGGTGGGAGGGACCTACTGTTGAGGGAGGGGTCTATTGATGCTGGCTGCTGGGAGGTCTATTGTTGCTGGGGGATCTATTGTTGCTGGAAGGGTATTATGTTGCTGGGGGGGAGTCAATTGTTGGTGGGAGGGAACTACTGTTGGGGGTGGAGTCTATTATTGTTGCTGGCTGCTACAGGATGTATTGATGCTGGCTGCTAGGAGGTCTTTTATTGCTGGAAGGATAATATGTTGCTGGGGGAGGGGTCAATTGTTGGTAGGAGGAACCTACTGTTGAGGGAGGGGTCTATTGATGCTGGCTGCTGCAGGGTGTATTGATGCTGGCTGCTGGGGGGTCTATTGTTGCTGGAAGGGTATTATGTTGCTGGGGGAGGGGTCAATTGTTGGTGGGAGGGACCTACTGTTGAGGGAGGGGTCTATTGTTGCTGGCTGCTGCAGGGTGTTATGATGCTGGCTGCTGGGGAGTCTATTGTTGCTGGAAGGGTATTATGTTGCTGGGGGAGAGGTCAATTGTTGGTGTGAGGGACCTACTGTTGAGGGAGGGGTCTATTGTTGCTGGCTGCTGCAGGGTGTATTGATGCTGGCTGCTGGGTGATCTATTGTTGCAGGGAGGTCTATTGTTGCTGGGGGTCTGTTGTTGCTGGCGGATCTGTTTTTGCTGGCGGAAGTGATCCAATGTTGCTGTCTGCAGAGGATCTGTTTTATAGCTTTTCTTTTTATCATTAACAAATTCCATACAAAATACTTAGCATCACAAAATGGTACTAGGTTCTGTATTCTCTAAAAGGGATGATAGTGGGAGGTGGGTAGGGGGTGGAACCAAGGGACGGTGCTTGGAGATGGGTAGCGGTGGAGACAAAAGATGACTCCGAAGGGGGGAGCACCTGCACCTATTCTCTGAAAAAAAAAGCCTTGGTGACAACAATTTTTGCGACCCTTTACATATTGTACATTCACATCAGTCTCTGCCCCCAAGGGGCTTACAATCTAAGGTCTGTATCTCACATGTATAAATACACAGAAAATGTCCAATTTAAACAGGGGCTAATAAACCTACCTGCATGTCTTTTGAGTGTAGGAGGAATCTGGAGTACCTGGAGAAAACCCACACAAGCCCAGGGATATGTAAAAACTTCATATAGTGTCCTGGCCAAGGGCAGAACTATGGACCACTTTCTTGCCATAACAACCTCCACTCATTTGGGAAGGCCTTCAACAGAAATTTGGAGTGTGTCTTGTGCAAAAAAAAGGTTTTGTGAGGTCAGGTACTGACATTGGATAAGAAGACCGGGCTTGCCATCTAAGTTCCAGTTCATCCCAAGAGTGTTCAGTTGGGTTGAGGTCAGAACTCTGTGTTGGCCATTTGAGGGCCTCAAGGTTGGAAGAACACCATTGTCATTCACCAGGAAAAATCTGAACTGAGTTATACAAGACAATTATTTGGAGGGGGGTCTACACACTTATGACCATGTAGTGAAGGTGCGAGGGTCAGCTCTCCAAAAACATTTGGCCATGTAGCGTAGCACTAATCACGTAATTCAGGAGTTAAAACAGTGCCTGAAGGAGGAGTGGGAAGCCATAGCTGGCAAGCGGCTCCTCCTCCTAGCCTGCTCACTCCTTTTACTGAATGGATCTTTGTGTTCTCTCCCCCTCCTCCCTATTCCTCTATATTACTCCTAAATACTGTGGAAGGGGGAGTGAGGGCTGGAGATACAAGTTAAACAGACTTCCTGTCTGAGCAAAGAACAGATTGACTTAGCAGCCTTTCTCAACCTTTTCTTACCCCAAAGGAAGCCTTGAAATAGTTTTCATGTTTGGGGGAACCCCTGCTAAACATGATGATACCTACAGTTCATGGTACACTAACATGATGACTACATTTAAATTTAGGTACAATATGAATAATATGGCATACCTAGCATATATATCTGACACCCAGGCCACCTTTATCTCTTGAGCCCTTTTATCTGCTCTATACCACATCATTTTTGGTAGAGATCTTTACATTAAATTAATACAATTAACAACAAAGAAATACAAATAGTCAGAATTGTGGTGTCTCTAACATTTGTGGCAAGTGTGGATGGGTCGCTTTCATTAGTAATTATAGGTAGGAGATCAATTCACCTTTTCACTCTGCTCAAGGTTGCCCTAGCATCTTCAGGAGGAACCTTCAGGTTCCATTAAACCCTGGTAGAAAAGGGCTGTTTTAAAGTAACTTGGCATGTGGAGCTTTTTAAGAGCCCCAAAGCCAAGTCAACCCAATTTTACAAATACAGTCTTATGCCCCGTACATACGGTTGGATTTTCTGACGGAAAATGTGTGATAGGACCTTGTTGTCGGAAATTCCGACCGTGTGTAGGCTCCATCACACATTTTCCATCGGATTTTCCGACATACAAAGTTTGAGAGCAGGATATAAAATTCCGATCGTGTGTACACAAATTCGACGCACAGAGTGCCACGCATGCTCAGAATAAATAAAGAGATGAAAGCTATTGGCCACTGCCCCGTTTATAGTCCCGACGTACGTGTTTTACGTCACCACGTTCAGAACGATCGGATTTTCCGACAACTTTGTGTGACCGTGTGTATGCAAGACAAGTTTGAGCCAACATTCGTCAGAAAAAATCCTAGGATTTTGTTGTCGGAATGTCCGATCAATGTCCGACCGTGTGTACGGGGCATTACAGTCTCCAGTTCCTCAAGTATGCTTAAACCAGCCATAAACGATCCTAATCATGTATGGGCAGACTGATTGTACCCAAGTTGATTGCCTGTTAGATTTTTTCATTTGGCCATAGCTGCTAGCAATAATCACTGTGTGCTCCCCACCCCCACTGGGAGAACACAATAGCTCTACAGGAGGGATTCCCCCATCAATACTTAATGTGTTGATGGGGGAACTGAGCAATTTTCTTTCCTGCAACCAGAAAATTGCTCCATCTATGACTGGCTTTAGTCCTGCCCCCTCCCATAACTAAGAACCTTACATTGTGGAGATCTCTAACAGCCCCAAAGGCAAGAAAACTCCTAATTTACGAATAGGGCCTTCAGTACATCAACCATGCTTGGTCATCCCCCTCCTATAACTTACACTGTAGAGCTCTCTGAGAGCCCCAAAGCCAAAAGAACTCATAATTTACAAATAATAATAATTTACATCATTTGCAAGTACAGACTTCAGTTCCTCACATCATGCATGGTCTTGCCCCCTCCTGTAACTAAATAACTTACCCTGTGGAGCTCTCTAAGACCCCCTCAAAGCCAAGAGAACTCATAATTTGCAAATAGAGCCTTCAGTTCCTCAAGTAATGCTTGGTTCTGCCCCTTCTCATAACTAAGTATTCTGTCATTGATTCTGTCTATCACCAGGCCAGGATCTAGGGGGGTGCTCGGGTGGACTGTGCCCCCCCCCCCCCCCCAGATTTTAGCAGTGCCCCCCCTCCCCAGGGCTCTAACATTGCATCCACTGATTCATGAGGCACTCTGTTGGGGCCAGTTGATGTAAGGGGGCACTCTGTTGGGGACATTTGGTATAATGGGGGCACTCTGTTGGGGACGATTGATGTAAGGGGGCACTCTGAGGGGACAAATTATCAAATGATGTAAGGGGGCACTCTGTTTGGGACAATTGATGTTAGCGGGCACTCTGAGGGGTCAAGTGATGTAAGGGGGCACTCTGATGGTGACAGTTCATGTATGGGGACAGTTAATGTAAGGGGGCACTCTGTTGGGGACAATTGATGTAAGGGGGCACTTTGAGGGGACAAGTGATGTAAGGAGGCACTCTGATGGGGAAAATTGATGTAAGGGGGGCCCTGATGGGGGATGTAAAGATTTACTCTGATGCAGACAGTTCATTCAAGGGGGCACTCTAATGGGAACACCTGATGTAAAGGGCTATAATGAGGACAGTTCATATACAGAGGCACAAGTTCTGTTTAAGCATCCTAACCTAATGACAGCCTAATATATACTTGTGTTCCCTGTTCACTCCTGCACCACTTCTGCACTACCTGTCAGATGTTATTTCCAGGTTGTGATTTGAGGTATGGAATCATGCTGAATGGATGGGGAATACTGGTTCCCAGCATCTCTGTCACACTCTTCATGCCCCCTGACTCTTTATAATGCTCTCTCAGATTAGATCCTAAAATCTGGCCTTGTTCATCACAAGGAAAGAAGAGGGTATGGGGCTAAGCACTACCTCAGGAGCTATCAGCATATTAGAGCCCCCAGGCTCTAGGGCTCCTTGGTAGGTTTGACTGGTAAGTGACTATGTATGTCTTCCTGTGATTTTGACATTCAAAATTGGTTCCCTTTAAAAATGGCCTCCTGGTAAGTACATTGAGAATGTTTTGTGGTTTACTTTATGGGCAAACTTTTGTGGACAGTTAAACATTGCATATGAGTAAAAACTATGTGGAATTCCCCCAATGATTGAGCTCTGGTGGTTCCAGGAAAATGTCCTGTTAATGCTGCAACATACTACTACATTTTAGACAATTTTGCTCTTTCAACCTTGTGGTAACCGTTTGGTGAAGACCCTTTTCTGGTCAAGCATGACTGTGCCCCTGTGTACAAAACCAGCTCCATGTAGACATGGCTTGACCAGTTTGGTGTGGAGGACCTCAAGTGACCTGCTCTCAAACCTAATGGAGACCTTTGGGATGAATTGGAACACTGACTGTGAGCAAAATCTTCTCATCCAAACATACAAGGTCCTCAGCATTTCAAATAGAAAAGTGTTCACACTTTTTTTTTGTGTGTGAAACCACATACTGTATGTCATAAGAAACCAACGTTTCATGGCCTTGAGGAAGGGACCCTGTGAGGTCCTAAAATTTTAGTTCCTTCCTCACAATGAATATGTGAAACACTATTTGGAGTGCTGGTGATCTTGAATCTGGTTTGGCACGGTACCATCTGTAGCAGATCACTTCAAGCACCCACCTAATATCTAATATCATCGGCTGTGAGGAGTGCAGTCTCTATTTGGTCTTTATTAGGTCTTCTCGTCTAACATCAGTACGTGATGCAAATGGGGCCAACTCCAAATTTTGGAATGAGATGTACAACAAGCTCATACAGTATAGGTGTGATGGTCAGGTGTCTGCAAACATTTGACCAAATACAGCAATGTGTTAAATATCCTCGTTATTAAAGTAGCCTTGTATTTATTTTTTTACAGAGGCTCTCCATCTTGGAAGAATTGGCATGTACATAGGCCCCATGGGTCATTCGGCTCTCCTCTTGGTAAGTGCCCCCAGCCTGTCTTTGCATAAACAGCTTCAGTTTTTTTCTGTAGTCACCTTTAATTAAAGACATCTCATCAGGTTTGCACAGGAGGCTGCAAGTGATAGTCCCATGCATTGCTTTTCCTGCACCTAGTTAAAGCAGAGCTCCACCCAAAGGGGGAAGTTCTGCTTTAAGGCACCCCCCCCCTTCTCTGCCTAACATGGCATGTGATTTTGGAGGGGGGGGGGGGGGGGAGGAGCGGGTACCTCATTTTGACATGTACCCACTCTCACTTCCACTTGGATCGCCTAATCGATCCAAGCGGAAGTTCTCCTACCCCTCCTCCCTCCCTGCAGTCTTTTGGGACACATCGCAGGTCCCAGAAGACTGCAGGACCATTCACAAAGTGCAGTGCAGCTCAGCGGGCGGCCGGCTGTAAAGCCGAAGGTCGCACAGCCAACTGCCCACAGTTAGGATGGCGGTGCCGGGAACCTGGAGGCTAGTGAAAAACTAGCCCGGGTGAGGACAGTACTGGATCCTTTGACAGGTAAGTGTCCATTTATTAAAAGTCAGCTGCTATAGGATTTGTAGCTGCTAACTTTAAAAAATTTTTTTTTTTGCAGACTGAATCTCCTATTTAAAGCTGAACTCCAGGTGGATACAAAAGAATAAATGCAACTCTGCATTTATTAGTACTCCCTTATGCCGTGTACACACGGGCGGACTTTTCGGCATCAAAGGTCCGACGCTCTTTCTGACGGACTTTTGACGGACTTCCGACGGACTTTTAAACGAACGGACTTGCCTACACACGATCACACCAAAGTCCGACGGATTCGTACGTGATGATGTACGACCAGACTAAAATAAGTAAGTTGATAGCCAGTAGCCAATAGCTGCCCTAGCGTTGATTTTCGTCCGTCAGACTAGCATACAGACGAGCGGATTTTTCGACTCGAGTCTGTCGGAAAGATTTGAAACATGTTCCAAATCTAAAGTCCGTCTGATTTTTGACTGAAAACGTCCGCTGCAGGTCCGATGGAGCCCACACATGGTCGGATTGTCCGACAGATTCGTCCCGTCGGCCCAGTCTGGTCGAAAAGTCCGCCCGTGTGTATACGGCATTAGATTGATTGATTTTTTTTTTTTTATGCAAGCAGGGTAAGTCACTGAATTTGACTTGGTACTGGCCTCTTGCAAGCCTTGTATAGCAGGGCTAAGACTGGGGGAGGGAGACACAACACAAGGAGCCATGTTGCAGTGCAAGGAGCATGCTGATAGGAGAGGGCAGAGTGATAGAGAGATGAGCTCATCGCTGCGCTGCTTTCGCTTTTGACGTCCAATCGTAGGGTGGGGAGATGGGGACAACCTGTACAGTGGGGACGAAAAGTATTCAGACCCCCTTAAATTTTTCACTCTTTGTTATATTGCAGCCATTTGCTAAAATCATTTAAGTTCATTTTTTCCTCATTAATGTACACACAGCACCCCATATTGACAGAAAAACACACAATTGTTGACATTTTTGCAGATGTATTAAAAAAGAAAAACTGAAATATCACATGGTCCTAAGTATTCAGACCATTTGCTGTGACACTCATATATTTAACTCAGGCGGTGTCCATTTCTTCTGATCATCCTTGAGATGGTTCTACACCTTCATTTGAGTCCAGCTGTGTTTGATTATACTGATTGGACTTGATTAGGAAAGCCACACACCTGTCTATATAAGACCTTACAGCTCACAGTGCATGTCAGAGCAAATGAGAATCATGAGATCAAAGGAACTGCCTGAAGAGCTCAGAGACAGAATTGTGGCAAGGCACAGATCTGGCCAAGGTTACAAAAAAATTTCTGCTGCACTTAAGGTTCCTAAGAGCACAGTGGCCTCCATAATTCTTAAATGGAAGACGTTTGGGACGACCAGAACCCTTCCTAGAGCTGGCCGTCCGGCCAAACTGAGCTATCGGGGGAGAAGAGCCTTGGTGAGAGAGGTAAAGAAGAACCCAAAGATCACTGTGGCTGAGCTCCAGAGATGCAGTCGGGAGATGGGAGAAAGTTGTAGAAAGTCAACCATCACTGCAGCCCTCCACCAGTCGGGGCTTTATGGCAGAGTGGCCTGACGGAAGCCTCTCCTCAGTGCAAGACACATGAAAGCCCGCATGGAGTTTGCTAAAAAACACCTGAAAGACTCCAAGATGGTGAGAAATAAGATTTTCTGGTCTGATGAGACCAAGATAGAACTTTTTGGCCTTAATTCTAAGCGGTATGTGTGGAGAAAACCAGGCACTGCTCATCGCCTGTCCAATACAGTCCCAACAGTGAAGCATGATGGTGGCAGCATTATGCTGTGGGGGTGTTTTTCAGCTGCAGGGACAGGACAACTGGTTGCAATTCAAGGGAAGTATGAATGCGGCCAAGTACAGGGATATCCTGGATGAAAACCTTCTCCAGAGTGCTCAGGACCTCAGAGTGGGCCGAAGGTTTACCTTCCAACAAGACAATGACCCTAAGCACACAGCTAAAATAACGAAGGAGTAGCTTCACAACAACTCCGTGACTGTTCTTTAATGGCCCAGCCAGAGCCCTGACTTAAACCCAATTGAGCATCTCTGGAGAGACCTAAAAATGGCCGTCCACCAACATTTACCATCCAACCTGACAGAACTGGAGAGGATCTGCAAGGAGGAATGGCAGAGGATCCCCAAATCCAGGTGTGAAAAACTTGTTGGATCTTTCCCAAAAAGACTCATGGCTGTATTAGATCAAAAGGGATCTTCTACTAAATACTGAGCAAAGGGTCTGAATACTTAGGACCATGTGATATTTCAGTTTTTCTTTTTTGTAATAAATCTGCAAAAATGTCAACAATTCTATGTTTTTCTGTCAATATGAGGTGCTGTGTGTACATTAATGAGGGAAAAAAATGAACTTAAATGATTTCAGCAAATGGCTGCAATATAACAAAGAGTGAAAAATGTAAGGTACTGAATACTTTCCGTCCCCACTGTATGTGTTACTGAACTGCAATAGGGAAACTTAGATCTCCTGCCCTTCCAGAAAGGGCTGTGCTGTGTGACAGAGTTGTGTACATCTCGGAACTGGATTGATAGAAGTGCACATTTTTGGTTCAGGTATAGCAGCTCCTTTTATATGCATTCCATTATTATTTTTTTTGCCTGGAATTCAACTTTAAAGAAAATGTATAGTGGTTTTGCAATTTAAGTTTATTTGGCGTGCTGCCCGACAGACATAAACAATGGCTATTGGCTAGGCAGTCAGTTGCTGTACTTCCTACCTTTTTTCTAGGATTGTCCCCATTGTAGAAGGACTTTCCAGCAAGTCAGAAAAGTTGTGTGTGTGATAAAGTGATTGTAAACCACTGGGTGCATTTGTTTTTTTATTTACCTGCAAGGTAAAGCCATAATGTGCTAGTATGCATATTGATGAGGGGGGAGAGAAGAGCCAGGGAAGGGAAAATATAAGCAAATTCAATGTAAGCTTTAAATAGTGTGTTTTTTTTTTTTCAGTATGGAGATCAGCTCTAATTATCTATGTGAGAAGCAGGAACAATTTTCAGTTTTGGGTCTTTTAAATAAGTAAAGTATGATAACTTGTATAGTGGTATAACTCTTTCGACACCAAGTCTGCCATAAAATATTCATTTTTTTCCCAGCAGTGATAGAGGAGAAGATCGCGACTTCTTGTTTGTCTGCGGCTGATAAGTACCATGCAGGAGCTTTAAGCTACCCATCCAAGATGGCCGACCATCATTTGGTCACCGTTAACACAAACTACAGGTGGCCGCCATTATGTCCTGTCACTAAGTATTGGACTAGTTACATACTGTATGTCTTGGCTTTGTAAGACCAAAATCATTGTTCCATTGTCAGAACTTATAACACAAGTTATACGGTTGTGCTCATAAGTTTACATACCCGGGTAGAATTTCTGATTTCTTGGCCATTTTTCAGAGAATATGAATGATAACACGAAAACATTTCTTTCACTCATGGTTAGTGTTTGGCTGAAGCCATATATTATTAATCAACTGTGTTTGCTCTTTTTAAATCATAATGGCAACAGAAACCCGAATGACCTTGATCAAAAGTTTACACACCCTGGTGATTTTGGCCTGATAACATGCACACAAGTTGATGCCAAGGGGTTTAAATGGCTGTTAAAGGTAACCATCCTCACCTGTGATCTGATTTCTTGTAATTAGTGTGTGTGTGTGTGTGTGTAAAAGGTCAATGAGTTTCTGGACTCCTGACAGACCCTTGCATCTTTCATCCAGTGCTGCACTGACATTTCTGGATTCTGAATTAATGGGGAAAGCAAAAGAATTGTCAAGGGATCTGCGGGTATAAGTAGTTGAACTGTATAAAACAGCAAAGGGAAATAAAAAGATATCCAAAGAATTGAGAATACCAATGAGCAGTGTTCAAACTCTAGAAAATCAAGAATTGGAAAATCAGTGGTTCTGTTGAAACCAAACCACGGTCAGGTAGACCAACTAAAATTTCAGCCAGGAAATTGTTTGGGATGCAAAGAAAAACCCAGAAATAACTTCAGGTGAAATACAGGACTCTCTGAAAACATGTGGTGTGGCTGTTTCAAGATGCACAATAAGGAGGCACTTGAAGAAAGATGGGCTGCATGGCCGAGTCGCCAGAAGAAAGCCATTACTACGCAAATTCCACAAAGTATCCCGCTTACAATACGCCAAACAGCACAGAGACAAGCCTCAAACCTTCTGGCACAAAGTAATTTGGAGTAATGAGATCAAAATTGAGCTTTTTGGCCATAAACGCTACATTTGGAGAGGAGTCAACAAGGCCTATGATGAAAGGTGCACCATACCTACTGTATAACACGGAGGTGGATCGCTGATGTTTTGGGAAAGTGTGAGCTACAAAGGCACAGGAAAATTTGGTCAAAATTGATGGCAAGATGAATGCAGTATGTTTATCAAAAAATACTGGAGGAACATTTGCATTCATCAGCCAGGAAGCTGCGCATGGGACATACTTGGACATTCCAACATGACAACGATCCAAAACACAAGGCCAAGTCGACCTGTCATTGACTACAGCAGAATAAAGTGAAGGGTCTGGAGTGGCCATCTCGGTCTCCTGACCTCAATATCATTGAGCCACTCTGGGGAGATCTCAAACGTGCAGTTCATGCAAGACAGCCCAAGAATTTACAGAAACTGGAGGCTTTTTGCCAAGAGGCATGGGCAGGTTTACCATCTGAGAAGATAAAGAGCCTCATCCACAAATATCACAAAAGACTTCAAGCTGTCATTGTTGTTAAAGGGGGCAATACACGGTATTAAGAACTGGGGTATGTAATCTTTTGATCAGGGCCTTTTGGCTAATTTCTGTTGTCATTATGATTTTAAAAGAGTAAATACAGTTGACTAATAATAAATGGCTTCAGCCAAGCACTAATCATGAGTGAAAGAAAAGTTTTTGTGTTATCATTCATATTCTCTGAAAAATGGCCAAGAAATCATAAATTCTGCCAGGGCACAACTGTATATTTGAAGAACATGTTGGAGTTCTGTACATGATACTTTATTTTCACTAATAAGTGCACAGATAATCGCTACAATCGCCTTTCAGAAGAAATATCTGAACCTTGGTTGGCAAGAACTGGGAAACTTTATTGTATATGAAAAATGGGATTTATAGTCTGTTGTATTGTAAAATAAAATGTTGCTTTTTTAAAAAAAACATTTTGTGTGTTATAATCTGTAAGGACCTTCCGCTTCATTTTTTTTCCCTCCACTCCCTCTTACCTTATACATTATGTTGGGTTGTGTTGGTTCTGTTCAAGAGACATACCCACTCATCCAGGGAATAAAGTCTTATTCTGTAGGGATCTGCACACCACGTCCCCCACCATCATCTTCCCCTCCTACATCATCAGGGTGGCACTTGAGGGGAACCTTTGGTGGCCTAAGCAAGAATAACGTTACCCTGCTCCCACAGCCACCTGGGATGCCCATGTCAGATATCCTAGGATGCATCAGAGGCTCAGAAACTGCACAGGAAAAGGAGGAGAAACTTCGGGGGACGGCTACAAAAACCCAGAAGTGACAGACAGCCCCCTGATAGGTCTTCCTTCTCTAGTGCTGTTTCTGAGCCCCTGATGTTTCCTGGGATATCTGACATTGATATCCTAGGAGGCTGTGGGAGCCTAGGCAAAATGAATGCATGTAGTGGGGGGAAACTGGACGATATAACCAAAAAAAAAAAAGGTTAAAACAATTGTTGCTATTATAGGGTAATGAGAGGAGGATTATCGAAAAGGAGTGTTTTATAATTTTGGGTCAAGAGGTCCCTGACTTTATCCTACCTTGTATTGTATATATTTAAAGTATCACAAAATTGATAAATATTTGGGCCTCATCAGATGAAATCTGGCACTTTTTTATTTTATTTCTTTATTTAGTAATTCCAGTAAAACTGCCTAGATACAACTATGAGGAGGTACAGTTGTAAAGCAGTGGTATCTTGTTGGGATGCATCGGACAGCAAAAATATACATACATATCTTGGCTTAGTATATCAGGTACATCCTGGCTAGGTTCTGCATCCCTTACGCCATATACAGTTCAAATTTTGAGTGATTCCTGCCAAAATCCACCTTGTGGGTGGCCCTGCCATCACCACCCAACTCAGCCAGGTTAGAAATTGTTGGCCAAACATCGTTCGTATCCAATCAGCTGTGGGTGCCAAGCAGAAAGGAGTAAGTGTGGGGAAATGCAGGGTAGTGGCAGGGGGGGAGTTAGGAGAGAAGATGAGGTGGTTGGGATGGAGTGGGAGTGCCCTGGCCTATTATAATTGCTAAAGCAATGCTAAATCCCTATAATTGCTAAAGGTCACCCCTAAGCAGTTTGGGTAAGAGGTAATGATATCTTCAAGAATATTGTCAAGATGGTTTCTTTGGGAGTAGAAGAGGCTGATCCCTTCGTGTGGACCTGGCCATATTCTTCAAGAAACATGAATTAGTTCCAATAAATCCATGTCTTTCTATAGAGTTTTTGGTGGTTTTGAAGGGAAGTAGGAAGAAGGAAATGATGCACATATAACTTAGGTTCCTAAGGTCTCAATTTTCTTCAACCCGATAGTGAATATATACATACTACATATTGCAAGCCAAATATTGTCTCTTCTGTGTCTAAAGGAACTTCAAGTCCCACAATGCCCCCTTCCCATATCTCTCCTGTATCCAAAGAGCTACAAGTGCCACCACGACCCGTCACTGATGTCTCTTCAGTATCCACAGAACCATAAGTTCCACGATATCCCCAATTGTATGTCTTCTAAGTCTGAAGAAACTCAACTCCTGCCATACTTCCCTACTTATCTCTGTCTTGTATCAAAAGAACATATCCCATTACTACCTTGTACTAATGTCTCTTCTGTATCCAAGGAAACACATGTTCAGGATGTCCCTTTAGTGGTGTCTCTTGTGTCCAAAGCATGTTCCACTTAGGTCCTTTTATGGTTTCTCTCCTGTGTCCAAAGTATGACAAATCTCACCATGACCTCGTACTGATGTCTCTCCTGTGTCCTAAGTATGAGAAATGCTACCATGACCTTATACGGATGTCTCTCCTGTGTCCAAAGTATGACAAATCCCACCATGACCTCATACTGCTGACTCTCCTTTGTCCAAAGTATGACAAATCCCACCATGACCTCATATTGATGTCTCTCCTTTATCCAAAGTATGACAAAGCCCAACATGAACTCGTATTGATGTCTCTCCTGTGTCCAAAGTATGACAAATCCCACCATGACCTTGTATTGTTATCTCTCCTGTGTCCAAAGTATGACAAATCCCACAATGACCTTGTACTGATGTCTCTCCCATGTCCAAAGTATGAAAAATCCCACCATGACCTCATACTGATGTCTCCCCTGTGCCCAAAATATGACAAATCCCACCATGACCTCGTACTGATGTCTCCCCTGTGCCCAAAGTAAGACAAATCCCACCATGACCTCATACTGATGTCTCTCCTGTGTCCAAAGTATCACAAATCCCACCATAACCCTGTACTGATGTCTCTCCTGTGTCAAAAATATAAAAAATCCCACCATGACCTTGTACTACTGTCTCTCCTCTATCCAAAGAATCCCAGGATGCCCCTCTAGTGGTGTTTCTTGTGTCTGAAGTACCAAAAGTCCCACTTTGACCCTTTTCTGTTGTCTCTTTTTTTCTACAAACTATGGCAAACCCCACCATGACTTCGTATTGATGTCTCTCCTGTATCCAAAGAACCACACATTTCAGCATGCTCCTCTAGTGGTGTTTCTGGTGTCCAAAGTACCATAAGTTCCACTTTAACTCCTCCATTTTTTGTGTCCGAAAAACCACATGTCCCATCATGCTTCTCTGCCGATGTCCATTTCTGTGTCCAAAGATCTTAAAGTCCCACCTTGATCGCTTACTGATGTTTCACCCACTTTCGTGCAAGCCAAACAGCTAGACGGACAGATGAAATATACAGTATATAGGAGAGCTGTTTTACCTGGCAAAGTATTTGTAATTTTGCACATCTATTCCAGGGATTTAAACAGCTCTACCATCCACACAGTACTACCTGTCAGAAGAGGGGACCTGGTTAATCTCTGCTGCAGTTCAGTAACACTAATGCCGCGTAGACACGAGCGGACTTTACGGCAGACTTTGTCCCGCAGACTTTTCGACAGACTATATGACGGACTTTTTGAAGGAACGGACTTGCCTACACACGATCAACCAAAGTCCGACGGATTCGTACGTGATGACGTACGACCGGACTAAAACAAGGAAGTTCATAGCCAGTAGCCAATAGCTGGCCTAGCGTCGGTTTTTGTCCATCGGACTAGCATTCAGACGAGCGGACTTTTCGACTGGACTCGAGTCCGTCGAAAAGATTTGAAACATGTTTCATTTCTAGGTCCGTCGAACTTTTGGGGGAAAAAAGTCCGCTGGAGCCCACACACGATCTAATTGTCCGACGGACTCCGGTCCGCCAAACCAAGTATGACGTAAAGTCCGGTCGTGTGTACGCGGCATTATGCCGCGTACACACGGGCTGACTTTTCGACGGACTAGGTCTGGCGGACTTTTCGATGGACTTTCCAACGGACTTTCGGAATGAATGGACTTGCTTACACACGATCAACCAAAGTCAGACGGATTCGTACGTGATGACGTACGACCGGACTAAAACAAGGAAGTTGATAGCCAGTAGCCAATAGCTGCCCTAGCATCGGTTTTTGTCCATCGGACTAGCATACAGACGAGTGGACTGGAGTCCGTCGGAAAGATTTGAAACATGTTTCATTTCTAGGTCCGTCGAACTTTTGGGAAAAAAAAGTCTGCTGGAGCCCACACACGATCGAATTATCCATCGGATTTCGGGCCTCCGGACCAAGTCTGCCATAAAGTCCACTCGTGTGTACGCGGCATCACAGGTCTTGTCCCTCCCCCAGCCTGTGATTGGACAGCAAAGAAGAAGCAACACACTGGTGAGATTATCTCTCGGTCACTCGTCTCTCTCTACCTATCAGTATGTTCCTCTCAGTATAGCACAACTGATTGGCTCCATGCGTTGGGTCCCCTTTCCCCCATGTCCAGGCTCACGTAAACCAATAACAGAAAAAACTGTTTGTGAATGTTATTAGTACTTATATGTGCAATCTGCCTGGCTTTACCACTAAAAAGTCAAAACAGTGTGAGCATGACTAGGATAACAGAAGATCTGGGACACCTTGGGATAGAAGACAGAAATAGGTTCTGCGCATCCTAATGAATAATGTGCATGGAAAAACAGTGGGACGGGCTTAAAGGAGGATGATTAACTCCTTCCCGCCAAGCGTACGCATATATGCGGCCTCAGTTTTAGGGGGTTGTACCCGGGATGATACCTGCAGCTGCAGGCATCATCCGGGTACCGTTTTTTTTGGAGCGGGCAGTCGGCTCTTCAGGGATAACAACTGATGCGGCTAAATTTTAAAAGTGAAGTACTAATGCGCCACTAAAACATGTAAACAGAATATATAGTAAAGTGCTGAAGTGCAAAAGATAAATATAAAGCAGCTGACTTCTGTAGTGTTGCCAGCACCAAGATATAAAGTGATAAATGGTGAAACAGCGCTAAATATCACTTCAAAAATTATAACAATAAAGTGCTAATACTATTCCTGAGTACCTCTGAATCAATCTTGGCAATATAAAGTGCTAATGATAAAGTGCTAATAGCAATATATAATAATTAATGTGCAAACTGGTGCAATATTAATAACATCAAATAAAATAATTCACAAAGGTGACTGATGTAACTACAAAGGGCTAAATGTGCAAAATAATGCAATGATAATGACATCAAAATAGTAAAGTTCACAAAGTTGACAGATGGATCTTCAGATGCTAAGCAAATAGTCTCTATACGGGTAAATACGTCAAGGAAGAGTTCTAATGCAGAAAATAAATTATAAGAATCCTTTCTCCAATCCACACCCTGTAAGTGCTAGCCTCTCACCTCAAGGGAAGACCCCAAATGGGTCTAGTTGTGCATCAACAGATCAAGAGATGTCCTTTTCCTCCTCCTTGGGTAGACCTTAAACGGATGGTCACAGCAATCTCCAGGCTATTTCTCAACAGACACCGAGTTCCACGACCAGCTCCTTTTTAAAAAGTTGTCTTTTATTTTTAAAGAGCAGCTCCAGTGAAGAAAGGGTAACTAGGCCCGAGTTGGACCAGCCAATGAATGATGTCATCCTTCAGGAGGAGGCAATAGAAAGTACCATATATACTCGAGTATAAGTCGAATTTTTCAGCACATTTTTTTGTGCTGAAAGTCCCCCCCTCGACTTATACTGGAGTCAAGCACTTTTCTGCAGCAAAAAATTTCATTTTCCGAACCGACTTTGGGGCCCTGTATCTCAGGGTCACTTGGTGCTAGGAGCCCCAAATTTGGTGTGCAAACCCACTGGAACTGGTACCATAACATATCCAAAGCTGAAGTTCCTAGCACTAAGTGGCCCCAAGATACGGGGCCCCAAAATCGGTTCGGAAAATGTCATTCTCTGCTGCAGAAAAGTGCTTGACATTTTCTGAACCGATTTTGGGGCCCCATATCTCAGGGCCACTTGGTGCTAGGAACCCCAAATTTGGTATGCAAACCCAGGGGAACTGGTACCATAACATATCCAAAGCTGGGGTTCCTAGCACTAAGTGGCCTTGAGATACGGGGCCCCAAATCCGGTTCGAAAAATGTCATTCTCTGCTGCAGAAAAGTGCTTGACATTTTCTGAACTGAATTTTGGGGCCCTGTATCTCGGAGCCACTTGGTCCTAGAAACACCAGCTTTGGAAATTTTATGGTGCTAGTTCCACTGGGTTTGCACACCAAATTTGGGGTTCTTAGCACTAAGTAGCCCCGAGATACAGGGCCCCAAATTCGGTCAAATGTGTCCATCTGCAGCAATGTCATTTCGGGACCCTTTGGGTTCAGAGACCCCAGATTTTGGCTGCAGCTAGGGGGCATCTAGGAACCCTTAACTACCGAGTTTGAAGTTCAGGGGACCTATGGCTGCAAATGGGCACAGTGAGGCATGCAAATGGGCACAGTGATGCTGCAAATGGGCATTGCTGACCCTCTTTTCCACTTACAGTAGCCGTGCATTTCTCACCCTCGTCTTATACTCGGGTCAATACGTTTTTCCCATTTTTTTGTGGTAAATTAGGGCCTCGACTTATACTCGGAACGACTTATACACGAGTATATACGGTATGTCCTCCAGGCTCCCTTTTCCCATTCATCACTCACAAGGATTGCTGTAGCATTTAGTCTTTTTGGCAGGATAAAAAGTCGGAGGCAGAAGATAGGCTGATCTTCTCCCCTCTCTCCCGCCATCTGTCACTTTCTCTCCCCTCACAGTGCACCACGCGACCTTCTCCAATCGCCGCTGGCACGCTAAAAGCCGCTCGGCTGTTAAACCGGAGGAGCGAGAGAGGATGTCCTCCCCTTCCGCCGCTCTTACCGGGCCTCCCGTCCCACCGGGAGACCTGATACGCGATCTGGCACTTCCTCCGGCTAGAGAGAGACTGGAGTGAAACCGGAAATGGCTTCATTCCAGTCTTCTTTCTGTAAACACGGAAGGGACGTCACGACCAATGGTGCCGGTTTTAAAAAAAAGTGACAGTATTCAGAATCGCAGTTTTTTTGTCGATCTGAATACTTTGAAGTGCAAAGGAGGGATTTGGGGTCTTTTAGACCCCCGATCCCTCCATAAAGAGTACCTTTCACCACCTATTATCAAAGTGATCAAATTTTTTTTTTCTAAAAGTGACAATGAAAAAAAAAAAAATTTAAAGCGCCCCATCCCCGCGAGCTCGCGCCCACGTAAGTCGCGCCCGCATATGTAAACGGTGTTCAAATTACACATGTGAGGTCTCGCCGCGATCGTCAGAGCGAGAGCAATAATTCTAGCATAATGCCACGTACACATGACCGGACTTTCCAGCAGAAAAGGTCCGACGGAACGAATCCATTGGACATTTTGATCGTGTGTGGGCTTCATCGGACCTTTTCTGGCGAAAAATCTGACGGACCTTAGAAATAGAACATGTTTCAAATCTTTCCTGACGGACTCTATTCCTATCAAAAAAACGTTCATCTGTATGCTAGTCCAACGGACCAAAAACGGGACAAGGGCAGCTATTGGCTACTGGCTATTGAACTTCCTTTTCTAGTCGGGTTGTACGCCATCACGTTTCGAAACGATTGGACTTTGGTGTGATCGTGTGTAGGCAAGTCCGTTTCGTCGGAACTCCGTCGAAAAGTCCTTCGGAGTTCAGTCCGGCGAGAAGTCCGCTCGTGTGTACATGTCATTAGACCTTCTCTGTAACTCTAACCTGGTAACCGTTTTTTTTTTTTAAAGCGCCGCCTATGGAGATTTTTAGGTACCGTAGTTTGTCGCCATTCCATCAGTGTGCGCAAAGCATGACATGTTGGGTATCTATTTACTCGGCGTAACATCATCTTTCACACTATACAAACAAATTGCGTTTGAAAGACCACTGCGCAAATACAGTGTGACATAAAATATTGCAACGACCGCTATGTTATTCTCTAGATTCTCTGCTAATATATATATATATATATATATAATGTTTGGGGGTTCTAAGTAATTTTCTAGCAAAAAATACGGATTTTAACTTGCAAGCAACAAATGTCAGGAATAGGCTTAATCATGAAAGGGTTAAAGAGAACCTGAGCCTATCCCCTGTATACACTGCACACATAGGCCACAGTTCTTGTACCCACAAATACTACCAACAGTAATGAAGGAAGAAATGTCCATCTGGTGTTGTCACTGGAAGGAAAAAAATGCACCCTGTGTTGGTGGTGTCACCAGAAGAAAGAATGTCAGTGTGTCAGTGGTGTCACTGGAAAGAAAACATGTTTCTATGCTGGTGGTGTCACTTGGAAGGAAAAAATGCAGTTGCGTCAGTGTCAATGGGCAGAAAAAAGCAGTACAAGGGGAGGTGCAGTTGATGGTGTGGACCGGCAGCACAGAGGGGGGCAGTTGATGCTGTGGACAGGTAGTACAGGAGGGGCATTTGAAGGTTGGGACAATCAGTATAGAGGGGTAGTTGATGGTCAGGACAGGCAGTGCACAGGGGCAGTTGATAGTCAGGACAGGCAGTGCACAGGGGCAGTTGATGGCCAGGACAGGCAGTACAGAGGGGCAGTTGATGGTGAGGACAGGTAGTATAGAGGGGGCAGTTGATGATGGAGACAGTCAATATAGTGGGTGCAGTGGTTGGCAGTGACAGACAGTACAGAGGGGCAGTTCATGGTCAGGACAGGCAGTACAGGGGGCAGTTGATGGTGAGGACAGGCAGTACAGAGGGGCAGTTGATGGTCAGGACAGGCAGTACAGGGGGGCAGTTGATGGTGAGAACAGGCAGTACAGAGGGGCAGTTGATGGTCAGGACAGGCAGTACAGGGGGGCAGTTGATGGTGAGGACAGGTAGTATAGAGGGGGCAGTTGATCGTGAGGACAGGTAGTATAGAGGGGGCAGTTGATGATGGAGACAGACAGTATAGTGGGTGCAGTGGTTGGCAGTGACAGGTAGTATTGCGGGGCAGTTGATGGTTAGGGCAGGCAGTACAGAGGGGGCAGTTGATGGTGTGGATACGTAGTACAGAGGGGGATTTGAAGGTTGGGACAACCAGTACGGAGGGGCAGTTGATGGTCAGGATAGGCAGTACAGTGGGGCAGTGGAACGTGGGGACAGGTAGCATAGAGGGTGTAGTTGACGATGGAGACAGACAGTACAGTGGGTGCAGTGACAGGCAGTACAGAGGGGGACAATTGATGGTGTGGAAAGGCAGTACAGGAGGGGGCAGTTGATGGTTGGAACAGGCAGTACAGAGAGGGGCAGTTGATGGTGGTGTAACCAGGTGCTGGACTACAGAAACATGGAGAAGGAAACATTGTCCTCTTTACAGTCAAGTATACTTTCACTCTATAGCTATGCAGGCTGTTGTGTTGCACTATTCATTACAGTCAGCAGATATTACAGATATAACCTGTACTGGATATTGTTTTTCTTACTTACCTCCTAATTAAAACTGATTTGAATAAAGAGCCCCGACTATCGCCAGCAAAAGACCACAGTAAACGATTGCTCTGTAAAGCCATTTTACAAGCCCCCTGTCTATCATTCATTTAAAGGGTACCTCCGTTCAGGTGACCTAGGCCTAGCATAATCACTCTTAATGCACTCTGGCAGTATACAGTGCCCTGCAAAAGTATTCACCCCCCCCCCCCCCCCCCCCTTGGCATTTTTCGTGTTTTGTTGTCTCACAACCTGGAATTAACATGGAATGTTTGATGATTTGCATCATTTAATTTACAGAACATGCCCACAACTTTTAAGATTTTTTTTTTATTATTGTGAAGCAAACAACAAATAGGACAAAATAACAGAAAAAGTCAATGTGCATAACTATTCACCCCCCTAAAGTCAATACTTTCTGGATCAACCTTTTGCAGCTATCACAGCTCCAAGTCGCTTTGGATAAGTCTCTATGATTTTGCCACATATTACCACTGGGATTAATGCCCTCCTTGCCCGGTCCTTGAGTTTTGGTGTGCGGCCGTCTCTTGGCAGGTTTGCTGTTGTGCCATGTTCTTTCTATTTGGTTATGATAGATTTGATGGTGCTCCTAGGGATCATCAAAGATTTGGATATTTTTTTATAATCTGCAAAATAGAAAAACACATAACACATATATGAGAGTACCCGGGGCTGCACAACCCAAAAAGAGTTAAAAAAAATGGAAGGTTTCCCCAGAGGTTTTTTTAGTAGCAAAACATTGTTATTATTATAAAAATAAATAATATAAATAAAAAATAAAAAGTTAATTCTAATGTGCAATCAATTTAAAAATTACAACCTCTGGTTCAGGTAAACAAACAACAACACATAACATCACTCATGGCATGAATGCCCCCAGGAGAACATAGTTTGACAATTACATTCACAACATTAATAACATTTTATCCACATGAATACCCCAATGCATTTGGACCCATTCTGGTCTTCTTCGGGGGGATTTAGATTCTAGGGAAATGTATCAAAAAAATATAATTTAATTTAAAACTTAGGTCAGTATACAGAACATCATTGTAACATTTCAAATTGTGCAGAAAAATGTCTCCCCATATACATGGAGGCATATTTACCATTAAGTGGATGATAGGGTGAGGATGCATCGCACAAACCAGATTGTTAAAAGCATTCAAATTCAAAGATCCCAATGACCATGCATATTCCCTCCGCGCTCTCCAGGTGGACCCATAGTCCATTGGACTTGCAAGGGGCCACACGCTTGGTCCTGGAAGGGAGGATGGGGGGCAAGACTCCTGCAATTGGGTAAAAAAACCTTAGTATGAAGGTATTCTAGGAGTATCTAGTATGGTTTTGCGACTACAGACTGGCCCGTACTAAAACAAATATTTGATTCATATTAGTTGGATCTAATGGTTTTGTTATATGATTGAACTTTTGTTTAGACTTTTGGTTTAAAATTGATGATTTTAATTAATAAGTGAGATAGATTAAATAGAAATTCAATAGGATAGATTGAACAGTGGCCCTTTTCTAAGGGCCACTGTGGGAAGCCTTCAACGTGCCGGTGGCATCCCTTTGATCACCACCGGACAGTCGGTGACGTCACACGCGCGTTCCCCTTTCAACACATAAGAGACCCTATATGAGATGAGGCATATCCCAATTGTTCGAGGATGTAGCCTGAATAGATTGTATCAACTGTTCAGGCATAGGAGAACTATACTCCTGGAATGAAGGTAAACAATCATTTTTCCCTCCATATCTTTCATCCAATTGGTTGAATATATATGCTTTCACCTCCTATAACTAATAGTTAAATTAATTTAAATAAAATAATACGTATACATATGACCAAATTCAATCAGTATTTTTGTGCATTTAATTCTACAATTGTTTCAACAAACGTTTGTTCATTCAGTGTTCATTTTCCTTAGTCCATTGCGTCCCGCTGCGCGACACTAGGTGTGGGTTCCCCTTTCCATTTGGCTTCCCGGCACAGGGGGGGGGGGGGTTGACGCAATCTTCTTTGCATTTTTTGCCCATCTATATTTCCCGCAGGCAGGCCCTTTTCTAAGGGCCACTGTGGGGCGCCTTCAATGTGCTGGCGGCATCCCTTTGATCACCGCCGGACAGTCGGTGACGTCACGCGCGCGCGCCATCCCGCGCACTCCCATTACGTTGTGATGTCACACAATTGCATCAGAGGTAACGGCGAATTGCTGGGGCTCACATCTTCCGGAACGCCGAGGGGGCCATGCACATACCGCTAGTGCAGCGGTGGGGACGAGCAGGGGATTTTTTGACGGGGAGGAGTCTGGCACCTGCAATATATGGATAAATAATTGAGACATAATATAAATAGGCAGTTCCCTGATGATCCCAAGGAGATCTCCAGAATGCACACAAGAAAAGGTTTAGCACTAGGTAAATGTAGTGCTTGGAACTTACCAGACTGGCTGACATTGACACCTTTCCGAACTTCTCATTCGTTCATATTCTTTCCCCTCATGGGCTCTTTATATAATCACTGTTTAGTATAGTTATTATATTTCTCTATTAATATAAAAGAAAAGGTTTCATCAATACTCCAATACTCACACTCAGCACTATACAACCTTTATTCTGTTTAGCACAACCAAGACATATATTCCTTCACTCTCACAGGGAATACCCTGTACACTTCAACAGTTTATATAATTATGCAATATAGCTTTATTATCAACACTGTAGTTTGTTTTTCTACACCATTTTCCAGCGCCTTGTATCACGTTTGCATTTATTTTCACACCCTTTTTCATCAAAGCACGTTGCACACCCAGCACTCACTTCCATACTCTCACTAAATGGGGTACTAATACCCCATATATTGTATTCTATTCAATCTATCCTATTGAATTTCTATTTAATCTATCTCACTCTTATTAATTTAAATCATCAATTTTAAACCAAATCAACTCTAAACAAAAGTTCAATCATATAACAAAACCATTAGGTCCAACTAATATGAATCAAATATTTGTTTTAGTACGGGCCGGTCTGTAGTCGCAAAACCATACTAGATACTCCTAGAATACCTTCATACTAAGGTTTTTTTACCCAATTGCAGGAGCCTTGCAAGTCTGATGGACTGTGGGTCCACCTGGAGAGATCTTTGAATTTGAATGATTTTAACAATCTGGTTTGTGCGATGCATCCTCACCCTATCATCCACTTAATGGTAAATATGCCTCCATGTATATGGGGAGACATTTTTCTGCACAATTTGAAATGTTACAATGATGTTCTGTATACTGACCTAAGTTTTAAATTAAATTATATTTTTTTGATACATTTCCCTGGAATCTAAATCCCCCTGAAGAAGACCAGAATGGGTTGAAATGCATTGGGGTATTCATGTGGATAAAATGTTATTAATGTTGTAAACGTAATTGTCAAACTATGTTCTCCTGGGGGCATTCTTGCCATGAGTGATGTTATGTGTTGTTGTTTGTTTACCTGAACCAGAGGTTGTAATTTTTAATAAATTGATCACACATTTAAATTTACTTTTTATTTTTGATTTATAATAATAACAATGTTTTGCTGCTAAAAAAAACCCTGGGGAAACCTTCCATTTTTTTGAATTTTTTTTTATAACCTAACCCTGACTTCTCAACAACATTGTCCCTTACTTGTTTGGAGAGTTCCTTGGTGCCTCTTGCTTAGGTATTGCAGCCTCTGAGGCCTTTCAAAAAGTGTGTATATGTAATTACAGATCATGTGACACTTAGATTGCACACAGGTGGATATCATTTCACTAATTATGTGACTTCTGAAGGTAATTGGTTGCACCAGAGCTTTTTATGGGCTTCATAACAAAGGGGGTGAGTACATACACACATGCCAATTATCATTTTTTTTATTTCTGAAAAATAGTTTTATGTATATATTTTTCTAATTTTACTTCACCAACTTAGACTATTGTGTTCTGATCCATCACATATAATTCAGATAAAAAAAAATGAACTAAAGGTTGTAATGTAACAGCTGCAGAGTGGTGCCTAGAGTAAAATGCCCGACCAGAAATGTTGAGGCAAAGGACATGGACCACGTGACCCCTGATGACGTCAGACGTTGCTGACGAAACATGTTGGGTCGGGTAGTACATGCCACTTAACTTCCGGCATCCCCTGGAATGCAGGTGGAACACAATCGGCATCCATGCTTGTTTCTATGAGCCTGTTTTATCGACTTTTTCGTAAGTGCATTTTATAGCTGTGATACCATAAGTTTTAAACTTACTGCACTATGAGGAGCCTTTCTGTTTCTTCTTGAATTATATGATTTACCATACCATTACCTGGTGAGTGTGCCACTTCATGCGCCGGTGACCTGGAGATCCTTTTTCCGCTTGACATGCTGGTTATGACTACCTGTAATGGGTGTCATATATATTTGGTGAGTAGGATGTATGCCTAGGGGCTGATGGAATAAAGCACTCTCGTTCTCACATATATATAATGAACTTGGAAAGAAAACATCACTATCACTAGTTCTGGAGACATCCGGTGGTGGTGTATGGACATTGCACATTATTTAATATATTCACATTGTTTATGTTTTATGTATGTTTTGTACCTGATGTTTTAGTTGAGCTCGGTATAAAATCACTGTTGTTTTTCTTTTTCACCACTTAGGCTTTTTTGAGCCTTACTACGAGCTGCTCTGTATTTATTTATTTAATAATACATATTATTATTATTTGTTTGTTGAGCTGATCCAGGGTGCGCAGGTTTAAGGGGTTTTATATCCCTCCTTTTTTTTTTCTAGCCAAAGAACAGGGAACCCATCCTATCCAGTTGCTTCTATGGGGGTAGCACTGCATGTGGGGGCTCATCCAGAATCCCCCAGTACTGAATGCCAGTAGCCTAGATAACAAGTCGGAGGGAGTCGACATGGACTCCATTGCAACCACAGAGTGGTGCCTAGGGTAAAATGCCCCGACCAGAAATGTTGAGGTAAAAACAGGGAACCCATCCTGTCCAGTGGCTCCTACAGGGATAGAGCTACAGTGGAGATAGGTAGTACAGAGGGGGTTAGTTGATGGTGGGGACAGACTGTTTAGCAGGTGCAGTTGATGGCAGTGACATGCAGTGCAGAGGGGGGCGGTTGATAGTGGGGAGAGGTAGTACAGAGAGCTTAGTTGATGGCGGGGACAGGCTCAGTGTTCTCTGTACAGCACTGCGGTATATGTCAGATATATATATATATATATATATATATATATATATATATATATATATATATATAAATAAATAATGGTTTTTGACCATGGTGGGACATTACAGTGCAAGCTCCCTAGTGCAGACTGATGTGACTGTACAATCACACTGATCTAGGATAAACTCCCCATCCCTTCTAAATATAACACCTGTCCTTGGACTTATTATTATATCTCGCCGTGTCCCTGCGCACTTTTCCCGCGTTCTTCACGCTGCGACTCAGACACCTGCTGTTGTTTTTTTTAGCGAGCCTTTCCGCTCATGTAAGATCTGCCAGCTGTGCATCCGCTGTAACCTGCCCGGGCTGGAAGCGTCCGGGTAACTTCAGGAAAAGTGCATCCGGCAGCTCAGGAATGTTAGTAAATATATAACGCACCCAAATTAGACTTTTTGCGTAGAAGTTTGCCTTGAACATCCGGCTTCTCAAGCAGAGAGGATGAGGAAATGTAAAATGAGCCTGTACGTAAATATCCCGGCATCCTCCAAATCAAAGCAGATGAATCATCAAACAATGGTCCTCATCTGATGGTGGGAACTGCGATGCCAGCAAATTGTTCAGATACACAACACTACAAATGACAGGATTTTAAAGGGACAGCGCCTTCCAGAATTATGTGGGCTGGGATTGCTGAATTCCAGGCAGATATAAAAGAGACAAAATAATTCAGCTCTGTATTGATTCATACAATCATTCTTAAAAACGCAAGCTAACAAAACCTTTCATTTCTGTATATTGTACATGTTAAAATGTACATCTTAGGCCTGAAGATCAGGTAAAACCCCCAAACGCGATATATTTTCTGAAAGATCCTGCGGAATAAATGGCATTAGTTGCAATTTCTTATGTCACGCGTGTAGCACCCTCTACCTTAGGGTAGGTAGGTAGGTGCTAGAGTAGTGGGTTTGTTTTGTACTGTCTGTCAGCGCAGGTAAATTTAAGCAGGCCTATTCTGTGAGCTAGGCCTGTTTGTTTTGATCTGGGGGCAGGGGAGTGGTTTAGTGTAGCAGCAGGTGACTAACATGTGTTTCAGCTCTTGGGCACCTCCTCTGGTTTTCAGAAGGTTCTAAAAAATAGTCAGGGCAGAGAGCTGGAGGGACATAGGGTGTATGTGGGAGCCCTGACCAATCCCCAACTAGGATTGGCAGGGGTCAGGCCTCCTATATATACCCATGGTCAGCCTGCTGTGGGGGGAGTTGTCGGGTGGAAGAACTGAATGATGGAGTGTTAGACTGTCATTGTCTGAGGGAACCCCCTTTCTGGCAGGGGGTGAACTCAGGCCTGGAGCTCTGTAGCTGGGAGGGAGCCTCTCTCTACACGGTCATGGAGAGGTGTCCTGGAACAGGAGAAGGAAGAGGATAGTTGGGAGCACTGCCAGGAAAGTCATTCAGGAGGGATCCATGCTGGGGTCGGTGAGTGAGAAGCACAGAGTGAAGCTCTGGGAGAGACATGCCAGGATTTGGATGTGGAGCCAGAGGGAGAGACTGTGCTATTGTTTTGGAGTCAAGTCGTTGCAGCCACAAGGGCTGGCAGGATTTTCATTGGACGTGCTGGGATCAGTAGTCCACCAAGTGTCAGTTAGCACTTTTATTCTTTTCTACTAAACTAAACTTTGCTATCTCCAAGGGGATTGCAGACCCCTGTCTGTAATGGGCTATTAGGAAAATGTTAGGACTTATTCAAATTTAGGCCTACCCATGTGCTAAGGAAGACAGGAACCTAGATTTGGACAGTGAAATGAAGCAAGCGATCTCAAGTAGTGTGCTGGAGGAGATGTGCAGAGGAAGAGAATGTCGAATCTAGACTCAACCAACATTGATTTCATTGAGAAGTATTCATTATCTGGGCATCCCATGTCCCTTTCCCCCATCCAAGTTTAATCCCCTAATAAAAACAACAAAAACAAGCAAGAGACTGTTCATTGTCTGGGAAAGTGTGCCAAAATGGATGTCTGACCAGCAGGGTGAAATGTGTGGATGCTAGAACACATAGTGACCCCATGGGGGCACCGCTACACGCGATATTATCACAAATGTTTACCAAACCCATATCAAACATTAAAGTTAATTTTAGTGTGCACAATTTTTTTTATTTTTTATTTTTTTATTTATTTATTTATTTTGTATAGTTTTTGTTGGTACGTATGCACCAGTTGTGTATGACTATTTTGTATGTAAAAATACTTTTTCAATAAACTTAGATTGATAATAGTGTGCACAAACACAATATCCTACCCGAAAAATGGAAAACGACACTGGTTGTGGGGTAACGGACGCTGTACACCCCAATTGGACATAGATTGGAACAGTTTACCCGTGGAGTTTTGAGTTGAAGCAGAAAAAATTAAAAAATTGAAAAAATATATAAATTTTATTTAGAAAAAATTATTTACATAAAAGAGACAATATATTTACCAATAACATCTGGAAAAAATAGCCTCAACAGTCAGGAGGCTATTTTTTCCAGCTGTTATTGGTAAATATATTTGAACAACTTTAATTTATGTGTCATTATCAATATATATTGCTTGTTGATATTATTGGTTTCTAAATGATTTTACTTTTACAATGTATCTTTCTCCAGAGTATTTTGCTCTTTCCCCCAGAAGAAGACCTCTACTTCTAAGGTCGAAACGCGTCGGAGTCTCCAGTATGATTGCATACTTATATCATGCTATGTTGTTTTTTTGTATATATAATGGCTGTATTATAATGTACATGTAAAAGCCTTACTCACAGAGCTTATGTTTTAACACAATTAATATGTCTCTTTTATGTGAATAATTTTTTCTAAATAAAATTTATATATTTTTTCAATTTTTTAATTTTTTTTCTGCTGCAACGAAAAACCCCACGGGG
Organism: Lithobates clamitans; assembly: GCA_037952925.1. NCBI lineage: Eukaryota > Metazoa > Chordata > Amphibia > Anura > Ranidae > Lithobates > Lithobates clamitans. The sequence continues at coordinate 230,669 of JBBGZY010000083.1, read as the reverse complement.
AAACCCTTCCAAACAATATCCTACCCAATTTTTTGGTAAAAAGTAAAAGATAAGGTTGCATCGAGTAAATAGATACCCAATGTGTTAAGCCTTGAAACAGTTACAAATTTCTATACCCAAAATTGTCTTTAGGGGGTGCTATAAAAGCCTTTACCGCTCATCAATTGAGGGTTACAGGAGAAGTGTGGCCTAAGCTCTTTTGACCATACCTCTCCTATAGGTCACAGGAGTGCATTTAGTTCTGCACTCCTGTGACCCAGATTCAGCTAACAGAGGGCTAATGCCTGCTGTCGGTTGACATCACAGAGCTGGTGCAGGCTCTGCAGGGACCCTGACAATAATGTCAGGATCTGCCCAGATGCCTGACTGGCAGCTGGCTCAGGCTCTCAATGCAAACTGAAATATCACATGGTTCTAAGTATTCAGACCCTTTGCTCAATATTTAGTAGAAGCACCCTTTTGATCTAATACAGCCATGAGTCTTTTTTGGGAAAGATCCAACAAGTTTTTCACACCTGGATTTGGGGATCCTCTGCCATCTCTCCTTGCAGATCCTCTCCAGTTCTGTCAGGTTGGATGGTAAACGTTGTTGGACAGCCATTTTTTGGTCTCTCCAGAGATGCTCAATTGGATTTAAGTCAGGTTTTCGTCCAGGATATCCCTGTACTTGGCCACATTCATCTTTCCCTCGATTGCAACCTGTCGTCCTGTCCCTGCAGCTGAAAAACACCCCCACAGCATGATGCTGCCACCACCATGCTTTATTGTTGGGACTGTATTGGACAGGTGATGAGCAGTGCCTGTTTTTCTCCACACATACCGCTTAGAATTAAGGCCAAAAAGTTCTATCTTAGTCTCATCAGACCAGAGAATCTTATTTCTCACCATCTTGGAGTCTTTCAGGTGTTTTTTAGCAAACCATGCGAGCTTTCATGTGTCTTGCACAGAGGAGAGGCTTCCGTCGGGCCACTCTGCCATAAAGCCCCAACTGGTGGAGGGCTGCAGTGATGGTTGACTTTCTACAACTTTCTCTCATCTCCCGACTGCATTTCTGAAGCTCAGCCACAGTGATCTTTGGGTTCTTCTTTACCTCTCTCACCAAGGCTCTTATCCCCCGATAGCTCAGTTTGGCCGGACGGCCAGCTCTAGGAAGGGTTCTGGTCGTCCCAAACGTCTTCCATTTAAGAATTATGGAGGCCAGTGTGCTCTTAGGAACCTTAAGTGCAGCAGAATTTTTTTTGTAACCTTGGCCAGATCTGTGCCTTGCCACAATTCTGTCTCTGAGCTCTTCAGGCAGTTCCTTTGACCTCATGATTCTCATTTGCTCTGACATGCACTGTGAGCTGTAAGGTCTTATATAGACAGGTGTGTGGCTTTCCTAATCAAGTCCAATCAGTATAATCAAACACAGCTGGACTCAAATGAAGGTGTAGAACCATCTCAAGGATGATCAGAAGAAATGGACAGCACCTGAGTTAAATATATGAGTGTCACAGCAAAGGGTCTGAATACTTAGGACCATGTGATATTTCAGTTTTTCTTTTTTAATAAACCTGCAAAAAGGTCAACAATTCTGTGTTTTTCCGTCAATATGGGGTGCTGTGTGTACATTAATGAGGAAAAAAAATGAAATTAAATGATTTTAGCAAATGGTTGCAATATAACAAAGAGTGAAACATTTAAGGGGGTCTGAATACTTTCAGTCCCCACTGTATATATATATATATATATATATATATATATATATATATATATATATATATATATATATATATATATATTCTGCATTTAGCATAGTCTATGTTTACTCTATATTCAGTCAGTGCAGGCAGTGTAATAATATATATATACAGTCTTGTGTGTATATATATATATATATATATATATATACTCTGCATCCAGTGTGGCCTATATCTACAGTGCATTCTGTGGTGTACAGTTGCTAATACAGAGTGCAGGTGGTGTACACAGTATCTAATAGAGTGTGTACAGTTTCTACTACACTTCTGGTGTAGTCCGCTTTTAAACTTTTTTGCATTGATACATGTCCCCCTGGGGCAGGACCCGGGTCCCCAAACACTTTTTATGGCAATAACTTTGCATATAAGCCTTTAAAATGAGCACTTTTGATTGTTCACATTCATGTCCTATAGACTTTAACAGTGTTTGCGTGTTCGAGCAAATTTTTTGCCTGTTCGCATGTTCTGCTGTGAACTGAACCCGGGGGTGTTCGGCTCATCCCTAATCACAATTAGTGTCTGTGTATAAATAGTCAATGAGTTTGTTAGCTCTCACATGGATGTACTGAGCAGGCTAGACACTGAGCCATGAGGAGGTAGAAAAGAACAGTCAAAAGACCTGCGTAACAAGGTAATGAAACTTTACAAAGATGGAAAAGGATATAAAAAGATATCCAAAGCCTTGAATATGCCAGTCAGTACTGTTTAATCACTTATTAAGAAGTGGAAAATTAGGGGCTCTTTTGATACCAAGCCAATGTCAGTTAAACAGGGCATGCGCGCGATCGTGTGCACTCAGCCCTGTTCTGTTGGTGGCGACGTGTCACTGAGACACTGCTCGTCACCGACGGGGGTGATCAGCCATTGGGCATGACTGTTTACCACATGATCGGCCGTGATCAAGTCAGGGTTGATCACACATGGTACTTCCCCCTTTCACACGGCGCATGCGCGCAATCGTGAGTGCACTGTACGTGCGGGCTGGTGGTGGTCCTGATCACTAAATGTAAACACAGAATGGTGACTAACTGTTACCGGATCTTTCCTCCTCATACGCCGTTTCTAGTGTGAGAAGAGGAGAGCTAGGAGCAGTGATTTACAGATCTGTGTACTGTAAGTGTGCACAGGGAAGTCTCAGCCAGGAGGTGGCCGGGCCGAGCAGGCTGCCTGATATGCAGGTCCCTCTCCTACACCCGCAAAGAGAAAGTGACAGGAAGAGGAGTACCCTGGAGGAGGCTGCCATAGGCCTCATTTGGAAGGCTACAGAGGCCCTGAGAGCCCCCCACACTGGGGAGGAGGACTTTGCTGGCATAATTGCCTGTAAAATGCAGCGGATGGAGGAGGGCCAACAACTCATGTGTGAGTCCTTAATGTTGGAAGCTCTCAATAAGGGGTTGAGGGGCCAAATAACATCTGCTACCCACATTTGTGACCTCACACATGGTCCTCCTCCTCCTCCTCCAGGTCCTACTACTCCTCCTCCTCCTCCTCCTCCAGGTCCTACTAGTCCTCCTCCTCCTCCAGGTCCTACTCCTCCTCCTGCCACATCTCCAACAGCAGAGCCAGGAAGGAAGCGTGGAAGGAAGACCAGAAAGTGATGACCCTGGATCCAGTCTGGTCTGGCAAAAGATGCAGCCTCTTGTGGTACCACAGCCTGGGGACACAGATGTCATCTGCTGCTTTCTGGATCTCTGGGACTTCTGGACCAGACTGCCCTCCCTTACATATGGACTCCTCAGGCCACCAATTTTGATGTTAAATAATTGATGTCTGCCGTGGGAGTCCCAGGCTTCACTAATTTCTGCTGTTTCTCCAGTGTTGCCTCCCTCTTTGTTTGGTTCTGAGCCCTTAATAAAGGATTTTTGGTTTCAATTATACTCTCCTATGTGTGTTTTCCTTCAAAAAGGACAGTTGGTTTGTGAGGATTCAGGTACATTTCTAAAGTACAATGTGAAATTAACAAGGGACACCAACACCAAACAATCTCCTTGAGATTAAATAATATAAGATATCAATGGTGTTGTGGTAACTTGACACACAAAACACACCCAAAAATATTCTGGAGTGAAACTAAAAATAAAATAAAACAAAGATCAGCCTTGGAAAAAATACAAACCTAAAGAAAAAAAAAAAAATTCTGCCTTTAAAAAAAAACAAAAAAAAAACAACACAAAAATATTTTTGTCAGATGTGACAAATCAAAATATATTAAGAAAATCACGATAAATAATAAAGAAAGAAGTTTGTGAGAAGTGTGTGTGAATATGAGCAGCAAAACTACTTCATTCTTCTCACATTATAAAGAAGAAGAGAGTGCGCTGTATTAAACCATTTTTTACATTGCAGCGTGACGAAAGTGCTGTATCCATTGCGAACGCTAAGTTTTCCAGACCGAGCTGTTCCGTCTCTGAATTTCTTCTGAGCATGTGTGGCACTTTGTGCGTCGGAACAGGCCACACGCTGTCGGAATTGACGCGATCGGATTTTGTTGTCGGAAAATTTTATAGCCTGCTCTCAATCTTTGTGTGTCAGAAAATCCGATGGAAAATGTCCGAGGGAGCCCACACACGGTCGGAATGTCCGACAACACGCTCCAATCGGACATTTTCCATCGGAAAATCTGACCGTGTGTACGGGGCATAAGACTGGAATGCCATTAAAGTTCATGTGTGTGTGAAGGCAGCCGTCCCAATACTTTTGACAATACAGTGTATGTTAACACAAGGTAAAGGACGCCATGCTCTGATTGGGCCCTCAGAAATAATATGTATGATTGGAGTACAGATGTCAGTATGACTCCTATGTGACCTCTCATGGTTTTTCTGACATTCCAGCTTGGTGTGTTGTTCTGTCTGGGCGCCCCACCATTGGCAGTCACCCACTGGAGGAAGATAATATCAGAGGAAGTATTACCTGGACATTTGATTCATACTGACCAGCAGCCAGGACCTGGCCTTCCTCCAGTGTACCGGTGCTAAATCTGTCCTACAAAATAGAACTATCACATCCTCTGCAGACACACAGATCTCCCTCCCTGAGCTATAATTACCCCGAGATCCATCACACATAACCCACACTGTGTTCTACGGGTACGCTGTGTCCACATGTCCACCACTAATACAGGGCAGCTTTATCGCTGCTATTACAAGCTGAACTCCGAGCACGAAAACTTACAATTTACTTATAATTTACATACACTATATTATCAAAAGTATTGGGACGCCTGCCTTTACACCCACATGAACTTTAATGACATCCCAGTCTTGGTCCGTAGGGTTCAATATTGAGTTGGCCCACCCTTTGCAGCTTTAACAGCTTCAACTCTTCTGGGAAGGCTGTCCACAAGGTTTAGGAGTGTGTTTATGGAAATGTTTGACCATTCTTCCAGAAGGGCATTTGTGAGGTCAGGCACTGATGTTGGATGAGAAGGCCTGGCTCACAGTGTCCACTCTAATTCATCCCAAAGGTGTTCTATCGGGTTGAGGCCAGAACTCTGTGCAGTCAAGTTCCTCCACCCCAAACTTGCTCATCCATGTCTTTATGGGTTTTTCTTTTTTTTTAAGCACATGATTAGAGCCGGAGGCTCTAATAGGCTTCAAAAAAAGGTAAGCACGTGGCGCAGAGTACTGCGCCTCGAGCCCACCCAGTTATGAGATAATAGCGAATTCCTGATTGTCCGAAAGGAGAAGTGATCCTATTGACCTGGGGGGGGGGACGCATGTCACCGTGATGCCGAGGAGACGCAGGGAAAGCCACCACCCTTCGCCCAGAGGAAGCGCTGCCCATGACCTAGATGAGGTAAGTGCGAGGCTGGTGACCGACCAATCGACTACTGACTGAACGACCGGGGGGAGGGGGGTGCAGAAGACCCGGGTGACCAGGCAAACAATGCCCCCAGAGCCACACCCCCCCCCAAAATAAAATATAGCACCAGCCACCACTGTTTTTTGCGGTAGGTGGGTTTTGTCTTTTTGAAGGGGTGGTATTTGGGGATATGAAGTTTTGCTATGTGGAGGGAGGTGGAGGCTGATTTGATGTTTTTTGGATGTTTTGCTCTTTTTTTGTGTGTTTTGGAGTTAATAGGTAGATGGTGGTGGGCAGATTGTTTTAATGTCTTCCTTATTTAGTGTTTGGGAGCTCAGTAGATGGAGGGTGGTGGGCTGACATTGTAAATTTTAATGCATTTAGGCATCTAGATGAGGTAAAGACAACCTGCTGAAGCTCAAATCTAGCATCAGAACGGTGATGAAAGGGGATTTAAGTGACTTTGAATGTGGCATGGTTGTTGGTGCCAGACAGGCCGGTCTGAGTATTTAAAAAACTGCTGATCTACTGGGATTTTCACGCACAACCATCTCTCGGGTTTACGGTGAATGGTCCGAAAAAGAGAAAATATCCAGTGAGCGGCAGTTGTGTGGATGAAAATGCCTTGTTGAGATCAGAGGAGAATGGGCAGACTGGTTGGAGATGATAGAAAGGCAACAGTAACTCAAATATCCACTCGTTACATCCAAGGCATTCAGAATACCATCTCTAAATGCACAAAACATCAAACCTTGAAGCAAATGGACTACATCAGACCACACCGGGTGCCACTCCTGTCAGCTAAGAACAGGAAACTGAGGCTACAATTCACACAGGATCACCAAAATTGGACAATAGAAGATTGGAAAAATGTTGTCTGGTCTGATGAGTCTCGATTTCAGCTGTGACATTCAGGTAGTTGGGTCAGAATTTGGTGTAAACAACATGAAAGCATGGATCCATCCTGCCTTGTATTACCGGTTCAGACCAGTGGTGTATTTAGGTTTTGTGCTGCCCTAGGCCTGACTAAACTCATGCATCCCCTAAGTTAAATATGACCCACCCCTTTCCTGTCAGGGCCACACCCCTTCCTGTTTAAGACCTGCCCTGAACTGTAGCTGAGAACTAGAAGCGGAAGGCCCTCCCCCCCACAGTTGTGGAACACTGGCAACCCGCGTACCGGCAGCAGTGCGGCCATTTAATGGGGGCACCAGAACCAGAATTTGTGTCCCGGCCCAGTCCGCCCCGTAAGACTGGAGCTACACTAAAAGTGTAATGCAAGCCGACAGGGACCCTTTTCGTGCCACCCCCCTGCAAAGTGCTGCCCTAGGCCTGGGCCTTGTCAGCCTAGGCCAAGATACAGCATTGGTTCAGACTGGTGGTGGTGGTGTAATGGTGTGGGGTATATTTTCTTGGCACACTTTGGGCCCCTTAATACCAATTGAGCGTCATTTAAACCCCACGGCCTACCTGAGTATTGTTGCTGACCATGTCCATCCCTTTATGACTACCGTGTCCCCATCTTCTGATGGCTCCTTCCAGCAGGATAATGCACCATGTCACAAAGCTCCAATCATCTCACCACTGGACAATGAGGTCCCTGTACTCCAATGGCCTCCACACTCACCACATCTCATCCAATAGAGCTTCGGGATGTGGTGCAATGGGAGATTCGCATCATGGATGTGCAGCTGACAAATCTGCAGCAACTGTGTGATGTTATCATGTGACTATGGAGCAAAATCTCTGAGGAACGTTTCCAACACCTTGTTGAATCTATGCCATGAAGAATGAAGGCAGTTCTGAAGGCAAAAGTGGGTCCAACCTGGTACTAGCAAGGTGTACCTAATAAATTGGCCAGTCAGTGTATATTGTTGGTTTGTTGTGAAATTTTAATATTGTTATATTTTTTTTATTATTATTTAGGGTGAGTGCAGTGCAATGGTGGAGGGAAAGAGAAGTTGTGTGATGTCTAGGTGGAAAGGGTGAAGTTTGGTCTAGGAATAGTCGTGTTGTGTATTTATTACTATTAATATTATTCTTATTGCTGTTATTATTATTATTAGATAAATATTTTTTGGGGAGGTTATTATGTGGATTTTTTTTTATTATGAATATGTTTATTAGTTTTGGAGTTTGTATGTGAAATTTGTTTTATATAATGTATTATGATATTTTAAATAAAAGGTTTAAAAAAAAGTTCATGGGGTTACATCGATGATGTTTTTTGGAAAATGTTAGTTGAATGAACAAAGTTCTGTAAATGTGTTTTTTATTTGGGAAGAATCGTGCTTATTGTAATGCACACATGCATCTTGAAATCAAAGTTTGAGTTCACCACATTGGCATGGCAATCAAACTACATATTTCAGTTTTACAGTTTTCATATGAAACTTGCCATATCCGTAATGATACCATTGAAGGCTCTGGCAAACTATTTTCTACATTTCTGTACAAACATTCCAACTAAATTTTATTAGTGTATGTCCAGCTTCCCTTGGTTCCACCCCCTACCCACCTCTGAGCACCATCCCTTGGTTCCACCCCCTACCCACCTCTGTTCACCATCCCTTGGTTCCACCCCCTACCCACCTCTGAGCGCCATCCTTTGGTTCCACCCACTACCCATCTCTGAGCACCATCCCTTGGTTCCACCCCCTACCCACCTCTGAACACTATCCCTTGGTTTCACCCCCTACCCACCTCTGAGCACCATCCCTTGGTTCCACCCCCTACCACCTCTGAGTGCCATCCCTTAGTTCCACCCCCTACCACCTCTGAGCACCATCCCTTGGTCCCACCCCCTACCCACCTCTGAGCGCCATCCCTTGGTTCCATCCCCTACCGACCTCTAAGCACCATCCCTTGGTTCCATCCCTTACCGACCTCTGAGCACCATCCCTTGGTTCCACCCCCTACCCACCTCTGAGCGCCATCTCTTGGTTCCACCCCCAACCGACCTCTGAGCACCATCCCTTGGTTCCATCCCTTACCGACCCCTGAGCACCATCCCTTGGTTCCACCCCCTACCCACCTCTGAACACCATCCCTTGGTTCCATCCCCTACCGACCTCTAAGCACCATCCCTTGGTTCCATCCCTTACCGACCTCTGAGCACCATCCCTTGGTTCCACCCCCTACCCACCTCTGAGCGCCATCTCTTGGTTCCACCCCCAACCGACCTCTGAGCACCATCCCTTGGTTCCATCCCTTACCGACCCCTGAGCACCATCCCTTGGTTCCACCCCCTACCCACCTCTGAACACCATCCCTTGGTTCCACCCCCTACCCACCTCTGAGCGCCATCATTTGGTTCCACCCACTACCCATCTCTGAGCACCATCCCTTGGTTCCACCCCCTACCCACCTCTGAACACTATCCCTTGGTTCCACCCCCTACCCACCTCTGAGCACCATCCCTTGGTTCCACCCCCTACCACCTCTGAGTGCCATCCCTTAGTTCCACCCCCTACCACCTCTGAGCACCATCCCTTGGTCCCACCCCCTACCCACCTCTGAGCACCATCCCTTGGTTCCACCCCCTACCCACCTCTAAACACCATCTCTTGGTTCCACCCCCTATCCACCTCTAAGCACCATCCCTTGATTCCACCCCCTACCTACCTCTGAACACCATCCCTGGGTTCCACCCCCTACCCACTTCTGAGAACCATCCCTTGGTTCCACCCCCTACCCACCTCTCAGTACCACCCCTTTTAGAGAATACAGAACCAAGTATCATTTTGTCAAAAAATGGAAATGGAATTTGTTAATGATAACAAGAAAAGCAGTAAAATAGATCCCCTTTCAGCCAGTAACAACAGAAACCCCAACAACACTGGACTCCACCCCAGCAACAATAAATCCCACACAACAGAAAACCCCACTCCAGCAACAATAGATACCCCACTCAACAAAAGACTCCCCCAGCGATATTGGACTCCACCCAGAAACAATAGATCCCCTGCAGCAACAATAGATCCAGCCCCAGCAACAATAGACCCCACACAACAGTAGACCCCACCCCAGCAACAATAGATCCCCCACACAGCAACAGTGGACCACCCACAACAAAATACAACACTCAGCAACAAAAGATCCACCCCAGCAATATTAGACTTCCCCCAGCAGCAAGCAACAATAGACTTCTCCCTTAACAGTAGATCCCTATCAGCAACATAAGACTCCCCAGCAAAAATAGATACCCCCACCAGCAACAATAGACCCTCACACAAAAACAGATGCCCACCAGTGACAATAGATCCCCCAGCAATCAGCATGAATAGACCCTGCAGCACACCTTATACCCTTTGCTATTAAATTCATTCAGTGCTGGAGGTACTGGGGGTGCCGGAACTGCGTCCCCGCTGAAAAAAAGCCCGATGGTGGATACCAACATTGCACAAATGTGGGTGGTTGTTCACTACTAATGGTTTTACTCGATCATAATTGATGGAGGACAAAGGGAGGAGGATCATATGTCAGGCTAAGGTAAGAAATAGCATCTCTTAGTATACAATAAATTGCTTGTAATAGCATAACAATATCCTGGGAAAAAACTTTTAGTTCCACGGTCCATTTCTTAATCCTCAGTAATGAGAAGCCATCAGCTGTTGAACCCGTCACTTTCAACCAAAATAATCTAATTTTCCAACCCTGCCAAACTATATGTCCCATCTGCTAGCTGCCATTTATTGCAGGTTGCGGAGTTCCTTTTCCCCATTATAAAGAGTTTATAAAGTGTGTTATACTCTTCGTGAAGAAGGCATAATTGGGTCATCTTGTCTCTGGAGGATAGAAGAGTATGAAGGACATTCGGTCACCTTTTTGTTTTGAACCTATAGGTTGGACTTGATGGACTTGTGTCTTTTTTCGACCTGACCTACTATCTATGTAACCTAATTTAGTGATGATGGTCTGACCGAGACTATTCAGTGTACATATCAGCTTGCTTCTTCAATCTGGCCAACTCAAGGTGGGTATTAATGGCCATCAGAGCCAAGGTGGTCTTCTCCGTGCCCCCAACAGACCGAAACTAGCCCAGAACTGGAGAGGGAAGTCCTTCCAGATGGGAGACTGGACAGCCAATCAGGAAATGCCAAGCAAGTCAAAAGAAATTTGTGGAAAGACCAGGATGTTCTAACCAAACTAATTGGGAGAGTTGCTGGCTGGTATTAATTCTTAATTTAAACTGAAAGATTAAGATTAAGTCTCTAATAAAAGGAAATTATAATCAAGGTATTAAAGAGAGTTGTTGCCTAAGGTAAAGCTAATTGTTTGAACAGACACCCTTGTGTTTTTACTGGAGTCGTCCTTTAACATTTCCCTGAAAAAATAATATAGGCTGCTGTTGATGGTCGCTCAGCCTGCAAAATGCCAGTTGGCCGGCTGTCATATTGACCCCTCTAGCTTATATACTTTGAGTCACTGACTAGGAACAAGTAGGCAAATATGGAATTCGGAGGTCACTGTGACTATCCCGATCTGTATACTTCTTCTAGGTCAGCAGCTCAAAGTATTGAAGCCAGAGAGTCAGCAACTCAGCCAGAGGGTCAGCATGACAGCCAGAGGGTCAGCATTACAGCCAGGGGGCCAGAATACAGCCAGAGGTTCAGCATGACAGCCAGAGGGTCAGCAACTCAGCCAGAGGGTCAGCATACACCCAGAAGGTCAGCAACTCAGCAAGAGGGTCAGCAATACAGCCAGAGGGCCAGCATACCTCCAGAGGGTCAGCAACTCAGCAAGAGGGTCAGCAATACAGCCAGAGGGTCAGAATTACAGCCAGAGGGTTAGCATACAGCCAGAGGGTCAGCAATACAGCCAGAGGGTCAGAATTACAGCCAGAGGGTCCGCATACAGCTAGAGGGTCAGCAATACAGCCAGAGGGTCAGCATACAGCCAAAGGGTCAGAATTACAGCCAGATGGTCAGCATGTAGACAGAGGGTCAGCATCTCAGCCAGAGGGTCAGCATTACAACCAGAGGGTCAGCATGACAGCCAGAGGGTCAGCAATACAGCCAGAGCGTCAAAATACAGCCAGAGGGTCAGCAACTCAGCCAGAGGTCAGCATTACAGCCAGAGGGTCAACAACTCAGCCAGAGGGTCAGCATACAGCCAGAGGGTCAGCAACTCAGCCAGAGGGTCAGAATTACAGCCAGAGGTTCATAACTACAGATCATGTCTTCAGATGATGTGTGTTCCAAGCCAAGTTGAATCCATATAAACAGATTATAATCTGACGCCGTATCCTCCGAGTCATTGTGCTGTTTACGATTTCCTGACCTGCCAGCCAAATCCCCCCAATCAGGAGTTGAGAACAATATGGACAGCTGGGGCTCGTTCTGGCAAGATTCGATGTCTAAGTGATGGTTGTTCCCTCATGGATCAGCCCTGAGTATTTCCGCCAAGCGTCGCCCCCGATCCATCAAAGGCCCGCTATAATCCTTCATGATTACATGTTTTATGGTTCACGAGAGGTGCGAAGATACAGCTGTTTGGTGAATTTTTGGACAGCATAATAATCTGCAAAATATGATGTTTGAGGGAAAAGGTGGAAGAAAAACTCCAGCCAGAAAGCAACAAGACAAAAAAATAAGCAGCTTTACTGCAATATTCACCTTCAGTACAGAGCTCCTTCCTACAGTACTTCTTTTCTGCCACTAGGTGGGTCCAACCCACAAAGAGAACAAGGATCCCACCTCTGGAGATAGACCACTGTTACCACACATAGATGAAGGGTCTTGCCTCTGTGGATAGACCACTGCTTCCACACAGAGAGCAAGGATCTGACCTCTACAGATAGGCCACTGCTTCCACACAGAGAGCAAGGATCCAACCTCTACAGATAGACCACTGTTTCCACACAGAGAGCAAGGATCTGACCTCTACAGATAGACCACTGCTTCCACACAGAGAGCAAGGATCTGACCTCTACAGATAGACCACTGCTTCCACACAGAGAGCAAGGATCCAACCTCTACAGATAGACCACTGTTTCCACACAGAGAGCAAGGATCTGACCTCTACAGATAGACCACTGCTTCCACACAGAAAGCAAGGATCCAACCTCTACAGATAGACCACTGCTTCCACACAGAGAGCAAGGATCCAATCTCTGCAGAGATACCACTGCTTCCACACAGAGAGCAAGGATCTGACCTCTACAGATAGACCACTGCTTCCACACAGAGAGCAAGGATCTGACCTCTACAGATAGACCACTGCTTCCACACAGAGAGCCAGGATCTGACCTCTACAGATAGACCACTGCTTCCACACAGAGAGCAGGGATCCAACCTCTACAGATAGACGACTGTTTCCACACAGAGAGCAAGGATCCAACTTCTACAGATAGACCACTGCTTCCACACAGAGAGCCAGGATCTGACCTCTACAGATAGACCACTGCTTCCACACAGAGAGCAAGGATCCAATCTCTGCAGAGATACCACTGCTTCCACACAGAGAGCAAGGATCTGACCTCTACAGATAGACCACTGCTTCCACACAGAGAGCAAGGATCTGACCTCTACAGATAGACCACTGCTTCCACACAGAGAGCAAGGATCCGACCTCTACAGATAGACCACTGCTTCCACACAGAGAGCAAGGATCTGACCTCTACAGATAGACCACTGCTTCCACACAGAGAGCAAGGATCCGACCTCTACAGATAGACCACTGCTTCCACACAGAGAACAAGGATCCAACCTCTACAGATAGACCACTGCTTCAACACAGAGAGCAAGGATCGAATCTCTGCAGAGATACCACTGCTTCCACACAGAGAGCATGGATCTGACCTCTGCATATAGACCTACGGTCATTCATTGGTGGAGTCCACTGATCATTCATTGGTGTAGTCCTCTGATCATTGCAGGGTGGTCGGAAAACTCCAGTGAATGGTCAGCCTCTGATGATGGAGACGTGGTTAAGCCTCCGAAATGCTTGGCCTGGGACGCTGTGACCAATCAGACGGTTCACTGGAGTCTCCCCGTGACTCTGTATCCTTGTATTGGATTTCTTCAGTGATTCTGCCCATGATTCCCGAATCGCTGCAAAATCGGAGGACGTGCTCACGATCCCTTTACTCTCAATGGCACCCCAATCGCGGAGCAAAACTTCTTTTAGGTGACAGGCGCCCCGTGATTCTGTTTGCATGAATTTGTCAGGCAACAATCGCAGCAAAATCGTGCCGTGGAGTGCCATGCCGTGCCCACTAAAGTGTTCGGGTTCGGCTTGAAGAAAAGGTGGCAACCCTAATCCAACCTCTGCAGATAGACCGCTGTTTCCACACAAAGAGCATGAGTCTGACATCTGTAGATAGACCACTGCTTCCACACAGAAAGCAAGGATCCGAGCTCTGCAGTGACATCACTGTTTCCACACAGAGAGTAAGTATCCAACCTCTGGAGATAGACCGCTGTTTCCACACAGAGATAAAGGGTCTCACCTCTGCAGACAGACCACCACTTCCACACAACTCTGCATAGAGATCTCTGCTTCTACACAGACAGCAAGGGTTTGGCCGCTGTTGATAGTCAAATACTTGAACAAAGAGAACAAGGATCCAACCTCTGCAGAAAGACCCCTGCTTCTACAAAGAGAACAAGGGTTTGAACTCTGCAGATATATCACTGCTTTCACACAGGGAGCAGGAATCCAACCTCTGCAGATAGATCACTGCTTCCACACAGGGAGCAGGAATCCAACTTCTGCAGATAGATCACTGCTTTCACACAGGAAGCAAGGGTCCCACCTCTGCACAGAGACCACTGCTTCCACGCAGGGAGCAAGAGTCTGACCTCTGCAGAGAGACCACTGCTTCCACACAGGGAGCAGGAATCCAACCTCTGCAGATAGATCACTGCTTCCACACAGGGAGCAGGAATCCAACCTCTGCAGATAGATCACTGCTTTCACACAGGAAGCAAGGGTCCCACCACTGCAGAGAGACCACTGCTTTCATACAGAGAACAAGGGATAGACCACTGCTTCCACACAGAGAACAAGGGTCCAACCTCTGCACAGAGACCACTGCTTCCATGCAGGGAGCAAGAGTCTGACCTCTGCAGAGATCATATATATTATGTGACAGCGCTCAAGTCCAATGGCATAGATCACAGCAATAGTCTAATGCTGCTTACTAAAAAAGTATTTTTAAAAAGTCTATGGATAGTCCGTGATAAAAGATGGGTATGAGAACCAGGGAGATCTCGGTGAACACAGCACTGAGGGCAGCTTCCTGTTGAGTGAAGTCAGCTCTCCATAGCAATCATAGAAAAACAGAAAGAAAGCGCCTCTGAGTACAAGCGTTTAATTAAAAATAAAAGGCACATATTCACACTTACATAAAGGTAAATGAATAGCAGCTTCCAGTGGAGAGTACATCCAGGGTAAGTCAAGAGACCATATGCAGAGGGCTTCGATGTAAATCCGAGGGGATGGCCGCGGACCTCCACACGGAGAAGCAAGCTGCAGAGCTGCTGGGCTGGATGGGCACTTCCGCGTTCCAGCGAGTCACTCGAGAACGTGTGACGTCACCCGGATGGCTCAGATGGACGGGGATACACGACGCGTTTCTGAGCATGCGCAAGGCTCCCAGCGGGCATGCGCGCTCCTTTGTCAAGTGTAGATAGGACAGGACAGGGCCCCAACACTGAAAAACAAGCTAGTGCCTAGTAAACTAAAAACCACTAAATCTGAAAACACTCTTTGTCTCATTCCCCTTATAGGTATGTATAGGTGCAATAAAGCCTTATGTAAGACCTGCGCCTTTGTTAGACATGGTCAGCGTAGTTTTCAACACAAAGACAAGAGCTATCAGCTAGAGGGATTCTATAACTGTTCCACTGACTACGTAGCCTATTGCCTAACATGTCCATGTAAATTATTATACGTTGGACGCACTATCTGTCCATTACGACAAGGCTTTGGCAAACACCGCCGATTCATAGAAAAAGGCTGCGACGAACATAGTGTTCCCCGGCATTTTCTTGAACACCATCACCAGTCCACTGTAGGTCTACAGGTATGGGTGATAGAATCCATACCACGCAAATTGTCCGAAGCTGAACGTTTCTCCAAATTATGTGAACGTGAAACGTTTTGGATTTATATTTTAGACACTTTGGCACCCAATGGGTTGAATGAGGAATTAGAGGTCAATACCATTATATAACATTACACTATAGTCTCTTATATTATTGTCTCAACTGGTTACTGTTCCCTGTCTGTCTCTCTCCCTATACATTTTTTCATCATTAATTTTATATATACTCTTTTGTTTGCAACACACTGCCTTTGGTGCAGATGTGTCGCGTTTTTAACTAATTTATAATATAAATCCCTCCCCTCCTTTAACCTCCCCCCCCCCTTTTTTTTTTTTTTTTTATTATATTATTACTGTATACATGATGTCTCATTGCCACTGAATTTTTATTGAGGGCCATCGACAATGTGATATCAAAAATGGGATTACTCTATTAATTTTATCAATTTTATCTTACCTAATTGATATATGTTTATCCTCATATGTGACAAATAATCTTGTAAACATGGTTGATAGCTAGACACTGCAACCGATACTGAGCACACATTGTTGTGCCTTTTAATCATTGCCATTTTAATATAATATTTTATCCTTTGATATAGAATATACCTTAAACAGTTTAATTATTGATAATGTACAATAACCTATAGAGAATTATCCCCCTTTTATTGCTGCTCATGGCTTTTTAAATATTTCATTGCCCGTAAGTTCATGCTCCTCCTCTATCCAGCCGGTGCAATTGTTTGTCCTCAATGCTGAGCTATTTAAGCTTCCACCATTCCCGTCCTATCTACACTTGACAAAGGAGCGCGCATGCCCGCTGGGAGCCTCGCGCATGCTCAGAAACGCGTTGTGTACCCCCGTCCATCTGAGCCATCCGGGTGACGTCACACGTTCTCGAGTGCCTCGCTGGAACGCGGAAGTGCCGATCCAGCCCAGCAGCTCTGCAGCCTGCTTCTCCGTGTGGAGGTCCGCGGCCATCCGCTCGGATTTACATCGAAGCCCTCTGCATATGGTCTCTTGACTTACCCTGGATGTACTCTCCACTGGAAGCTGCTATTCATTTACCTTTATGTAAGTGTGAATATGTGCCTTTTATTTTTAATTAAACACTTGTACTCAGAGACGCTTTCTTTCTGTTTTTCTATGACCTCTGCAGAGAGACCACTGCTTCCACACACAAAGCAAAAATCCAACCTCTGCACAGAACCGGAAATTCCGGTGGAAACTGTCCGATGGAGCCTACACACGGTCGGAATTTCCGACAACAAGCTCCTATCGCACATTTTACGTCAGAAAGTCCGACCGTGTGTACGGGGCATAAGACTTTTCTTTTGTTTTACAGTTCCTGGAATGTATTTCGCTGAATTAAACAGATTTTTAGAAGTATAGCTGAGGGCCTCAAATGACCTTGTGATGATCAGCATAACACTCGTGAAGTGTAAATAGCAATTCAATGATATTTTGTATCCAGTTTGGGTGCTCTTGGTGCTCAGTGGAGCTCCTCTTTAATATCAGCCATTACTCAGCACTGACGGAGACAGTAATTGGGGGACACTGGTGACAATATGACATAAGACGCCTGCCTGGAACAATCAGCGTATTCCATGTAAACAAGGCCAGCTGCATATCAAAAGCCGGCCGTGACGCAGTTTACTTAAAGGTCTGATGCGGATTCCTTTTCCTCCCGGATCAAAACAAGCCAATTATCAGCGCTGAGTCCGCCTGAATGCCCATCAGCTCTGCACATCCTCTTCCTACTGCTGTTTAGATTGTTCCTGGCTGCTTCCTGCCCTCCGCTCCTCCTGTCCTTGGCACGAGAACTCCATATACTCTGCCGAATTCCTGGGAATCAATCACCTCCGAACTGATGTGTTTATTTTATGTATTTGAATGTGGACACCTTAAAGGGTCAGTCCATCCAGAGCTGGTATGTCACTTCTGGAGAGCTGTCTCTCGGGAACTCTATTGATGATGACTCTATACTTCAGTGTTTCTGGACACCTGCTTTGCTATGATATGGGGTTCCCATCATCCCTGCACTGGGTTCCTGGCTCTGGAATCTGCTGTGCCCATTATGAAGGGCTTCTATGATCCCTGAACTGAGTTCCCAGGTCTGTACACCTGCTGTGCCCATTATGGGGGATTCCCACATCCCTGTGCAAAGTTACTGGGTCTGCATACATGCTGTGCCCATTATGAGGTGTTCCCACCATTCCTGTGCTGAGTTCCCGGGTCTGTACTCCAGCTGTGCCCATTATTAGGGGTTAATTTTGTTTATTGAAAATCTTACAAACAACAACTTATATACAATAAAACCATAACAAATAAATAAAACATATTTGCAAAATAATTGAATATGATAATACAAAACAAGAACATAATAAATGGTACAAACCAAATTGCACACAACACAATCCCTATGGGAGAGCCAGACTAAGGAACATCACCGTCACCATGCATGTAGCCTTTTATCAAAAATAGATTTGATCTTGAAAATCTAGGGGAGTGAATCAAGAATACAAAGAAAAGCCGCACACCCCGAGAGCAACAGGCAGCAGCTACAGAGTCCTGATATTCCTCCACGCCCTTCTCCAGGCCTCCTGCTGCCACCTGCCTTTCTCAAGACCCCGAATCTTCCCAACCTCACCCAGAATGTCCTGCACCACCACTTCCACAGGGAGGATTTTACTCTATAAGGATACCTGACGCCGTGCACTCCATGTGAAATAACGGACTACTAGACTAACAAAAAAAAGTGTTTCCAAATCATAATCCCGACGAGTCTGGAATGCCCCATACACCCACTCTGCATAACTCATATGGGGGAGGAAGGGTATACTCAGAGCCCTCCCAACCCTCTTGTACACCTCTATATTAAAAGGGCATTGAAGTAGAAAGTGATCCATGGACTCCACCACTCCTCCACACTCCACTCTCGGGCAGCCCCGATCACTCATGGAAAGAAACTTCAAGTTGCCCTTCACATATAGTTTTCCATGAAAGGCAAGCCAAGCCTGATCTCTAAACTTCATTGGGATTCTCTCCAAATTAATCAATCGCAAACCCACCCCTAAAACCAGGCTTGGGCAATCCCTCAAGGCCAGTGGCTCGCAAAAAGCAGAGCTCATGATCCGCTTTTCAAGAAGTTTCCTTGGAAGAGATCTGACATCTCCTGCTGTTACTTGCCACTGCCGAAGCATTTTCAAACACGGGGCAACATAAGCCGGGAGCTGTTCATGCCTGACCCTCAGGCTTTTCACTGGCCCACCATTTTCCCAGTCTCGCAGAAAGGGCCTAAACCAGGACTGGAAAATACCAACCCACCCAGGCGGTCTCTCTGCTAACATGTTACCAAGATTGTACTTCACAAACATTAGAGAGAAAAAGACTACAGGGTTGACCATCCCTAGACCACTCTCCCGCCTAGGAAGGTAAGTCACATTCCTTTTGACAAGGTTTATTCTGTTCCCCCATAACAGCTGGAAGAAACAACTATAGATCCTGGTATAGAGAGAAACTGGCAAAATGCAAACAAAACTGACATACAGAAAAATCAGAATCAGGTAAGTCTTGATCAGATCAACCTTTTCCCTCAAGGAAAGCTGCCAACCTTTCCAGCTTGCCACCTTAGCATCGGCATTCTCCAGCCTGTTCACCCAATTTGCATGACCATAGTCACCTGGGCCAAATTCAATGCCTAGAACTCAAATTTTTTGTTGGGGCTCTGGGAAGTCATCTGGGAGAACAAAGCTCTCACCTTCCATGCCCATCCAGAAAGCTTCACACTTGTCCTGGTTGACCTTTGAACCTGATGCCTCTGCATACTGCCCTATCACTGAGACCACCTCCTGTGCCTCCGCTGTCCCAGAGATAAAAAAAAAAAACTTCATCAGCATAGGCCACAACCTTCAAAGGAGGCTCACCAGCGATGCCCAAAGGTACTCCACCCAAAGGTCCACTCTCTAGCCTTCTAATGAAGGGGTCGATTGCAAACACATATAGCAGAGGATTATAAGGGGTTCTCACCATCCCTGTGCTGGGTTCCCAGGTCTGTTCACCAGCTCTACCCATTATGAGAGGTTTCCACCATCCCTGCACCCAGAGCACAGAGGAAACCACTAGAGAGCAATTAAGGCATGTAAGAAAAACAACTATATCCACCACAATTTAGTCTTCCCTGTTGACTCCAAAGCATTTTGCCAGAAGGTGAAATTTTCTGTTAAATTGGAGCAAAATGGCTTTGTTTTCTCATGCGTTATAGGGAGCATCTCTGACCATTTACATTCTGCTCCTTCTTCTACCCAGTCAGGCCTTCTTTCTTGTTTTTTTTCCCACGTTTATTTCCTGTTATTAGCTGATGGCTTCCTGACATCAGTAAACAGCGAGCGGGCGATGCGCGGCGGGAGAGATTTCCTTGTCACTCAGCGGCACTGCCTTTTGTTCTCCGTGTGATGTCAAAGGACGATGTTTATAGAGAGACTGCGGCCTGGCAGACGGTGTCACTCATGGAGTTCCGCCGCTGGACACTTCCTGACCTGTACGGAGGACTGAAGTGACCTCATAAAGGAGAACCCCGGATAAAGAATGTCTGACAATCATGGTGATGAGTTGGTGGAGAACAGGTTGACAACCCCCCAACACACCTACTCTGCAAGTGTGTCCCACTGCAGTGGGTGCTTACAATGATAAGCTTATACTAAAATAGAAGTATGGGATTAATTTTTTTTAGGAATCATACTTACGTAGGTGGATGCAGGATCATTTCGATGCTGTATCTGTCCCCTGCCAACTCTAACACTGAAAACTGAGCGATCAAACACCGCCGATCGCTTGGTTCTCAGGGCTCCCTGAGCAGAGAGCTGGTGACAGTCACCAGCCCCCTTGCCCCCTATGCACTCACTGGAGCGCTGGACTCGGAGGGGGCGGGAACGGCCGGTTCAGGCTCTTAGCGGCTCGCTGAGAGGCTGAGCCAAGTGCCAGTCCAGGTATGTGGGCGGATCCCGATCATATGGTCTTTCC
The DNA here is from genome assembly GCA_037952925.1 of Lithobates clamitans. Taxonomy (NCBI): domain Eukaryota; kingdom Metazoa; phylum Chordata; class Amphibia; order Anura; family Ranidae; genus Lithobates; species Lithobates clamitans. The sequence continues at coordinate 210,053 of JBBGZY010000083.1, read as the reverse complement.
CGAGCCTGGACCAGCTTTGTGACATCAGCCAACAATGGGCTTCAGGAAAACGGGTCACAGGAGTGCAAAACGAACTGCACTCCTGTGATCCATTGGGTAAGTACAGCCAAATGGCTGTACTTCTCCCTTAATTGTGTAGCAATAACTCTCGGTGGAGCTGTTGGTTTAAAGCGGGCCTGTTACTTTCACTCTCGACACCCCTGCTTCACCGGCACCGGGTCTAGGGTTACGTTGAGTTTACCTCTGGACGATAAAAGCACCAACACTTGAATACGTTTTCAATGCTTTATTGAACCAAGTAACGAAGGAAGTAGCAGGAAAGAGGCAGGAGGGAAGCTACAGGGAAGCTCAAATACCTTTCTTTAGGATTCTTGAGAATGTCCTTTAAAGTTGAATATTGTAATCGGATGCAATCCCCTTGTGGGACACAATCTTTGCTCGCATGGATAGGCCTCTCTCACTTGCCTAGCAGCCAGTACGTAGCATGAACAAAAGTCTCTGCCACAGACTTGATTGAAATAAATCCGTACAATCCTCTGCCACAGGATATATTAAACTTTGCGGTGAATGTCAGACACAGTACTTGGACCTCTAAGCCAACCCGGCAGTACTATGCTGTAAAACGACTTTAGGATACGTCCTCCAACCGAGTCACCAGGCCCCTCTCCAGACCAGCACTCTGCGTGATCCTTCCATGACGGGTCCTTCCCTGGGATCTTCTCGGTTGTCCAGCTTCTTCACTCTGGATAGACAGCTCAGGACCATTCCTCGACAGCTGTGGTAGGCCCCAGACATGCTTCTGGGCCCACCCACGCACCACAGTTGGGCGGGCCTCCGGAACAGAGGACCACGAGGTAGCACTCTAACGCATACCTGTCGGCCAGGAGGGCCAGCAGGTGGCTGAAAACGAACCCCAAAACATGGCGTCTGTCCCATAAATACCCTCTCCCAGAATGCAACTCGGAGGACCACCTCCACCGAGTTGTCTCCGGGACAGAGGAGCACCCATACGCTTCGACGCGTTGCCTTTCCAACACTAGCCAATGGTAACAGCGACACCCACCGGCTCAGTGTGGAACCACACACAACATCAGCCAAGCTGGAACAGAGGCAAATCTAACTCCCCTAACGAGCAATTTACTAAATTTACCTATCAGTTGGTAGATCATAAATCTACCAGCGCTACAATTGTATGTAAAAACCTTTATCTCAAAGGGAAAAAAACTGCGTTGCTGTAACTTCTTATAAAGTGTTAGCTGGAGTTTGCCTTCGTTTCATTGGTGTATCTATCTCTGCTAGTCCATCTAATGCCACGTACACACGAGCAAACTCTTCATCGGACTGAACTCTGACGGACTTTCCAACGGAGTTCCGAAGGAGTTCCGCTGAAACGGACTTGCCTACACACCAAAGTCCGACCGTTTAGAACATGAAGACGTACGACCGAACTAGAAAAAGGAAGTTCAATAGCCAGTAGCCAATAGCTGCCCTTGTGTTATTTTTGGTCCGCCGGACTAGCATACAGACAAACGTTTTTTTCTATAGTAATTGAGTCCGTTGGAAAGATTTGAAACATGTTCTATTTCTAGGTCCGTCGGAATTTCCGACAGAAAAGGCCCGATGAAAGTCTGCTAAAACCCACACACGATCAGAATGTCCAGCGGAATCGTTTCGTCAGACCTTTTCTGGTGGAAAGTCCGCTCGTGTGTACGTGGCATTACACTCCCCTCTGCCCAGACTGACAATGTTGCTATCCAAATGTGTCTCTGTTATTTCTTTATCCAGAGTGGGGGCGCTCTAATACAGGAGGTGTGTTACTGGCCAGATCACCATGTGAAAAGAGAGCCTAAAAAGAAAACTAATACAGCCACCATATCTAATAATCGGTGGTCAGTGGGAAGAATGCTCCTTACATTGGTGATCAGTGGGAAGAATATTCCTTACATTGGTGATCAGTGAGAAGAATGCTCCTTACATTGGTGATCAGTGGGAAGGAGGAGGAGGACACACCCAAGGAGCTCTCTGAGAACCAGCCTTTTTTCAAGCCTGGGCCTTGCCTGTTAGCTTGGCCCAGCAATAATGCCTGATCCTGGGGGAGGCCCAGGGAGGGATCCCCCTGATGACACGGGGCCTAGTGAGGAGGAGGTGGAGGATCTGACTGTGGGCCCAGGCCCTGGTATGGATGCGAGTATCTTCAGACAGAAGATTGTTGATCGTTTTAGGGAAATTGGAAGGGCTGAAGAGAAACTTCAAGTTTTGAAAACTGAACATAAGAACTTCAGGGCCAAATACTTCCAGGCCTGGAGTAGAAATCGCACAGCCATGAAGCCTGAGTTACAGGAATTGGAGGAAAAAGTAAAGCAGCAAACTTTATTGTTGGAGAAATTAAAAGCCAGAAGTGGAGCTTTGAAAGAAAAGTTTGACAATGAGAAGAGATTTGCCAGCCAGTCGTCAGTAAGTCGCATGGATCAGCAGCCTCAGGTTATGGATGACCCGGGTCCATCTGCCTCTGCACCTCTCCCCCCATGTAAGGCCTTGGAATCGCCAGCGGCAACCAGCCAGGGGGTTGAGAGTGAGCATGGCACCCTGACCTTCATCCAGCGGATGGAGTCACCCCTGAGAGCAGACAAGTTTGCCATTTCTGATGATCCATCAGAAACCCCTGAGGATGAGAGGAAAAATAAACCAGGGAATGAAGATGGACCTGCACCAAACACCCTGAACATGGATGTTTCTACTCCTGCATTTGCTGAGACCAGTAGTTCCTCTACCAAGTTTGCTGCATGTGTTTCACACAGTAAGGCTGACACCAGCAAAGAGATTGCCTCACCTGAGCCTCTCTGTGTTCCAGCAGAGCTGATTGATGCTGATGGGGGAGGGGATCAGCACATTGCACCATGTGCAGTGGAAGCCATGGATGTGTCAGACCAGCCTGCTGAAAGTCCTGTCCTGATGGAAGAGAACAGGCGGCCAGCTGAAGATTCCACCAGCACAGCAGTGGGAAAGGACACTGTTGGGAAGACTACAGGAACTGTGAATATACCAGCAAGTATTAAGAATGACAGTAATGATAAAACAATGAATGTGGTGGGTGGTGGTGAAGAGGTTAATACTGCTGGGAAAAATAAAAATGACATTGCTCTCCCTGCTCAGCAGAGGAAAGACTCATCGATTGTGCAGACCAAATCTGTACAATCGATATCTGCTAGAAATGTGACAGACGGTTCAAAGCACACAAATGCTTCTTCTGCTGGGAGAAATGTGGGCAGTTATGCGTCTGTTCTGGGGAGTCGCACCAAGGAGGGTGGAGGGAATTTTAGTGGTCACAATTTGGGGGGGCTTGGTGGTGGGATGGTCGGTGGGTACAGGAGGAGAAATGTGGTTCAATTGAAGTGGGAGGGGACCCCACCAGTAAGGGGGAGGGTGGCTGAGTTGGTTCTGGAAATGGGGTTTAAAGCATCAGATATCTTTGCTTTGATTTGCCCAGTGGGGAGTTATGAATTTGATTTGTCCTTTGTAAAGCCTGAGGGTTTGGATTTATTTTGGGAGCGATATAGGAGGTGCAAGGGCCTTCCGCAGTGGAGTGGTTTGGTGCCAAAGGTGATTTCCAGGCAGCCTCTGATAAAGTCGGTGACGATGCTGGTGCGTAACGAATCCATACCAGAGGCTGATTTGATAGTATGGCTACGCCGATATGATGAGGTCCTCGCTCCACTGCGGAAGGTCCTTGATGAGCATGGGATATGGACAGGGGCCTGGACAGTCTCACTAAAATTGGGGGTGCTTGGAAATGTATTTCAACACCTTCCCTGTTCAGCTTTTCTGGGGAGAGATAGGCTGACTATTTTTTACCAGGGTCAGCCTAAAGTCTGTAACAAATGTGGAGACAAAGGCCATTTTGCATCTACTTGTACCCGTAAGAAATGCTCACTGTGCCAGGATCTGGACCATTTGGCTAAGGATTGTACTGAAATTCGGTGCAATTTGTGCCAAAAGCTCGGTCATCCTTATAGCCAGTGCCCGGAGGCATTACATAACTTGCCAGGATTGGAGGCTGAGTTGCAGAGACTTGATAAGGAGGATGAGGCCGCTAAAACTGTTATTGACCCTCCTGTTTCTGTTACATCTGTCCCAGATTCTGTTTCCCCTAGTGATGTGGTCCCTGAGTCTGTCCCTCCTGTGTCTGTTACATCTGTTGTTTCAGATTCTGTTTCACCTAGTAATGTGGTCCCTGAGTCTGTCCCTCCTGTGTCTGTTACATCTGTTGTTTTGGATTCTGTGGTCCCTGAGTCTGTCCCTCCTGTGTCTGTTACATCTGTTGTTTCGGATTCTATTTCCCCCAGTAATGTGGTCCCTGAGTCTGTCCCCCATGTGGTGGTCCCTAATCCTGCTGTTCGCAGATCCTCCAGGCTGGCAGAAGCTGCTGGGGGGGCAGGTTTGGCGGATCTTCCCACTCGGCCTCCAGTCCCTGTCCCTCAGCGGCACAAACATGGTCAGGGGAATGTGGGGGTGCTGGATGGGAGTGGGGCTGATAGAAGGGTGTCCATATCCCATGTCTCACCCTCTGTTGAGGGGGATTCGGATGATGAGGGGTGGGAGAAGTTTAGGAGGAAGAAAAAGAAGAAGAGGAAGACAAGTAAAGTGGTCATTTCTTCCTCAGGGTCGGACCCAGGAGGGGTTCCTCTTGGTAATACCTTTTCAGTGTTGTCGGGTGATGAGATGTCTGATATATCTTTCTCTTTATCATCCATGGATAAGGGGGAGTCACGTAGTCTGAAGAGAGCCGTTTCTGGTGATGAGAGTGTGGCAAAGGTTAAGAAACGACTACCCCAATCATCCTGATGGCAGTTCCCACTCCGATAAAGGTGGCGACCATTAATGTCGCCAGCATTAAATCTGCAAGAGCTCGTGATATTGCCTTATTTTTGCTCAACGAGTTTGATGCCGAGATTTTATTTTTGCAAGAGACCTGGCTCAATACTTTGGCCAATGTCCATCTAGCAAAAAGGGAGTGGAGATGCGGTCCCTCCTTTTGGTCTCTTGCGGCTGAGCCCTGCAGCGGAGTTGCGGTCCTTTTTAAAACCGATATGGTAACGTGCCGGCGGGTAATTGAGGTAGAAATGGGGAGATGCATGGTCTTGGACGTCTCTGTTAGGGGGCAGGACCTGCGCCTAATCAATATCTATGGACCGCAGTCAAAATGGGGCAGGAAATGCCTCCTCACAGAGATCAAGCCCTTCCTTTTTACGTCCCAGCAGGTTGTCTTTGGAGGTGATTTTAACACCATAATTAGGCCTGAAGACAGGAGAGGCTCCATAGACAGGCTGGGTTACGATAGCGTTTTTCTTAGAGATATGGTAAGACAAGCAGGCCTGGTAGATGTGCATATTAAGCACTGCCCTGGCAGCACGGGATTCACATTTCAGAGAGGGAATAGTCAGAGTAGAATAGATAGGTTTTTTTTAAAGGAGAACTCTGCTTTCTCGGCTCCTGAGTTGAGGGCGGTGGAGTTCTCTGACCACTGTATGCTGTCTGTGACTCTGAATGCCTCGGACACTCCACCCAGGGGAAGGGGTACCTGGAAACTGAATTCGGCTCTCCTGGAAGATGTAGAGGTAAGACAATCCTTTGAGGATTTTTTTCAGGCACAGGTTTCTATTCTGGACTTTTGCAGCAGTAAGTCAGAGTGGTGGGAGCTTGTGAAACAAAGGGCAATTGGACTTTTCAAGGCCATAAGTAAGAAGAAGCAGCTTGGTATGTACATTTCCTACCAGCATTTGCGGAGGAAGCTTGATCGTCTTGTCTCGTATAGAGGAGATCCAGGGGAGATCTCTGAGGTGAAGTTTCTTCTTAGGAAGTGTCAATATGACCGGCATGCCTCCTTGGTTCTGGAGAGGGATTATGGAAAATATCACTCGCCTGATCCTTACCAGAACTGTAAGCAAGGCATAGCAGTTAAGACGGTCATAGGCCTGAGGGATAGTACGGGTTCCCTGGTGAAGTCCAGATCAGGGATCCTGGAGATCTTCAGGTCATATTATGCAGACCTTCTGGGAAGAAAAGACCTTTGTCGGGACAGGATGGAAAGCTTTCTGGATTCTACTCCAGGATTGGGAAATGGTACGTTGCCTTTGATGGATTTGACCGAACCAATTTCAGTGGATGAGGTAGTTAATGCTATAGAGAAGCTGGCTACCAAAAAATCGCCTGGGCCAGATGAATGGTGATGATGGTTGACAGCTGAATTCTACAATTTTCACTGTTTTAAGTCCATTCTGGCTCCCTTTTTAGCAGAGGTTTATAACAGCTGTCTAGAAGAGGGTTCGCTCCCTCCCTCCATGAGGCAATCTGCTGTTATTCTTCTGTCAAAAGGTAAAGACCCCTCAATGATTGAGAACTGGCGCCCCATCAGTCTTCTCAATGTTGATAGAAAGATCCTGGCGAAGATTCTTTTTTGGCGCTTGTCGTCAGTAGCAGGCGATTTGTTGTCCAGTCATCAGCACTGCTCGGTCCAAGGTAGAAGTACCTTTTCAGCGGTTTTAGCTGTCCGGGAGGCTTTGGAACGATGCAGGGCTGCTGGATGGAGAAAGTACTTGCTGGCATTGGATCAGGCGAAGGCTTTTGATAGAGTCAATCACGTGATACCTGTATTTGCTACTTGGTAGATACGGCCTGCAGGGGAGGTTTATAGATTGGCTGAAGACATTATATAGAGGGGCTGAGAGCTTCCCACTGGTTAATGGTTGGGTTGGACGGCCTTTTGAGGTTGGCTCTGGTGTGCGCCAGGGATGTCCTCTGAGCCCCCTGTTATATGTATTCGCAATCGACCCCTTCATAAAAAGGCTAGAGAGTGGATCTTTGTGCGGGGTGCCTTTGGGCATTGCTGGTGTGCCGCCTCTGAAGGTCGTGGCCTATGCCGATGATGTGTCTGTTATTGTCTCTGGGACAGAGGAGGCGCAGGAGGTGGTCTCTATGATAGAGCAGTACACGGAGGCTTCTGGTTCTAAGGTCAACCATGAAAAGAGTGAAGTTTTCTGGATGGGTGAGGAGGGTGAAAGCTTCGAACTTCCGGATGCCTTCCCAGAGCCCCAGCAGGAAATTAAAGTGTTGGGCATCAAATTTGGTCCTGGTGACTATGGTCATCGAAATTGGGAAAGCAGGTTGGTGTGTGCCAATGCCAAAGTAGCAAGCTGGAAGAAATGGAAGCTTTCCTTGAGGGAGAGGGTTGACTTGATCAAAATGTACCTGGTCCCAATCTTTTTATATGTCAGCTTCGTCTGTATCTTGCCAGCATCTCTCTATGCAAGGGTGTACAGCTGTTTTTTCCAACTGTTATGGGGAAGTAGGCTGAACCTGATCAAACGCAATGTAACTTACCTGTCTAGGCGGGAGGGTGGCCTAGGAATGGTCAACCCAATAGTTTTCTTTTCTCTGCTCTTTTTAAAGTACAATCTTGGTAACATGCTAGCAGAGAACCCGCTGGGATGGGCGGGCATTTTTCAATCTTGTTTTAGGCCTTTTCTGCGATGCTGGGAAGATGGCGGGCCAGTGAAAAGTCTGAGAGTCCGACATGGCAAGCTCCCGGCTTATGTTGACCCGTGTCTGAAAATACTTCGGCAGTGGCAGGTGACAGTGGAGGATATCAAGTCCCTCCCCAGGAAGCTTCTGGAGAAGAGGATTTTGAGCTCTGCTTTCAGTGTGTCACTGGCCTTAAGGGATTGCCCAGGCTCTGTAATGAGGGAGGGGTTGCGTTTAATCAATTTAGAAAGAATTCCCTTGAAGTTTAGGGATCAAGCCTGGCTCGCTTTCCATGGAAGGCTCTATGTCAGAGGGAACTTGAAGCATCGCCCTGTGGATGATCGGGATTGTCCTAGAGCGGAGTGTGTTGGTAAAGTGGAGTCTATGGACCACTTTTTGCTGCAGTGTCCCTTTTAACATAGAGGTGTATAAAAGGGTGGGGAGGGCTCTAGGCATCCCCTTTTTCTATTGCATGAGCTATGCGGAGTGGGTGTACGGGGCATTCCCGACTTGCTGGGATTTTGATTTGGATACACTGTTTTTAGTTAGTATAGTTGTCCGTTACTTCACATGGAATGCACGGTGCCAGATTACCCTGCGGAAAAAAGTCCTCTCTGTTGAGGTGGTGGTGCACGATATTCTGGGTGAGGTTGGGAAAATTCGGGGTCTTGAGAGGGGCAGGGAGCCTCGGGCGGTCTGGAAACGGGCGTGGAGGAATATCAGACCTGCCTTTGGTGAACTGCCCATCTCTGGGTGAGGTGCTCTTTTCTTTTTCTATTTTTTTCACTCCCTTAGTTTTTGTTGGTTAGTAGCTTCTTTTTGAAGAAGGGCTGCATGCATAATGGGTGCGGGTTTGTTTCTTGGCCTCACAGTTTGGATGTCTGGTGTATTGGTGTGAGTTGTAGTGAGATTATCCCCAATAATGACATGTTCATGATGAGTTTTGTTTTTGCTGTAAAGTCATTTTTTGTTTGAGAGCAGATTTGCTATATTTATTTTCATTTATGTAAATATGTATATATTTATGTATATTATATTTAGTGATTTTATGCTTATTGATTGCAAGACTTTTAATAAAGAAAAATTGGGAAGAATATTCCTTACATTGGTGATCAGTGAGAAGAATGCTCCTTACATTGGTGATCAGTGGGAAGAATGTTCCTTACATTGGTGATTAGTGGGAAGAATATTCCTTACATTGGTTATCAGTGGGAAGAATGTTCCTTACATTGGTGATCAGTGGGAAGAATGCTCCTTACATTGGTGATCAGTGAGAAGAATGCTCCTTACATTGGTGATCAGTGGGAAGAATGTTCCTTACATTGGTGATCAGTGGGAAGAATGCTCCCTACATTGGTGATCAGTGAGAAGAATGCTCCTTACATTGGTGATCAGTGGGAAGAATGCTCCTTACATTGGTGATCAGTGGGAAGAATGCTCCTTACATTGGTGATCAGTGGGAAGAATGCCCCTTACATTGGTGATCAGTGAGAAGAATGTTCCTTACATTGGTGATCAGTGGGAAGAATGCTCCTTACATTGGTGATCAGTGGGAAGAATGCTCCTTACATTGGTGATCAGTGGGACGAATGCTCCTTACATTGGTGATCAGTGAGAAGAATGTCCCTTACATTGGTGATCAGTGGGAAGAATGTCCTTTACATTGGTGATCTGTGGGAAGAATGTTCCTTACATTGGTGATCAGTGGGAAGAATGCTCCCTACATTGGTGATCAGTGAGAAGAATGCTCCTTACATTGGTGATCACTGGGAAGAATGTTCCTTACATTGGTGATCAGTGAGAAGAATGCTCCTTACATTGGTGATTAGTGGGAAGAATGTTCCTTACATTGGTGATCGGTGGGAAGAATGCTCCTTACATTGGTGATCAGTGGGAAGAATGTTCCTTATATTGGTGATCAGTGGGAAGAATGTCCTTTACATTGGTGATCTGTGGGAAGAATGTTCCTTACATTGGTGATCAGTGGGAAGAATGCTCCCTACATTGGTGATCAGTGAGAAGAATGCTCCTTACATTTGTGATCAGTGGGAAGAATGCTCCTTACATTGGTGATCAGTGAGAAGAATGTCCCTTACATTGGTGATCAGTGGGAAGAATGTCCTTTACATTGGTGATCTGTGGGAAGAATGTTCCTTACATTGGTGATCAGTGGGAAGAATGCTCCCTACATTGGTGATCAGTGGGAAGAATGCTCCCTACATTGGTGATCAGTGAGAAGAATGCTCCTTACATTGGTGATCAGTGGGAAGAATGCTCCTTACATTGGTGATCAGTGGGAAGAATGCTCCTTACATTGGTGATCAGTGGGAAGAATGCTCCTTACATTGGTGATCAGTGGGAAGAATGCTCCTTACATTGGTGATCAGTGGGAAGAATGCCCCTTACATTGGTGATCAGTGAGAAGAATGTTCCTTACATTGGTGATCAGTGGGAAGAATGCTCCTTACATTGGTGATCAGTGGGAAGAATGTACCTTATATTGGTGATCAGTGGGACGAATGCTCCTTACATTGGTGATCAGTGAGAAGAATGTTCCTTACATTGGTGATCAGTGAGAAGAATGTTCCTTACATTGGTGATCAGTAGGAACAATACTCCTTACATTGGTGGTCAGTGAGAAGAATGCTCCTTACATTGGTGATCAGTGGGAAGAATGTTCCTTACATTGGTGATCAGTGAGAAGAATGTTCCTTACATTGGTGATCAGTGGGAAGAATGCTCCTTACATTGGTGATCAGTGGGAAGAATGTACCTTATATTGGTGATCAGTGGGACGAATGCTCCTTACATTGGTGATCAGTGAGAAGAATGTCCCTTACATTGGTGATCAGTGGGAAGAATGTCCTTTACATTGGTGATCTGTGGGAAGAATGTTCCTTACATTGGTGATCAGTGGGAAGAATGCTCCCTACATTGGTGATCAGTGAGAAGAATGCTCCTTACATTGGTGATCAGTGGGAAGAATGTTCCTTACATTGGTGATCAGTGAGAAGAATGCTCCTTACATTGGTGATTAGTGGGAAGAATGTTCCTTACATTGGTGATCGGTGGGAAGAATGCTCCTTACATTGGTGATCAGTGGGAAGAATGTTCCTTATATTGGTGATCAGTGGGAAGAATGTCCTTTACATTGGTGATCTGTGGGAAGAATGTTCCTTACATTGGTGATCAGTGGGAAGAATGCTCCCTACATTGGTGATCAGTGAGAAGAATGCTCCTTACATTTGTGATCAGTGGGAAGAATGCTCCTTACATTGGTGATCAGTGAGAAGAATGTCCCTTACATTGGTGATCAGTGGGAAGAATGTCCTTTACATTGGTGATCTGTGGGAAGAATGTTCCTTACATTGGTGATCAGTGGGAAGAATGCTCCCTACATTGGTGATCAGTGGGAAGAATGCTCCCTACATTGGTGATCAGTGAGAAGAATGCTCCTTACATTGGTGATCAGTGGGAAGAATGCTCCTTACATTGGTGATCAGTGGGAAGAATGCTCCTTACATTGGTGATCAGTGGGAAGAATGCTCCTTACATTGGTGATCAGTGGGAAGAATGCTCCTTACATTGGTGATCAGTGGGAAGAATGCCCCTTACATTGGTGATCAGTGAGAAGAATGTTCCTTACATTGGTGATCAGTGGGAAGAATGCTCCTTACATTGGTGATCAGTGGGAAGAATGTACCTTATATTGGTGATCAGTGGGACGAATGCTCCTTACATTGGTGATCAGTGAGAAGAATGTTCCTTACATTGGTGATCAGTGAGAAGAATGTTCCTTACATTGGTGATCAGTAGGAACAATACTCCTTACATTGGTGGTCAGTGAGAAGAATGCTCCTTACATTGGTGATCAGTGGGAAGAATGTTCCTTACATTGGTGATCAGTGAGAAGAATGTTCCTTACATTGGTGATCAGTGGGAAGAATATTCCTTACATTGGTGATCAGTGAGAAGAATGTTCCTTACACTGGTGATCATGGAGAAGAATGTTCCTTACATTGGTGATCAGTGAGAAGAATGTTCCTTACATTGGTGATCAGTGGGAAGAATGCCCCTTACATTGGTGATCAGTGAGAAGAATGTTCCTTACATTGGTGATCAGTGGGAAGAATGCTCCTTACATTGGTGATCAGTGGGAAGAATGTACCTTATATTGGTGATCAGTGGGACGAATGCTCCTTACATTGGTGATCAGTGAGAAGAATGTTCCTTACATTGGTGATCAGTGAGAAGAATGTTCCTTACATTGGTGATCAGTAGGAACAATACTCCTTACATTGGTGGTCAGTGAGAAGAATGCTCCTTACATTGGTGATCAGTGGGAAGAATGTTCCTTACATTGGTGATCAGTGAGAAGAATGTTCCTTACATTGGTGATCAGTGGGAAGAATATTCCTTACATTGGTGATCAGTGAGAAGAATGTTCCTTACACTGGTGATCATGGAGAAGAATGTTCCTTACATTGGTGATCAGTGAGAAGAATGTTCCTTACATTGGTGATCAGTAGGAAGAACGCTCCTTACATTGGTGATCAGTGGGAAGAATGCTCCCCTACATTGGTGATCAGTGAGAAGAATGCTCCTTACATTGGTGATCAGTGGGAAGAATGCTCCTTACATTGGTGATCAGTGGGAAGAATGTCCCTTACATTGGTGATCAGTGGGAAGAATGTCCCTTACATTGGTGATCAGTGAGAAGAATGTCCCTTGCACTGGTGGTCAGTGACAAAAACGTTGCTTACATTGGTGGTCAAAAGAATGAATGCCTTTTACATTACTGGTTATTGGGAATGATGCTCTCCTTAGGGCTAGTTTTAAGCTTGCTTCAAAACATGGCTTCGGACATGCTTTGTTAAAGCTCTCTGAACGCCAGTCAAAGATCCTGTCCCTAAATAAAATGGTTAGCTTACAGTCCTGTTTACACCTTGCTTTTGCTTGGTGCTTTGATGGGGGCTTCGGTAGGGCTTCGTAGAGGCTTCATGGGGTTTCGATGAGGCTTCAGTGGGGCTTCAAGCGAGCTTTGCCATGGACTTCGATGGAGGCTTTGAAGACGTTTTGAAGCACCATTAAAGCTACATGGGGTATAATTTTTGAAGCAAAGCAAAAGCAGGTGTAAACAGGACTGTAATCTAACCATTTTATTTAGTGACAGGAGCTTTGACTAGCGTTCAGAGAGCTTTAACAAAGTCTGTCCGAAGCCTTGTTTTGAAGCAAGTGTAAACTACCTGTTAATGTGTGTTGAAGCCGAAGCAAGTGTAATGAGCCCTTACACTGATAGTTGGAATGCCTCCCTTAGGGCTAGTTTACACTTGCTTCAAAACATGGCTTCGGACACGCTTTGTTAAAGCTCTCTGAACACCAGTCAAAGCTCCTGTCACTAAATAAAATGGTTAGCTTACAGTCCTGTTTACACCTTGCTTTTGCTTGGTGCTTCGATGAGGCTTTGGTGGGGCTTCGATGAGACTTTCGTGGAACTTCGATGAGGCTTCGTGGGGCTTTGATGGGGCTTCAGTGAGGCTTCAGTGGGTCTTCAAGCAAGCTTTGCCATAGACTTCTATGCAGGCTTTGAAGATGCTTTGAAGCACAACTAAAGCGACATGGGGTATAATTTTTGATCCAAATCCGAAGCAAAGCAAAAGCAAAGTGTTAACAGGACTTGTAAGCTAACCATTTTATTTAGTGACCGGAGCTTTGACTAGCGTTCAGAGAGCTTTAGCAAAGCCTGTCCGAGCCTTGTTTTGAAGTAGGTGTAAACTAGCCATTAATGTGTGCTGAAGCTGAAGCAAGTGTAAATGAGCCCTTACAGACATCTGAAAAGATCATTGATGTTATGTCGCCAACTCTGCCAAGTGGCATTTGCCCTAGAATTATGTAGGCATCTTCACATGGGAGTTCAATCTACCACAGCTCAAGCAACCCCTAGCAACCTCTGGAAGAACTGTAGGGCCCCACAGGTCTCTGGTTGAGAACGGCTGTTCTAGATGCTGTGGTAATACCTATTCTTACTGTGAGACCTGGAAGGCAGATATAAACCTCTGAAGAGACCTCAAGAGTTAATACTTGGGTGACAAACTGGCTGACCTCCATAAAAAGTCTTTGATCCCAGGGCCCTCCCCAAATCTGCAGTGGAGGCCAGGCATCTCCAGCCTTGTGGACAGCTGGCATGATATATGGCAGCTAGTTTGGCTGGAGTGTATTTTTTCTCCAAGACATCGGTCCAATTATCCTCATCTTATTCTGGGACATCTCCACACTCTTCTTCTCATTTAATAGAGGTTCTCTCACTCTGCCCAAAACTTAGTAAAGAAGTGTGGCTGCCCCACAATATTACCTCTATCTTCTACGCCAGCCTCGTGATTCTACGTGATGGCTGGGAGGAAACTCATATTTATGATGATTAGAGTCACAATCCACCAATTACTGGTCAAAAGTAGATCAGAACTAAAGACACATCCTGTCCCATGACTGCCTTCCTCATCCAATTATGGCCATTTACTAATCTCTACAGAACAGGCCGTGTACCGACGACTCCCTGGTACTGATGGACACATCTGCCGAGTCCATTTCTCCAAGGGTTCAGTGACACTCAAAATTCAGTGAACTTTAAAGTGGTTGTAAATCTAAGACATGAAGTATGAACAAAGCCATATCCCTCCATAATGTGCACTTGTCTCAAATAAGAGCACTAAGGGGTTGATTTACTAAAACCCGGGAGTGAAAAATCTGGTGCAGCTGTGCATGGTAGCCAATGAGCTTTTGCTTCAGCTTGTTCAATTAAGCTTTGACAATAAAACCTGGAAGCTGATTGGTTTCTATGCAGGGCTGCACCAGATGTTGCACTCTTCAGTTTTAGTAAATCATCCCCTAGGGCCCCATACACACTATTAGATTTTCTGCAGAATTTTGTCTTCAGATTTACCAAAACCATATAATATGAGGTCAAACCTTAAGAGTTTCAATTTGTATGCAATCAGGCAGGCCCTTGCACTACATGGTTTTGGTAAATCTGAAGACAAAAATCTGCAGAAAATCTAATAGTGTGTATGGGGTCTAAGTGTCATTTCTGTCTGCTTCTTCGTTCCTCTGCTAGCAACATGAGTCACTTCTGATGAGTTTTCCTGACACCAAGAGAAAAAAGGTGACAAGGGAGGGTTCTCCAGCTGAATGACAGCCTCAGCTCTGTTCCTGTGTGCGGGGGGGGGGGTTCCTTCCGTGTCCCATCCCTCCAATCAGCTCTCAGAGCTCTCCGTACTGAGCTCTGCAGAGTGTGACTTCAGCTCTCCACCCCCTTTTTTCTGAACTCTCAGACAAGCTTTATAATTCAGCACTTTAAACGGATGTAGAGAAGAGAAGGCTGCAGATAAACAGGTACAACTTATGACGGAGGATTTGTTTTACTTATGTGTATCATCTGAGGTCAGATACTTCACTGGGTATATGTGAGGGTTTACAGCCACGTAAACGTCAAGGGAAATACATTTGAACTCTGTGGGGCACAATTTTGCCCTTTTATAGGGATAATAGACCAGCTACTGACGAGGCTGAACATTGCCATAGGGGACATGTAACAATGTAAAATAATACTATACAACAGGTCAATATGCCCTTGCTGAGAGTTAGCACTTTTAAACACTTGTGGATCCAGGTTTCTAGGGATGTCACTGACTATATCTCGCTGAACGTAGAGCCTCTTCTCCCGCTGATTAAAGCCAAAACACAGACGTGGGCCAAATTGCCATTGGGAGTTATGGGCCGCGTGGGACTAGTCAAAATGATACTACTGCCCAAAATTCTGTATGTACTATGGCACTCCGCAGTCTACATTCCACTTAGATACTTGAAAACTATGGACACTTTGTTACAGTCCTTCATATGGGGGGCCAGTAGACACAAATTATCCTGGAAGGTTCTTCAGATCCCAACTTCCCTAGGGGCCTGGCAGTTCCGGACTTCGGATCATATTACATGGCGGCACAGCTCTCGCATTTTTATCATATTGATAAAACTGATAAACATGTAGATACCTCACCTTGGCAAGCCACTCAGTGGACTCACGGGCTCCACATCCATTCTGCGACCTGCTGCATGGCGTACATGGCTCATTGGAGCTCCCAAGCCGCTTGGGCCTTATATTCCAGCACAAGCAGATATGGGATCTGGCAATGTCCAAGATGGGAACAAATGGGTTTCACACTAATACTCCCTTGTGGTACAACAAACGTCTCCCAGAACTCCCTCAGATACCTGATCCTACTATATGGATATCCAGGGGAGTTTACCTCCCATGTTCTCAGAAATGGAACACTCAAAACATTTGATCATATGAAGGTAGAATTTAACCTCCCCAACTACATGTTCTTTCATTTTCTCCAGGTGCGCCATGCCCTATATATCCAGTTCACGGGATCCTACCATCCCTGGATGCACTGGATATAATCTGTAACAATGAGCCATGTCAACTCATATCCAATTTTTATACCATGCTCATTACTCCAGCTGCCACTAAACTCGCCTACAATGCTAAGACCAAATGGTTGACAATGCTGGGGAGTTGGATGATGAGGACCGGGGCGAGGCTCTACACTCTTATCTCCCCCCAAAATGTCAGATAGGCTTACACAAGTCTACATAGCACATAGGGCTTACTTGACTCCACACCGCTTAGCCAAATTCTGTCCGTCACATAGCTCTATGTGCCTCAGATGCTTGATACCAGTTTGCACCTTTGGCCATCTCCTCTGCCACTGCCCCCGTATTCGAGGATACTGGTCGCAGATTGTCCAGTTTCTACACGATCAAATGGGCTCACCGGTGTCCCTCGATCCTAAGCATTGCCTGCTGGGTATCTTTCTTGACACTGATATAGACAAACACACTCTCAGATCAGGGGAGGATCTAGGGGTGGCAAGAAGTCAATTGCCCCCCCCCAGCCCCCCGAGGTGAGCAGGCTGTGCTGATGCCGACCCCCCCATCAGCCATTGCTGACAGGCTCTAGCCGCAGCTGTAGGGGATTTTCACCCTTCTCCTTGAGCTGAGCAGCTGGGAAACTAACAATAGAGGATTATGGGGCATGTAATCCCGGATACCAGCAGGCCCAGGATAATTCCCCCGAAAGTGCACTGTAGCCCCCAAAATGCCGAGCGGGAGGAGGGGAGAGGAGAAGAGGAACCATGAGCCTGTTGGGTGGAGGGAGCCAGAGAGAAAGTTCCAGTGATTTTACTATATATCCCCCAAGGTAAGAACTTAAATCCAGGTGAGGGGGGGCGGGGATGCAAGCTTCCATAGAGGTACAGGACTTTATCACTGGCTGCTCCCACCCTGTCTTCCCCTCCACCTGGCTGCTCCCACTCTGTCCTCCCCTCCACCTGGCTGAATCCACTCTGTCCTCCCCTCCACCTGGCTGATCCCACCCTGTCCTCCCCTCCACCTGGCTGCATCCAGAGTCTAATCTCGGGAGGGGCACTGACAAAATTTTTGCAGGCAATCTGCATCTAATAACAGGCGACGTGCCAAGTGAGAAGCCCCATCTGAAGGCATGTGACGGTGGCAAGTGACACGCTCAGGGCTCCCACTGATTCTGCATTATGGTGAGTTGAACTATTTCATTTTATGTATCAATGTAATAATAGAAATAATGCACTTCAATCATCCTGACACCATATAAACCATGGTGCCGTGGTGATTGAAGCGCCAACACCAGCCATTTCCCCTACAAATTGCATGTGCCTCCACTGTGGGGGACACTCATATTTTAGTGTTAGGACCACAGATATACGAGGCTCTGTGGCTTACGCATGCATTTGCAAATGCGTGCAGACTAAACCCCTGTTTTTAACGCATACTGTTAGACAAGTCAATTTGGTTGTCTGCGAGCTGGTGGTAGGTAGGCTTGGAATTTTTTCCTGGGCATTCCTCAGGCTTTGTATCTGTTTGTTCCCCTACAAATTGCCCGCAAAAATTTTGGCAGTGCCCCTCCCGAGATTAGACTCTGGATCCGCACATGTCTTTTTCATCAAGCGGTAATAAACCTGCATAGACCAGTACATAGAGATTGTCCACTAGTTCTCTGTGGCTTGTCCCATTCATGCAAAACTGCCCTGCCAATGGCCAGTTTCTATCAAACGATGGTATAGCAGTGTAAAACTAGAATTAGAAGCAGTGGCGGCTTGTACATTAGGGGTGCAGGGGCTCCACCCCCTAATCCATGCGTCTGGCCCCCTGATTTACATGCAGGGCACCGGACACATGGATTCCAATGGGTTTCATTTTTTTGATTAGAGCGAGAGGCTCTAATAGGCTTCAAAAAAGTGTGGGCTCCGGGTGCAGTCAATAGCGAATTAATATTTCTGCTTCTCCTCCCAGCCAATCAGGAAGCGGGTTTTAAGACGGATTGGCCGAGAGGAGAAGTGATCGTATTGGCCGCCGAGGGAAGGAGGAGGGAAGCCGCCACCATGGAGGAGGAGACGCAGGAAGAAGCTGTAGCTGCTAGATGGGGTAAGTGCTCATGGGGGAACGGACAACCGACTGACGTTGCAAAGATGTCGGCAAGCCGCATAGGAACTCGCACTGACTGGCGGCTTTGAAACCTCGCTGAATTAGCGCGATTTCAAAGTACTCTGAGATGACAGCGTGTAAACACTGTAAGGCAGATGTAAAAAGCCTGTAAAGAGGTGGTGGTATGACCAGAGGGAGAGAAAATCATAGGGGGAGAATAGCAGACCCAGACCTGAAGCCGTATAAAACGTCTCCAGGGGGAGAGACGAACTGCGGCTACCCGGCCGCACATGCAACCACCATCACCAGCACATCAGAGAAGTCCAGAGATTGATGCCAGTGGGGTCTCCACCACAGGCCTGAGACAAAAGCCATGGTCAGAAGTGAATAAGTCATGTAGGACCTATGAAAAAGTAAAAAAAAATATATATAGAAACAATGAAGATTCATTTGTAAGCATAACTGCAAAAACTTTTCATATGTGACAACAATTAGGCAGGGGGTGGCAAATATGAACAGGAAATGCGCTAAAGAGGCAATACCACATCATTGTACAGTAGAGTATATAAGACTAGACAGTAAGAAACACAGCAACATGAAAGAGGAAGGGAACGGGACCTAGAGCTGCTACAGCAAGAGGAGGGAGGATATATTGAAGTGTATAACCAGTAGTAGAATTGTTCTAAGAGGGGGTAGTTTGACAGAAAACCGGTATATTAGAGGAAAGACTTGTAAGATTTTACTTCATTAATACCTGGCCAGCGTGTGGCGTTAAGGCGCTCTATCCATTTTGCCTCATGCTGGAGTATCTTCCTATCCCAATCTCCTCCCCTTGGGTCCTGTGGAATCACTGCCAAAACAATAAAGGTGGCAACAGATGTATCGAAACTGTGACAGAGATCAAGATGTCTACTTATGGGACTAAGCATCCTGCCATTGGCAGAAGAGTAAATATGGTCATTAATTCTTTGTTGTAATTGGCGAATTGTTTTGCCAATATAAAAAAACCCTGCATTTACACGTCATTAGATAGACCCCCCCCCCCCCTAGGTGTTGCAATCAGCCCGAAAGTGTGGGTAGAAGAGCTCCCCATTGGGTAGTCTAAATCTATGGCCAGTAGAGATCCAAGGACAGAGGGCGCAGTGCCCACAGGTATAAATTCCAAATTCCTTGGTAATATGACCGCGTGAAGGGACGAAGTGACTTTTGGTCAGTTTATCACACAGCAAGACCGCTCTCTTGAAAACGATCTCTGGGTGGTTACTGACACATTTACTAAAAATGGGGTCCTCATGTAAGATGTGCCAATGTTTATTCAGTACATTTCTTAGTTGATATTGTTGGTATGAGTATTGCGTAATAAATTTAACCGTAGAGTGGTCTTTCTTTTTATAAAGCAATGTATTTCTAGGTTGTTCGTAGGCCTTATTAAAAGCTTTACGTAGGAGCGATTTTGAGTATCCCCCTTGGAGGAGTCGTTCTGAAAGCTCGCCTTCCATTGAGCATTTACCAGCTATCCAGAACTATTACCTAACTGTTTCATACAAGGTAGGCCTATATCTACATGTTTGTAGTTTATTACACCTACCTACCCTTCTAACGCTTGGAGCCAATCTTCCTAATTCACCTTAATTACCCCCTGTTGGGCTGTTATGCCTTTTTCTTTGACAGTGGATTTTTTCTTTATCCCTGCCATTGCTTTTCTTGCTCCTTTCCTTTCCTTCCCCTTTTTTTTTCTTTTCTCCCTACATCCTATACAGTTCTTGTACCAGGCACGTCCCCACATGTCAACTATTTCTATTTTTGAGGCCCACCTATTGATTGTCCTGTGGTACTCCCCACAAACTGTTGAGACTCTCTACTAAAACCCCTAGTATTAATTGTATTTTTTTGTATTTGTATGTTTTCTCTTTCTCTCCTTTATAGACTAATTAAACAATCTCCCGAAGAAGCATTCAATTGTGAAACATGTAGAGCTAAAGTTTGTTGTCTTTTATTTTTACTGTAGGGACATGTCCTTGAATTATAAGGATATGCCTCTGAGGTCTATGACCTTTTTGAGAGAGATTCAGCTAGCTTCTTGCACTTTATATGCAATGTTTTAATATGTCTTTTGTACTTTGTGTTAATAAAATTTATATACAATTTATATACAATTTTATAATTGGTGCCTATAAAGTCCATTCTTCCTTGCCTTTTCGTTTAAATAAATTGACATATAGGACGTGGCACTGCTCTACCTAATAAATTCCCACAGATCCATCTTGTGGTGGAATTTGGTACTTTTCTGAGTAACATGCTCAGAGTTGTATCCAGAGGTTGTCTTTGGGAAATAAACGTATGAGTGCTGCCAGCATTGCTGCAGAGGTTGAAGGGGTGGGGGGTCAGCCTGTCAGTGCTCAGACCATGCGCCGCACACTGCATCAAATTGGCCTGCATGGCTGTTGCTCCAGAATGAAGCCTCTTCTAAAGATGATGCACAAGAAAGCCGGCAAACAGTTTGCTGAAGACAAGCAGACTAAGGACATGGATTACTGGACGTGGATTACTGTGGTCTGATGAGGCCAAGATAAACGTATTTGTTTCAGATGGTACCAAGCGTGTGTGGCGGCAACCAGGTGAGGAGTACAAAGACAAGTGTGTCTTGCCTACAGTCAAGCATGGTGGTGGGAGTGTCATGGTCTGGGGCTGCATGAGTGCTGCCGGGACTGGGGAGCTACAGATCATTGAGGGAACCATGAATGCCAACATGTACTGTGACATACTGAAGCAGAGCATGATCCCCTCCCTTCAGAGACTGGGCCGCAGGGCAGTATTCCAACAGAACAACCCCAAACACACCTCCAAGACGACCACTGCCTTTCTAAAGAAGCTGAGGGTAAAGGTGATGGACTGGCCAAACATGTCTCCAGACCTAAACCCTATTGAGCATCTGTGGGGCATCCTCAAAGGGAAGGTGGAGGAGCGCAAGGTCTCTAACATCCACCAGCTCTGTGATGTCGTCATGGAGGAGTGGAAGAGGACTCCAGTGGCAACCTGTGAAGCTCTGAGAACTCCATGCCCAGAGGGTTAAGGCAGTGCTGAAAAATAATGGTGACCACACAAAATATTGACACTTTGGGCTCAATTTGAACATTTTCACTTAGGGGTGTACTTACTTTTGTTGCCAGCGGTTTAGACATTAATGGCTGTGTGTTTAGTTATTTTGAGGGGACAGAAAATTTACACTGTTATACAAGCTGTACACTCACTACTTTACATTGTAGCAAAGTGTCATTTCTTCAGTGTTGTCACACGAAAAGAGAATAAAATATTTACAAAAATGTGAGGGGTGTACTCACTTTTGTGAGATACTGTATGTTGAGCTAATCATTTTTTACACTTAAAGAACTATGTATATATATATATATAAAGTATATGTTGCCTGGTCTGAAGTCACTTCAGAATAATCTTAAAGGGGTGCATGCATGGCGTATCTCAGAACAGGGTTCACCTGGGGACAAGACAAGGTAGAGAAGATGTGGTACAAGTGCAGTAAGCTATTTGAAGGAGGCTTTATTGCTGTTGCCAACAACTGCAGTACTAGTGTGGAATGCATAAGCAGCCAGCCAGTCGGAAAGCGGTGTGAATTGGCATAAGTGATGAAAGACCCTGGTAGTAGAGGAGCTTGGGTGCTTAGGCCCCTTCCCTTGAGATTGGGAACCCCAATACTGTGTCTGACTTGCGGCATGGGTTATCCTAGGGATCCAGCCTGGATGTCACAGAAGATGGAGTGAAGCCTCAGGAGAGAGTAAGCACGGGTTCTGTACCAAGTTGAGTTTCCTAATATTCAAGTGTAATATACAGATCAATGTCACTGGGATGAGGTGAAGGGCAACTGGGTTGGTGGAGACCGGTGCAAACTCTGCGGCACCGGCGCAGAAATGCTGCACAACAAAAGAAGTGCTATGAAGTGTATTGAGAAAAACTTCTGTCTGTAGCATACAAGGTAAAGAGTTACAGAAACCACAGATTACACAGAGGCCACAGATTACATGGAGTTAAATTATGTCTGTATGGAGAAGTATCAGTTTTAAGATGGAGTGCTGCCACAAATGCCATTTGCATTAAAGTGGTTGTAAACCCTCACATATACCCAGTGAAGTCACTAGCCTCAGGTGATACACAGAGATGAAACAAATCCTCCTACATAAGTTGTACCTGATTATCTGCAGCCCTCTTTTCTCTACATCTATTCAAAGGCCAGAATTTATACAGCTTGTTTGAGCTTTCAGAAAACAGGGAGCGTGGAGCTGGACTTACAACTACAGAGCTGAGCTCAGTGCGGAGACCTGAGAGCTGATTGGAGGGAAGAGACACCCCCCTTCACACAGCACACAGAAACAGAACTGAGGCTGTCAAATCCAGACTGTGTGCTAGAGCTCCCTCTCCTGTTACCTTGTTTCTCTTGGTGTCAGGAAAACTTGCCAGAAGTGACTCAGATAGCAGAGGATTGAGGCAGCACAAAGAAGTGACACTTGGTGCTCTGGATACATACATACCTTCAAAAGTTGTACCTGTTTAACTGAAGTGGTCTTTTCCCTACATCCGTTCAAAGTGCTGAATTATAAAGCTTGTCTGAGAGTTCAGAAAAAAGGGGGTGGAGAAATAAAGTCACACTGTGCAGAGCTCAGTGCGGAGAGCTCTGAGAGCTGATTGGAGGGAAGAAACACCCCCCCCCCTTTCCGCACAGCGCACAGGAACAGAGCTGAGGCTGTCAATCAGCTGGAGCTCCCTTCCCTATCACCATTTTTCTCTTGGGGTCAGGAAAACTTGTCAGAAGTGACTCACGCAGATAGCAGAGGATTGAGGTGGTTAGTGCTCTGGTTTGAGACAAGTACACACTATAAAGGCTTTGTTCATATTTCATGTCTGAGGTTTACAACCACTTTAAGCAAGAGCCTCATCCCGCCTCTAGGGGCACTACTGAGCGCTTTCTCCACGTCCCTCTATGGTCCCCGCCCACATGTAGTCCTATTCTATGGTGACACCACAAATATGGTGAGCGGTGTCACCTTAGGACAGAAAGTATGTTCTGGTGAAAATAAAAAGGGAAAAACATGAAAAAAGGAAATGCATCGTCCGCCACATTTAAAGACTTATAGGCAGCAATATGTTACATTTTAGTTCTTGGGTTAGGATACAGGGTCCTTTATGCTGAAAACAGTAACACATGACTCTCCAGTTTTGAAGGAACCGCAATGAGCAGCCGGCAGGGTTGAGCAGAGGCATGAAGCTGGAAATGACCCAACCCTGCTGCAGCCATGAAGTCCAACCCACTAATCACAAGGTCTTTAAAATCTTTCTGGTTCTCCTAGTTATCAGCATTTGATCCTGGAGAAGGTCTCGGAAAACCATGAACTATCTCAAGGTCTTTTTCTTGGTTCTTGTGGTCGTCACCTGGAGAGGCAGTAAGTCTGGAACTGGTCACATATAAGGAGATGGGTCAGATGTGTGATTCAGGGTTATGAGATTATAAAGATTATAAATTATGATTATGAATTATGTCTTGGGCAGATGACATTGTAGATATCTTTCCATATAACCATATTCTGAGATTCTTTACCATGTAATTTCACTGTGTCCAGCTGTACGTGTTGGGGGTGCGGTGACCTACCTATGGGGGGGGTAGACTTTGTATACAGTTATTGGTCAGCAGTCCCTTGTCCTTGGAAATGTGCCATCTTTAGTAAGTGTCATGATCCCTGGAATGCCATCAAACCATATACTAAGAATCTTTTGTTAGTAAAAAATTTGAAAACTGTAACTATGGTTTTTGGATTTAGGTTTCGTTAAAAATTTGTTGGAGGGCAACATTAAAATGTAACTCCATTTATGGTGAGAAAAGAGCATGTCACAGACACTTGTCCCTGTCTACTGAGGGAAGGACTGTCCAGATGATGTAGGAGCGAATCAGAAGCAGCGTGGAGACAGCGTTGTTACACAGGGTGCACATGAAGTCTGTACGATACGGGGCACACTGGGGGAGACATGACACACTGAAATCACCAGAGGACATGGGACTGGATGCACACTTGAAGTCTCTGAGTGCACTGGAGTCACAATATGACACGGGAACTAACGATGCATTTGGAGTCACTTAAAGCACTGGAGTCACTAGATGACACAGGGACTGGAGGCACAATGGAAGTCACTGGGCACACTGGAGCCTCAAGATGATACAGGGAATGGAGGCATACTTGAAGTCATTGGGTGTACTGGGGTCACTAGATGATACAGGGAATGGAAGTGCATTGGGAGTCACTGGGCATACTGGAGACACTAGACATGGGGACTGGAAGTGCTGTTGGAGTCATTGGGCCCATGCCTACTGGGCCACTAGATGACCTAGGGAGTGGAGGTGCACTGGAGTCACCAGATTACTTGGGAACTGGAGGTGCATTTTGAGTCACTAGATGCACTGGAGCCACTAGATGACATGGGGACTGGAGGTACTGGTGGAATCAATGGGCCAGCACCCACTGGGGGCACTAGATGACTTAGGGAGTGGAGGTGCACTGGGGTCACTAGATGACTTGGGAACTGGAGGTGCATTTAGAGTCACTTGGTGCACTGGAGTCGCTAGATGACACAAGGACTGGAGCTGCTCTTGGAGTCATTGAGCCCACTAGAGTCACTAGATGACGTAGGGACTGGATATGCACTTGGAGTCACTAGGCACACTGGGGTCTAGTGCAGACTGGAGGCTTACTGGGGACATTTTTGTCACTAGATGACACAGGGACTGGAGGTGCATTTAAAATCACTGGGTGCACTAGAGTCACTAGATGACAGTGACTGTAAGTGCATTGGGGGTCACTGGGCATACTGGAGCCACTAGATGACATAGGGACTGGAGGTACAATTGGAGTGCCTGAGCGCACTGGGGTCCCTAGATGACACAGGGATGAGAGGCACACTTGGGGTTACTAGACAATACACTGATGTCATTAGATGATATAAGGACTGAAGATGCACTTGGAGTCACCGGTAACGCTGGAGTCACTAAGTGACACAGGGACTGCAGGTGCTTTTGAAGTGCCTGGGCCTACTTAGGTCACTACATGACAAGGGGACTTGAGGTTTACTTGGAGTCACTAAGCACACTGGGGTCACTAGGTGACAGGTGGACTGAAGGCGCACTTGGGGTTACTAGATAATACAAGCACTGAAAATGCAATTGGAGTCACGGCGCACACTGGAGACACTAAAGAACACAGGGTCTGGAGGCGCATTTGGAGTCACTAGGAGCACTGAGGCCACTAGATCACATGTGGACTGGAGGTGCACTTAAGGTTACTGGTCACACTGGAGTCACTAGATGACACACGGACTGGAGGTACATTTGGAGTGCCTGGGCCTATTCTTGGGTTACTAGATGACAAGGGGACTGGAGGCGCATTTGGGGTTACAGTAGACATTGGGGTCACTAGATAACGAAGGGGCTAGAGGTATATTTGGAATCAGTGGGTGCACTGGAGTCACTAGAAGACAGGGACTGGAGGTGCAATTGGAGTGCCTGGGCGCACTGGGGTCCCTAGATGACACAGGGATGGGAGGCACACAGAGTCACTGGGCCCACTGGCCCACTGGTTTTAATAGATGACCCAGGGACTGGAGGTTCATGTGGAGTCACTAGGCACACCGTGGTCAGTAGGAAACATGTGGACTGGAGGCGCACTTGGGGTTACTGGGTACACTGGGGTCATTAGATAATATAAGGACTGAAGATGCACTTGGAGTCACAGGGCACGCTGGAATCATTAATCGACACAGGGACTGGAAGTGTCTTTGGAGTGTCTGGGCCTACTTGAGTCACTAGATGACAAGGAGACTTGAGATGTACTCGGAGTCACTGGGGTCACCAGATGATATTGGGACTGAAGGGTCACTGGACGCACTGCAGTCGCTAGTTTACACAGAGACCGATGACTCTCTTCAAGTCACTGGCAACACTGGGGTCACTAGATGACACAAGGACTGGAGGTGCACTTTTGAGACTGAAATGTAGTAAAGCGTTTCTCAAAAAAAACTAGGCCATGCATCACTTCGCAATTTAAAGGCGGCACCAATCAGGAGGGCATCTCCTGTCCTAATTGCCTGCAGTGCTGATGAGGAGAGCTATCTCTTGATCTCCTGCTTGCGGTGCCTGCACTGATGTATACCATCTGTATATGTTACATTGTTGCTGAATCAATACATGGGACAGGCACTTAAAATTTTGCATCTCAAAATTTCCATTTGGACAACAACACCCAGCGTGTATCTTGTACAGAACTATCATTGAGGTTCCCATTATTACTGCCTTTAAATCCTCAGCTACAAGTTCCACTGTTATATTGAGCTTCTGCGTTGTTGATATGTCATCACTAGATGGCGACATCACACTGCACAAATTATGAAAAAGGTCTTTTTTTTGGCCCATGTCACTTTGGGACATCATAGAAGCTGCTAAATAGTCATATTCAGTCAGCACCAGGCTTCTGGGCTCAATTCTCACTAGTCTAAATTTTTTTTGAGTCAAATCCTTTTTATTACGTTTTTTCATTATACAACAAAAGAGAAAAACACTGAATAAAACATTTCCATTCCACGTCCCACCCAACGTCGATACACCAAAAAAAAAAAGAGAAAAGAAGAAAGACAAAGAGGGAAAAAAAAAGAAAAACCTCTATAACTGCGGTCACCAAACAAATTTCCAATCATTACTCAGACCCCTCCAACACATTACTTCCCTAGATGGTGTATATACTCATATTTTACTTATTTCCTTCCAGGATTCTATCTCATCGTTTTTCCATATTATCATTATTATACTCATATGACTGTTTAGGCAAGTTGGAGACTAACCACCATTGCCAAATTTTTTAAAATTTTTTTAGGACACCTCCTATGTTTGTATGTCAGTTCCTCTCATCTTCGATTAAGATTAATTGATTTGATCCATTGATCTATCATTGGCGGAGTTTGATATCCATTTTTGTCATATAAATTTGCGAGCCATATACATAGTTCTCAACCACATCAAATGCATTTCCACTGGGAGGGTATCTTCTGGTAAAATCCCTGGCAATGCAACTTTTGGGTCAAGCTGTACTTGTGTAAAACACAAGGAATTTGAAGTATCAAATACACACTCCCAGTAGGGATGCAGTTTGGGACATCACCATAGCATATGTATAAGTGTACCTGTGCCAGTAGTACATCTTGGACAATTTGATGTACCGTATTTATCGGTGTATAACACGCACCTTAATTATAAGAGGGAAGTTTCAGGTAAAAACTTTTAAATTTTAAAGAATTTTGAAGCAAAATAAGGGTCAGTGCCCATCTGCAGCCTCGCCATTGCCCACCACTGCAGTCTCATCGATGCCCATCATTGCAGCCTTGCCCATCATTGCAGCCTAATCAGTGCCCATCTGCAGCCTTGCCCATCATTACAGCCTAATCAGTGCCCATCTGCCCATCATTGCAGCCTAATCAGTGCCCATCTGCAGCCTTGCCCATCATTGCAGCCTAATCAGTGCCCATCTGCAGCCTTGCCCATCATTACAGCCTAATCAGTGCCCATCTGCCCATCATTGCAGCCTAATCAGTGCCCATCTGCAGCTTTGCCCATCATTGCAACCTAATTGGTGCCCATCTGCAGCCTTGCCCATCATTACAGCCTAATTAGCGCCCATCTGCCCATCATTGCAGCCTAATCAGTGCCCATCTGCAGCCTTGCCCATCATTGCAGCCTAATCAGTGCCCATCTGCAGCCTTGCCCATCATTACAGCCTAATCAGTGCCCATCTGCCCATCATTGCAGCCTAATCAGTGCCCATCTGCAGCCTTGCCCATCATTGCAGCCTAATCGGTGCCCATTTGCAGCCTTGTCAATCATTACAGCCTAATCAGTGCCCATCTGCAGCCTTGCCCATCATTGCAGCCTAATCAGTGCCCATCTGCAGCCTTGTCAATCATTACAGCCTAATCAGTGCCCATCTGCAGCCTTGCCCATCATTGCAGCCTAATTGGTGCCCATCTGCAACCTTGCCCATCATTACAGCCTAATCAGTGCCCATCTGCCCATCATTGCAGCCTAATCAGTGCCCATCTGCAGCCTTGCCCACCATTGCAGCCTAATCAGTGCCCATCTGCAGCCTTGCCCATCATTGCAGCCTAATCAGTGCCCATCTGCATCCTTGCCCATCATTACAGCCTAATCAGTGCCCACCTGCAGCCTTGTCCATACTTGCAGGCTACTCCATGCCCATTTGCAGCCTTGTCATTGCCGGAAAAGACAGAGCCGGATCTCCTGTGTACTCGGCTCAGCTCGCAGTCATGCCCAGTCCTGCCCCTTGGCTCAGCTCCTATGATGGACATAACACCGGTCCAATTCCAGCACATCAATGCTAGGAGCCGTCCAGGGGGCGGGACTGGGCATGACTCTGAGCCGAGTACACAGGAAATTGCGGGTCTGTATTTTGGCGGCACTGGTTCCCTCCTTCCCCTCGGCGGCAGCCTATATTGGCGTATAACACGCACACACGATTTCCCCCTATTTTAAGGGTGAAAAAGTGCGTGTTAAACCACAATAAATAGGGCTTTACTCCATGAATGCAGTTATAAAGGAGTATAGTGGGCTCTATGCCCCCATTTCTCATCACTAAGAGGGAGATTTACTAAAACTGGAGCACTCAGAATCTGGTGAAGCTGTGCATGGTAGCCAATCAGCTTCTAACTTCAGCTTGTTCAATTAAGCTTTGACAATAAAACCTGGAAGCTGATTGGTTTATATGCAGAGCTGCATCAGATTTTGCACTCTCTAGCTTTAGTAAATCTCCCCCTAAGTTTCTCTAAATCTCTATTCCACTGTCCAAAACTACCCTCTTGTGGATTAGTTCTAATTATCATTTGTATAGAAGAATATATATTTCCTATAAGTCCCTGTTTAGCACATCTTATAGATACTGCCAAACCTAGAATTGGTGAAGGAGTATATTTTAATAATAAGGTCTTTGTGCGACTCTGCAAAGCATGCCGTAGCTGTAAATATTGAAAAAAATTATTTATTGGACAAATGATACTTCACTGCCAACTTATCAAATGATTGCGAAACATCATTACCATGATGTTGACTAAGAAACAAAATGCCAGACTTTTTCCATCAATCAAAGCTTTCAAGCTTCGCCACTTCAGGCAATTGTAGATTATTCCATATGGGCATAATTCATTGAAAAAAAAAAAACCCTGGCAATTTCCTAGCGTCAGACTTCACCATGCGTTACGCTTTCGCACCAGAACAGAACAAAAAAATGGACATTAGAAGAAAAGAAAAAATCCTGGATGGCCGCACACCGCTGAAGGCATCTTTATTGATAATTTAAAATCCAATACAGTCACTTCATGTGCAAGAAAAACAGGGAGAAGCAGCTAACGTGTTTCACATCATGTATTGATGCTTAGTCATAGCTATGACTAATAAAGATCAATAAAGATGCCTTCAGTGGTGTGCGGCCATCTAGGATTTTTTCTTTTCTTCTAAAGTTTGTGCAGAGCCAGGACCTGCAAGTTTTCAATAGGGCGGGTGCTTTCAAAAGGTCTGGAGCTTTTGGAGTGGCAATCTTCTCCCAAAAAATGGACATGCAGCATTTTTTTTCCAATGTCGCGCCACAATGCTTGGTAGTATTTTACTGCATTTGTGCTATTCGTGGGTCGGACGGTGCATTGGGTCGCCATTAAAAGCTGTCTGTTCTCCCTCTCCCCAGGTGATGGCGCCTCTCCCGCGATCTGGGGCTGCGACAGTTTCCTCGGTTATTGCCGCCTGGCCTGTTTTGTTCACGAGTCCTCCGTAGGGCAGAAGGAGTGTGCCGAGGGAATGCTGTAAGTGATCTCTGCCATAGGCACAGCACCACAACTGTCCGCATTGTGCATGTACATACAGCCTGCCTAGGAACTCCGACTCCTCCACACTGACACCAACCCATCAAGGCATTTTTATATTTGCATAATTC
Organism: Lithobates clamitans; assembly: GCA_037952925.1. Classification (NCBI taxonomy): domain Eukaryota; kingdom Metazoa; phylum Chordata; class Amphibia; order Anura; family Ranidae; genus Lithobates; species Lithobates clamitans. The sequence goes on along the minus strand of JBBGZY010000083.1, from coordinate 179,982 downwards.
CTCCCAAGAGCCAGCCCACTGCTTGCATCAGGACTGAGGACTCTTGAGAAGGTGCAAAGATTAATAAAAAGAAACGCACAAGAGTGAGTTGGGACACATTGTTGTGTGTAGTCACAGAGCCTCACTGGCTTGTCAGCCATGGCAGAATATACAGAGGAAGGGTGATAGAGAGGGAAGAAGGGAGGGAAGAGTACAAGGAGGAAGGGTGATAGAGGAGGAAGAAGGGAGGGAAGAGTACAGGGAGGAAGGGTGATAGAGGAGGAAGAAGGGATGGAAGAGTACAAGGAGGAAGGGTGATAGAGGAGGAAAAAGGGAGGGAAGAGTACAGGGAGGAAGGGTGATAGAGGAGGAAGAAGGGAGGGAAGAGTACAATGAGGAAGGGTGATAGAGGAGGAAGAAGGAAGGGAAGAGTACAGGGAGGAAGGGTGATAGAGGAGGAAGAAGGGAGGGAAGAGTACAGGGAGGAAGGGTGATAGAGGAGGAAGAAGGGAGGGAAGAGTACAAGGAGGAAGGGTGATAGAGGAGGAAGAAGGGAGGGAAGAGTACAGGGAGGAAGGGTGATAGAGGTGGAAGAAGGGAGGGAAGAGTACAGGGAGGAAGGGTGATAGAGGAGGAAGAAGGGAGGGAAGAGTACAAGGAGGAAGGGTGATAGAGGAGGAAGAAGGGAGGGAAGAGTACAGGGAGGAAGGGTGATAGAGGAGGAAGAAGGGAGGGAAGAGTACAATGAGGAAGGGTGATAGAGGGGGAAGAAGGGAGGGAAGAGTACAGGGAGGAAGGGTGATAGAGGAGGAAGAAGGGAGGGAAGAGTACAGGGAGGAAGGGTGATAGAGGAGGAAGAAGGGAGGGAAGAGTACAGGGAGGAAGGGTGATAGAGGAGGAAGAAGGGAGGGAAGAGTACAATGAGGAAGGGTGATAGAGGAGGAAGAAGGGAGGGAAGAGTACAGGGAGGAAGGGTGATAGAGGAGGAAGAAGGGAGGGAAGAGTACAGGGAGGAAGGGTGATAGAGGAGGAAGAAGGGAGGGAAGAGTACAGGGAGGAAGGGTGATAGAGGGGGAAGAAGGGAGGGAAGAGTACAGGGAGGAAGGGTGATAGAGGAGGAAGAAGAGAGGGAAGAGTACAGGGAGGAAGGGTGATAGAGGAGGAAGAAGGGAGGGAAGAGTACAGGGAGGAAGGGTGATAGAGGAGGAAGAAGGGAGGGAAGAGTACAGGGAGGAAGGGTGATAGAGGAGGAAGAAGGGAGGGAAGAGTACAGGGAGGAAGGGTGATAGAGGAGGAAGAAGGGAGGGAAGAGTACAAGGAGGAAGGGTGATAGAGGAGGAAGAAGAGAGGGAAGAGTACAGGGAGGAAGGGTGATAGAGGAGGAAGAAGGGAGGGAAGAGTACAGGGAGGAAGGGTGATAGAGGAGGAAGAAGGGAGGGAAGAGTACAGGGAGGAAGGGTGATAGAGGAGGAAGAAGGGAGGGAAGAGTACAGGGAGGAAGGGTGATAGAGGAGGAAGAAGGGAGGGAAGAGTACAAGGAGGAAGGGTGATAGAGGAGGAAGAAGGGAGGGAAGAGTACAGGGAGGAAGGGTGATAGAGGAGGAAGAAGGGAGGGAAGAGTACAATGAGGAAGGGTGATAGAGGGGGAAGAAGGGAGGGAAGAGTACAGGGAGGAAGGGTGATAGAGGAGGAAGAAGGGAGGGAAGAGTACAGGGAGGAAGGGTGATAGAGGAGGAAGAAGGGAGGGAAGAGTACAGGGAGGAAGGGTGATAGAGGAGGAAGAAGGGAGGGAAGAGTACAATGAGGAAGGGTGATAGAGGGGGAAGAAGGGAGGGAAGAGTACAGGGAGGAAGGGTGATAGAGGAGGAAGAAGGGAGGGAAGAGTACAGGGAGGAAGGGTGATAGAGGAGGAAGAAGGGAGGGAAGAGTACAGGGAGGAAGGGTGATAGAGGAGGAAGAAGGGAGGGAAGAGTACAATGAGGAAGGGTGATAGAGGGGGAAGAAGGGAGGGAAGAGTACAGGGAGGAAGGGTGATAGAGAGGGAAGAGGGAAAGGAAGAGTACAGGGAAGAAGGGTGATAGAGGAAAAGGAAGAGTACAGGGAAGAAGGGTGATAGAGGAAAAGGAAGAGTACAGGGAGGAAGGGTGATAGAGGAGGAAGAAGGGAGGGAAGAGTACAGGGAGGAAGGGTGATAGAGGAGGAAGAAGGGAGGGAAGAGTACAGGGAGGAAGGGTGATAGAGGAGGAAGAAGGGAGGGAAGAGTACAAGGAGGAAGGGTGATAGAGGAGGAAGAAGGGAGGGAAGAGTACAAGGAGGAAGGGTGATAGAGGAGGAAGAAGGGAGGGAAGAGTACAGGGAGGAAGGGTGATAGAGGAGGAAGAAGGGAGGGAAGAGTAAAATGAGGAAGGGTGATAGAGGGGGAAGAAGGAAGGGAAGAGTACAGGGAGGAAGGGTGATAGAGGAGGAAGAAGGGAGGGAAGAGTACAGGGAGGAAGGGTGATAGAGGAGGAAGAAGGGAGGGAAGAGTACAGGGAGGAAGGGTGATAGAGGAGGAAGAAGGGAGGGAAGAGTACAATGAGGAAGGGTGATAGAGGGGGAAGAAGGGAGGGAAGAGTACAGGGAGGAAGGGTGATAGAGGAGGAAGAAGGGAGGGAAGAGTACAGGGAGGAAGGGTGATAGAGGAGGAAGAAGGGAGGGAAGAGTACAGGGAGGAAGGGTGATAGAGGAGGAAGAAGGGAGGGAAGAGTACAGGGAGGAAGGGTGATAGAAGAGGAAGAAGGGAGAGAAGAGTACAGGGAGGAAGGGTGATAGAGGGGGGAAAAAGGAGGGAAGAGTACAGGGAGGAAGGGTGATAGAGGAGGAAGAAGGGAGGGAAGAGTACAATGAGGAAGGGTGATAGAGGGGGAAGAAGGGAGGGAAGAGTACAGGGAGGAAGGGTGATAGAGGAGGAAGAAGAGAGGGAAGAGTACAGGGAGGAAGGGTGATAGAGAGGGAAGAGGGAAAGGAAGAGTACAGGGAAGAAGGGTGATAGAGGAAAAGGAAGAGTACAGGGAAGAAGGGTGATAGAGGAAAAGGAAGAGTACAGGGAGGAAATGTGATAGAGAGGGAATAGGGAAAGGATGAGTACAGGGAAGAAGGGTGATAGAGAGGGAAGAGGGACAGGAGGAGTACAGGGAAGAAGGGTGATAGAGAGGGAAGAGGGAAAGGAGGAGTACAGGGAAGAAGGGTGATAGAGAGGGAAGAGGGAAAGGAGGAGTACAGGGAAGAAGGGTGATAGAGAGGGAAGAGGGAAAGGAGGAGTACAGGGAAGAAGGGTGATAGGGGGAGAGGCAGAGGAAGCATAAAGGAGAGGAAAGGTGATCGAGGTGAAATCAAGAAAGGAAGATTACAAGGAGGAAGGGTGCTAGTGGGGGAAGGGAGGAAAGGAGGTGTATGGGGAGGAAGGGTGATAGTGGGGGAAGGGAGGAAATGAGATGTATGGGGAGGAAGGGTGATAGTGGGGGAAGGGAGGAAAGGAGGAGCATGGGGAGGAAGGGTGATAGTGGGGGAAGGGAGGAAAGGAGGAGTATGGGGAGGAAGGGTGATAAAAGGAGAAGGCAGCAGAGTATGGGGGCAAGAGTTGGAGGAAATGTAAAAGGTTCAGGAAATGCTGTTCATTAGCTAATTAAATGTATTAATAATTAAAGCTTTCAGGACCCCCCCTATATTCCTTCCTCAAGCTTTATTCATTATATAAATAGAATTGGAATCTAAGCAAGCAGTCATGAAGCTTGCATCTTTAATAACGTTAGACAATAAATGATATCACTTAAACTAGATATGGATCAATGACTAGAATGGTACCACTGGATTTGCGAAGGGCCAATGTGGTGCCTAGATTAAAAAAAGGGAACAAAGTCTTTACCGAGTAACTATAGAACTGTGAGTTTAACTTCTATAGTCGGGAAGATACTGGAAAGTTTAATAAAAGACCACATAGATGAGTTCTTGTTGGAAAAAAATATTTTAAGACAGAAGTACTCTGAATGGCCTAAGCTTATCAGTGGTGTACCCCAAGGTTCAGTGTTGGGACCCTTACTTTATAATATCATTATAAATGATATAGTGTCTGGGATTAAAAGTATAATTTCAGTCTTTGCAGATGACACCAAGCTATGCAGTGGAATAACGTCCTTACAGGATGTCTCCAATTTATAAGCCGACTTTAATGCACTGTTTCATTGGGCAACTAAGTGGCAAATGAGGTTTAATGTTGATAAATGTAAAGTTATGCACTTGGGGGCTAAGAATATGCATGCATCACACATACTAGGGGGAGTACAGCTGGGGGCGTCCGTAGTGGAGAAGGATCTGGGGGTTTTGGTTGATCATAAGCTTAATAATAGCATGCAATGCCAAACTGTGGTTTCCAAAGTGAGCAAAGTCCTTTCTTGTATAAAGAGAGATATGGACTCCAGAGAGAGAGATATAATTTTGCCCCTGTAGAGATCATTAGTAATACCTCATCTGGAATATGCAGTTCAGTTTTGGATACCAGTTCTCAAAAAGGATATCGGGGAACTGGAGAAAGTGCAGAGAAGGGCAACCAAACTGATAAGAGGCATGGAGGAGCTCGGCTATGAGGAAAGATTAGAGGAACTGAATTTATTCTCTCTTGAGAAGAGGAGATTAAGGGGGGATATAATCACCATGTATAAATACATAAGGGGTCCATATAGTGAACTTGGTGTTGAGTTATTCACTTTAAGGTCATCACAAAGGACAAGGGGGCACTCTTTAAATCTAGAGGAAAAGAGATTTCATCTCCAAATATGGAAAGGTTTCTTTACAGTAAGATCTGTGAAAATGTGGAATAGACTCCCTCCAGAGGTGGTTCTGGCCAGCTCAGTAGATTGCTTTAAGAAAGTCCTGGATTCCTTCCTAAATGCACATAATATAACTGGGTACTGACATTTATAGGTAAAGTTGATCCAGGGAAATCCGATTGCCTCTCTGGGGGATCAGGAAGGGATTTTTTCGCCTGCTGTAGCAAATTGGATCATGCTTTGCTGGGGTTTTTCGCCTTCCTCTGGATCAACTGTGGGTGAAGGATTGTGTATATGGGATTGTATGATTTTCTTTTTTTGTTGTTGGTTGAACTAGATGGACTTGTGTATTTTTTTAGCCTGACTAACTATGTAACTATGGATAGCAGGGTGAAATACTCCAATAAACCACCAATGTATGTAATAGATCCAAGCTTTTCTTGTTCTCCCATCAAGAACCTTCTGCCCCCCATTCCCTCCCCCTATCACCACCACCACCTCTGGCCATGAGACAGGTTTTGATTGAAAGCAGTGGACTCTCTGCATGCTTTGGGAGTCACCCTTAATTCTCACTGGTAGCCAGAGACCAAGTGATCAAGGTTGCCACGGTTTTAAGTCACCTGCTTTTTATTTTTGTATTTTTTTTTTTATAATAATAAGATAAGGTGATTGTTTAACAGTTCCAACCTATGTCCTGTCTACTTAAATTTTGAACTTTAATAACAAGTCCACTTTAACCAATATACGTTACCTGTAACCGCCAACAGGTGCTGCATTCCCAATGTGTTCGGGACTTTCTGGTGAGGACTCTGGAGAAGAACCGCTGTTTGATGAAAATCAATGGATTTTTTTTTTTTTTTTTGTTAAACTGTACAAAATAATACATTGTGATTATGTCTGTGAAGTATGTTAATTTAACTCTTATGCCCTGTACACACGACCGGTTTTGCCGTCGGAATAAACTCTGAAGTTTTTTCCAACGGAGTTCTGACGGAATTCCGCTCAAGCTGTCTTGCCTATACGCGGTCACACCAAATTCCGACCGTCCAGAACGCGGTAACGTACAGCCTGTACGACGGTACTAGAAAATGAAAGTTCAACAGCCAGTAGCCAATAGCTTCCGTCTCGTACTTGCTTCAGAGCATGTGTCGTTTTTGGTGCGTCGGAACAGCATACAGACGAGCGTTTTTTTCCGATAGTAATTTGTTCCGTCGGAAAAATATATTACGTGTTCTCTAAGTCCGTCTGAATTTTTGATGGAAAAAGTCCGATGGGGCACACACATGGACGGAATATACGATGAAAAGCTCCCATCGGACTCTTTCTTTCGGAAATTCCCCTCGTTTGTACGCGGCATTAGAGTAGAACTAAGCCATCGATCCTATTAAAATGTATCATTTTGCATTGTGTATCCCTAAAAGATAAATGGCTTGCTTCTTTTATGAAATATTCTGTTACAAAATACAAATTTTTATTCAATAAAATATACCTCTTTCTTGTACGTTCCTTCTGCTCCTTGCTGTGCTCCAGATGCAGGTGCGTGGCTCCTCATTGTCATGTGACAGTTCCCAGCATGCTAAGCACATCAACTGAAAGAGACGAGACTGTGTCCTATAGTGTCCCCCTGTGCACCCAAAGGTGGGGTGTGTGTAGGCACTAGGCACATACATGTTTGTAGTTTAATGCGGTAATAAACACCCCCGGGTGACAATGCTGCTCCTATTAATGATCTCGTGTCATCCAGCAACAGGAAGAGGTGATAAACCACGAGTGAAGAGGTGGTATTGCTGGACACCATTGACAGTTTGCAGAAGTGCAACGAGTCTGAAAACATCGGGGTAGGCCAACAATTTCTCTCAACAGACTCAGCTAAAAATAACCGTCACTTCTTTAAAGCAAGAATCCATATGCTAATGTGTGTTTATGCAACACATGGTTAACCGTTTGCCAACACCTCCTCACCCTTAAACATCAAGGAGGTGGAGTTCCTGATCATGTGACCATGAATTTGATCGTACATTGACACTGCTAGGGGCATACTGTAAGAAGAAAAAATAAAAAAAGGAGAGGGGGCACACTGGCCTAGTGCAATATTGAACAAATTTATTACAAGATACTTAGTAAAACCATAAAGATGTCTCACAAACATAAGCGTAAAAACTCACTCATCAAGTGTTTAGAAATGCTTCAGCCTGAAGGGTCTTATCCAGGACCCCTCCCCTAGGCCCAGTGGTCTAAGCCATTTGTGAGAGATCAGCCACTTATGTGGCCTGATGAGCGAGTTTTTACGCCGTTGATCTCTGTGACTGTACTCTTCACTGGTTCTCTTCCTACTTATCCAACCGCACCTTTAGCGTTACTTACAATTCTACTTCCTCCTCTCCTCCTCCTTTCTCTGTTGGGGTCCCCCAAGGTTCTGTTCTTGGGCCTCTCCTATTTTCAATCTACATCTCTTCCCTGGGTCAGCTGATAGCCTCGCATGACTTCAAATACCACCTCTACGCTGACGACACCCAAATCTATTTCTCTACTCCTCAGCTCACTCCCTCTGTCTCCTCACGTATTACTAATTTACTATCAGATATATCAGTCTGGATGTCACACCACTTCCTCAAACTCAATCTATCCAAAACCAAACTTATAATTTTTCCTCCACCATGTGTCCCTTCCCCTTCCCTTGATCTCTCTGTCAAAATCAATGGCACAACTATCAGCCCATCCCCGCATGCCAAGGTCCTAGGTGTAATCCTGGACTCTGAACTCTCTGAAGCCCCACGTCCAATCACTGTTCAAATCTTGCCGCCTCAACCTCCGCAACATCTCCAAAATATGCCCCTTTCTAACCAATGACACAACAAAGCTCTTAATGGTCATCTCTTGCCTCGACTACTGCAGTTCCCTACTCATTGGCTTACCTCTACATAGTCTATCCCCCCTTCTGTCCATCATGAATGCTGCTGCCAGACTCATCCACCTTACCAACCGCTCTGTCTCTGCTACTCCTCTCTGTCAATCCCTCCACTGGCTCCTGCTCACCCATCGAATTAAATTCAGAATACTAACAACTTACAAAGCCATCCACAACTCTGCCTCCAGCTACATCACTGACCTAGTCTCAAAATACCAACCTAATAGTTCTCTTCGTTCCTCTCAAAACCTCCTGCTCTCTAGATCGCTCGTCATCTCCTCCCATGCTTGCCTCCAGGACTTTTCCAGAGCCTCTCCAATCCTATGGAACGCCTTACCCCAACCCGTCCGATCTTCCTACCCACACCTAACAACTGTATTTTCATTTTCTCCATCAGCTCACCCCCCACAGTTATTACCTTTTGTTTCACTGGACCCTCCCTTCTAGATTGTGAGCTCTAACGAGCAGGGCCCTCCGTTTCCTCCTGTATTGATTTGTATTGTAATTGTACTGTCTGCCCCCATGTTGTAAAGAGCTGCGCAAACTGTTGGCGCTATATAAATCCTGTATAATATTAATAATGTTTGTGAGTAGACATCTTTGTGGATTTACTAAGTATCTTGTAATAAATCTGTTGGGTTATGCACTAGGCCACTGTGCCCTCTCCTTTTTTATTGTTGCAGAATAGCCAGAACGACCCCAGTCCTAGAGGGCAGCAAGGCATCTAAGGAATTATCCACTTTTTGACCAGGCATTACGGGCACTATGGAGTCAACTCACTCATGCGCAGGAGTATGCATAGTTGCCAACATTGCAAAAAAAAAAGTGGGACACATTTGTGGCTGTAGGCGGAGCCGTACAATAATTAGGGGGCGGGGCATTCGTTTGTAGGCATGACTCAGCAATAAAAATAAAACTGTGGTGCGCGAAGCGTGCCGCGGCAAAAATGGGCGTGGTTTACGTGAAATAGTGGGCATGGCTTAAATGGGCGTGGCTCAAAGGGGTGTGGTTAGCGTCTGAGATGAATGAGGGATAGAGAGGGAAAGGGGGAGAGAGGAATGACGGGACAGCAGCCCCAGATCCTACACAACAATAGAAATGTGTGTATTCTAGAAAGTTTAACAATCAGCAGATAAAGTTACTCAAAACACCTGGTGTTAGCGCTTCAATCATCCCGACACCATAATTGTTATGGTGTCAGGATGATTGAAGCGCATTATTTCTATTATTACATTGTAATAAAAAGTTAAATCATTCAACTTACCATAATGCCGAATCAGTGGGATCCCTGAGCATGTCACTAGCCACGTCGCCTGCCACAAGCAGAGTCCATCCTTGCATCATGTGCCCCCAGCAGAGTCCGTCCTTGCATCAGGTGCCCCCAGCAGAGTCCGTCCTTGCATCAGGTGCCCCCAGCAGAGTCCGTCCTTGCATCAGGTGCCCCCAGCAGAGTCCGTCCTTGCATCAGGTGCCCCCAGCAGAGTCCGTCCTTGCATCAGGTGCCCCCAGCAGAGTCCGTCCTTGCATCAGGTGCCCCCAGCAGAGTCCGTCCTTGCATCAGGTGCCCCCAGCAGAGTCCGTCCTTGCATCAGGTGCCCCCAGCAGAGTCCGTCCTTGCATCAGGGGTCCCCAGCAGAGTCCGTCCTTGCATCAGAGGTCCCCAGCAAAGTCCGTCCTTGCATCAGGGGTCCCCAGCAGAGTCCGTCCTTGCATCAGGGGTCCCCAGCAGAGTCCGTCCTTGCATCAGGGGTCCCCAGCAGAGTCCGTCCTTGCATCAGGGGTCCCCAGCAGAGTCCGTCCTTGCATCAGGGGTCCCCAGCAGAGTCCGTCCTTGCATCAGGGGTCCCAGCAGAGTCCGTCCTTGCATCAGGGGTCCCCAGCAGAGTCCGTCTTTGCATCAGGGGTCCCCAGCAGAGTCCGTCCTTGCATCAGGTGCCCCCAGCAGAGTCAGTGCAGACCTCCCTCCATCAGTGCAGACCCCCTCAGTGCAGACCCCCCTCCATCAGTGCAGACCCCCTCAGTGCAGACCCCCCTCCATCAATGCAGACCCCCTCAGTGCAGACCTCCCTCCATCAATGCAGACCCCCTCAGTGCAGACCCCCATCAGTGCAGACCCCCTCCATCAATGCAGACCCCCTCAGTGCAGACTCTCCTCCATCAGTGCAGAAGCCCTCAGCAGAACCCCCTCAGTGCAGACCCCCCCCCTCCCATAACGCCCCCCAGGCCCCAGCACAATTACAGCGGCAGCTGGCGCCGTGTGTTCAGTGGAGAGGGGAGGGGCCGATCCCTGCAAGAGGAGAAGCCGATTCATTGGCTGCACGGATCGAGCCCCCTTCCTCTCTCTCCTGAACACAAGGGGGAGCATTCTAGCGGGGGCGACGGGACCGGCCGCCATTTTACTGAAGCCTGCTGCCAAAAAATTAAGTAAAATGCAAACATTCCCGAATTTCCCTGGGCAAATCCTGATTCGGGACAGCCTCCGATCTGGACGAAGGTCCCAAAATCGGGATTGTCCCAGGAAAATCGGGACTGTTGGCAACTATGAGTATGTTGTTTTAACTGCTAGAGGCATACCCGGGCTCCTCTCTCCTCCTTTAACCACTTCAATATTGGGCACTTTCCCCCCTTCCTGCCCAGGACAATTTTCAGCTTTCAGCGCTGTCGCAGTTTGAATGACAATTGCGCGGTCATGGAACGTTCTACCCAAACTAAATTTTTATAATTTTATTCCCACAAATAGAGCTTTCTTTTGAAGGTATTTGATCACTTCTGTGGTTTTTCATTTTTGCGCTATAAACAAAAAAGACAGACAATTTTGAAAAGAAAAACTGATGGGCACTGATAGGCGGCACTGATGGGCACAGATAGGTGACACTGGATAGGCGGCACTGATAGGTGGCACTGATGGGCACAGATAGGTGGCACTGGATAGGCAGCACTGATGAGGAGCTACTGACAGGCATGACTGAGTGGCATCTGAAGGGCACTGACAGGCATTACTGATGGAGCACTGATTGGCACTTCTATGGGCACTGTTGTGGGCACTGGCAGGCGTTTATTATGGGGCACAGGCTGGCAGGTGATGGGCACATCTGATGGGGGCTGCACTGATAATTAATGTGCTGATTATCAGCGCAGACCCCCCTCTGACAGGGAGAGCCGCCGATCGGCTATCCCTGTCAGCGTGAACCGAGGAAAGCCGTTTACCGACACTTCCTGGTTCACGCTGTGATTGGTCACAGCTGATCACGTGGTAAGAGGCTCCATACCACGATCAGAGTTGTGGTGTGTCAGACTGACAGACCCCCGCGGACGCACGCCGGCTTGTTCTCCTGATCACGTCGTATGACGTTTGATCAGGATGACTAAACCACTTTGCCGCCGTCACATTGCTATATGACGGGCGGCAACACTTTGCTGCCGTCACATTGCTATATGGCGGGCGGCAAGTGGTTAATGAATAGTTGTATTTTAGTACCGTTATTTTTTTTTTGCGTGTATGTAAACTCTTACAATGAGCTCTTATTTTGCTCCCTTTCACACTGGCAGCTTTGGGGGGGGGGGGGGGGGGATGGGGTGGCGGGGTGGTAAAAGCATAAGGTTGAGACACAATTTTACTATGTCCTCTATGACAGTGGTCATCAACCCTGTCCTCAGGGCCCACTAACAAGCCAGGTTTGCAAGAAAACTGAAATACATCCCAGGTGATATCATTTGCTGCTAAGTGATTGCAGTATTCTAGTCTGCATCTCCCCCAAGGTAATACATAAAACCTGGCCTGTTAGTGGGTCCTGAGGACAGGAGTTAATGACCACTGCTCTATGACTATGCCCACGTGGGTGGGGTGAAATGCATCAGAGGGGGTGTGGTTTGTGGAGCAGCACTGGCTGAGGCCACTTGGCCAAACTATGGACTTTAACAAGAGATTTCTGTAAAAGGTTCGAGCTGTTTCTATGTTGAAACTACTTGCTATTTCTCTTTCCTGCCCCTTGCTCCTCTTTCCATACCCATCCCCACCCTTTATTCCTTCCTTAACCTACACAGTTTTCTATTGGTTATTAAAAGGTATATGTATGTAACTTTGATAGTTTGTATCTGTTTTTTGGAAAAGCCTGTTCAATATGTGTCCTGAATGCCACTTCTACCTAAATGCAGGTGGTCAGACACTATAGCCAGCTACTGTGGGCTTTACTTATAACAGGCCCCTTTTTCTTAAGACAAACAGGCCTACCGGTACTTGGTTGCCCCCAGGACTTATACACAATGCTATAGTGTCTGGCCACCACACCAGGGCAGACGCGAACAGAGCAAACAACAGACTACTTGCACTTTAGCAGACAGATAGCGTGGTTCTAAGACGGTCCAGGTAATAAAGCAGGCTGAGTTCAGGGAATAGTCCAATATCCGATCCGGGTCATACACAGGGAAATCCAACAGCAAAGCAAGGCAGACAAACGGGAGGCTTGAACAGGAACAATGCAGGTAACTGTCTCTATCGGAGAGTTCAGTTTGCTTATATCAGGTGACTGACCAGATCAATCACCTTCCAGGAGAACATAGACAGGGAAAAAGCAACAGCCAACACCCGGGTGCTGGAATGAGGAACACGGGCACTAAGTGATCATGACAATATGTAAAGAGAATCCTGAAAAATACAATAACATTTTTTTAGGGGAAAAATGTGATTCATTTTTTTAACCGCTTGCCGACCACCGCGCACACACAAATATGTCGGCAGAATGGCACAGGCAGGCAAATGGGCATACAGGTACGTCCCTTTAAATTTGTCGCCTATCGGGGGGCGTGCCCGCGGGTCCCGGGAACTTGATGTTCGCCGGCGGGCTGCAATTGTGGTGTGGAGAGGTAGAACGGGGAGATGCCTATGTAAACAAGGCATTTCCCTGTTCTGCCTTGTGACATGAGAGGGATCTACTGCTCCCTGTCATCGGGAGCAGTGATCGCTGTCATGTCAGTGGAAGCCCATCCCCCCCCACAGTTAGAATCACTCACACTTAACCCCTTGATCGCCCCCTAGTGTTTAACCCCTTCCCTGCCAGTGTCATTTACACAGTAATCAGTGCATTTTTATAGCACTGATCGCTGTATAAATGACAACGGTCTCAAAATAGTGTCAAAAGTGTCCGATGTGTCCGCCATAATGTCGCAGTCATGCTAAAAATCGCAGATTGCTGCCATTATTAATAAAAGAAAAAAAAATAATAATAAAAATGCCATAAAACTATCCCCTATTTTGTAGACGCTATAACTTTTGCGCAAACCAATCAATATACGCTTATTGCGATTTTTATTTTACCAAAAATATGTAGGATACATATCAGCCTAAGCTGAGGGAAAAAAATTTTTTTTTTTTATATATTTCTGGGGGATATTTATTATAGCAAAAAATAAAAAATATTGCTTTTTATTCAAAATTGTTGCTATTTTTTTGTTTTTAGCGCAAACAAAAAAAAAAACCGCAGAGGTGATCAAATACCAACAAAGAAGAAAGCTCTATTTTGGACGTCAATTTTGTTTGGGTTCAGCGTTGCACGACCGCACAATTGTCAGCTAAAGCGACGCAGTGCCGAATCGCAAAAAGTGCTCTGGTCAGGAAGGGGGTAAAATCTTCCGGGGCTGAAGTGGTTAAAGAAAATTTTTGAATGATTACACGTTAGACTACAAGGGTTCTCTGGATATATACGACGCCAGTGCATATTGTTAACTAGGGAGGAGGGGGGGGGGTTCCATCCTCATCAGATCCAAGTGAATTACCTCCTCCCACAGAGGTCACATAATTATGGCACCCTCTGAGCTCCATTGGACAACTGGGACCTATCTTGTGTTGAAAGCAGCAGAAATGATATTTCCTTGCAGTGCCACCATTGCAACCTAAAGAAACGGTTATCCAAAGCAAGGAGGAGAGGGTTCAGCCAGTTAGCAGGGCAACCACCATCAGACCCCAGGGGGACTCTGATTTCTGACTCTGAAGCTGAGAGTCATCCTCAGACAAGTGCTATATTCCTCTTGCACACCATACTGGAATTGACCGTGTGCTACAATAACTCCCACCTGGTCAAAGTTTACAACATAGATGAAATAAGCACACCAACAAGCTTGTTTCAAAGTGCAAAGCTCTTTATTCTTGTTTGATCACATAGAAAACCAATGTTTTGGGACCACGCAGGGACCCTTCCTCAAGCATGGCATATTTAAAGTAGTGCTATAGGCAAAACTTTTTTTTTAATTTAGGTTATAACCCCTGTCAAATTTTTTTTCGCCATCTGGATCCCATTGTGGAGATTTCCCTTTACATCCTGTCCCATAGCCAAACAGGAAGTGAGAGGAAATCCCTGTAAATCAAATGAGTTTTTTGGGGAACCCCAGGTCACCAGAACTAGTGTCCCCATTGGAAGATTCCCCCTCTATTGCTTCTCTGGGTACAACCCACAATTTGGGTCATTTTGTTTACTTTGACTTTCAATGATAATGGTAAACAGGAGAAATAGAGAGGGGGAATATCCTTAACAGGGGGCATAGACAGCAACACACATTGACAGGGGTTCTAATCCCTCTCACTCTATCCAAAACTAAAAAAAAAAAACATTTTGCCTTTAGTTAAAATGTAAGTCTTCACAGTTATATAGATCTAAAACTAAATGTTCAGATTCCTTCAGAAGTCCAATAACAAATGGTTCTCTTTCATGCTGATCTGTACCAGAAACTTTTGATCACCTGTTGGGTCTATATTGCCCATTTCACGGCCGCTGTATGACTTTTGTATCTCTCTACATGGCTTGATAGGACTATATATTGGGCAATGTTTGATACTGTGATGGCAAATGCTGTGCTTATTTGAATGTACATTTAGAACCAAAATCCAGCTAGTATCTTGGGACCATTTAGACATGTTTTAAAGGGGATATCTCCCTATGCAGTCCGCCCCAGGTCTTTTGATCAGATCCCCGACACACTGTGGTAGGAGTTTTAATTAAATTACATATCTAAAAAACACACTCATTACACTGTACAATCTCCATTTCTCCTGAGAAAGTAGATTATATCCATGAAATCCATAGAGGAGCCATTCTCAACCAGCGTTCATTCAGAGGTTGTTAGGGATTCCTTGCTATGGCTAAAAAGCTATGGCTTTTCAACCTTCCATTTGGTGGTGCATGCATAGTTACAAGGCCAACACCAATTGGCAGAGCCAGTAACATAAACCAAAAGATCATTTCAGCTGCTTGTAAGGGTGACATTCTGACCACCATTGTAAAGGTTGCATTCTTCATACTAACCAACAATGTAAGGAGCATTCTTCATACTATCCACCAATGTAAGGAGCATTCCTCCTACAAACACCAATGTAAGGAGCATTCTTCCACTGATCACCAATGTAAGGAGAATTCTTCCTACTAATCACCAATGTAAGGAGCATTCTTCCCATTGATGACCAATGTAAGGAACATTCTTCCACTGACCACAAATGTAAGGAGCATTCCTTCCATTGATGACCAATGTAAGGAACATTCTTCCCACTGATCACCAATGTAAGGAGCATTCTTCCCACTGACCACCAATGTAAGAAGCATTCTTCCAACTGATCACCAAAGTAAGAAGCATTCTTCCCACTGATCACCAATGTAAAAAGCATTCTTCCAACTGATCACCAAGGTAAGGAGCATTCTTCCCACTGATCACCAATGTAAGGAACATTCTTCCCACTGACCTACAATGTAAGGAGCATTCTTCCAACTGATCACCAATGTAAGGAGCATTCTTCTCACTGGTCACCAGTGTAAGGAGCATTCTTCCTACTGATCACCAATGTAAGGAGCAAACTTCCACTGACCACCAATGTAGGGACCATTCTTCCACTGATCACCAATGTAAGGAGCATTTTTTCACTGACCTCCAATGTAAAGAGCATTCCTACCATTCATGACCAATGTAAGGAACATTCTTCCACTGACCACCAATGTAAGAAGCATTCTTCCCACTGATCACCAATGTAAGAAGCATTCTTCCCACTGATCACCAATGTAAGGAGCATTCTTCCCACTGATTACCAATGTAAGGAGCATTCTTCTCACTGATCACCAATGTAAGGAGCATTCTTCCTACTGATCACCAATGTAAGGAGCATTCTTCCTACTGATCACCAATGTAAGGAGCATTCTTCCTACTGATCACCAATGTAAGGAGCATTCTTCCCCATGAATCCCAATGCAAGGGGCATTTTTTCACTGACGCCTGATAAATTGGTTTTAGTAATGGTCCCACGATACCTGAAAAGTTTTTTAGGGGTTCCTCTGAGGTAAAATATTTAAGAAAAAGCTGGTGTAGAGATTTGGAAACTCCATCATGAAGACATCCATTTATTATAATTGCAGACATATGTATATTGTAATCTTGGTAAAGGTGATACGGATGGGTTTCTAACCTATGATAATTGATCAAATATTTATGGGTCTATAGTGCCGTCCACAAACCTACGGACTCCCAATCCCAGGTACCTCCTCCTTTTGTCTTTTGTGACCCATTTACTTCTTTATGGTGCAATAAAGTGCATTATGTTGCGCGTAAACATGCATTGTGTTAAGACAGCCTACTGAAATGAATGGGCTGCCAGCGCACCCTAACATGCAAAAAAACGGACGTGATCCTTGTTTTGCAACGCAATGCAGGTGCAATTCCTTAGTTCAGTGGTCTCCAAACTGCAGCCTGAGGGCTGAATGCGGCCTCTGTGCTTGCCTTTATCTGGCCTTTGGGCCTCTATTCTCCCACTGATACAATGATGGGGCACTATTCCTCCCACTGATACCAATGATGGGACACTATTCCTCCCACTGATACCAATGATGGGACAATATTCCTCCCACTGATACCAATGATGGGAAAATATTCCTCCCACTGATACCAATGATGGGACGCTATTCCTCCCACTGATACCAATGGTGGTGCACTATTCCTCCCACTGATACCAATGATGGGACTCTATTCCTCCCACTGATACCAATGATGGGACTCTATTCCTCCCACTAATACCAATGGTGGGGCACAATTCCTCCACCTTATACCAATGCTGGGGCACTATTCCTCCACCTTATACCAACACTGAGGCACTATTCCTCCACCTTATACCAACCCTGGGGCACTATTACTCCCACTGATACCAATTATGGGACACTATTCCTCCCACTGATACCAATGATGGGATGCTATTCCTCCCACTGATACCAATGATGGGGCACTATTCCTCCCACTGATACCAATGATGGGGCGCTATTCCTCCCACTGATACCAATGATGGGGCGCTATTCCTTCCACTGATACCAATGGTGGGGCACTATTCTTCCCACTGATACCAATGGTGGGGCACTATTCCTCCCACTGATACCAATGATAGGACACTATTCCTCCCACTGATACCAATAGTGGGGCACTATTCCTCCCACTGATACCAATGATGGGACACTATTCCTCCCACTGATACCAATGGCGGGGCACTATTCCGTCACCTTATACCAATGCTGGGGCACTATTCCTCCACCTTATACCAATGCTGGGGCACTATTCCTTCACCTTATACCAATGCTGGGGCACTATTCCTCCACTTTATACCAACGCTGAGGCACTATTCCTCCACTTTATACCAATGCTGGGGCACTATTCTTCCACCTTATACCAACACTGGAGCACTATTCCTCCACCTCATACCAATGCTGGGGCACTATTCCTTCACCTTATACCAACACAGAGGCACTATTCCTCCACCTTATACCAACACTGGGGCACTATTCCTCCCACTGATACCAATGATGGGGCACTATTCCTCCCACTGATACCAATGATGGGGCACTATTCCTCCCACTGATACCAATGATGGGACATTATTCCTCCCACTGATACCAATGGTGGGACATTATTCCTCCCACTGATACCAATGGTGGGGTACTATTCCTCCACCTTATACCAACACTGGGGCACTATTCCTCCATCTTATACCCACGATGGGGCACTATCAGTCCACTTTATACCAAATGTGGTGGTGTTTACTCCCACTGATGCCAGGAAAATATCCACTCCCGCTGGCCACAGAGTCCCGCCCCCCTAAAGTCTGAAGGACGATAAACTGGCCCTCTGGAAAGTCTGGAGATCCCTGACTTAGTGCATTGGGGTGCCATTTAAAATTCAAAGGTAATGCATTTTAAATGCGTGACCACAACACATTTGCGTGAATGGGTGCTTGGGGTCAACTCTTTCCCTTTTTCTATTTGCCTGCACAGAATGGGGAAAACGTGCCACGTGGACAGTCAAATGGATCAAAGCAACCTAGGAATGTGTCTACTGGATGGGTCAGGCACCGGAGTATCCAAACATGCCCCAGGTCCCATCACAGCAGACTCTACAGAACATAAAGATCATACAAAAATGACATTGTCTGGGACATTTAATAAAAATCTGAGGCAGAGGATGTGACTTTCTGACACTCACAGATCACAGAGACGTAAACATGATTAAAGGTAACAAGTCTCTTTAAAGTTTTTACATACAGTGCATGTAAAGAGATCAGTGCCATGCTAATAATCCGATCAGTGCATGTTAATGTGTAAAAAAATGATTTCCATGAACAGAAGTTAGTTCTCTATGTACATGGGGGCAGCCATACTTCATTACGTAGGCTTCATTGTGCTGCTTTGTGATTGTACAATTCCTTTAAAGAGACCTCGTCATCAACCTACATACAAGCCTTCTTTAGAGTTTTGCCATTCCTCAGACAAAATAGTCCTTAAAGAGACCACGTCACCAAATCTACATGAAAGCCTTTTTTTTAGGGTCTCGCCATTGGTCAGTCAAATTAGTCCCTAAAGGAACCTTGTCACCAACTTTAAAAAATTGCTAGTAAAAAGCATAGAAACATCAAACATTTGAAGTGTTTACTTGCAGAGTTTTTCTTTCCCTAAAAGGAGTATGTATTCCCTTGCAAGCTCTCACTGAACTTCCCAGGGAGTTGTACTTCTTTAAGAAGAGTTGATTCCATAGCACTTCCCCCTCCCTTCTTGCATATCTTAGCCCTCTTCTATTTGAGAGTCTCTAATTATTGTCTGTGCTGGCCTGGCTCCTATGCCCCTCCCATCACCTCTCTACATAACCTTTTATGTACTGTAGCTGCTACAGAAGTTGCAAGGGGGAATACTATAGAGCAGCCTTTTTCAAACGGGGTCCCCAGGCACCCTGGGGTGCCTTGAAGGGTGTCTTCAGGGGTGCTTTGGAAAAATGCCTAAAAATTGCCCAAAAATTGTATGCAAGCCAACATGTGGATGAAGGCTGCCTTTTAGTTACACAAAGTCACAGGTTTTCCTTGAACACCTGCTTGCTGCCGGTGTCCTAACAACCAATGACATCATCAGTTGATGAGGAGGATGTTAGGCGCCTGCAGAGCCTACTTGTTTGCCTCCTCCCATCAGCGTTGGGGTCACATTAGCTGAGTGAGGGAGAAGATAAACATTTGAATACTAGTCAGTACCAATTTGCAAAAGTGTATTTGTTTGGAGGAATCACCTCTACCGTTGGGATCACATGTGTGGATGTTGCTGCATTAAGTAAAACTATTAGAATCGTTTTCACATTTTACAATGGGGTGCCTCGAGACTGTCCAAAATTTTGGAGGGTGGCTCGAGACTGTCCATAATTTTGGAGGGTGCCTCGAGACTGTCCATAATTTTGGAGGGTGCCTCGAGACTGTCCATAATTTTGGAGGGTGCCTCGAGACTGTCCATAATTTTGGAGGGTGCCTCGAGACTGTCCATAATTTTGGAGGGTGCCTCGAGACTGTCCATAATTTTGGAGGGTGCCTCGAGATTGTCCATAATTTTGGAGGGTGCCTCGAGACTGTCCATAATTTTGGAGGGTGCCTCGAGACTGTCCATAATTTTGGAGGGTGCCTTGAGACTGTCCATAATTTGAGGGTGCCCTGAGCCTGGCCGTCATTTTTAAAGGGCACCTTGACTGAAAAAAGTTTGAGAAACACTGATCTAGTGCAGCAATTCTCTGCTTGGGTTCCTCCAGAGGTTGATTGTGGTTCTTTGAGCTGTGGCTGGTGGACCCCATTTTTGATAGTGCCTGCATAGTTCTGAGACTACCACTTGGCGCCCAGGGTACCCACCCATTCTACCCACCCCTTCTTCTGGTCCTGCCCCTCTATGACTTTTTGGGGAGACAACCCAACATTTGTGATTTTGTTTTACTCTCACTTTAAATGATATTGGTAAACAGGACAAACAGAGAGGGTGAATCTCCTTAACGTGGACACAGATAGCAATAAAAACTGTCAGGTATTCTAATCCTTCTCCCCTCTATCCAAAACAAAAACAAAAAAAAGAGTTTTGCCTTTAGTTATACATTTAGTCTATCAAAGGTTCATGAACAGTAGTTCCCTGCCACTGATAGACCAATTCAATACAATTTTTATTGTGACTTTTCTATATTGCTTTATATTGCATTCTGCTGGTGTGCACTGCAAAATAGGGTAGCTCAGACTGAATAGGCTGCATGGAATCTGATCCCAGAGCAGTTCACACACTGTACTTATTGTGCTCATTTCTCTCCAAAGACTGCTATCCATAATCCAGTTCCTTCTTCCTTACCACCATCCAGTTCCCTCTTCCTTACCACCATCCAGTTCCTTCTTCCTTACCACCATCCAGTTCCCTCTTCCTTACCCCCATCCAGTTCCTTCTTCCTTACCATCAGCCAGTTCCTTCTTCCTTACCACCATCCCGTTCCTTCTTCCCTACCACCATCCAGTTCCTTCTTCCCTACCATCAACCAGTTCCTTCTTCCCTACCATCAGCCAGTTTCTTCTTCCCTACCATCAACCAGTTCCTTCTTCCCTACCACCATCCAGTTCCTTCTTCCCTACCATCAACCAGTTCCTTCTTCCCTACCATCAGGCAGTTTCTTCTTCCCTACCATCATTCAGTTCCTTCTTCCCTACCATCATTCAGTTCCTTCTTCCCTACCACCATCCAGTTCCTTCTTCCCTACCACCATTCAGTTCCTTCTTCCCTAGCATCATTCAGTTCCTTCTTCCCTAGCATCATTCAGTTCCTTCTTCCCTACCATCATCCAGTTCCTTCTTTCCTACCATCATCCAGTTCCTGCTTCCCTACCATCAGCCAGTTTCCTTCCTCCGTACCCCTTGATCATGATGAAACGCATCGGTGGAGAGCAGGATGTAAACTATGATACTGTAAAATGTGGAGAACCGTGTAAACAGTGAAGGCATTAGGACTAATGAGGAATTGCACACCACTGACCATTGTTCAAGTCTTTATACCTTTGTAAGATCTGGTCTATCCCCTATGCACATACAATCCCCGGGGCACTTCCCTTTGCAATTTTTCTAATTGGGATGTGGCATAGGTTTTCAGCTCTGACACTCAGTAGTGGTTTCTCCCAATAATTTTTCTCTGCTTTGCTACCATCATCCAGCTCCTGCTTCCCTACCATCATCCAGCTCCTTCTTCCCTACCATCATCCAGTTCCTTCTTCCCTACCATCATCCAGTTCCTTTTTCCCTACCATCATCCAGTTCCTTCTTCCCTACCATCATCCAGTTTCCTTCTTCTGTACCCCTTGATCATGATGAAACGCGTCTGTGGAGAGCAGGATGTAAACTATGATACTGTAAAATGCGGAGAACCGTGTAAACAGTGAAGGCATTAGTATTAATGAGGAATCGCACACCTCTGACCATTGTTCGAGTCTTTATACAAAGTCTGCGTATGCACTTTAACACATTGGAAGCTCATCCATCCAATCACATGAGAGTTAAAAGCACCTATGATATGGCCCTGGACATTTTAAGGCCTGGGTCTCTGGAAAGGACACCTAAAACCCGGGCCTCAGGGAGTTAAAATTCCAGAAGGAGGCAGGGACATATCCTATTTAGAGCAGCAGCAGGATCCTTGCGCCAAGGTGTTTTTTTCCTGTAGAAGTTTCATGTTGTATCACAATTACATGACACGTCACACTGCAATACCACAGGTAATCAGTAGTTGGCACTGTAGATAAAAATATTACTATGTTGCAATACCACAGCTCATCAATCATCAAATGGCATTGTAGGTAAAAATATTACTATATTGTAATACCATAGCTAATCAGCAGGTGACCCGAGGTCAGAAGCTGACTTCAAGTAGTTATACCACAGCTCTAGGCAAGCTTATTATTATTCTAGGTTTGAAGGTTTCTTCAAAAATATTCTTCTCTGTATAGCTTTATGCTGCAAACTAACAAGCAATGAGATACTCTATCAGCCAGGAGTCTGCCATTGGCCAGCCAAATAAGTCTATAATGAGACCCTGTCACCAACTTAAAAAAAAAAATCAAAAGGCACAGAAAAAATATTTCTTGTACTGTTTTTTCCTTTCCATAAATTATTTAATAATAATTATAATTTTGAACTTGCTATAAAAATTTGAATACCCCAGGAAGAGTCAAATCTCTGGCACAGCCCCCCCCCCCTCCTTTCATGTTCTAGCCCTACCCTCTTTTGGTAGTGCTTGTGCTGGCCTAGCTACTCCACCCCTCCCCTCTCTACATAACCTTTTATGTATCTGCCAGGGGAAGGCTACCTTTTCAGGTAGTGCCTGTGCTGGCCCAGCTCCTCCGCCCCTCCCCTCACCTATCTACAAAACTTTTGATGTAGCTGCCAGGGTTGGATCGAAAGGGAATACTAGAGAAGCCATTCTCAACCAGGGTTCCTCCAAAGGTTGCTAGGGGTTCCATGAGCTGTGATGCAGCAGCAGTCTTAGGGATTTTGGATTTTTACATAAGGTAAACAATTTCATGCCTATAATACATTTAGTGCTCATGGAATCTTATGGGAAGGTTTCTGCTGGAGCTACTGACATCACATCCAAGATGGTGGCACCCAGTAGCACTTTTAGGGGGTTCCTCTGGGGTAACAAGCTTAAGAAAGCATGCTAGAAATTTTGACTACTCCAGAAGAGTCAGTTCCCTAGCACAGCCCTCTCCTTCCTTGCCTTCTCCTCTTCTGAGAGTGTTTAATTACTGTCTGCGCTGGCCCAGCTCCTCTGCCCCTCCCTTCAGCTGCATACATAACATTTTATGTAGCTTCCAGGGCAGCTATGGAGTTGAGTCTGCTGGGGCAGCTGACATCAGATCCAAGATGGCGGTAACCAGCAGCAGTCTTAAGACTTTTGATATCTACATGGGGGAGTCAATATCATGCCTAAAATACATTAAGTGCTCATTGAATCTTATGGGAAGGTTTGTGTTGGTCTGGAGACAGGGTCTCTTTAAATGCAACAGTAAAAAGCCATGTTTAGAGTAGCTGAACAAGAACAAGGCATGCTGGGACTTGTAGTTTGTAGGCAGCTGAAGTCTTCTGCTGGAATACCGGATATAAAAGGTACCCGGCATTGTTTCTAAACATTTATTGGCTGTTGTATCAAGAAACCGATTAAGGTTTTGACAAATTTTCCATCAGCTCCTCTACGGTGAACCTTCGAAAGACGATTTTTTCACAAGCGTCTACGCCACACTCGAAGAGGCATCCAAATGCATGCGTGCCCTGGCAGGCGGCTAGGTCGGAGTACCCGCTGGGGCCTTGGTTAATGATCCACGGTTGGTTCCAACCAGCGGGTATCAGTGGGGATTTGTTTAGGTAGATCCCCAAGTCAACCCTTTTATGGTTGTTCGTTGGGTGGGAGTAGAGCAACCAAGACTTAGCATGTTTCTCAAAGCAAATCTGGCCTCTGCCATCCAGGTCATCTTCCTCTTGGTGGATCTCCAAGGGCTGGTAACTCACCACACTTCCCTGGCACCCATGGGGTGGTTCACAAAGTTTCCTGCAGAAATGAGAACTGTCAAACTCCATGGCCTGGTCGCTACTGGTAGCCTCTACCCGGAAGCGCTTGTTTGTCCGGGCGCTGCAATACAACACGTCAGGACCATTGCTGCAGGACACATCTGCTACCTCGCACTCGCCAGTTTGCTGTTGCCATATGGTGCTGCCCTTGTGCCAGGTCTTACCATGGTCATCGCTGTAGAAGATGAAAGAGTGAGGCTTGGTTTTCCATGGAATGGGTAGACCGCAGACACGGGAGTGGATGTAGTAGAGGTAGGCTGGCACTACCAGCCTTCCCGATAGGGACTGGATTCCGTGACCCGGCCCGACAGCCACGGTGGCACAGTTCTTCAGGTCCTTGGCCAGAACTTCCTCCGTTACGTCCACTAGGGAGTTCCAGGATTTGCCGTAGTCAGTGCTGGTGACGTAGCACATTCGAGCAGCGTTTTTGCCGGTAATGATCTGCCCCATTTCTGAGCAGTTTGTCCGGATGCAGATGAAGAAAAGGAAGACGGTTCTGGTGTCTTTGTCGTACACAGGGCACGGGTTCATGGTTCGGTGGTCCGGTAGCTTGGCATGTCTCACGGCAATCATGTTTTCCCACTGGAGGAAGAAAATGATAATACATATTACAGCCACAAAATCCATCAGTTTAACCTCTTGCCGACCCACTCACAGTAGAGGTACAGCAAGCAAGCAGCAGAGCCAGGCACTGCAACGTTGCGGGTGTACTCCCTGGTTTGGCGGCACACATGCACGCACCCCCCCCCACAGACCTGTGTTGTGATTGGCCACAGCACAAGTTTGGCAGCAAATTTTAGCCAGCGATTTCTGTGTTTACAAATGGAAATGCAGGGAGAAAATCAGCCAGATCAGTAAGTAAAATCAGTACACATTACACACTGTTAGGCACACAGTTAACTCCTTAATTGCCCTCTAGATATTAACCCCTTCCCAGCCAGTATAATTAGTACAGTGTCGGTGTACAGTATTATCACTGATCACTGTATTAGTGTTACTAGTGATAGACCAACACAAAGTGGCACATACCGTATATACTCGAGTATAAGTCGTTCCGAGTATAAGTCGAGGCCCTAATTTACCACAAAAAAAATGGGAAAAACTTATTGACCCGAGTATAAGACGAGGGTGAGAAATGCACAGCTACTGTAAGTGGAAAAGAGGGTCAACAATGCCCATTTGCAGCATCACTGTGCCCATTTGCAGCCATAGGTCCCCTGAACTTCAAACTCGGTAGTTAAGGGTTTCTAGATGCCCCCTAGCTGCAGCAAAAATTTGGGGTCTCTGAACCCAAAGGGTCCCGAAATGACATTGCTGCAGATGGACACAGTTGACCGAATTTGGGGCCCCGTATCTTGGGGCCACTTAGTGCTAAGAACCCCAAATTTGGTGTGCAAACCCAGTGGAACTAGCAGCATAAAATTTCCAAAGCTGGGGTTTTTAGCACCAAGTGGCCCCGAGATACAGGGCCCCAAAAATCAGTTCAGAAAATGTCAAGCACTTTTCTGTAGCAGAGAATGACATTTTCCGAACCGGTTTTGGGGCCCCGTATCTCAGGGCCACTTAGAGCTAGGAATCCCAGCTTTGGATATGTTATGGTACCAATTCCAGTGGGTTTGCACACCAAATTTGGAGTTCCTAGCACCAAGTGACCCTGAGATATGGGGCCCCAAAATCGGTTCAGAAAATGTCAAGCACTTTTCTGCAACAGAGAATGACATTTTCCGAACCGATTTTGGGGCCCCGTATCTCGGGCCCCTTAGTGCTAGGAACTTCAGCTTTGGATATGTTGTGGTTCCACTGGGTTTGCACACTAAATTTGGGGTTTCTAGCATCAAGTGGCCCTGAGATACGGGGCTCCAAAGTCGGTTCGGAAAATGAAATTTTTTGCTGCACAAAAGTGCTTGACTCGAGTATAAGTCGAGGGGGGGCACTTTCAGCACAAAAAAATGTGCTGAAAAATTCGACTTATACTCGAGTATATACGGTAATTGTGAAGTGGAAGGAAAATGATAAATGGTATTCAGAATTTTTTACAAATAAATATGTAAAAAAAGTGGGGTGTACAATTCTATTCAGCCCCCCTTTACTCTGATACCCCTAACTAAAATCTAGTGGAACCAATTGTCTTCAGAAGTCACCTAATTAGTAAATAGAGTCCACCCGTGTGTAATTTAATCTCAGTATAAATACAGCTATTCTGTGAAGCCCTCAGAGGTTTGTTAGAGAACCGTAGTGAACAAACAGCATCATGAAGGCCAAGGAACACACCAGACAGGTCAGGGATAAAGTTGTGGAGAAGTTTAAAGCAGGATTAGGTTATAAAAAAAAATCCCAAGCTTTGAACACCTCACGGAGCTCTGTTCAATCCATCATCGGAAAATGGAAAGAGTATGGCACAACTGCAAACCTACCAAGACATGGCCGTCCACCTAAACTGACCAGCTGGACAAGGAGAGCATTAAATCAGAGAAGAGCCAAGAGGCCCATGGTAACTCTGGAGGAGCTGCAGAGATCCACAGCTCAGGTGGGAGAATCTGTCCACAGGACAACTATTAGTCGTGTTCTCCACAAATCTGACCTTTATGGAAGAGTGACAAGAAGAAAACCATTGTTGGAAGAAAGCCATAAGAAGTCCAGTTTGCAGTTTGTGAGAAGCCATGTGGGGGACACAACAAACATGTGGAAGAAGGTGCTCTGGTCAGATGAGACCAAAATTGAACTTTTTGGCCTAAAAGTAAAACACTATGTGTGGTGGAAAACTAACACTGCACATCACCCTGAACACACCATCCCCACCGTGAAACATGGTGGTGGAAGCATCATGTGGTGGGGATGCTTTTCTTCAGCAGAGACAGGGAAGTTGGTCAGAGTTGACGGAAAGATGGATGGAGCCAAATACAGGGCAATCTTAGAAGAAAACCTGTTGGAGTCTGCAAAAGACTTGAGACTGGGGTGGAGGTTCACCTTCCAGCAGAACAACGACCTGAAACATACAGCCAGAGCTACAATGGAATGGTTTACATCAAAGCATATTCATGTGTTAGAATGGCCCAGTCACAGTCCAGACCTAAATCCAATTGAGAATCTGTGGCAAGGCTCGAAAATTACTGTTCACAGACGCTCTCCATCCAATCTGACAGAGCTTGAGCAAAGAAGAATGAACAAAAATGTCATCCCCAAAAAGACTTGCAGCTGCAATTGCAGTGAAAGGCGGTTCTACAAAGTATAGACTCAGGGGAGCTGAATACAAATACCCCACACTTTTCACATATTTATTTGTAAAACATTCTGAAAACCATTTATCATTTTCCTTCCATTTCACAATTATGTGCCACTTTGTGTTGGTCTATCACATAAAAAGCCCAATAAAATACATTTACATTTTTGGATGTAACATGACAAAATGTGGAAAATTTCAGGGGGTATGAATACTTTTTCAAGGTGCTGTATAACGTCATAGCTGCGTAAATTCCAGTACAGCCAGACAACACGATTCACCCATAGGCTGTAGTGAACTTCCTGGTTTAGCAGTGTGTGTGCGCCCCCTGCTGACCTTTGCTGTAATGCAACAAAGCACAAGTTTGTCAGCAGGGTACATCCAATGATTTTTGCTGTATACCTGCTGATTGCCTGTGGCCAATCACAGCACAGAGATCTGTGTTTACAAATGCACAGAACAGCGATCTGGCTGTTTCTGCTCCCTGAAGTCAACTCTGAGTTCAGGGAGAAAAGACAGCCAGATCCTGCGAGTAAAAAGCAACACACATACACTTGTTAGACACACAGTTAATCCCTTGATTGCCCTTTTGCCCATTAGTGTCATTAGTACAGTGTGCAGTATTATCACTGATCAGTGTATTGTCTGTGTCAATTAGTGTCCCTCTCAGCCAGTGTCAGTTAGCGCCAGATTATCTGCCACACTATAAGTCGCTGTTCAACGCCATTACCAGTATAGCGTCTGTAGCTGTGTAAATTCCAGTATATATCCCATAGTTTGTAGGCATTAAAACTCAACCAACACAAACCAATGAATGTACACTTGTTCCTGGCGCACCGGAGGGTGGCGGTGTGGGGGGGGGGGGTGTTGGTGTAAAAACAATCAAGAGGCTGAACAGCAGGGAATTGCAGGAAGAAAAAAAAAAGATATCTGAAATCTGAATGATGTCTGCAGCTACAGTGCCTTGCAAAAGTATTCACCCCCTTGGCTTTTGACCTATTTTGTTACATTACAGCCTTTAGTTCAATGTTTTTTTTAATCTGAATTATATGTGATGGATCAGAACACAATAGTCTAAGTTGGTGAAGTAAAATTAGAAAAATATATACATAAAACTATTTATCAGAATTAAAAAAATGATAATTGGAACGTGCGTATGTATTCACCCCCTTTGTTATGAAGCCCATAAAAAGCTCTGATGCAACCAATTTCCTTCAGAAGTCACATAATTAGTGAAATGATGTCCACCTGTGTGCAATCTAAGTGTCACATGACCTGTCATTACATAGACACACCTTTCTGAAAGGCCCCAGAGGCTGCAACACCTAAGCAAGAGGCACCACCAACCAAACACTGCCATGAAGACCAAGGAACTCTCCAAACAAGTGAGGGACAATGTTGTTGAGAAGTACAAGTCAGGGTTAGGTTATAAAAAAATATCCACATCTTTGATGATCCCCAGGAGCACCATCAAATCTATCATAACCAAATGGAAAGAACATGGCACAACAGCAAACCTGCCAAGAGACGGCCGCACACCAAAACTCACGGACCGGGCAAGGAGGGCATTAATCAGAGAGGAGCACAGAGATCTAACGTAACCCTGGAGGAGCTGCAGAGTTCCACAGCAGAGACTGGAGTATCTGTACATAGGAAGACAATAAGACGTACGCTCCATAGAATTGGGCTTTATGGCAGAGTGGCCAGAAGAAAGACATTACTTTCAGCAAAAAACAAAATGGCATGTTTTGAGTTTGTGAAAAGGCATGTGGGAGACTCCCAAAATGTATGGAGGAAGGTGCTCTGGTCTGATGAGACTAAAATTGAACTTTTTGGTCATCAAAGAAAACCCAACACATTACATCACCCAAAGAACACCATCCCCACTGTGAAACATGGTGGTGGCAGCATCATGCTGTGGGGATGTTTTTCAGCAGTCAGGACTGGGAAACTGGTCAGAGTTGAGGGAAAGATGGATGGTGCTAAATACAGGGATATTCTTGAGCAAAACCTGTACCACGTTGTGTGTGATTTGAGGCTAGGACGGAGGTTCACCTTCCAGCAGGACAATGACCCCAAACACACTGCTAAAGCAACACTTGAACGCAGGCAGGGGTGACAACACGTCTTTTTTTTTTTTTATTTTATTCTTTTCAATCCTATTTTTTTCTACTGTTTTCAAACTTATTCTATTTGAAATTCAAATTTCAGAAGATGGTTATATTCTTTCTATTTTATTCTATTCTTTTCTATTTTTTATTCTATTCTAGTCTATTATATTCACCTTTTTTCTAATCTACTTTATTCTGTTCTTTTATTTTCTATTCTATTTTGTTCTGTTTTACTCTATTCTTTTATATTCCAGCCCTTTAATTTCTATCCTATTTTTTTCTATTCTTTTATTTTGTATTCTGTCCTGTTTTACTCTATTACATTCTATTCTTTTATTTTCTATTCTATTCTTTTTTTTCTATTCTTTACCTTTATTTTCTATTCTTTTTGGAAATTCTAATTCGATTAGAAAACAATTTAAATTCAAAAACTATTGGGCTTTCGATTTGAAAACTTTATATTCTAATCTACTTTCTTCTGTTCTTTTATATTCTATTCTTTTTTGTTCTGTTTTACTCTATTCTATCCCTTTCATTTCTATTCTATTTTTTTCTATTCTTTTATTTTCTATTCTGTTCTGTCTTACTCTATTACATTCTATTCTTTTATTTTCTATTCTATTTTTTTCTGTTTTACTCTATTCTATCCCTTTTTGTATTCTGTTCTATTTTTGTTCTATTCTTTTATTTTCTATTCTATTCTTTTTTGTTCTGTTTTACTCTATTCTATCACTTTCATTTCTATTCTATTTTTTCTATTCTTTTATTTTGTATTCTGTTCTGTTTTACTCTATTACATTCTATTATTTTATTTTGTATTCTATTTTTTTTTTCTATTCTATACCTTTTATTTTTCTATTCTATTGTATTCTTTTTTGGAAATTTAAATTTGATTAGAAAACAATTCGAATGAGAAAACTATTGGGATTTTGTCTGAATATTTTGTTTCAATAATTCGGATACATTCAAATTTGTTTTCTATTGTAATTCGGAAATTCGGATCATCCTTGGCAGTGTTGTCAGCTCATACAGGAAGTAAGGAGCTCCCTGGCTTCCTAGCAGATCAAGAAGAAGGAAAAAAAAAACTGATGTCAATTCCCCCCCCCAGATTTGGATTTTTCTGCTGTTTTCATTACCATTGACCTGACCCGAGTCCAGATAATAGAACACACCTGCAGAGTCCCATGAGCCTCCACTCCTCTCCTCATCACCAGGTACAGAGCGTCCTGATCCCGGGGGGACGACCGCT
This sequence comes from Lithobates clamitans, assembly GCA_037952925.1. NCBI lineage: Eukaryota > Metazoa > Chordata > Amphibia > Anura > Ranidae > Lithobates > Lithobates clamitans. The sequence goes on along the minus strand of JBBGZY010000083.1, from coordinate 149,812 downwards.
TCTCTGCAAACGCCAAAAACACGGAGGGCTGCTCGATGTAGAGGAGGGCCGGGATCCGGTACGTCACCCCGCAGGGCTCCTGCTGGAACAGCGTGGACGGGTCCGGTACTGCCGCCTCCGCCATGGTGTACCTGAAGAACATCACATCAGTCTGTGCGCACCACAGGAGATTACACTCTAATGCCCCCCCTCCCCCCCACACATAATATATTTATACAGCTCTGACATATACTGTAATAAAGTACAAATAAACAACATTAGCATAGAGAGGAATAGAAAGAATATAACCGTTTTCGCAAAATTCGAACAGAATAAATGTGAATTTGAATAGAGAAGAATAGAATAGAAAATAATAGAATAGAATAAACAATAGAAAAGAATAGAAAGAATATAACATTTAATAATTGTTATATAACTGTTTTTTCGAAATTCGAATAGAATAAATTTGAATAGAAAAGAATAGAATAGAAAATAATAGAATAGAATAAACAATAGAAAAGAATAGAAAGAATTTAACTTTTAATAATTGTTATATAACTGTTTTTCGAAATTCGAATAGAATAAATTTGAATAGAAAAGAATAGAATATAATAGAAAAGAATAGAACAGAAAATAAAAGAATAGGATAGAAAAGAAGAAAAAAACAATAGAATAGATTTAAATAGAAAGAATGGAACCATCTTTCAAAATTCAAATTTCGAATAGAATACATTTGATTTTGAATGGAATTCTATTTGAATCGATTAAAATTTTCCACATTCGTGTCAAATTGAGTTTCAATTCTACCAAATTCGGAAAAAATTTGAATCGGTTCGAATTCAAATAAACAAAATGAATTCTGAAAATGAATTAAACTGATTTAACAAAACTAATTTATGTGAATACCGAATCGAAATTTTTTTTTTTTCCGTACTGCAGGTGTCTAACTTTAATGTCACACACTATTATTATTATTATTATACCTTTCTATATCTCTGACATATACCGCAGCGCTGTACACAGAACACTGAGCCAGTCACATGAGTCTCTGCACCAGAGGAGCTTACACTCTAATGTCCCCTCCCCCACAGTCACACACTATTATTATACCTTTCTATATCTCTGACATATACCGCAGCGCTGTACACAGAACACTGAGCCAGTCACATGAGTCTCTGCACCAGAGGAGCTTACACTCTAATGTCCCCCCCCCCCCCCTCACAGTCACACACCATTATTATACCTTTATATAGCTCTGACATATACCGCAGCGCTGTGCACAGAACACTGAGCCAGTCACATTAGTCTCTGTAGAAGAGGAGCTTACACTCTAATGTCCCCTCCCCCACAGTCACATTATTATACCTTTATATAGCTCTGACATATACCGCAGTGCTGTACAAATAATTAGACAGACTAGTCTGCACCACAGGAGCTTACACTCTAATCCCCCCACATTATATATATCTATATAGCTCTAATATACACCATAGTGATGTACAAAAAATGAATCACTCTGCACCAGAGAAGCTCCAATGTTCCACCCTTCTATTACTATTATATATATAGCGCTGACATATACTGTAGGGAAGTACAAATAAGGAGACAGATCAGTCTGCACCCCAAGAGCTTACACTCTAATCTCACACTATAATACTATATATTACATATCTCTGACATAGATTGTAGTGATGCACAAAGCCAATCAAATCATCCTCTGCACCAGAGGAGCTTACACTCTAATCCCCCCCATAGTGATCTGGCTGTGCACTGGAGAAGTCACAGCTGGATGTCCTCAGTCAGGCTGTCCTGACACCCCCCTCCCCCCTCACACACACAGATGTAAACAAACCTCTCTGTCTCCTATCCGGGATCTGTGCTAAAAATGACAGCAGAACAGCTGTGCTAAACAAACATCTAACAGACAGTGCTATAGAGTGTCCGCTGGCGGCCATTTTCTCGTAGAAGAAATTCCCATTCGTTGATGGAAAAAGGCAAAAAGAAAATGGCTTCCGCCTATGGACCCGTTTGCGTGAGGAATAAATCTGCCTCTAGTGGCCGTCCTCGGTAATTTCACCCAATAGGCAAACTGAGGCGGACACCGCCCCGCCTAACTGCGGCAGACCCCGCCCATTCAGCTAAGGCCGACCTCACCCACCGCCTGGAGGTCTAATGTGAACACCGCCCACCTGGGAAGGCAGACCACGCCCCCTGGCTGAGGAACACACGGCCCGGATAGCTAGGGGAGAGCTCGCCGCTAGCAGACACAGACTCCGCCCACCGGCGTACAGGGATGTGACAGCTGCTGATCACTTTCCCAGTGTGTGTGCATTAACTTGTCAGTGATCATTTCCTGGCGTATGTGCATTGTCCCTGTGATCAGTTCCTGGCGTATGTGCATTGTCCCTGTGATCAGTTCATGGCGTATGTGCATTGACCCCTTCAGTGATCAGCTCCTGGCGTATGTTCATTGGCAAGTTCCTGGCGTATGTGCATTGACCCGTCAGTGATCAGTTCCTGGCGTATGTACATTGACCCGTCAGTGATCAGTTCCTGGCGTATGTACATTGACCCGTCAGTGATCAGTTCCTGGCGTATGTGCATTGACCTGTCAGTGATCAGTTCCTGGCGTATGTGCATTTACCTGTCAGTGATCAGTTCCTGGCGTATGTGCATTGTCCCTGTGATCAGTTCATGGCGTATGTGCATTGACCCCTTCAGTGATCAGCTCCTGGCGTATGTGCATTGGCAAGTTCCTGGCGTATGTTCATTGGCAAGTTCCTGGCGTATGTGCATTGACCCGTCAGTGATCAGTTCCTGGCGTATGTGCATTGACCTGTCAGTGATCAGTTCCTGGCATATGTGCATTGTCCCTGTGATCAGTTCATGGCGTATGTGCATTGTCCCTGTGATCAGTTCCTGGCGTATGTGCATTGTCCCTGTGGTCAGTTCATGGCGTATGTGCATTGACCCCTTCAGTGATCAGCTCCTGGCGTATGTTCATTGGCAAGTTCCTGGCGTATGTGCATTGACCCGTCAGTGATCAGTTCCTGGCGTATGTACATTGACCCGTCAGTGATCAGTTCCTGGCGTATGTACATTGACCCGTCAGTGATCAGTTCCTGGCGTATGTGCATTGACCTGTCAGTGATCAGTTCCTGGCGTATGTGCATTTACCTGTCAGTGATCAGTTCCTGGCGTATGTGCATTGTCCCTGTGATCAGTTCATGGCGTATGTGCATTGACCCCTTCAGTGATCAGCTCCTGGCGTATGTGCATTGGCAAGTTCCTGGCGTATGTTCATTGGCAAGTTCCTGGCGTATGTGCATTGACCCGTCAGTGATCAGTTCCTGGCGTATGTGCATTGACCTGTCAGTGATCAGTTCCTGGCGTATGTGCATTGTCCCTGTGATCAGTTCATGGCGTATGTGCATTGTCCCTGTGATCAGTTCCTGGCGTATGTGCATTGTCCCTGTGATCAGTTCATGGCGTATGTGCATTGACCCCTTCAGTGATCAGCTCCTGGCGTATGTTCATTGGCAAGTTCCTGGCGTATGTGCATTGACCCGTCAGTGATCAGTTCCTGGCGTATGTACATTGACCCGTCAGTGATCAGTTCCTGGCGTATGTACATTGACCCGTCAGTGATCAGTTCCTGGCGTATGTGCATTGACCTGTCAGTGATCAGTTCCTGGCGTATGTGCATTTACCTGTCAGTGATCAGTTCCTGGCGTATGTGCATTGTCCCTGTGATCAGTTCATGGCGTATGTGCATTGACCCCTTCAGTGATCAGCTCCTGGCGTATGTGCATTGGCAAGTTCCTGGCGTATGTTCATTGGCAAGTTCCTGGCGTATGTGCATTGACCCGTCAGTGATCAGTTCCTGGCGTATGTGCATTGACCTGTCAGTGATCAGTTCCTGGCGTATGTGCATTGTCCCTGTGATCAGTTCATGGCGTATGTGCATTGTCCCTGTGATCAGTTCCTGGCGTATGTGCATTGTCCCTGTGATCAGTTCATGGCGTATGTGCATTGACCCCTTCAGTGATCAGCTCCTGGCGTATGTTCATTGGCAAGTTCCTGGCGTATGTGCATTGACCCGTCAGTGATCAGTTCCTGGCGTATGTACATTGACCCGTCAGTGATCAGTTCCTGGCGTATGTACATTGACCCGTCAGTGATCAGTTCCTGGCGTATGTACATTGACCTGTCAGTGATCAGTTCCTGGCGTATGTGCATTGTCCCTGTGATCAGTTCATGGCGTATGTGCATTGACCCCTTCAGTGATCAGCTTCTGGCGTATGTGCATTGGCAAGTTCCTGGCGTATGTTCATTGGCAAGTTCCTGGCGTATGTGCATTGACCCGTCAGTGATCAGTTCCTGGCGTATGTGCATTGACCTGTCAGTGATCAGTTCCTGGCGTATGTGCATTGTCCCTGTGATCAGTTCATGGCGTATGTGCATTGTCCCTGTGATCAGTTCCTGGCGTATGTGCATTGTCCCTGTGATCAGTTCATGGCGTATGTGCATTGACCCCTTCAGTGATCAGCTCCTGGCGTATGTTCATTGGCAAGTTCCTGGCGTATGTGCATTGACCCGTCAGTGATCAGTTCCTGGCGTATGTACATTGACCCGTCAGTGATCAGTTCCTGGCGTATGTACATTGACCCGTCAGTGATCAGTTCCTGGCGTATGTGCATTGACCTGTCAGTGATCAGTTCCTGGCGTATGTGCATTTACCTGTCAGTGATCAGTTCCTGGCGTATGTGCATTGTCCCTGTGATCAGTTCATGGCGTATGTGCATTGACCCCTTCAGTGATCAGCTCCTGGCGTATGTGCATTGGCAAGTTCCTGGCGTATGTTCATTGGCAAGTTCCTGGCGTATGTGCATTGACCCGTCAGTGATCAGTTCCTGGCGTATGTGCATTGACCTGTCAGTGATCAGTTCCTGGCGTATGTGCATTGTCCCTGTGATCAGTTCATGGCGTATGTGCATTGTCCCTGTGATCAGTTCCTGGCGTATGTGCATTGTCCCTGTGATCAGTTCATGGCGTATGTGCATTGACCCCTTCAGTGATCAGCTCCTGGCGTATGTTCATTGGCAAGTTCCTGGCGTATGTGCATTGACCCGTCAGTGATCAGTTCCTGGCGTATGTACATTGACCCGTCAGTGATCAGTTCCTGGCGTATGTACATTGACCCGTCAGTGATCAGTTCCTGGCGTATGTGCATTGACCTGTCAGTGATCAGTTCCTGGCGTATGTGCATTTACCTGTCAGTGATCAGTTCCTGGCGTATGTGCATTGTCCCTGTGATCAGTTCATGGCGTATGTGCATTGACCCCTTCAGTGATCAGCTCCTGGCGTATGTGCATTGGCAAGTTCCTGGCGTATGTTCATTGGCAAGTTCCTGGCGTATGTGCATTGACCCGTCAGTGATCAGTTCCTGGCGTATGTGCATTGACCTGTCAGTGATCAGTTCCTGGCGTATGTGCATTGTCCCTGTGATCAGTTCATGGCGTATGTGCATTGTCCCTGTGATCAGTTCCTGGCGTATGTGCATTGTCCCTGTGATCAGTTCATGGCGTATGTGCATTGACCCCTTCAGTGATCAGCTCCTGGCGTATGTTCATTGGCAAGTTCCTGGCGTATGTGCATTGACCCGTCAGTGATCAGTTCCTGGCGTATGTACATTGACCCGTCAGTGATCAGTTCCTGGCGTATGTACATTGACCCGTCAGTGATCAGTTCCTGGCGTATGTGCATTGACCTGTCAGTGATCAGTTCCTGGCGTATGTGCATTTACCTGTCAGTGATCAGTTCCTGGCGTATGTGCATTGTCCCTGTGATCAGTTCATGGCGTATGTGCATTGACCCCTTCAGTGATCAGCTCCTGGCGTATGTGCATTGGCAAGTTCCTGGCGTATGTTCATTGGCAAGTTCCTGGCGTATGTGCATTGACCCGTCAGTGATCAGTTCCTGGCGTATGTGCATTGACCTGTCAGTGATCAGTTCCTGGCGTATGTGCATTTACCTGTCAGTGATCAGTTCCTGGCGTATGTGCATTGTCCCTGTGATCAGTTCATGGCGTATGTGCATTGACTTCTTCAGTGATCAGCTCCTGGCGTATGTTCATTGGCAAGTTCCTGGCGTATGTGCATTGACCCGTCAGTGATCAGTTCCTGGCGTATGTGCATTGACCTGTCAGTGATCAGTTCCTGGCGTATGTGCATTGACCCGTCAGTGATCAGTTCCTGGCGTATGTGCATTGACCTGTCAGTGATCAGTTCCTGGCGTATGTGCATTGTCCTGTCAGTGATCAGTTCCTGGCGTATGTGCATTGTCCCTGTGATCAGTTCCTGGCGTATGTGCATTGTCCCTGTGATCAGTTCCTGGCGTATGTGCATTGTCCCTGTGATCAGTTCATGGCGTATGTGCATTGACCCCTTCAGTGATCAGCTCCTGGCGTATGTTCATTGGCAAGTTCCTGGCGTATGTGCATTGACCCGTCAGTGATCAGTTCCTGGCGTATGTGCATTGACCCGTCAGTGATCAGTTCCTGGCGTATGTACATTGACCCGTCAGTGATCAGTTCCTGGCGTATGTGCATTGACCTGTCAGTGATCAGTTCCTGGCGTATGTGCATTTACCTGTCAGTGATCAGTTCCTGGCGTATATGCATTGTCCCTGTGATCAGTTCATGGCGTATGTGCATTGACCCCTTCAGTGATCAGCTCCTGGCGTATGTGCATTGGCAAGTTCCTGGCGTATGTTCATTGGCAAGTTCCTGGCGTATGTGCATTGACCCGTCAGTGATCAGTTCCTGGCGTATGTGCATTGACCTGTCAGTGATCAGTTCCTGGCGTATGTGCATTGTCCCTGTGATCAGTTCATGGCGTATGTGCATTGTCCCTGTGATCAGTTCCTGGCGTATGTGCATTGTCCCTGTGATCAGTTCATGGCGTATGTGCATTGACCCCTTCAGTGATCAGCTCCTGGCGTATGTTCATTGGCAAGTTCCTGGCGTATGTGCATTGACCCGTCAGTGATCAGTTCCTGGCGTATGTACATTGACCCGTCAGTGATCAGTTCCTGGCGTATGTACATTGACCCGTCAGTGATCAGTTCCTGGCGTATGTGCATTGACCTGTCAGTGATCAGTTCCTGGCGTATGTGCATTTACCTGTCAGTGATCAGTTCCTGGCGTATGTGCATTGTCCCTGTGATCAGTTCATGGCGTATGTGCATTGACCCCTTCAGTGATCAGCTCCTGGCGTATGTGCATTGGCAAGTTCCTGGCGTATGTTCATTGGCAAGTTCCTGGCGTATGTGCATTGACCCGTCAGTGATCAGTTCCTGGCGTATGTGCATTGACCTGTCAGTGATCAGTTCCTGGCGTATGTGCATTGTCCCTGTGATCAGTTCATGGCGTATGTGCATTGTCCCTGTGATCAGTTCCTGGCGTATGTGCATTGTCCCTGTGATCAGTTCATGGCGTATGTGCATTGACCCCTTCAGTGATCAGCTCCTGGCGTATGTTCATTGGCAAGTTCCTGGCGTATGTGCATTGACCCGTCAGTGATCAGTTCCTGGCGTATGTACATTGACCCGTCAGTGATCAGTTCCTGGCGTATGTACATTGACCCGTCAGTGATCAGTTCCTGGCGTATGTGCATTGACCTGTCAGTGATCAGTTCCTGGCGTATGTGCATTTACCTGTCAGTGATCAGTTCCTGGCGTATGTGCATTGTCCCTGTGATCAGTTCATGGCGTATGTGCATTGACCCCTTCAGTGATCAGCTCCTGGCGTATGTGCATTGGCAAGTTCCTGGCGTATGTTCATTGGCAAGTTCCTGGCGTATGTGCATTGACCCGTCAGTGATCAGTTCCTGGCGTATGTGCATTGACCTGTCAGTGATCAGTTCCTGGCGTATGTGCATTGTCCCTGTGATCAGTTCATGGCGTATGTGCATTGTCCCTGTGATCAGTTCCTGGCGTATGTGCATTGTCCCTGTGATCAGTTCATGGCGTATGTGCATTGACCCCTTCAGTGATCAGCTCCTGGCGTATGTTCATTGGCAAGTTCCTGGCGTATGTGCATTGACCCGTCAGTGATCAGTTCCTGGCGTATGTACATTGACCCGTCAGTGATCAGTTCCTGGCGTATGTACATTGACCCGTCAGTGATCAGTTCCTGGCGTATGTGCATTGACCTGTCAGTGATCAGTTCCTGGCGTATGTGCATTTACCTGTCAGTGATCAGTTCCTGGCGTATGTGCATTGTCCCTGTGATCAGTTCATGGCGTATGTGCATTGACCCCTTCAGTGATCAGCTCCTGGCGTATGTGCATTGGCAAGTTCCTGGCGTATGTTCATTGGCAAGTTCCTGGCGTATGTGCATTGACCCGTCAGTGATCAGTTCCTGGCGTATGTGCATTGACCTGTCAGTGATCAGTTCCTGGCGTATGTGCATTTACCTGTCAGTGATCAGTTCCTGGCGTATGTGCATTGTCCCTGTGATCAGTTCATGGCGTATGTGCATTGACTTCTTCAGTGATCAGCTCCTGGCGTATGTGCATTGGCAAGTTCCTGGCGTATGTGCATTGACCCGTCAGTGATCAGTTCCTGGCGTATGTGCATTGACCTGTCAGTGATCAGTTCCTGGCGTATGTGCATTTACCTGTCAGTGATCAGTTCCTGGCGTATGTGCATTGTCCCTGTGATCAGTTCATGGCGTATGTGCATTGACTTCTTCAGTGATCAGCTCCTGGCGTATGTTCATTGGCAAGTTCCTGGCGTATGTGCATTGACCCGTCAGTGATCAGTTCCTGGCGTATGTGCATTGACCTGTCAGTGATCAGTTCCTGGCGTATGTGCATTGACCTGTCAGTGATCAGATCCTGGCGTATGTGCATTAACTTGTCAGTGATCAGTTCCTGGCGTATGTGCATTTACCTGTCAGTGATCAGTTCCTGGCGTATGTGCATTGTCCCTGTGATCAGTTCATGGCGTATGTGCATTGACCCCTTCAGTGATCAGCTCCTGGCGTATGTGCATTGGCAAGTTCCTGGCGTATGTTCATTGGCAAGTTCCTGGCGTATGTGCATTGACCCGTCAGTGATCAGTTCCTGGCGTATGTGCATTGACCTGTCAGTGATCAGTTCCTGGCGTATGTGCATTTACCTGTCAGTGATCAGTTCCTGGCGTATGTGCATTGTCCCTGTGATCAGTTCATGGCGTATGTGCATTGACCCCTTCAGTGATCAGCTCCTGGCGTATGTGCATTGGCAAGTTCCTGGCGTATGTGCATTGACCCGTCAGTGATCAGTTCCTGGCGTATGTGCATTGACCTGTCAGTGATCAGTTCCTGGCGTATGTGCATTGACCTGTCAGTGATCAGATCCTGGCGTATGTGCATTAACTTGTCAGTGATCAGTTCCTGGCGTATGTGCATTGTCCTGTCAGTGATCAGTTCCTGGCGTATGTGCATTGTCCCGTCAGTGATCAGTTCCTGGCGTATGTGCATTGACCAGTCAGTGATCAGTTCCTGGCGTATGTGCATTGACCAGTCAGTGATCAGTTCCTGGCGTATGTGCATTGACCCATCAGTGATCAGTTCCTGGCGTATGTTCATTGGCAAGTTCCTGGCGTATGTGCATTGACCTGTCAGTGATCAGTTCCTGGCGTATGTGCATTGACCTGTCAGTGATCAGTTCCTGGCGTATGTGCATTGTCCCTGTGATCAGTTCATGGCGTATGTGCATTGTCCCTGTGATCTGTTCCTGGCGTATGTGCATTGACCCCTTCAGTGATCAGCTCCTGGCGTATGTTCATTGGCAAGTTCCTGGCGTATGTGCATTGACCTGTCAGTGATCAGTTCCTGGCGTATGTGCATTGACCCGTCAGTGATCAGTTCCTGGCGTATGTGCATTGACCTGTCAGTGATCAGTTCCTGGCGTATGTGCATTGACCCGTCAGTGATCAGTTCCTGGCGTATGTGCATTGACCCGTCAGTGATCAGTTCCTGGCATATGTGCATTGACCTGTCAGTGATCAGTTCCTGGCGTATGTGCATTTACCTGTCAGTGATCAGTTCCTGGCGTATGTGCATTGTCCCTGTGATCAGTTCATGGCGTATGTGCATTGTCCCTGTGATCTGTTCCTGGCGTATGTGCATTGACCCCTTCAGTGATCAGCTCCTGGTGTATGTTCATTGGCAAGTTCCTGGCGTATGTGCATTGACCTGTCAGTGATCAGTTCCTGGCGTATGTGCATTGACCTGTCAGTGATCAGTTCCTGGCGTATGTGCATTGACCCATCAGTGATCAGTTCCTGGCGTATGTGGATTGACCTGTCAGTGATCAGTTCCTGGCGTATGTGCATTGTCCTGTCAGTGATCAGTTCCTGGCGTATGTGCATTGACTTGTCAGTGATCAGTTCCTGGCGTATGTGCATTGACTTGTCAGTGATCAGTTCCTGGCGTATGTGCATTAACTTGTCAGTGATCAGTTCCTGGCGTATGTGCATTAACTTGTCAGTGATCAGTTCCTGGCGTATGTGCATTAACTTGTCAGTGATCAGTTCCTGGCGTATGTGCATTGACCCGTCAGTAATCAGTTCCTGGCGTATGTGCATTGTCCTGTCAGTGATCAGTTCCTGGCGTATGTGCATTGACCTTCAGTGATCAGTTCCTGGCGTATGTGGATTGACCTGTCAGTGATCAGTTCCTGGCGTATGTGGATTGACCTGTCAGTGATCAGTTCCTGGCGTATGTGCATTGACCTGTCAGTGATCAGTTCCTGGCGTATGTGCATTGACCTGTCAGTGATCAGTTCCTGGCGTATGTGCATTGACCAGTCAGTGATCAGTTCCTGGCGTATGTGCATTGACCCGTCAGTGATCAGTTCCTGGCGTATGTGCATTGACCCGTCAGTGATCAGTTCCTGGCATATGTGCATTGACCTGTCAGTGATCAGTTCCTGGCGTATGTGCATTTACCTGTCAGTGATCAGTTCCTGGCGTATGTGCATTGTCCCTGTGATCAGTTCATGGCGTATGTGCATTGTCCCTGTGATCTGTTCCTGGCGTATGTGCATTGACCCCTTCAGTGATCAGCTCCTGGTGTATGTTCATTGGCAAGTTCCTGGCGTATGTGCATTGACCTGTCAGTGATCAGTTCCTGGCGTATGTGCATTGACCCATCAGTGATCAGTTCTTGGCGTATGTGGATTGACCTGTCTGTGATCAGTTCCTGGCGTATGTGCATTGTCCTGTCAGTGATCAGTTCCTGGCGTATGTGCATTGACTTGTCAGTGATCAGTTCCTGGCGTATGTGCATTGACTTGTCAGTGATCAGTTCCTGGCGTATGTGCATTAACTTGTCAGTGATCAGTTCCTGGCGTATGTGCATTAACTTGTCAGTGATCAGTTCCTGGCGTATGTGCATTAACTTGTCAGTGATCAGTTCCTGGCGTATGTGCATTGTCCTGTCAGTGATCAGTTCCTGGCGTATGTGCATTGACCTTCAGTGATCAGTTCCTGGCGTATGTGGATTGACCTGTCAGTGATCAGTTCCTGGCGTATGTGGATTGACCTGTCAGTGATCAGTTCCTGGCGTATGTGCATTGACCTGTCAGTGATCAGTTCCTGGCGTATGTGCATTGACCTGTCAGTGATCAGTTCCTGGCGTATGTGCATTGACCTGTCAGTGATCAGTTCCTGGCGTATGTGCATTGACCTGTCAGTGATCAGTTCCTGGCGTATGTGCATTTACCTGTCAGTGATCAGTTCCTGGCGTATGTGCATTGTCCCTGTGATCAGTTCATGGCGTATGTGCATTGTCCCTGTGATCTGTTCCTGGCGTATGTGCATTGACCCCTTCAGTGATCAGCTCCTGGCGTATGTTCATTGGCAAGTTCCTGGCGTATGTGCATTGACCTGTCAGTGATCAGTTCCTGGCGTATGTGCATTGACCCGTCAGTGATCAGTTCCTGGCGTATGTGCATTGACCTGTCAGTGATCAGTTCCTGGCGTATGTGCATTGACCCGTCAGTGATCAGTTCCTGGCGTATGTGCATTGACCCGTCAGTGATCAGTTCCTGGCATATGTGCATTGACCTGTCAGTGATCAGTTCCTGGCGTATGTGCATTTACCTGTCAGTGATCAGTTCCTGGCGTATGTGCATTGTCCCTGTGATCAGTTCATGGCGTATGTGCATTGTCCCTGTGATCTGTTCCTGGCGTATGTGCATTGACCCCTTCAGTGATCAGCTCCTGGTGTATGTTCATTGGCAAGTTCCTGGCGTATGTGCATTGACCTGTCAGTGATCAGTTCCTGGCGTATGTGCATTGACCTGTCAGTGATCATTTCCTGGCGTATGTGCATTGACCCATCAGTGATCAGTTCCTGGCGTATGTGGATTGACCTGTCAGTGATCAGTTCCTGGCGTATGTGCATTGTCCTGTCAGTGATCAGTTCCTGGCGTATGTGCATTGACTTGTCAGTGATCAGTTCCTGGCGTATGTGCATTGACTTGTCAGTGATCAGTTCCTGGCGTATGTGCATTGTCCCGTCAGTGGTCAGTTCCTGGCGTATGTTCATTGATCTGTCAGTGATCAGTTCCTGGCGTATGTTCATTGACCCGTCAGTGATCAGTTCCTGGCGTATGTTCATTGATCTGTTAGTGATCAGTTCCTGGCGTATGTGCATTGATCTGTCAGTGATCAGTTCCTGGCGTATGTGCATTGACCCGTCAGTGATCAGTTCCTGGCATATGTGCATTGACCCGTCAGTGATCAGTTCCTGGCGTATGTTCATTGATCTGTCAGTGGTCAGTTCCTGGCGTATGTGCATTGACCAGTCAGTGATCAGTTCCTGGCGTATGTTCATTGACCTGTCAGTGATCAGTTCCTGGCGTATGTGCATTGACCTGTCAGTGATCAGTTCCAGGCGTATGTGCATTGACCCGTCAGTGATCAGTTCCTGGCGTATGTGCATTGACCCGTCAGCGATCAGTTCCTGGCGTATGTGCATTGACCCGTCAGTGATCAGTTCCTGGCGTATGTGCATTGACCCGTCAGTGATCAGTTCCTGGCGTATGTGTATTGATCTGTCAGTGATCAGTTCCTGGCGTATGTTCATTGATCTGTCAGTGATCAGTTCCTGGCGTATGTTCATTGACCCGTCAGTGATCAGTTCCTGGCGTATGTGCATTGACCCGTCAGTGATCAGTTCCTGGCGTATGTGCATTGACCCGTCAGTGATCAGTTCCTGGCGTATGTGCATTGACCCGTCAGTGATCAGTTCCTGGCGTATGTGCATTGACCCGTCAGTGATCAGTTCCTGGCGTATGTGCATTGACCCGTCAGTGATCAGTTCCTGGCGTATGTTCATTGATCTGTCAGTGATCAGTTCCTGGCGTATGTTCATTGATCTGTCAGTGATCAGTTCCTGGCGTATGTGCATTGACCAGTCAGTGATCAGTTCCTGGCGTATGTGCATTGACCAGTCAGTGATCAGTTCCTGGCGTATGTGCATTGACCAGTCAGTGATCAGATCCTGGCGTATGTGCATTGTCCTGTCAGTGATCAGTTCTTGGTGTGTGCTAACCCCAACATGGCCAGTCCCAGTTCTTGGATGCTAGTCCTCCAGTCTCCATTCTGAAAAGTGCAATCAGGCTGAGACATTCAGCTAGATCAGCCGATAATTGATACGTTTATTTACTGCCACCACCATGCTTCACTGTAGGGATGGTATTGGCCAGGTGATGGGCGGTGCCTGGTTTCCTCCAGACATGGCTTGCAATTCAGGCCAAAGAGTTCAATCTTTGCTTCATCAGACCAGAGAATTTTGTTTCTCATGATCTGAGAGTCCTTCAGGTGCCTTTTTACAAACTCCAGATGGGTTGTCATGTGCCCTTTACTGAGGAGTGGCTTCTATCTGGCCACTCTACCATACAGGCCTGATTGGTGGAGTGCTGCAGAGATGGTTGTTCTTCTAGCAGGTTCTCCTCTCTCCACAGAGAAACACTGGAGCTCTGCACTGTTACCTGTGGGACCTTTATATAGACAGGTGTGGGCCTTTCCAAATCATGTCCAATCAACTGACTTTACCACAGGTGGACTCCAATCAAGTTGTAGAAACATCTCAAGGATGATCAGTGGAAACAGGAGGCACCGGAGCTCAATATTGAGTGTCATGGCAAAAAGTTGTGATACTTATGTACAGTTGTGCTCATAAGTTTACATACCCGGACAGAATTTATGATTTCTTGGCCATTTTTCAGAGAATATGAATAACACAAAAACTTTTCTTTCACTCATGGTTAGTGTTTGGCTGAAGCCATTTATTATCAATCAACTGTGTTTTGTAGACACACCTGTCTATATAAGGTCCCACAGTTATCAGTGCATGTCAGAGCACAAACCAAGCCATAAAGTCCAAGGAATTGTTTGTAGACCTCGGAGACAGGATTGTATGGAGGCACAGATCTGGGGAAGGGTACAGAAAAATTTCTGCAGCATTGAAGGTCCCAATGAGGACAGTGGCCTCCATCCTCCGTAAATGGAAAACGTTTGGAACCACCGGGACTCTTCCAGAGTGGGCCGCCCGGCCAAACTGAGTGATCGGGGGAGAAGGGCCTTAGTCAAGGAGGTGACCAAGAACCCCGATGGTCACTCGGACAGAACTGCAGCGTTTCTCTGTGGAGAGAGGAGAACCTTCCAGAAGAACAACCATCTCTGCAGCACTACACCAATCAGGCCTGTATGGTAGAGTGGCCAGACAGCGAAAGAAATGCTTTTTGTGTTATTCATATTCTCTGAAAAATGGCCAATTCAATTTGTTGAATTTTAAGGATAATAATCAATTTAATCATTTTTGGAATAAAGCTGTAACATAACAAAATGTGGAAAAAAGTTAGCGCTGTGAATACTTTCCGGATGCACTGCAGTGAGGTAGACAGGAGACAAGCGCCCCCTATATACCATTGGCTGCCCACTCTAAAATCTGCAGCTTCCATTAAGACAATCACCAGTCATCCTACCATGAAGGTCGGTGTTCAGGCACTTCCTGTTACAGGGAGGCAACACGGTGTCCCAATGAAGAGTACGAGTGGCCATTTCAGCACAAGTTACACAGGCATGGTCCACTGTCAGTTACTCCATCCCCTGGAAAATGCCATGCAACTGATACTGGAGAGCATCTAGACAGGAAATGGCTGCAAAGAGGGTGCACGAGATCAGCAGAACCAAGATACACCATCTATATTAGGACAGGTGAGGAATTTTTTTCATGCAGGACTTGTAATGTTGCTAAGAGGTTCAATTAAATTACTTTGACTTTTTTTATTTGGCAATTGTGGACTCCGGTTAATTCAGGACGAAATGCCAATGTCAGTGTAAAGCTGCCCACCTATACCTCAACACAAAATACCTCCAGGTATGGGGGAGCATGTGTCCACCTCCCCCTTTGCTTACTCCAGGTGCTCACTCTGGGTAAAGGTCTAGCTGGAATGGCGGAACGCTCCATACTGGGCAAAGCACTGGGAACTCAGCACAGGGATGGTGGGAACCCCTCAAAATGGGCACAGCAGATATACAGACCCCAGAACTCAGCACAGGGATGGTGGGGGATCCCTAATAATGGGTACAGCAGGTGGAAAGACCCAGGAACTCAGCACAGGGATGGTGGGAACCCCTCATGATGGGCACAGCAGATGTACAGACCTGGGAACCCAGCTCAGGGATGGTGAGAACCCCTTATAATGGGCACAACATATCTACAGACCCAAGAACTCACCCCAGGGATAATGAGAACCACTCATAATGGGCACAGCAGATATACAGACCCCAGAACAGGGATGGTGGGAACCCCTCATGATGGGCACAGCAGATGTACAGACCTGGGAACCCAGCTCAGGGATGGTGTGAACACCTTATAATGGGCACAACAAATATACAGACCCCAGAACTCAGCACAGGCATGGTGGGAACCCTTGATAATGGGCACAGAAGGTGTACAGACCCAGGAACTCCGCTCAAGGATGGTGGGATCCCCTCATAATGGGCACAGCAGATGTACAGACCCGGGAACTCAGCACAAGGATGGTGGGAATCCCTCAAAATGGGCACAGCAGGTGTATAGACCCAGATACTCAGCTCAGGGATGGTGGGAACTCCTCATATTAGGGAGAGCATATGTACAGACCTGGGCACCCAGCTCAGGGATGGTAGGGACCCCCTCACAAGGGCCATAGCAAGTCACCAATAGGGTCTCTCTGAGAGGGGTAGCAGGCCTTTTTCCAACATGGCAAGCAGTGACAATCACCCATTTTTACTGTTTAACTAAAAAAAAAACCGTAGCTACAAAAACAACACACCGGAAAACAGCAGATGTGGATTGCAACAGAATGAGACAAGGGACACCTCTAAAAATGCTCTTTTCTTTTATTATCAATAATAATAATAATAATAACAAGAGGATTCGGCCTTAAGACAAAGCTAAGCTTTACAGATACAGCAGACGGATTGTCCTCCCTGCTTTATATTGTCCCCACTGACGGTGTACAAAAAAAAAAAAAAAACAACAAGTTAATTCCTGCTGAATAAATAAAAATAAAATGGACAGAATCCTGTGTGACAAAGTTTTGTCCTGAAACTCACAAGAATGAATGATGAGCCGGTTGGCGGATGCGATCTAGGTCAGTGATGATGCAGCTCTATGGAGAAGTATCTTCTATTGTAATTGGTCAGGAAACATGCGTACATAGAGGGCTCTCTTATTAAAGGGCACCTTCCATGGCAGGAGTGCTGTGGTTTTTTTTTTGTTTTTGTTTGTTTCCCATTAGCCCCCAACACAAAAGGCTTTAAAAAGCTACCTAAATAAAAATAAATGAAAAAAAAGCAAAAAAAAAAATTCCCCCTCTGCCACTAGGTAGGGGTGCATTTAAGCAGAGCTGCAACCATTAAACCCCACAACAATGCACTCTTGCAACGGCTGAAGTGCATTCTTGCAGGATTTGAGCTCCCAGGTCAAAAAAAAAAAACCCTTCAGTTTGCCATGGAAGGTCCACCCTAAAGTAGAATTCCTGCCTAACATTTACTACGGTAGTCTTAAAAGGTCCCATACTACCTATGCTGACTAACCTGTGTGGGGAAAAAATACAAGTGCATACTTACCTATTTCAGCCCACCCCGGTCCCGTCAAGTGATCAAGCTCCCCACCATGGCAGCTGCAGGGAAGAGGGTGAGCTTCCAGATTTCCCAGCCGATGTTGAATGCTTTCTCCTCTCCCCTGCAGCAGCCACTCACTGACATGGGAACACATGACCAGGCTAAAAATATGCAAGTATACACTTTTTTTTTTGGTAGCACAAGTAGCATGGAGGGGACATTTTTAAGCACAGTTAGTGTTAGGCGGGAATTCCACTTTAAAGTGTTGGGATTCATGGTGATGAGGCTCTGTCCCAGTTGATGAGCCCCCTCTGTAAGGATAGCCATACACAGACCAATTGTTGCCTATTTAATATAACACTATTTTATAGATTTCAGCTAAGGGTATTTGCTTAAAGGAGATCAAATCCCAAGATCAAAAATGACATATTGCATTCTTTCGATATAGTGGCTGTATTTGTTTTTTTTTTTTTTTGCACACTCAGAACATTTTTAGTAAGTACAGAACACACCCACTGATCCTGCCAAAAATGTTACATCCCTGTCATTTCCTGTGCACAATCTTATCTTCCATCTTATA
This sequence comes from Lithobates clamitans, assembly GCA_037952925.1. Taxonomy (NCBI): domain Eukaryota; kingdom Metazoa; phylum Chordata; class Amphibia; order Anura; family Ranidae; genus Lithobates; species Lithobates clamitans. Next base: position 132,081 of record JBBGZY010000083.1, on the reverse strand, counting down.
GTGTGTAAACTACATGACACCCCCCAATGTAATAGAGAAGGAGACAAGAAGATGTGTTTATAATCCAAATTAGAAAAGCAGCCTGGGTGCCAATCAGATCCCTCCATAAATACATTGTAATTCTATTTGAGGCTCGGTTCCCACTGAAACCGGCTGTAGATCGCACGGGAGCGATGTGCGTCCTTGTTTCCGGTTTCAGGGCAAAATCTTTGGCTGAATTCGGCCCCGAAACGGAGCCAAAGACGCACAGCGTTTCTGTGCAGTGCGCTCCGCAGCCACAACGGAGATATGTGAACCGGCTCCATAGGGAGCCAGTCACATTGTCCTACTATGAGAACTGGATGCGGGGAAACCCGGGCCTAAAGGATACCAGGTGAAAAAAAAGTGTTGGGGAACAAAAAAAAAACAAACAAAAAACCACAAACTAAATACAGCCAGCACTAGGTAAGATGTATATTATACAATTTTTGGTTTTTGGTGTGGATACATTTTAAGACTGGTCTGTATTGGTTGGTACCTTTTTGATCCAATTTTTATTTAGGTTTAGGATACAGTGGGGAAGGATTAAAACCCCTGCAAGGGTGTGACTGCCCTCTGGGGCTCCATTAAAAGAACAGTAGGGCCAAAGCTCTTTTGACCATACTTCCCCTGTAGGCCACAGGAATGCACTTAGTTTTGTATTACTGTGGCCTGTATTCAGCCGACAGCGGGCTAAAGACCGCCGCCGGCCAACGTCACTCAGCCGGTTGAATCTGGAGGGATCCCGACTAAGTATCTCCCCTCACTTCCTGTCCTGCTGAAAACCATTTCACCAAACAGGAAGTGAAAAGGTGCGTGTGTGTGTGGGGGGGGGATCTGCGACAAACAGAAGCGGTTTGCAAAGACTAAAACCCCCTTTATAGTGCCGCGCCGCTAAAACAGCGCTAGTGTCAGTCGTTTTTTTGCGGTGCTTTTCGGGACTTTTTTTTTTTTTTTTTTACGGTCACATAACAACATGACCTTAAAAAAAAAAAAATAAAAAAGGAAAAAAAAAAAAGTCCAGCTTGCAGCGCTTTCAAACCGCTTTTAAGGCGCTGCCCATTCATTTCAATGGGCAGAGGTGTTTTGGGAACACTACAGCTCCCATGCCACCCCAAAGATGCGGCTTGCAGGACTTTTTCTAACATCCCGCAAGCGCACCTCCCCCAGTGTGACAGCACTCATTGCAATGAACGGGAGGCAGTTTTCAGGTGCTTTTTAGAGGCCATTTCTAGGGCTAAAATGCCTGAAAAGGGCCTCAGTGTGAAAGGGGTCTTACAGGAGTTCTAGCTCTCCCTTACTACTGAAAAGATCACATCTTATTGCTGTGTCCCTCGCACAGGTTTTCCCTTAATTCCAGTGTGGCAAAGTTATTAACAAGATCGGAAGTGGGGACGAGTCTCTCCATCTGTACCCTGGATAGCAGCAAAACCTGACACGGGTTTCAGTTATTGCCACTCTTCCCAAAACTTAAAAAAAAAAAGGCTTGCTTGGACATACAATAAGTGTATGGTTATAGTAAACCAGGCTCATACAAGAACCTAAATATCTGGCCTTCAATTATAACCATGCAGGATTATTTATGAAAGATTCATATTTGACAAGATGTTAGCTTGGGTGTCAAGGGTCACCTAAAGTCTGGCAGCTGTGTGTCTCTCCCCCAGCTTCATATAACAAGGCCTGTCCGCATTCCTTTGTTGCTCGATCCAGATATGCGCACTCAGTAGCTGGGAGACAGTGTGCATCCTCCGTTTAAAAGGATGGCACCACTTAGCTGCAAATAAATTCAAAGTAAGGGAAACTAAATAAGGAGGGGCCAGGAAAAGCTTCCACTCAAAGTCCGCCCGCGGCTGTGGGTACAGGTGCTCGTCCGCCCCTCATTCCACAGAGATCAGCTACACTTTGATGGCATTGGCAAAACTTTATTGTTCTGGACAATAACACAGAGGGTCTGCCCAAAACCTCCTCACTCTGAAAGCGGAACTAAACCTTTTCAGCCAAGGAAGCTGCCATCTTAGCTTCTGTTTGATCTTCAACTGGCATGATGCTGCACATGTGATCAGTTAGGACTCCAGCCATTAGGTGGTTTGACAGTTTTGTTGAAAGCACAAGTAAATGTGACTGGTAGCATCCCGGGAATGTAACTGTTTTTGAAACCAATAAAGCAGAACTAAACCCTCCTATCAGTTTCCGCCAAGGAAGCGGCCATCTTGGCCTACGCTTGATCTTCAACTACCATGATGCTGCGCATGTGATCAGTTAGGACTCCAGCCATTTGACAGTTTGGTTGATAGCACAAGCAAAATGTGATTGGTAGCATCCCAGGACTACAATTGTTATTTGAAACCAATAAGGGAGAACTAAACCCCTCCTATAGTTTTCTACCAAGGAAGCCGCCATCTTGGCCTACGCTTGATCTTAAACTGCCATGATGCTGCACATGTGATCAGTTATGAAACCAGCCATTTGATGGTTTGAGAGTGTGGTTAACAACACAACCAAATGTGACAGTGAGCATGCCAGTGTTCTGTCAAAATAGCCAATTCATCGAGATCTCCAATCACATCAGTTCCGGTTACTGTAAACCATCAGTTATTGGAGATTGACGAGTTGCTGTTTTGACACAACACCGACAAGTGTGTACACTTTGGTACAAGAAGACTTTGCTGTTTTGACACAACAGCGGCTAACAAGGAAAAAGTTGTTGCCTCCTCAGGTGGTGGCCATTTTGTTGGTTAGTACCGGAGTGGACTAACAAATAATGTCCGCTCATATCGCGTATCGGAGTGTATACAGTTGCCAGTGTTGTAACAAAACACCAACTCGTTGAAATCTCCAATTGCTGATTATTTACAGTAACAGGAAGTGACGTGAGTGGAGAAGTCAATGAATTGGCCATTTTGACGGAACACCGGATATGCAACTGTTTTTTTTTTTTTTAAACCAATAAGGTGGAGCTAAACCCTGCTATCGTTTTCCGCCAATGAAACTGCCATCTTGACCTGTGTTTGACCTTCAGATACCATGATGCTGCACGAGACCAGTTTTGGACACCAGCCATTTGATGGTTTGACAGTTTGGTCGACAGAACAAGCAAATGTGACCGTTAAATTCTCGGCACGTGCCAGGAAGGTAACTTTTTCTTAAGCGGGTAATTTGATGGGTTTGGATCCACTTGAAGTGTTTCAGCCAGAAAGGGATTAGTCTTTTCCAGGTGAGCCATGTCCGAGTGAGAAGGGTTGGGGGGGAACCTTCTGTGTTATTGTACAGAATAGAGCTGCACGATTCTGAATAAAATGAGAATCACGATTTTTTTGCTTAGAAGATAGATCACGATTCTCACGGCATAACATCATCTTTCACATTAAAACAAAAAAAAAAATTGGGCTAACTTTACTGTTTTTTTTTTTTTTTTTTTTTTATTCATTGAAGTGTATTTTTTCCCAAAAAATTGTATTTGAAAGACCGCTGGGCAAATACAGTGTGACATAAAATATTGCAGCAATTGACATTTTATTCCCTAGGGTCTCTGCTAAAATATATATAATCGTTGAGGGGTTCCAAGTAATTTTCCAGCAAAAAAATATTGATTTTTAACTAAACAAATGTCAGAAAAAGATTTAGACTTTAAGTAGGTAAACTTCCTGCATTTACACCTTGTTAAAAACTTGGCAGACTGCCTGGATTTTTTTTCACACAGAAGTTTCTCCCTTTAATCTAAGAAGAAAGAGTTAGTGCCGGTTCACACTGGGACGACTTGTCAGGCGACCTAGCCGCCTGCCAAGTAGCGTCCCGTTCTGTGCAATGGAACCGTTCTAATCGGAGCGACGCAAGTCGCTCCAACTTAGAAAAAGGTTCCTGTACAACTTTGGGGGCGACTTGCATTGACTTCTATACAGAAGTCGTTTTGCAAGTCGCCGCTGAGTCGTGTCCAGGTCGCCTGAGGCAGTCGCACTGCAAGTCATGCTGCCTCAGTGTGAACTGACCCCGAGTTACAATGTTTCATGTTAAAAACTTGGCAGACTGCCCGGATGTTTTCTTTTGACAGCTGAGTGAGCAGATAAGTCTCTCCACTTGTTATATGAAAGAATCAGCAAACTCTGCAATAGAGATCATCAGGGGGGTTGAATTGATATCGCAATTTTTTTAACGATTAATTGTGCAGCTCTAGTACAGAACAATAAAGTTTACCAATGCTGTTGTCATCAGAATGTGGTCAGTATGGTTGCCTGTGAGGCGTGCAGGGGGGAGGGGCAGGGGGTAATTAAATCTTCCATAAGTAAACCTGTATTATAACTAAAGGCAAAATATTCACACAGTCTGTAACAGGCTGCAAGAACTGACTTTGTAACAACATAGCTAAAATAAATGACAGCTTCTCTTATCCTGCAAAGAAGACTATTACATGGACTCACATTTACGTATGATTTACGTATGTCCCTATAGAATCCATTCTGAAAAGCAGCAGTTCCCGTTAAATTGGATGGAAACAAAACAAAAACAGAAAAAGCAAATCTCCCCCATTCCCTGATTCGCCGAGCAGAGGATTGTGGGAGTGGCGGTATTAGCGGAGTAAGGTGGGCTCAGGTATGCAGGGCCGGGCTATTCTGACAGCGAAGTGCATTTCAGAGTCAACGGCCGTTCTTTATCCACGTGGCTGAGACAAAAACCGTCCATATAACCCTGCGGTAACCAATCGCATTTAAATGTCTAGAAAAGGGGGGAGGTGAAGCTTTTTGAATTTGTTTGGTAGGTTTAGGGGTGTTACTGACTGACCAGACATGTGGATAAAACGTGGCTCATTTACTAAGAATTCTTCTAGTTTTATCTACAAAAAAGGGAGAGAGACTCAAGGAATGTTGAGACCCCCAGAATCCTCTGGAGATCTGGTGTGATGAATGTATTGTGTCGGCTGCAATATCAATGGGATGAATAGAGAAAGCTGCAGCCGTAAAAGAATTTAGAACAGAACCTTGTCATAGGCCCGAGGGCCAATCAGAAAGGGGCCTACGCCACGGTCTATGGCAGCTTTGCTAGCGAAATGTGTGGCTTTACAGAACCAAAAGCCAGGGGGAGGGAAGGGTAAACATTCTTTTTTTTTTCTCTAATATACCGCTCCTGCATTATCCCTTATAAGCATAACTCGACAGACAGGCCCTCCCCCCCACTGTTCTCTCTTTACTTCGTTTTCTTCTCCGCAGCCAAACTGTCATGAAGTTTGGAGACATCGGGTTCAAACAAGTCCATGACTAATGTGCCGTTGTCATCGAAGAATTTGGCTATCGACTTGGTGAACTCGGCATCGCGCTGCTGCTTGCTCTTGCTACTGATGAAGGTGACTTTCAGGGTGTACTTGTCGTCAAACCTGAAGGGGGGAAAACAAGGATTAAAAGAGGTGTGCCAGGGAAGACTTATGGCTCATTTACACTTGTTTCAAATGTGGCATTGGACATTTGGCTTTGTTTTTTTGTTTTTAAAGTGCTCTGAATGCCAGTCAAAGTCCCTGTCACTAAATAAAATGGTTACCTTAGAGTCCTGTTCACACATTGTGTTTGCTTTGTTTAGAAGATTATACCCCACGTCGCTTTCTTGGTGGTTCAAAGCATATCCAAAGCCTCCATAGAAGTCTATGACAATGCCGGCTAACAGCAACCAACCAGCGAACCAGAAAGGTGTCATAAGCAGTCACTTCCAGTTCATGTATATATCCTGGGAGTGTCTGATGCAGACGTCACATCTGGTGTGCAGCAGGAAGGTGAGTGGGGTCCAGACTGGAGCGAAGCAAACAGCAGATGGCACATGTGGCGTGCAACATGGAAACGCTATAGTGGAGGGTGACTAGAGAGAGGACTGAGCAGCAAAGGGGTTAGAGCTGGGGGACGGGAACAGGAGAAACTAGCAATGTCACGTGGTGAGCAGCGTGAGCCGGGCGGGATTTGGATCTGCCGAGCGAGGGTCACCAATGAGCCGGGGGGGGGGGGGGGGATGGGAATATGCCGAGCGAGGGTCACCACTGAGCCGGGGGGGGGGGATGGGAATATGCCGAGCGAGGGTCACCACTGAGCCGGGGGGGGGGGATGGGAATATGCCGAGCGAGGGTCACCACTGAGCCGGGGGGGGGGGGAATATGCCGAGCGAGGGTCACCACTGAGCCGGGGGGGGGGGGGGAATATGCCGAGCGAGGGTCACCACTGAGCCGGGGGGGGGGGGGAATATGCCGAGCGAGGGTCACCACTGAGCCGGGGGGGGGGGGGGGAATATGCCGAGCGAGGGTCACCACTGAGCCGGGGGGGGGGGGGGAATATGCCGAGCGAGGGTCACCACTGAGCCGGGGGGGGGGGGGGGATATGCCGAGCGAGGGTCACCACTGAGCCGGGGGAGGGAGAATATGCCGAGCGAGGGTCACCAATGAGCCGGGGGGGGGGAGGGGGTTTAAATCTGCCGAGCGAGGGTCATCAATGACCAGGGGGGGAAGGGGGTTTAAATCTGCCGAGCGAGGGTCACCAATGACCCGGGGGGGAAGGGGGTTTAAATCTGCCGAGCGAGGGTCACCAATGACCCGGGGGGGGAGGGGCTTTAAATCTGCCGAGCGAGGGTCACCAATGAGTGGGGGGGGGTAATTTTGCGAGCGAGGGTCACCAATGAGCCGGGGGGGGGGGTAATCTTGCGAGCGAGGGTCACCAATGAGCCGGGGGGGGGGGGGTGTAATCTTGCGAGCGAGGGTCACCAATGAGCCGGAGGGGGGGGGGTAATCTGCCGAGCAAAGGTCATCAATGAGCCAGGGGGGAGGGGGTTTAAATCTGTCGAGCGAGGGTAACCAATGAGCCGGGGGGGGTAATCTTGCGAGCGAGGGTCACCAATGAGCCGGGGGGGGGGGGGTAATCTTGCGAGCGAGGGTCACCAATGAGCCGGGGGGGGGGGTAATCTTGCGAGCGTCACCAATGAGCCGGGGGGGGGGGTTATCTGCCGAGCAAAGGTCACCAATGAGCCAGGGGGAGGGGGTTTAAATCTGCCGAGCGAGGGTCACCAATGAGCCGGGGGGGGGGGGGGGGGAATCTGCTGAGCGAGGGTCACCAATGTGCCGGGGGGGGGAACCTGCCGAGCAAGGGTCACCAATGAGCCGGGGAGGGGGGAATCTGCTGAGCGAGGGTCACCAATGTGCTGGGGGGGGGGAAACCTGCCGAGCGAGGGTCACCAATGTGCCGGGGGGGGGGGGAACCTGCCGAGCGAGGGTCACCAATGAGCCGGGGGGGTGGGGGAACCTGCCGAGCGAGGGTCACCAATGAGCCAGGGGGGTGGGGCGGGTAATCTGCCGAGCGAAGGTCACCAATGAGCCGTGGGGGGGGTAATCTGCCGAGCGAGGGTCACCAATGAGCCAGGGGGGTGGGGCAGGTAATCTGCCGAGCGAAGGTCACCAATGAGCCGGGGGGGGGGGTAATCTGCCGAGCGAAGGTCACCAATGAGCGGGGGGGGGGGTAATCTGCCGAGCGAGGGTCACCAATGACCCGGGGGGGGAGGGGCTTTAAATCTGTCGAGCGAGGGTAACCAATGAGCCCGGGGGGGGTAATCTTGCGAGCGAGGGTCACCAATGAGCCGGGGGGGTTAATCTTGCGAGCGCGGGTCACCAATGAGCCGGGGGGGGGGTAATCTGCCGAGCGAGGGTCACCAATGAGCCGGGGGGGGGGGGGGGGGGGAACCTGCTGAGCGAGGGTCACCAATGTGCCAGGGGGGGGGGGAACCTGCCGAGCGAGGGTCACCAATGAGCCGGGGGGGGGTTTAAATCTGCCGAGCGAGGGTCACCAATGAGCCCGGGGGGGGGGGCAAGGGGTCTAATCTGCCGAGCGGGGGTCACCAATGAGCCTGGGGGGGGGAAATCTGCCAAGCGAGGGTCACCAATGAGTCGGGGGGGGGGAGAGGGTTTAAATCTGCCGAGCGAGGGTCACCAATGAGCCGAGGGGGGGGGGGGGGGATCTGCTGAGCGAGGGTCACCAATGAGCCGGGGGGGGGAGGGGGTTTAAGTCTGCCAAGCAAGGGTCACCAATGAGGTGTGGGGGGGGGGGGGGGTGTGTGGAATCTGCCGAGCGAGGGTCACCAATGAGCCGAGGGGGGTGGGGGAAATCTGCTGAGCGAGGGTCACCAATGAGCCGGGGGGGAGGGGGTTTAAGTCTGCCGAGCAAAGGTCACCGATGAGGCGTGGGGGGTGTGGAATCTGCCGAGCAAGGGTCACCAATGAGCCGGGGGGGGGGGGGGGGGGGGGCGTGGAATCTGCCGAGCGAGGGACAGCAATGAGACGGGGGAATCTGCCGAGCGAGGGTCACCAATGAGCCGGGGGAGGAATACCAATGAGCCGGGGGAGGAATCTGCCGAGCGAGGGTCACCAATGAGCCGGGGGAAGGCCAAGTGTTTTTTTTTTTTTTTTTTTAAATGCACATATACAGTATATTTGCAGAAAAAAAAAGTGCATTTAATATTTTTTTGCAAGTAATCCAGCAAAGCACTGCAACTGCGATCCGTGGATGGTGGGTGTAATGCCAGGCTCCTGCAGATTCTTCCTCCAGCTCTGTATGTGTACCAGGGTACAGACTTTCAGCTAGAGAGCTAGAGGAAGTGTCAATGGACGACAATCTCAGTAGTCAGGACAGGACTTGTGGTCTATTTAGTCAGATTCCTGAGAAGCCTGTGCGATCAGAGCCACGTACAACCGCACCAATTTCAAATCTGATGGCTGCTGCGGATCTGCTTGGCACCATGTTATACCCCAACATAGTGGAAAGGTGAAGTTCGCCTTTAACCACTTCATGTCCATAGGACATGCCCATACGTCCTTTGATGGGAGGGCGATATCGCTGAGATACCATTTTTTTTAGCGATTCCATTTAATGTAAAAGTAATCCTAGTCTCTATAGAGCCGCGGGATTACTATTACAGGTGGCGGAAGGAGGTAAAGATGCAAAGGGCGTCATCCACTTCCTGGGACACGGTGAGAGGAACGGACGTTGTTCCTCCCACTGTGTGAGGTTGGAAGATAAAAGTTTTGATAATGCATAAAATGTGGCAACCGCTTACTGAACAGAGCAAAAGACTTTTGTGCAATTAGCGGAGGAGCTTCTGAAGAAACATTATACAGCATGCAAAAAACACACAGCTCTGTAATGGGATATGAGCAACAGGATCATTCAGGAACAAGTCAGGCCAAGCAGCTAGAAAAATCTGGGCACCCTCTAAGTTTTCTAATCACTGATGACCTGGCATGTGTCCAACCCTAATGGAGGAGCTGCATTGGTTAATGTTCTCTGTTCCAATGGATATACAGTGCCTTGAAAAAAGTATTCACACCCCTTGAAAATTTTCTACATTTTGTCATGTTACAACCAAAAACGTAAATTTATTGGGATTTTATGTGATAGACCAACACAAAGTGGCACATAATTGTAAAGTGGAAGGAAAATGATAAATGGTTTTCAAAATTTTTTTACAAATAAATATCTGAAAAGTGTGGGGGGGGGGGGCATTTGTATTCAGCCCCCTTTACTCCAATACCCCTAACTAAAATCTAGTGGAACCAATTGCCTTCAGAAGTCACCTAATTAGTAAATAGAGACCACCTGTGTGGAATTTATCCTCAGTATAAATACAGCTGTTCTGTGAAGCCCTCAGAGGTTTGTTGGAGAACCTTAGTGATCAAACAGCATCATGAAGGCCAAGGAACACACAACACAGGTCAGGGATTAAAAAAAAAAAAAAAAAGAAGCAGGGTTAGGTTATGAAAAAAAAAAATATCCCAAGCTTTGAACATCTCACGGAGCTCTGTTCAATCCATCATCGGAAAATGGAGAGAGTATGGCACAACTGCAAACCTACCAAGACATGGCCGTCCACCTAAACTGACCGGCCGGGCAAGGAGAGCATTCATCAGAGAAGAGCCAAGAGGCCCATGGTAACTCTGGAGGAGCTGCAGAGATCCACAGCTCAGGTGGGAGAATCTGTCCACAGGACAACTATTAGTGCCGGTTCACACAGGGGCGACTTGTCAGGCGACCTAGCCGCCTGACAAGTCGCGTCCGTTCTGTACTACGGAACCGTTCTAATAGGAGCAACTCAAGAAAAAGGTTCCTGTAGTATTTTTGGGGCGACTTGCATTGACTTTTATACAGAAGTCGTTTTGCAAGTCGCCGCTGAAGTCGTGTGCAGGTCGCCTCAGTGAGTCGACCTGCAAGTCGTGCCGCCCCTGTGTGAACCGGCACTTAGTCGTGTTCTCCACAAATCTGACCTTTATGGAAGAGTGGCAAGAAGAAAGACATTGTTGAAAGAAAGCCATAAGAAGTCTCTTTTGCAGTTTGTGAGAAGTCATGTGGGGGACACAGCAAACATGTAGAAGAAGGTGCTCTGGTCAGATGAGACCAAAATTGAACTTTTTGGCCTAAAAGCAAAACACTATGTGTGGCAGAAAACTAACACTGCACATCACCCTGAACACACCATCCCTACCGTGAAACATGGTGGTGGAAGCATCATGTGGTGGGGATGCTTTTCTTCAGCAGGGACAGGGAAGCTGGTCAGAGTTGATGGGAAGATGGATGGAGCCAAATACAGGGCAATCTTAGAAGAAAACCTGTTAGAGTCTGCAAAAGACTTGAGAGGTTCACCTTCCAGCAGGACAACGACCCTAAACATACAGCCAGAGCTACAATGGAATGGTTTACATCAAAGCAGATTTATGTGTTAGAATGGTCCAAAGTCCAGACCTAAATCCAATTGAGAATCTGTGGCAAAACTTGAAAATTGCTGTTCACAGACGCTCTCCATCCAATCTGACAGAGCTTGAGCTATTTTGCACAGAAGAATGGGCAAAAATGTCCCTCTCAGGGACAAAGCTGGTAGAGACATCCCCAAAAAGACTTGCAGCTGTAATTGCATCAAAAAGAGGTTCTACAAAGTATTGATTTAGGGGGGCGCCATACAAATGTACCCCACACTTTTCACATATTTGTAAAAAAAATGTGAAAACCATTTATCATTTTCCTTCCACTTCACAATTATGTGCCACTTTGTGTTGGTCTGTCACATAAAATCCCAATAAAATACATTTAAGTTTTTGATTGTAACATGAAAAAATGTGGAAAATGTCAAGGGGTATGAATACTTTTTCAAGGCACTGTATATGAGCTCCCTGGCTGCTCTTCCATAGCGCACAGATGCCGTATAAATGTGACAGGTTACCGTTTGAGACTGGATGAGAGGTGCCAGATGTCATCGGGGTCCATCCCAGTGGGATCCTTTCTGTGGGCCACAAGGAAAATGCTCTTCTCTTTGTATGAGGTATAAACGGTGAGGACCCCCATCATCAGGAAATAGGTGAACATAAGTTAAGGTAAAAGCCTAAAAGGGTAACCCCCGAACATTGAACTTCTTTCATTGGGTAACTTGTGACCTGTTAAAGTATATATAGAAAGGCAAAACCTTTTTCAGGCAGAGGTGCGGGTATGAGGGAACTAATGGATGTTAATATGTGATGTAAACGGGCCTTAGCTGCCTCCTATGCCACTCCTCTAACACGTTTCGCCTCGCCCCCAGTCATAGAGGTTTTCTTTTGCATTTCATGAACAGGATGCATAAATTCCGGCATCTTGCTCCACTTTTTCGCCTTTACATTTAAGCCCCAGGGGCGGGACGAAGCGAGTTAGGAGCCCGAGACCATTTAAAAATCACACATCACCTGATGAGTTGGCGGTGTGCAGCATTCATTCCCACATCGCTGTCTGGATTAAGCGGACAAGGAAGTTTGCACCCACATTGCTCTGCAAATCACCGGACTTATCGTCAAATTTCAGTACCTGGAGCAGCACTGAAAGGATTCGTCAAAACCTTTTTATTTTTATTCGTTTTGGATGGAGTTTGGATGGGTTAGACCCCCTGTAAAGTTATTGCTGTCTGTGTCCCCAATGTGGGGTTTCACCCCTTTTATTTGTTCCGGGGGGCACTATAACCAAAACCATCTAAGATGGGAATCTACCTAATTTTGGGAAGATTTAATCCAACTTCCTGTTGAATCTCCAAGACAGGAAGTAAAGGGAAGTCTCCCTGGCAGCCAGGACACAGACAGCAAAATATAACCTCTATAGGGGCTTCAATCTTTCCTTTCTCAATCCAAAACTAATAGGTTTTGACCATACATAAACTTCACACATACAATTGAAAGCATTACATCTGTTCAGAAACTGCAAAAAAATTAAAAAAAAAATAATACCTGTTGATCCTGCCAAAAATAGTTCCTGTGCTGCACTACAGGTATACGGTTACCAGTTATCTCTCTGGACAACAGAACACCTTCCCCTCTGTTATGAGGATAAGGAGATGGGAGGTGTTCTTTAGTTCTGTCCTAGGGTGACAACCCTGCTCCTCAATAGATACAGTATAGTGGGTGTTGTCACCCTAGACAGAAGTGGGCTACCGGCAGGATCACAAGATGAAAATAAAGGATAGAAAGCCTGAAAAAAATAAATAAAAAAAAATGATGCAGCCACCACATTGAAGGCCTGTTCAGTAATGGAATACAGTTTTGTTTAGGTTTAGCTGTACCTTTAGATCGTCATTATTAGGCACATTAGCAAAACGGTCACCAGCAACATCATGTCAGAAACAGAATAGAGGAGTCCACACACTTGGTGATGGAGATTCTACAGCTTTCTGACCAACAAGGGAATGACGTCTATTAGGTAAAGTGGCAGTTTCACCGTCAGAATTGCAGGCGTGACGTGATCCTTACTGCTGTCGGCAGCTAAGGTGGCTATTCACTGGCATTCAGATGTGGTGGTACATACATACATGATTTTCTATGAACCTGCCCCCCCCCCCCCCCCCCCCCAAACAACTAACCCTGAGGTGGACAAATATTTCCCCCATCCACCGCATATGAAGCTGGGTCCGCCGGCTACTGAAGCTCTGCAGGGGCGGGGCTTAGCTCTAAATTGCTGCCCACTCTATAAAAACACCCAGGACTAAGGAAATTCTAAAAATGCTTGATTGATTGATGCTTGATTGATCTCTTTGCCCTAATGACTATGCATTCTCAGCACCACATAGAGGCTTCTATATATTATATGCAGGGCCATTAGTGCAAAGAGATCAATTGGAGCATTATTAGGATTTCCTTGCCCCTGCAGAGCTTCAATTGTCAGCAGAGACATTTTAACATGGACAGGTAAAAATAAATAAATAAAATCGGGTTTATCATCACATAGAGGCTCTATATAGTATATGCACCAAGCCCCATTTTACCAGTCCATGAAAAAGTCTCTACTGGCAACTGAAGCTCTGCAGGGGGGGGGGGCAAGTCTTAGCCCTGGGCATGCATTATAAAGCAGTCAGCAATTTGGAGCCAAGACTTGCCCCTGCAGAGCTTCAGTTGGCAGTAGAGACATTTCACAATGAACTAGGAATAAGGACTTGGTACCGTATAGAGGCTCTGTATAGTTTATGCACTGAGACTGCAGGGTCATTAGTACAAAGAGATCTGTTGGAAGGCAACATGGTCTAATGTCATATTTCTGGAGTTTCTACATATCTGCTGCCTATTCCCAAAGATCAGCCATGCTGAAGCTTGCAGTTCCATGGCTTTAAAGGGTAAAGGTTTGAGTTTCTTTCTGGTTGATACAACCAAGCATTTGCTTTCCTGGGGGCAGTCTGGAATGTCTTTGAACAGCTCTTGGCTCCAGATCATCTGTTGCTATAACGCAAACTTGAAAGGGACCATAGCTGACAAGATGATTGATGAATGTCCTGCTACAGAAGAACAAAGGGGCTGCTAAGATTGAAGATTGACCTAGGATACAGACATGATACATGGACAATGTTGCCCCTAGAGGCCAATACAGTAGGACGGACAGTAATATAAATATATTAAAAGGACTCTCTTGGCAATAGCTCATTGGACAGGAGGCTAGTGGCGGTGGTTACGAATGGGTCTGGATGAATGTGTAAAAAGGGCACACAAGAGGAAATTCATCCTTTTTGCTGGTGGCCCTCTGAGGCGCATGGCTCTCTGTCTCTACCCTTATCACTCCTGGCTTGTGCCTGGGCCGCATGGCTCTCCCCACCATTTTGAGCTTCATGGCCATCTCTTTGCCATCTGAGCCCAGCCTGATGATACAAAGCTTTGGAGGAAAGCATTGTGATAAGTATCTTTGATATTCTGATATCATGTGAACTGTTGGTATATTGTGTTGTAATATCTTTCCTTAGTATTTTCCCATTTTCTTGGGAAATAAATAAGACTTTGTTTTATTAAGCCGTGTGCTTGGTCTCATAGCTAACCTTGTATTATTGTGATAGCAACAGTAACATGTGATCAGAGTTTTAATAGACTAGCTAACTAGGGAATTAGACAAGTTAATACATAGGTGCAATAGAATCCGTAACCACCCTTGAATAATATTTATTGTACCTAATTACTTCAAGATCAATCAGAGCATTATTGGGATTTCCTTAGTCCTGGGCGTGCGTTATAAAGCGGTCAGCAATTTGGAGCCAAGGAAATCCAAATAATGCACCAATTGATCTCTTTGTACTAATGACCCTGCATTCTCCGTGCATATACTATAAAGAGCCTCTAGATGGCACCAAGTCCTTATTACCAGTTCATTGTAAAATGTCTCTACTGGCAACTGAAGCTCTGCAGGGGTGGGGATGAACTCCATATTGATGCCAACTCTAAAAGCACAAGTCCTATACCGGGGAATCCCTGGGCTTACAGAAATCAATTCTAGACCTCTAAAGATGTATGGACACTTCAATGTGACTGGAAGAAGACCGCCATAGTGTTGGTTGCAGTCAGTGAAAAGGATATGATATGACGCAAAAGGCCAGAACAGGTTTGGACTCGGGGAACGGGTGCAAGTAATCCCACACCAAGGCCACAATGGCGAAGAGGCAAGAGATGGTGCAGATGATGAGGCGGCCATCGATGAGGGAGAAGTTTTCAACATACTTGTATTTCTCCAGCAGGACCTGAAAACCAAAACCAACCAACACATCATTAATGACTGTCCACATCTTTAAACGATCCTTTATTGAGCCTGAAAATTCTACTTTTTTTTAACCGCTTGCCGACCATGTACCAAACACACTGCAATAAAAAAATTAAAATAAAAAATAAATAGAAAGAGACCACAGCGTTGTGTGGCTGTCTATAACATTGTACTTAAACATTCATGGTAAACCTTACTCACGCCCACCGTACACAGATCCTATTGGCTGCCGCCACGGCTCAGGACACAAATGTCCACAGTGCGGATTTAGTTGCTCTTGCACTGTTGATCACACACTAGTTATGTGTACAGGTCTGCCCTGAATGAGTCTTTTATGCGGCGGTGGCACATGTGCGCAATGACCAGCCTTCCGTTATTTGTGAATGACTGCCCACGTCATTCTGTGTATGAGCTGCATGAGCGACTCATTCCGAACAGCCAATACGGTGTAAACAGCAGCACACGCACATCGTTGACATGTCAGCTCTGATCAGCGGCAGCCAATAGCGTTCAATTATGCTGTACACACAATGCGGCACAAATGATATCCTACAGCGCAGAGACACTTTTTTTAACCGCTTGCCAACCAGACGCTGTCATTATACTGCGGCAGGTCGGCGCGATCCGTCATAGCTATACGTCGGCTCCTTTAATCGGGATAGCAGGCGTGCACGCGCTGCACTGTGGGGGTGCCGATGCTCGTGGGCGACGGTCGCGACGACCACCGGCCACGAGCGATCGCAGGCACAAGAGTCAGAACAGGGACGTGTGTGTGTGTGTAAACACATAAATCCCTGTTCTGTGCGGAAAAACAGATCGTGAGTTCCTAATAGCCAAGAACCAGGATCTGTCATTTCCTCTAGGTCAGTCCCCTCCCCCATACAGTTAGAACACACACACAGGGAACACACACACAGGGAACACACACACAGGGAACACAGTTAACCCCTTGATCGGCCCCTAATGTTAACCCCTTCCCTGCCAGTGACATTTACACAGTAATCAGTGCATTTTTATAGCACTGATCGCTGTATAATTGTCAATCATCCCAAAAATGTGTCAAAAGTGTCTGCCATAATTTCGCAGTCACGAGGGAAAAAAATAAAAATGCCATAAACCTATCCCCTATTTTGTAGACGCTATAACTTTTGCGCAAACCAATCAATATACGCTTATTGAGTTTTTTTTTTTTTAACTAAAAATATGAAGAACAAGTATCGGCCTAAACTGAGAAAATAAATTGCTTTAAAAAAAAAAAAAAATGGGGATATTTATTATAGCAAAAAGTACAAATTGCGTCTTTTTCAAAGTTGTCGCTCTTTTTTTGCTTATAGTGCAAAAAATAAAAACCTGCAGAGGTGATCAAATACCACCGAAAGAAAGCTCTATTTGTGGGGAAAAAAAAAAAAAAAAAAAAAGGGACTTCAATTTTGTTTGGGTACAGTGTCGCACGGCCGCGCAATTGTCAGTTAAAGCGACGCAGTGCCGTATCGCAAAAAATGCTCTGATCATTGAGCAGCCAAATCATCCGGAGCTGAAGTGGTTAAACAGGATCTGGCTGGCAGCAGGATCCTGTGTATTTGTCATACGCCTGTCTGAAAGAGCCCTTACTGTAAAGAACCCCTCCCTATAGAGAAAAGGTACAAAAAGCCTTTCATTTGTTGCCTCGTCCTTCATACAGCCCCCGGGAATAAAATATTCCTTTGCTGAATCTTTCTAAAAGCTGGATTACCTTTTTGGCTGCATCATCCAAGGAGTTTTTAACTGCAGATCCGTCCCATTTGTCAATTTTTACCGGCTTGTCGTCAATTTTCCACTGGAAGGACAAAAGAGGAAACAAAAATCAATCAATAAAAAAAAATTTACCACTTCTATTACACTATTTTAAAAATTTTATCAATCGAATGCACAATTCAGCACAGCATACTGGGACTTGTAGTTCTAATAAAAAACTAGTGAGCCGCATGTGCTTGTGAAATACACTGAGGCAACCCTCAATGCAAGCACAAAACGAAGGCTCCATTCACACTAGTGAGACTCCAAAGTCGCACTATTTCCAGTGCGACTTTACAGTCTATAGACCAAAGTCGCATCAAAAGTCGCACCAAAGCAGTGCGATAAAAACCTGCTTACACACACACACACACACACGTCCCCCCTCCATGTATACCGGGCTCTGCTTGTTCATCTGTGGGCTGGGACCGACATATCGGGTGCCCCCCCCCCCCCCCGGGTAGAGAGGAGGGAGCAGAGCAGGCTCACATTCTCTCTCCTCCCCTACTTGTTGCTGACCTGAAAGGCGGTGTGTATGACATCACTTCCAGGTCCGCCCGCCAGTGTCCACGGACAGCGTACCTGGGAAAGAATGTAATCTAATGCGATGCGAATCGCATTACAATCAGTGGAGCACAGGGGGAGACATGCAGGGTCTTTTAGACTCTGTCCTTATTGTGATTGCAAAAAAAAAAAAAAAAATTAAATATATATATATAAAATTTTATTGGCGTACAAAATTTTGTGCTTGGGTGTAAATAATTTTTTAGAAAGAAAAATAATTATAATAAAATATATATTATAATATCAATTTTACATTCTAAATTATTTACACCCAAGCACAAAATAGCACTCCAAAAAAAACAAACAAAAAAAACAAAAAAACTTTTGAAGCCCCACAGCCACATATACAAAATGTAAAACGCACGCATCTGGGCGCATACGCATGAAAACACCAATAGCGATACACGTTACACATCGCCACGCACGCCAAGGTGAGAGAAATAATTTTATCACCAGACCTCCTCCATAAATACTAAACTGATGACCTATAGGGGGCTTTTAAGGCCTCGCCTATAGAAAATATAGGGTACTGAAGTTTGTTGCCATTTGACAGGCGCACGCAAATGTAAGGTCCGACATGCTGGGTATCTAATGTTTACTCGGTACAACTTTGCCAATTAAATCCTACCAAAAAAAAAAAAAAAGCAGTTTATTGCGATTGTTTGCCTTAAAATTAACTTGACATAAAAAAAATAAAAATAATAAAAAATAAAAATAAAAAAACTACCACCATTTTATTCTCTAGGGCAGGGATATGTTTTGCAACAGCTGGGAGGTCCGCTAATTGCATACCCCTGCTCTCGGGTGTCTGATTCTAAAAAAATATATAATGTTTTTGGGGGGGGGGGGGTATGTAAAATTATCTTTTTTTTAAGCAGGTGTGCAAAAAATGCAAAAAACGCTCTGACAGCAAAAGGGTTGAATGAGACAAATTATACAGTGAATAATGTATACATATATGTATGCATGAATAAAAAAAAATAAAATAAAAAAGCTTCTCAATTTTTTTTCCTTTAGAAAATAAGTATTGCAATATTATATTGCCGAAAAAAAAAAAAAAAAAAGTCTAGCTTTCACAAAAAAAAAAATTAATTGGTTATCTGACAAAGTTATCACCAAACAGGCCCACAGAATAGTAATAATTGCTCCGGTCTAGAAGGGGTATACAGATACCAGAGCAGACGTGGTTAAGAAATCTATACTTCGAGAATAGTATATATTATATTTTATATAAATATATACCGTATATACTCGAGTATAAGTCGAATTTTTCAGCACATTTTTTAGTGCTGAAAGTGCCCCCCTCGACTTATACTCGAGTCAAGCACTTTTCTGCAGCAAAAAATTTTATTTTTCCGAACCGACTTTGGGGCCCCGTATCTCAGGGCCACTTGGTGCTAGGAACTCCAAATTTGGTGTGCAAACCCAGT
This sequence comes from Lithobates clamitans, assembly GCA_037952925.1. NCBI lineage: Eukaryota > Metazoa > Chordata > Amphibia > Anura > Ranidae > Lithobates > Lithobates clamitans. The sequence goes on along the minus strand of JBBGZY010000083.1, from coordinate 113,270 downwards.
GGACCTGGTACCATAACATATCCAAAGCTGAAGTTCCTAGCACTAAGTGGCTCCGAGATACGGGGCCCCAAAATCGGTTCGGAAAATGTCATTCTCTGCTGCAGAAAAGTGCTTGACATTTTCTGAACCGAATTTGGGGCCTCATATCTCAGGGCCACTTGAAGCTAGGAACCCCAAATTTGGTGTGCAAACCCAGTGGAACTGGTACCACAACATATCCAAAGCTGAAGTTCCTAGCACTAAGTGGCCCTGAGATATGGGGCCCCAAAACTGGTTCGGAAAATGTCATTCTCTGCTGCAGAAAAGTGCTTGACATTTTCTGAACTGATTTTTGGGGCCCTGTATCTCGGGGCCACTTGGTGCTAGAAACCCCAGCTTTGGAAATTTTATGGTGCTAGTTCCACTGGGTTTACACACCAAATTTGGGGTTCTTAGCACTAAGTGGCCCTGAGATACAGGGCCCCAAATTCGGTCAACTGTGTCCACCTGCAGCAATGTCATTTCGGGACCCTTTGGGTTCAGAGACCCCAAATTTTGGCTGCAGCTAGGGAGCATCTAGGAACCCTTAACTACCGAGTTTAAAGTTCAGGGGACCTATGGCTGCAAATGGGCACAGTGATGCTGCAAATGGGCATTGTTGACCCTCTTTTCCACTTACAGTAGCTGTGCATTTCTCACCCTCGTCTTATACTCGGGTCAATAAGTTTTTCCCATTTTTTTGTGGTAAATTAGGGCCTCGACTTATACTCGGAACGACTTATACTCGAGTATATACGGTATGAGATCTCTATCTCCAGCCAGATGAAACTGCCCTTGATAGAGATGAAAGTGACCCTGGAGCTCGGCAGAGTCTCGTGTCGGTATTATTGACTTCCCATGTAAATGAAATGTGATCTCTATGCCATCATTCCTCCTGGTTTCTATAAATACTGGCACTTATTGGAGAACCGGCTCCCTGCAATCACTCCTCTGTCCTCCGCTGGAAAGCAGAACGTTTAATTGGTGTGTGAATATTTGCAGAACTTGTCTGGAAGAAAATCAGCGAGGTGAAAGGATGGATTCCTGCAATCCTCATCCACATTTAGGAGGAACCCGAAAGGGACTCCGCACTTTGCGTTACAGGAACAGCTCCTCCGGCTAACAGGCAAATTATGACGACATCAAAAGATCTGCAAAGTAGTAGAACCTCAACATTGCCTGATACTTCCTAAATAAAAGGCTGGAGAAGACCCTTCTGTTCTGAGGGTTGAACGGCTTGGTGGACCTTTATCTGAGCAGCGTCTAGATAAAGATTGGAGAACTTAAATTTCCAGCAAACTTTGCAAAGTACCAATTCTCTTGTGGGAATGAGGAAAATCTTTATTACATCTAAAAGGTCATAACAGCTTCATGTATCAAGGAAAGGAAAGGAAAGGAAAGGCAAAAAAGGAAAGGCAAAAAGCAAAAAAAGGCAAAAAGCAAAAAAAGGCAAAAAGCAAAAAAAGGCAAAAAGCAAAAAAAGGCAAAAAGCAAAAAAAGGCAAAAAGCAAAAAAAGGCAAAAAGCAAAAAAAGGCAAAAAGCAAAAAAGGCAAAAAAGGAAAAAAGGCAAAAAGCAAAAAAGGAAAAAAGGCAAAAAGCAAAAAGGAAAAAAGGCAAAAAGCAAAAGGAAAAAAGGCAAAAAGCAAAAGGAAAAAAAGGCAAAAAGCAAAAGGAAAAAGGAAAGGAAAAAGTTCTGTGTATATCATGACTTGGAGCTTACACTGGGCTGAGCATTCACTCTCATCTCTGGCCCCCATATGACAGCATTGGGTACCAGAGCGGCCAAGTACCACAGCTGTCGCAGGGCTTAGGACCCCCTCCTTATCTCCAGATGATAATTCCGGGGTACCTAAACCACCAAGCAACACTGCTGATGAAGGGCTGAGGAATCTCTTTGCTCCCAGGATATAATACGAGGTACCTAAGCAGCAAAGCATCACAGGGCTGAGAACTCGCCCCCTACCCCCATGTGACAATATAGGGGACCTGAATGGCCAATCACCAAGGGTCACTGCTAACACAGGACTCTGCCACACATGACAATGCTGGGGACCTGAAGCAGAAAAGCATCACAGCCGTCACAAGGATGAGGACTCTCTCCTACACCCATGTGACAATATGGGGTACCTGAATGTACAGGAATGAGGACTCTCTCCTACACCCATGTGACAATATGGGGTACCTGAATGTACAGGAATGAGACAAAACCACTACTTTTTAGGGCACTGCCAAGACACAAGTGAACCCCCAGGCTAGTTACTAGACATATGGGTGTTACTCTTCACCTTTCACCCCTACTTCTTGTCTCTGTACCATGGTAAACACGCATTTATATTTATTTTTGTAACCAATGTAATTTTCAGAGAAAATTACCATGGTGATCCCTGTGACATCACGCTTCTATTCATATACACGTCCGGGCACCGGGAGGCGGTAGAAGGGAAGCTGCTATAAGACTACGATTGCCATCAAGTAATGGGAATTGTAGAAGCAATGGGTGTGAATGTGAGGGAAATGAGAGGGACAGACCAGGAGTCTCCTGGAAATTACGTGAAAGAATTGCTAAAAAGTAAGAAATGGCCTCTAAATACGGTGAAGACCTTTTTGCTTGGAGTTGAGCTTTAACATTTCTAAAAGCTTCATCTATGAGGACTTTAACATCCCAGCCACCTCTCAAGTTCTCAAAATACCCTCATCTTTTGGCCTAAGCTAGTGGGACTCCAAACTGCAGCCCTTTGCTTGCCTTTACCGGCACTTGGGGCACTACTCTGTCCCCTGATACATGGCAATATTCCTCCCTATTGACATCAATAATAGGGAAAACCCCCCCCCCCCCCCCAACAACGGTGTCTTTGGGATGAATGGTTCCTCAATGATGGGGGACCATACCTCCCAAGTTTCCATTGCAATATTCCCAACGCACACATTCCTGTAGAAATGGCTGTATTCATAATTGGGTGCCGAAGCAACCACAGGCTGGAACCGTATATATAGTCATGGAGAGAAATTTCGCCAGCACACCAGGATCTCTAAAAATGGGGCCAAACTTTAATAAGTGATCACATATTTACAGCAGAAGGCGAAGTTTCAGAGCCACGCACAACCCCTTCATCAGGCATGTGACCTTCTGCCTGATGGAGGGGTCCTGCGTAGCTTCGAAATGTCGCCTTCTGCCGTAAATATGTGTTTACTGATTAAAGTTTAGACCCATTTTTGGAGAACCTGGTGTGCTGGCATTTCTCTCCAATCCTCCCAAGGACACCAACAATGGAGCACCATTCCTCTGAATGACACCAACGATGGGTCACCATTCCTCCCAATGACACCAACGATGGGTCACCATTCCTCCGAATGACACCAACGATGGGTCACCATTCCTCCGAATGACACCAACGATGGGTCACCATTCCTCCCAATGACACCAAGGATGGGTCACCATTCCTCCCAATGACACCAACGATGGGTCACCATTCCTCCCAATGACACCAACGATGGGTCACCATTCCTCCCAATGACATCAACGATGGGTCACCATTTCTCCCAATGACACCAACGATGGGTCACCATTCCTCCCAATGACACCAACGATGGGTCGCCATTCCTCCCAATGACACCAACGATGGGTCACCATTCCTCCCAATGACGCCAACGATGGGTCACCATTCCTCCCAATGACGCCAACGATGGGTCACCATTCCTCCCAATGACACCAACGATGGGTCACCATTCCTCCCAATGACACCAACGATGGGTCACCATTCCTCCCCCTATTACCAACAATGTGGCATTGTTTACTCCCAATGATGTCAGGGTATTTTCTACCCCAACTGGCCACAGTTTGGCCCCCTGAAAGACTGAAGGACAGTAAATCGGCCCTTTGTTATAAGTTTGGAGACCCCTGTCCCACGGCTGGCCACACAGAATACAAATTGTCTTATTCAAATTTCCTTTAGATTTACTTTCAACTATGTAGTGTAGGGGCCTGCCTGACTGCATGCAAATTAAAAGCGTTTAGGTTTGACCTCATATTATATGGTTTTGGTAAATGTACAAGAAATCTGTATAATGTATGGCCAGCCAGAGTCAATGGACACTTCTACACACCCTGTTGACAATACCCTTCACCTTGTTGCTTTGAAACACCCCCTTTCCTCACTCTGACCACAACCTTATCAGTTTCTCACTCTCCCCATCATTAGCCCCCTATCCCTCCAACCGGCAGTTACCCATAGAAACCATCGTCACTTCACTTCTCTATGACAAAACACCAGAAGACATGGTAGCGATTTTGAGAATGCAGCACAAAACTAAATCCCTGCAAGACCTCACCATATATAAATCTGCCCTCCAAAAATACAATTCCTGTCTATACTGCAAACCAGACCTACTTCATCACTCTTATTAAAGCGGAGTTCCAGCCCCCCAATCCATTTTTTTTCCCTCAAAGCTTCCTTGTAATGGTTACTACTATCATTGCAACAGGATAATGTCAGCAATCTGGTCCTTTTTGACTTTATTAAAAATGATAAACTATCCAGATCTAAGAAGCAGGCAGGGTCTGTTGTGGGCATCTGAAGCCCGCTGGTCATTTCTGGGATACGTTGCAGCTTGGCTACCCAGCATGCACAGTAATGCCACTGCGCGGCCATGTTAATGCCGGACAGGTTGCCATTAGCAATGGCACCGAACACCTACCTTTCCGGTCTGTAAAATACGCAAGATTTTGGTTTAAGGCAACGCCAATGGACTCCTGGGATAGAAGACGTTGGTATCTCAGGAGTTTATGGGAATCGCCTTGCGACGTAATCGCCTAGGGGGCCAAAGCTGGAAGTGCGGCACGAAAAAAAAAAAAAAAACGTATTTAGAAAAAACAATTATTGCCAATTAAAATAGCAGTGAGGACGGCCATGGGAATGACTGCAAGTAAAAATAAATAAATAAAAGGGTGGAACTCCGCTACAACACCCTCTCATCCCGGCTCGCCAAGTCTTTTCTACCTTCAACTCTCTACTTCATCCCCCCGCCTCTCATCTACCCAACAAACTCACTGCCCAGGAGGTGGACAGTCAGACAGACGAGGACCATTTTCATTTGATGCTTTACACAATTCCTCACTTTTTTTATTATATACAATATATGTAAAGCAATGTGTAAATTGACGGCGCTATACAAGTACCTACAATACGTTAACCTCACAACACCGCCGCCTCCCGGCCCTTTTTATGAGTTTTTTGAAGCCGGGAGGCAGAGCGGGGCTCAAGAGCACGGGACCGCCGTGATTGGCTGTCACTCGATCCGAAAAACTGATCGTAAGGATCGACCAGGAGCTTTTCAGTTTTGTGCCGGTATCTATGCAGTCACATGCCTGATGAAGGGGTCCTGCGTGGCTCCGAAGCGTCGCTTCTACTTATTTTTTTGAATACTAGGCGATTCAAATTTTGGACCCAATTTTGGAGATCCTGGGTGTGCTGGTGACACTTCCTTCTCGTGATTGCAGTCAGTTCCAGCCATTGGTCATTTCAGCACCCAGTTTAAGACACAGCCGTCTGTGCAGGTATGTGTGCATTGGGAGTATTGCATTGGAGGTAACTGTGCGGGGCGCGCGCTCTCAGCACAGCAATCCATGTAAATACGGGGCTCCTAGGGGCCAAGGACCAGGTGCCAAGAGGCCGCATATTTGCTTCCGGCCGACGCCAAGGGGTTAAATTAATAAAAATTATTAAAAAAAATAAAATAACTTTGGGTGAGCTCTACGTTAATCCACACTGCAGCTGCAGGGATTGTGTAAAAAAATAAAAAATAAAAAAAAGGAAGAAGACGACCTTGGAAAACCATGTGACCACACTGTCCCTCCTCCAAGCTTTTTGCCCTGCCCCCATTCATTTGAATGTGGCATCTACGCACGCGCCCCCATTACACGGCTGACTCATTGTAGGCTAACATCGGAGTGTAATGAGTGGTGCAGGCCCTGTCGATTACACATTGTTGATTTTGGCCCCGGGCGCCAACAGAGTACAATTTGCACTGTGCGGCGTATGTAAACATTGCACAAATGTTACTTGTATACACAGTACAGGCAGCTTAAAAGGCAGATTTCACCTTTATTGCACCCATACTGCAAAAAGAAAAAAACAAAAAACAAAAAACCTTTAACATATATTATTTTTTTGCATTGCTGACACTACAAGCTCTCTTCCAGCTCCCAAGTGATCATCACAGTACAGAACACACAGTCTGTACATTCCTTCTAAAGCCCAACCCTAGGCTGCCCCTGGTGGTAGAATAATGACATTGCACTGCAATGATTGCCCTCAGCATCTCCCCCATCCATGAAGATAATCACATGACGGTTCATTAGAAATAAAGGAGACGCTGGTAGATAACACAGAGGAGCTGTGAGCGGGTTCTAGAGCCGACGTGTGACAACTTATTCCAGATGTGCGGTTTGTGAGGGTAAAGCTGGTTACATCGATTTCCTTCCTGTACACAAGATTGTAAGAAGAACATAACACTGTGGGTGGGATTTACTAAAACTGGAGAGTGCAGAATCTGGTGCAGCTCTACATGGGAGCCAATCAGCTTCTAACTTCAGCTTGTTCAATAAAACCTGGAAGCTGATTGGTTTCTATTTGGGTTGCACCGATAGCACTTTTTTTTTTTTTTTTTTTTTTTTAAGACCGAGTACAAAATACCGATCCTTTTTTTTATTGTCACGTGACAGTTTTCAAAGCACTTTTTGTACAGAAGTCATTTTTCTCCTTCACTGATGTGCGCTGATTGGCTGCACTGTAACAACTAACAAGCCATTGCTGCGGGCGAGTGCTGGGTGTACCAAGATGGCCGTTGTTCTGGCGTCTCCAACTCCTTCTCTGCCCACAGACTTCCGGGAAAGAGTGCGTAACGCCTCAAACTCCTTCCGTCTTCTCCGCCCACAGACTTCTGGGAAAGAGCGCGTGACGCCTCCAACACCCTCGACGCCTCTTGGTGCAGCGCTGCTGGAGCCTGGAGGTATCGGATTAGGCATCCGAGCATTCGCACAAAAAAAAAAAAAAGCGCTCATACCTCACTGGAGAGGCAGAACGGGGAGATGTAAACAAGGCATTTCCCTGTTCTGCCTAGCAACATGAAAGATCACTGCTCCCTGTCATCGGGAATAGTGATCTGTCATGTTGTAATGAGCCAACCCCTCCCCCTCCCCACAGTTAGAACACATCCAGGGAACACATTTAACCCCTTGATCGCCCCCTAGTGTTAACCCTTTCCCTGCCAGTGACATTTATACAGTAATCAGTAGCTATTTGTAGCACTGATCGCTGTATAAAATGTGAATGGTCCCAAAATAGTGTCAAAAGTGTCCAATGTGTCCGCCATAATGTCCCGATAAAAATCGCAGATCACCACCATTACTAGTAAAAAATAATAATAATAAAATTGCCATAAAACTATCCCCTATTTTGTAGACGCTATAACTTTTGCGCGAATCAATATACGCTTATTGCAATTTTTTTTATTACCAAAAATATGTAGAAGAATACGCATCGGCCTAAACTGTGGAAGAAATTAGTTTTTTTTTTATATATTTTTGGGGATATTATAGCAAAAAGTAAAAAAAATATTGCTTTTTTTGTCAAGTCTTTTGTTTATAGCGCAAAAAATAAAAATTGCAGAGGTGATCAAATACCACCAAGAGAAAGCTCTATTTGTGGAAAAAAAAAAGACGTCAATTTTGTTTGGGTACAGCGTCGCACAACCGCGCAATTGTCAGTTAAAGCGACGCAGTGCCGAATCCCAAAAAGTGCTCTGGTCATGAAGGGGGTAAAACATTCTGGGGCTGAAGTGGTTAATGCATTCTATGCATGAAGATAAAAAGCCTTCTGTGTGTAGCAGCCCTCCTCAGCCTTTCCTGGGGTCCATCTATGTCCAGCGACGTCCATGAACGTCTTAGCCGTCCGAGATTCTCCTTCCTGATTGGCTGAGACAAAGCAGCGACACCATTGGCTCTGGCTGCTGTCAATCAAAGCCAGCTAACCAATCGAGGGAAGGGGTGGGGCTCCGTGTCTGAATGGACACACACGGGGAGCTGTGACTCAGTTGCCCCCATAGCAAGCTGCTTTCTGTAGGGGGCACTGAAGAGGGAGGGGCCAGGAGCATCGAAGAGGGACCTGAGAAGAGGAGGATCGGGGCTGCTCTGTGCAAATCCACTGCATGGATCAGGTAAGTAGAACATGTTTGTTATTTTTATAGGAAACAAAACCGAGACTTTCCGATCACTTTAAAGAGGAGGTCCGCCTCCCGCCACGAAAAAATTAAAAGTCAGCAGGTACAAATACTGCAGCTGCTGACTTAATATATGGGCACTTACCTGTGCAGGGAGCCTGCGATGTCCTCACCCCAGACGATCTTCGGATTGGCTGTCAGGTGCTGCCGTCGCCATTCCTAGTAAGGGAACCCGGCAGTGAAGCTGGTTCCCTACTGCGCATGTGAAGTGCGCTGCGCTTTCTAATTGGCCCGGCAACGGAGGGAATCGAACTTCCAAGAGACGGTGCCGTCTCCGGACGTGGGGAAGGGGACCTGTCAGAAACAGCCCCCTCCCCCCCGAAAAGTGCCAAACGTGGCACCAGAGAGGGGGAGGAAATGAATAAGCGCAAATTCCACTTTTGGGTGCGCTTTAAGCTTTCGCAATAAAACCTGGAAGCGGATTGGCTACCGTGCAGAGCTGTGCCAGATTTTTCACTCTCCAGTTTTAGTGAATCCGCCCCCACCCCCACTGTTCTTAGAACAGTTAAACTCAAGCACATGGTGTCAGCCCTGCACACTTCATTGCCGATTAAAAAAAAAAAAAAAGAAGGACCTCTCTCCATCTCCTGCCATTTCCATGGTGGATGGGACACAATGAAATCATCATCTGAGAAAGTCAGTGGAGCACAGCATGTGATTGTGCTGAGGATGACGCAACACAGAGGAAGGACTTTGTAAAAGGAAGAGAGGAGAGAGAGGAGAACTGACCCTTTAGCTCAGGGATCTGCAATCAGCGGACCTCCAGCTGTTGTGAAACTACAAGTCCCATCATGCCTCGGCCTCTGGGTGTCATGCTTGTGGCTGTCAGAGTCTTGCTATGCCTCATGGGACTTGTAGTTCTGCAACAGCTGGAGGTCCACTAATTGCACATTCCTGCTTCAGGGCATGGGGTGCTCAACCTGGGGCCCTCCAGCTGTTGCGGAACTACAAGTCCCAGGAGGCATTGCAAGGCTGACAGGTAAAAGCACGACTCCCACAGGCAGAGGCATGATGGGACTTGTAGTTCCGCAACAACTGGAGGGCCGCAGGTTGAGCACCCATGCCCTAAAACCAAGCATAGGTGCTCAACCTGCGGCCCTCCAGTTGTTGTGGAACTACAAGTCCCATCATGCCTCTGCCTTCGGAGGTCGTGTTTGTAGCTGTCAGTGGCTTGCAATGCTTCACGTGACTTGTAGTTCTGCAACAGCTAGAGGGTCACAGGTTGAGCACCCACGATCTAGGGCCAGGGGGTCTCAAACTGGTGGCCCTCCAGCTGTGGCGAAACTACAAGTCCCATGAGGCATTGCAAGGCTGACAGTTACAAACATGACTCCCACAGGCAGAGGCATGATGGGACTTGTAGTTTCACAACAGCTGGAGGGCCACAGATTGAGCACCCACGATAGGGGCTCTTCACATGGGCAGCCAGGGGGCAGTATAAGCAGCTGGTTGAGTGGTAGTTTTACCCACACACACACACACACACCCTGGCTAAGCACAGAAAATGCCGTTGCTCGGGGGCTGTACGCATGCAGCGGCAAAAATTACCATTAAAAGTGAATGGGCCACAAATGCCTGCAATGCAAGCAGCAGGTCAACATTTTGAGGGTTAAAACAGGCGGGAACAAATTGCCTCCTCACTGCCTGTCAAACACCCCCCCCCCCCCCAAAAAAAAAGCAATTCACCGTAGATCACTTTTCAGAGGGACGGCAATAATATCTGCATGTGCAAAAGTCCCTAAGCCAGCAGGGGTCTCAAACTAGCGGCCCTCCAGCTGTGGCGAAACTACAAGTCCCAGGAGGCATTGCAAGGCTGACAGTTACAAGTGTGACTCCAACAGGCAGAGGCATGATGGGACTTGTAGTTTCACAACAGCCGGAGGGCTGCCAGTTTGAGACCCCTTGCCCTAAGGGCTCAATCACATGGGAGCCCCATACAGCATGAAGACCCAGAGCTTGTCCTTTATATTTCTGTCTTAACGCTGATCTGCATGCAGGCAGCCCATATTAGTGAATGGGGACAGGGCAGCTGTCCGGACTCCCCCCACACAGCACCCAATTCGGATTCATTCATGGACCCCCCCCTAATGCAGAGCCTGTGCCATACTAGGCCACATACCTGTCTGCCTGCTTTGGCACTGATCTGCATGCAGCCCATATAAAAAAGTGAATAAAACCCGTGGACTGTGTGGACTCACTCAGCTGAGTTTGGGACGCATTGCACAGACCCCCCCCCCGAGGCACAGCCTGTACTATCCAGGACCACTCACCTGTCCTCATATACTTTTCTGTCTTAGCGCTGATCTGCATGCAGGCAGCCCATATTAGTGAATGGGGACAGGGCAGCTGTCCGGACTCCCCCACACACCACCCAATCTGGCTGCATTCAAAAACCCCCTGAAGCAGAGCCTGTGCATCCGTGACCGTGTACCTGTCCTTGCTGAAATCGGCTGTGCCGGGACTCCATCCGGGGGAAGCATTTCCATTCACTTATATGGGCTGCCTGCATGCAGATCGGTGCTAAAATAGAAAAGCAAGAGTGGGTGTGAATGAATCCAGATTGGGTGCTGTGTGGGGGAGTCCGGAGAGCTGCCGTGTCCTCATTCACTAATATGGGCTGCCTGCATGCAGATCAGAGCTAGAACAGAAAAGTAAATGAGGACTGATAGATGGTCATAGGTGTACAGGCTCTACGTTGGGGCCCATGCATGCGTGTGTTGAAAATCATCTGTATGTTGGGGGTCTGCGCACACGTCCTGGACAATCTCGTCTGTGTGTCTGTGTGTGTGTGTGGGGGGGTCCGTACAGCTGATGCACTTCTATTCACTACTATAAGCTGCCTGCATGCAGACCAGGCCGAGGACAGAGAAGTACATGGTGTGAGGACTGAGCATCCGAATGAAGGAGCCCTGAAGAAACCATATGAGGAAAACGTCCCCCTGAGAAGAGTGGGGACCGATCACTATACAGAGGGAACGTCCCCCTGAGAAGAGTGGTGACCGATCACTATACAGAGGGAACGTCCCCCTGAGAAGAGTGGTGACCGATCACTATACAGAGGGAACGTCCCCCTGAGAAGAGTGGTGACCGATCACTATACAGAGGGAACGTCCCCCTGAGAAGAGTGGTGACCGATCACTATACAGAGGGAACGTCCCCCTGAGAAGAGTGGTGACCGATCGCTATACAGAGGGAACGTCCCCCTGAGAAGAGTGGTGACCGATCGCTATACAGAGGGAACGTCCCCCTGAGAAGAGTGGGGACCGATCGCTATACAGAGGGAACGTCCCCCTGAGAAGAGTGGTGACCGATCGCTATACAGAGGGAACGTCCCCCTGAGAAGAGTGGTGACCGATCACTATACAGAGGGAACGTCCCCCTGAGAAGAGTGGTGACCGATCGCTATACAGAGGGAACGTCCCCCTGAGAAGAGTGGTGACCGATCGCTATACAGAGGGAACGTCCCCCTGAGAAGAGTGGGGACCGATCGCTATACAGAGGGAACGTCCCCCTGAGAAGAGTGGTGACCGATCGCTATACAGAGGGAACGTCCCCCTGAGAAGAGTGGTGACCGATCACTATACAGAGGGAACGTCCCCCTGAGAAGAGTGGGGACCGATCGCTATACAGAGGGAACGTCCCCCTGAGAAGAGTGGTGACCGATCACTATACAGAGGGAACGTCCCCCTGAGAAGAGTGGTGACCGATCGCTATACAGAGGGAACGTCCCCCTGAGAAGAGTGGTGACCGATCGCTATACAGAGGGAACGTCCCCCTGAGAAGAGTGGGGACCGATCGCTATACAGAGGGAACGTCCCCCTGAGAAGAGTGGTGACCGATCACTATACAGAGGGAACGTCCCCCTGAGAAGAGTGGTGACCGATCGCTATACAGAGGGAACGTCCCCCTGAGAAGAGTGGTGACCGATCACTATACAGAGGGAACGTCCCCCTGAGAAGAGTGGGGACCGATCGCTATACAGAGGGAACGTCCCCCTGAGAAGAGTGGTGACCGATCACTATACAGAGGGAACGTCCCCCTGAGAAGAGTGGTGACCGATCACTATACAGAGGGAACGTCCCCCTGAGAAGAGTGGTGACCGATCACTATACAGAGGGAACGTCCCCCTGAGAAGAGTGGTGACCGATCACTATACAGAGGGAACGTCCCCCTGAGAAGAGTGGTGACCGATCACTATACAGAGGGAACGTCCCCCTGAGAAGAGTGGTGACCGATCACTATACAGAGGGAACGTCCCCCTGAGAAGAGTGGTGACCGATCACTATACAGAGGGAACGTCCCCCTGAGAAGAGTGGTGACCGATCACTATACAGAGGGAACGTCCCCCTGAGAAGAGTGGTGACCGATCACTATACAGAGGGAACGTCCCCCTGAGAAGAGTGGTGACCGATCACTATACAGAGGGAACGTCCCCCTGAGAAGAGTGGTGACCGATCACTATACAGAGGGAACGTCCCCCTGAGAAGAGTGGTGACCGATCGCTATACAGAGGGAACGTCCCCCTGAGAAGAGTGGTGACCGATCGCTATACAGAGGGAACGTCCCCCTGAGAAGAGTGGTGACCGATCACTATACAGAGGGAACGTCCCCCTGAGAAGAGTGGTGACCGATCACTATACAGAGGGAACGTCCCCCTGAGAAGAGTGGTGACCGATCACTATACAGAGGGAACGTCCCCCTGAGAAGAGTGGTGACCGATCACTATACAGAGGGAACGTCCCCCTGAGAAGAGTGGTGACCGATCACTATACAGAGGGAACGTCCCCCTGAGAAGAGTGGTGACCGATCACTATACAGAGGGAACGTCCCCCTGAGAAGAGTGGTGACCGATCACTATACAGAGGGAACGTCCCCCTGAGAAGAGTGGTGACCGATCACTATACAGAGGGAACGTCCCCCTGAGAAGAGTGGTGACCGATCACTATACAGAGGGAACGTCCCCCTGAGAAGAGTGGTGACCGATCACTATACAGAGGGAACGTCCCCCTGAGAAGAGTGGTGACCGATCACTATACAGAGGGAACGTCCCCCTGAGAAGAGTGGTGACCGATCACTATACAGAGGGAACGTCCCCCTGAGAAGAGTGGGGACCGATCACTATACAGAGGGAACGTCCCCCTGAGAAGAGTGGTGACCGATCGCTATACAGAGGGAACGTCCCCCTGAGAAGAGTGGGGACCGATCACTATACAGAGGGAACGTCCCCCTGAGAAGAGTGGTGACCGATCACTATACAGAGGGAACGTCCCCCTGAGAAGAGTGGTGACCGATCACTATACAGAGGGAACGTCCCCCTGAGAAGAGTGGGGACCGATCACTATACAGAGGGAACGTCCCCCTGAGAAGAGTGGTGACCGATCACTATACAGAGGGAACGTCCCCCTGAGAAGAGTGGTGACCGATCACTATACAGAGGGAACGTCCCCCTGAGAAGAGTGGTGACCGATCACTATACAGAGGGAACGTCCCCCTGAGAAGAGTGGGGACCGATCACTATACAGAGGGAACGTCCCCCTGAGAAGAGTGGTGACCGATCGCTATACAGAGGGAACGTCCCCCTGAGAAGAGTGGTGACCGATCACTATACAGAGGGAACGTCCCCCTGAGAAGAGTGGGGACCGATCGCTATACAGAGGGAACGTCCCCCTGAGAAAAATGGTGACCGATCGCTATACAGAGGGAACGTCCCCCTGAGAAGAGTGGTGACCGATCACTATACAGAGGGAACGTCCCCCTGAGAAGAGTGGTGACCGATCACTATACAGAGGGAACGTCCCCCTGAGAAGAGTGGTGACCGATCACTATACAGAGGGAACGTCCCCCTGAGAAGAGTGGTGACCGATCACTATACAGAGGGAACGTCCCCCTGAGAAGAGTGGTGACCGATCACTATACAGAGGGAACGTCCCCCTGAGAAGAGTGGTGACCGATCACTATACAGAGGGAACGTCCCCCTGAGAAGAGTGGTGACCGATCACTATACAGAGGGAACGTCCCCCTGAGAAGAGTGGTGACCGATCACTATACAGAGGGAACGTCCCCCTGAGAAGAGTGGTGACCGATCACTATACAGAGGGAACGTCCCCCTGAGAAGAGTGGGGACCGATCACTATACAGAGGGAACGTCCCCCCGAGAAGAGTGGTGACCGATCACTATACAGAGGGAACGTCCCCCTGAGAAGAGTGGTGACCGATCACTATACAGAGGGAACGTCCCCCTGAGAAGAGTGGTGACCGATCACTATACAGAGGGAACGTCCCCCTGAGAAGAGTGGTGACCGATCACTATACAGAGGGAACGTCCCCCTGAGAAGAGTGGGGACCGATCACTATACAGAGGGAACGTCCCCCTGAGAAGAGTGGTGACCGATCGCTATACAGAGGGAACGTCCCCCTGAGAAGAGTGGTGACCGATCACTATACAGAGGGAACGTCCCCCTGAGAAGAGTGGGGACCGATCACTATACAGAGGGAACGTCCCCCTGAGAAGAGTGGTGACCGATCACTATACAGAGGGAACGTCCCCCTGAGAAGAGTGGTGACCGATCACTATACAGAGGGAACGTCCCCCTGAGAAGAGTGGGGACCGATCACTATACAGAGGGAACGTCCCCCTGAGAAGAGTGGGGACCGATCGCTATACAGAGGGAACGTCCCCCTGAGAAAAATGGTGACCGATCGCTATACAGAGGGAACGTCCCCCTGAGAAGAGTGGTGACCGATCACTATACAGAGGGAACGTCCCCCTGAGAAGAGTGGTGACCGATCACTATACAGAGGGAACGTCCCCCTGAGAAGAGTGGGGACCGATCACTATACAGAGGGAACGTCCCCCTGAGAAGAGTGGTGACCGATCACTATACAGAGGGAACGTCCCCCTGAGAAGAGTGGTGACCGATCACTATACAGAGGGAACGTCCCCCTGAGAAGAGTGGGGACCGATCACTATACAGAGGGAACGTCCCCCTGAGAAGAGTGGTGACCGATCACTATACAGAGGGAACGTCCCCCTGAGAAGAGTGGTGACCGATCACTATACAGAGGGAACGTCCCCCTGAGAAGAGTGGTGACCGATCACTATACAGAGGGAACGTCCCCCTGAGAAGAGTGGGGACCGATCACTATACAGAGGGAACGTCCCCCTGAGAAGAGTGGTGACCGATCACTATACAGAGGGAACGTCCCCCTGAGAAGAGTGGTGACCGATCACTATACAGAGGGAACGTCCCCCTGAGAAGAGTGGTGACCGATCACTATACAGAGGGAACGTCCCCCTGAGAAGAGTGGTGACCGATCACTATACAGAGGGAACGTCCCCCTGAGAAGAGTGGTGACCGATCACTATACAGAGGGAACGTCCCCCTGAGAAGAGTGGTGACCGATCACTATACAGAGGGAACGTCCCCCTGAGAAGAGTGGTGACCGATCACTATACAGAGTTCACCTCTCTAACAATCTCATCACCACTAGTGGGCGTCATCCTGATCTGAACCCCTGTGATCGGCCCGCCACGGTACTAATCACCAGTGGCCCCTTGTATAAGTGTGCCTGTGGGGGGCGGGGAATGCCTTGGCCACAGATGATTGGTCCATTACCAGTGACTCAGACTAAGGGGCTCCATATGGTAGAATCGCATGGGATCACACATGATAACGGGGGGCTCCTGAAGAGGGATCACATGTGATAACGGGGGGCTCCTGAAGAGGGATCACACGGGATAACGGGGGGCTCCTGAAGGGGGATCACATGTGATAACGGGGGGCTCCTGAAGGGGGATCACATGTGATAACGGGGGGCTCTTGAAGGGGGATCACATGTGATAACGGGGGGCTCCTGAAGAGGGATCACACAGGATAACGGGGGGCTCCTGAAGAGGGATCACACGGGATAACGGGGGGCTCCTGAAGGGGGATCACATGTGATAACGGGGGGCTCCTGAAGGGGGATCACATGTGATAACGGGGGGCTCTTGAAGGGGGATCACATGTGATAACGGGGGGCTCCTGAAGAGGGATCACACAGGATAACGGGGGGCTCCTGAGGAGGGATCACATGGGATAACGGGGGGCTCTTGAAGGGGGATCACATGTGATAACGGGGGGCTCTTGAAGGGGGATCACATGTGATAACGGGGGGCTCCTGAAGAGGGATCACACGGGATAACGGGGGGCTCCTGAAGGGGGATCACACGGGATAACGGGGGGCTCCTAATCTCCAGTGATTGGCTCAGCGCAGCCAATCACACGCGGCGTACAGCGATGAGCTGTCCCTTTAAGACCAGTCACCCCCACACAGGTTAGGCTGAAGAGCTGACAATCATTTCCAAGCTGTGGTATCCCCTTCCCCTCCCCCAGTCAGGGCCTCTCATCTCACAATCCGGGGGTCTCCAGTCACCCATAGCAACCAGCCAGCTGTTCCCCCTCCACCAGGAACACAATGGTTACCACGGGCAACAGTCACCCTTTCCCATCCCCCCTCTTCTCACCCCCTGCACCCTTCCCTCCCCCCACTCCCCGGACCCCCATTACTTTCTCCAGAATCCCGTTCCTGCCGCCTCTCGTCGCCATCTTGTCTCATCCCCGCTGTCTCCTGACCTGGCGCCCGCTGATTGGTGAAAACGCGGCCCCCGGCCCCGCCCACTCCTCTGCTCGCCGCGCGCACGGCCCGAGGAGCACACCGAGTCCGGGCACGCGAGGAAGAGGGGCGGGGGGAGGAGGGGAGGGGCGGGGTTTTGGAGGGGGTAAGAGGAGAGCGTCCTTGGTTGCTAGGAGACGATGGCGCGGCAATGATGATGGCGGGGTAAGCGGTGAGGGGCCCCAAAGAGGGACACCTCATCACCAACAGGGGCCCCAAAGAGGGACACATCATCACCAAAAGGGTCCCAAAGAGGGACACCTCATCACCAACGGGGGCCTTAAAGAGGGACACCTCATCATTAACAGGGACCCCAAAGAGGGACACCTCATCACCAACGGGGGCCCCAAAGAGGGACACCTCATCACCAACAGGGACCCCAAAGAGGGACACCTCATCATTAACAGGGACCCCAAAGAGGGACACCTCATCACCAACAGGGACCCCAAAGAGGGACACCTCATCACCAACAAGGACCCCAAAGAGGGACACCTCATCACCAACAGGGACCCCAAAGAGGGACACCTCATCACCAACAGGGACCCCAAAGAGGGACACCTCATCACCAACAGGGACCCCAAAGAGGGACACCTCATCACCAACAGGGACCCCAAAGAGGGACACCTCATCACCAACAGGGACCCCAAAGAGGGACACCTCATCACCAACGGGGTCCCCAAAGAGGGACACCTCATCACCAACGGGGTACCCAAAGAGGGACACCTCATCACCAACAGGGACCCCAAAGAGGGACACCTCATCACCAACGGGGTCCCCAAAGAGGGACACCTCATCACCAACGGGGTCCCCAAAGAGGGACACCTCATCACCAACGGGGACCCCAAAGAGGGACACCTCATCACCAACAGGGACCCCAAAGAGGGACACCTCATCACCAACAGGGGCCCCAAAGAGGGACACCTCATCACCAACAGGGGCCCCAAAGAGGGACACCTCATCACCATCAGGGGCCCCAAAGAGGGACACCTCATCACCAACAGGGGCCCCAAAGAGGGACACCTACACTAACAGGGGCCCCAAAGAGGGACACCTCATCACCAACAGGGGCTCCAAAGAGGGACACCTCATCACCAACAGGGGCCTTAAAGAGGGACACCTCATCACCAACAGGGGCCCTAAAGAGGGACACCTACACTAACAGGGGCCCTAATGGGACTGAGATGGCCCCATAGAAGTCCATGGGGTCAAGATGGCCCCATAGAAGTCCATGGGGTCGAGATGGCCCCATAGAAGTCCATGGGGTCGAGATGGCCCCATAGAAGTCCATGGGGTCGAGATGGCCCCATAGAAGTCCATGGGGTCGAGATGGCCCCATAGAAGTCCATGGGGTCGAGATGGCCCCATAGAAGTCCATGGGGTCGAGATGGCCCCATAGAAGTCCATGGGGTCGAGATGGCCCCATAGAAGTCCATGGGGTCGAGATGGCGCCATAGAAGTTCTCGGGGCCGAGATGGCCCCATAGAAGTTCTCGGGGCCGAGATGGCCCCATAGAAGTTCTCGGGGCCGAGATGGCCCCATAGAAGTTCTCGGGGCCGAGATGGCCCCATAGAAGTTCTCGGGGCCGAGATGGCCCCATAGAAGTTCTCGGGGCCGAGATGGCCCCATAGAAGTTCTCGGGGCCGAGATGGCCCCATAGAAGTTCTCGGGGCCGAGATGGCCCCATAGAAGTTCTCGGGGCCGAGATGGCCCCATAGAAGTTCTCGGGGCCGAGATGGTGCCATAGAAGTTCTCGGGGCCGAGATGGTCCCATAGGAGTCTATGAGGCTGAGATGGCCCTTTAAAAGGTATATGGAGCTGAGATGGTCCTATAGGAGTCTATGGAGCTGAGATGGTCCTATAGGAGTCTATGGGGCTGAGATGGCCCTTTAAAGGTATATGGTGCTGAGATGGTCCTACAGAAGTTCATGGTGCTGAGATGGTCCTATAGGAGTCTATGGGGCTGTAAGGTGCAGGTGCAGCTAGGACTGGATGTAAAACAGAACGGCCCCTGTCAGTTCTATGTATGCAATTATAGAGGTCAGATGAAGGGAGCAAATAGGATAAATGTACTTTGTTTTACAGATCACTTACCCTTTAAATAGAAAAGATGGAAAGTAATGACCTGTAAATGTTTTATTTTACAGCTATGGAGACAGCACTGTATAGGATGGACACAGGCGGTGTGTACACGAGCAACTGTTTTCCTGCTAGAAACCTTTTCCGGACAAGTCATGGAGGTACGCTGTGATCTCCTCACTTTGTGAAAAGTGCTGACCGGACATATCAGTGTATAGATGGACAGACTGATGTGACTGGCTCAGTGTTCTCTGTACAGCACTGCAGTATATGTCAGAGGTATATAAATGTAGAATAATAATAATAGTGTGTGTCTGTGGGGTAACATTAGAGTGTAAGCTCCTCAGGTGCAGAGTCTGATGTGATTTGTGTGTCCTTAGGGGCTGGACATTGGCTGGTTTCCCAGAAGACCCCGCAGGAGAATAACTTCCGGACAGTTGTCTGTTCTTCCTCCTCGAATCAGAAGAGAAGGTCGGAGATCCCAGACATTCCACACCGGAGCAGGAGCTGCCCCTCGGACAGGACGGGGTGTACACCCAAATATGTATTGGATGCAGCATTTCTGGTATGAGGTGACGACAGGGTGCGACGGCTGTGTGTGACGACTGTGTGTGTGACGACTGTGTGTGACGACTGTGTGTGCGACGACTGTGTGCGACGACTGTGTGCGACGACAGTGTGCGACGACTGTGTGCGACGACTGTGTGTGCGACGACTGTGTGCGACGACTGTGTGCGACGACAGTGTGCGACGACTGTGTGTGACGACTGTGTGTGCGACAACTGTGTGCGACAACTGTGTGCGACGGCTGGGTGTGACAAATGTGCTCCTTCACCACTGTGCTGAGAACAGATTCCAACTTGGATCAGAAGACCAAATATAACTAACTTGCTGGCTTTGTATGGTAGTTGATGTTTTGACTTGGCAATCTTTTCCAGATAGTGTTAGTTTACACGTATTGGACAACCAGTATGTTTGGGAACAATAGCGCACCTTCGTACCTCAGATCACCCCAATTCCTGCACCTTCGTACCTCAGATCACCCCAATTCCTGCACCTTCGTACCTCAGATCACCCCAATTCCTGCACCTTCGTACCTCAGATCACCCCAATTCCTGCACCTTCACACCTCAGATCACCCCAATTCCTGCACCTTCACACCTCAGATCACCCCAATTTCTGCACCTTTACACCTCAGATCAGCCCCAATTCCTGCACCTTCACACCTCAGATCACCCCAATTCCTGCACCTTCACACCTCAGATCACCCCAATTCCTGTACCTTCACACCTCAGATCACCCCAATTCCTGTACCTTCACACTATAGATCACCCCAATTCCTGCACCTTCACACTATAGATCACCCCAATTCCTGCACCTTCACACCTCAGATCACCCCAATTCCTGTACCTTCACACCTCAGATCACCCCAATTCCTGCACCTTCACACCTCAGATCACCCCAATTCCTGCACCTTCACACCTCAGATCACCCCAATTCCTGCACCTTCACACCTCAGATCACCCCAATTCCTGCACCTTCCCCCTCAGATCACCCCAATTCCTGCACCTTCACACCTCAGATCACCCCAATTCCTGCACCTTCCCCCTCAGATCACCCCAATTCCTGCACCTTCCCCCTCAGATCACCCCAATTCCTGCACCTTCCCCCTCAGATCACCCCAATTCCTGCACCTTCACACTACAGATCACCCCAATTCCTGCACCTTCCCCCTCAGATCACCCCAATTCCTGCACCTTCACACCTCAGATCAGCCCCAATTCCTGCACCTTCACACCTCAGATCACCCCAATTCCTGCACCTTCGTACCTCAGATCAGCTCCAATTCCTGCACCTTCACACCTCAGATCACACCAATTCCTGCACCTTCACACCTCAGATCACCCCAATTCCTGCACCTTCACACTAAAGATCAGGCTCAATTCCTGCACCTTCACATCTCAGATCACCCCAATTCCTGCACCTTCACACTTCAGATCACCCCAATTCCTGCACCTTCACACCTCAGATCACCCCAATTCCTGCACCTTCACACCTCAGATCACCCCAATTCCTGCACCTTCACATCTCAGATCACCCCAATTCCTGCACCTTCACACCTCAGATCACCCCAATTCCTGCACCTTCCCCCTCAGATCAGCCCCAATTCCTGCACCTTCCCCCTCAGATCAGCCCCAATTCCTGCACCTTCACACCTCAGATCAGCCCCAATTCCTGCACCTTCACACCTCAGATCACCCCAATTCCTGCACCTTCACACCTCAGATCACCCCAATTCCTGCACCTTCACATCTCAGATCACCCCAATTCCTGCACCTTCACATCTCAGATCACCCCAATTCCTGCACACCTCAGATCACCCCAACTCCTGCACCTTCACACCTCAGATCACCCCAATTCCTGCACCTTCACACCTCAGATCAGGCCCAATTCCTGCACCTTCACCCCTCAGATCAGCCCCAATTCCTGCACCTTCCAATCTCAGATCACCCCAATTCCTGCACCTTCACCCCTCAGATCAGCCCCAATTCCTGCACCTTCACCCCTCAGATCACCCCAATTCCTGCACCTTCACCCCTCAGATCACCCCAATTCCTGCACCTTCACACCTCAGATCACCCCAATTCCTGCACCTTCACACTACAGATCACCCCAATTCCTGCACCTTCACACCTCAGATCACCCCAATTCCTGCACCTTCACATCTCAGATCACCCCAATTCCTGCACCTTCACATCTCAGATCACCCCAATTCCTACACACCTCAGATCACCCCAACTCCTGCACCTTCACACCTCAGATCAGGCCCAATTCCTGCACCTTCACCCCTCAGATCAGCCCCAATTCCTGCACCTTCACCCCTCAGATCAGCCCCAATTCCTGCACCTTCACCCCTCAGATCAGCCCCAATTCCTGCACCTTCACCCCTCAGATCAGCCCCAATTCCTGCACCTTCCAATCTCAGATCACCCCAATTCCTGCACCTTCACACCTCAGATCACCCCAATTCCTGCACCTTCACACCTCAGATCAGGCCCAATTCCTGCACCTTCACCCCTCAGATCAGCCCCAATTCCTGCACCTTCCAATCTCAGATCACCCCAATTCCTGCACCTTCACACCTCAGATCAGCCCCAATTCCTGCACCTTCCAATCTGAGATCACCCCAATTCCTGCACACATGTGAGGTATCACCACAAACGTCAGAACAAGAGCAATAATTCTATCACTAGACCTCCTCTAACTGGTAACCTGTAAAGGCTTTTAAAGCGTCGCCTATGGAGATTTTTAGGTACTGTAGTTTGGCGCCATTCCACGGGCGCATGCAATTTTAAAGCGCAACATGTTGGGTATCTATTTACTTGGCGTATCATCTTTTATATTTTACCAAAAAACTATGTATTATATTGTGTTTTTGCACATTAAAATTCATTAGTCTATTTTTTCCAAAAACATTTTCGGTGGAGAAATCGCTGTGCAAATATCGTGGGACATAAAAAAAAAAAAAAAAAAAAAAAAAATCGCAACACCCACCACATTTTTCTCTTGGGCCTCTGCTGCTTAAAAAAATATAATGGTTGGGGGTTTTAAAGCAGTTGTATACCCCACTTTGTTATTTTACCTGTAGGTAAGCCTATAATAAGCTATACCTGTAGGTAAAATAAATATCTCTTAAACATGCACCATTTAGGAGATATTCACCCTGCATGCAGCCGCTGACGTCAGCAGCGCATGCGCTCAGAAGGTCCGGCATTCCGTGCTGGAACCAGATCCGCTTCGGTTGAAGACATCGCGGGCTCCCTGCACAGGTAAGTGTCCATATTTTAAAAGTCAGCCGCTGCAGTATTTGTAGCTGCTGACTTTAAAAAAAAAAAAAAAAAAAAAAATCACCAGCTGAAAATCCCCCCCTCCCCCCCCCCCCCCCCCCCCAAAAAAAAGAAGAAATGAATGCAGCCACGGCATCCAATGACTGGTAAGCAGCAATATACCGGATCCGATTTTTGTTTTGGGTTTAGAAACACTTGAAGCCCCGTTCACATCTAGCGACTTGGAAGCATTTTATATACAGCAAGAATTCTTGCTGTATTTCCAAATCGCTCTGAAGTTGCGGCAAAAAGTGGCATTCATTTTTTTGCGGGGTGAAAGATTGCGCCTGGCTCTGGGCCAAAATTTGGTCCATGAGATTTTTTTGCCATGACAAACGCACATAGGGCAGTCCATTCAAGTGAAACGCGTAGAAATCATGGCAGAAAGAAACGGAAATGTTAAAGCGGATTCCCGCTAGGTGGGATGGGAACGACGGGGCCGTAGGTCCTCTGGGTGATGTAAATCCCAGGCTGATCCCGTGTTGTGTGTAGATTGGATGTTGTGTGTCCTGATCCTCATTTTCTGCTTTCTTTGGACTCTCCTTCCAGATGAAAGTTCATCGAGTAAAGGATCCCTCCGACCTGTGCTCTGTGGATGTCAGCGACAAACACCTGACTGCGGTACGTAGGAGAGCTGCTGCTTTTTTTGTACCCAACTAACTTTATATCTGTCAATACAGTATCTCACAAAAGTAAGTACACCCCTCACATTTTTGTAAATATTTTCTTCTATCTTTTCATGTGACAACACTGAAGAAATGACACTTTGCTACTGTAAAGTAGTGAGTGTACAGCTTGTATAACAGTGTAAATTAAAAATACAGTCTGCCTAGGAATGCTCACTTCTCCAGGCTGACATCCACCATCACAACATTTTAATATTTGCATAACTCCTCCCAAAAGTCAGCAATGAACCTCCACGCCTGCTATGCGTGTTTATGATGCGCGGCATCATGCTTTGTGCAAAACTACAGTGCATTTGGGTGATATCCGCAATAAATTACACCAAACACACCACATAGAGCAGGTGAATTGCCACGTATGACAAGACACATTACCAGAACACACAAGTGTGACTGAGCCCCAGGGTTAATGCACAAGGTTGTAGAAAATGCTGCGTTCAGATCCTTACAGCGTATAGTGTTTTTGTAGATCTAAACGCAGAAGCATTGTATATCATGGACCCCTGTATACAGCAGCATTGTATATTATGGGCCCCTGTATACAGCAGCATTGTATATTATGGGCCCCTGTATACAGCAGCATTGTATATTATGGGCCCCTGTATACAGCAGCATTGTATATTATGGGCCCCTGTATACAGCAGCATTGTATATTATTGACCCGTGTATACAGCAGCATTGTATATTATGGGCCCCTGTATACAGCAGCATTGTATATTATGGACCCGTGTATACAGCAGCATTGTATATTATGGACCAGTTTATACAGCAGCATTGTATATTATGGGCCCCTGTATACAGCAGCATTGTATATTATAGACCCATGTATACAGCAGCATTGTATATTATGGGCCCCTGTATACAGCAGCATTGTATATTATGGACCAGTTTATACAGCAGCATTGTATATTATGGACCCCTGTATACAGCAGCATTGTATATTATGGACCCCTGTATACAGCAGCATTGTATATTATGGACCCGTGTATACAGCAGCATTGTATATTATGGACCCGTGTATACAGCAGCATTGTATATTATGGACTCCTGTATACAGCAGCATTGTATATTATGGACCCCTGTATACAGCAGCATTGTATATTATGGACCCCTGTATACAGCAGCATTGTATATTATGGACCCCTGTATACAGCAGCATTGTATATTATGGACCCGTGTATACAGCAGCATTGTATATTATGGACCCGTGTATACAGCAGCATTGTATATTATGGACCCGTGTATACAGCAGCATTGTATATTATGGACCCGTGTATACAGCAGCATTGTATATTATGGACTCCTGTATACAGCAGCATTGTATATTATGGACCCCTGTATACAGCAGCATTGTATATTATGGACCCCTGTATACAGCAGCATTGTATATTATGGACCCCTGTATACAGCAGCATTGTATATTATGGACCCGTGTATACAGCAGCATTGTATATTATGGACCCGTGTATACAGCAGCATTGTATATTATGGACCCGTGTATACAGCAGCATTGTATATTCTGGACCCATTTATACAGCAGCATTGTATATTATGGACCCGTGTATACAGCACATTGTATATTATGGACCCGTGTATACAGCACATTGTATATTATGGACCCGTGTATACAGCACATTGTATATTATGGACCCGTGTATACAGCAGCATTGTATATTATGGACCCCTGTATACAGCAGCATTGTATATTATGGACCCCTGTATACAGCAGCATTGTATATTATGGACCCCTGTATACAGCAGCATTGTATATTATGGACCCGTGTATACAGCAGCATTGTATATTATGGACCCATGTATACAGCAGCATTGTACATTATGGACCCGTGTATACAGCAGCATTGTATATTATGGACCCCTGTATACAGCAGCATTGTATATTATGGACCCCTGTATACAGCAGCATTGTATATTATGGACCCGTGTATACAGCAGCATTGTATATTATGGACCCGTGTATACAGCAGCATTGTATATTCTGGGCCCATGCATACAGTTTTATTGTGCTTAGTAATTTTCAGTGCATTCAGCTGCAAAAAAAAAACAAAAAAACAAATAGAAAATTCTGCATCTGGTCAGCATTTCTGCAAAATGTACGCATGCAATCTCTGTTTTATAGATATTGATTGCTTATTATTTTCCTTTGTGCTTTTCTTATGTATAATGTACTTGTTTGTATATTATAACAATGTGGTTCTCCTCCTTTGCAGGCCAGGCCGGAGGAGTTTGTGCTGTTTAATAGCGTCGCCTACATCAACGCAGCCGAGAACGCACTCGCTTTAGGTAAGAATTCCCATTTCTCACCTTCTGATAACTCAGCCGCCAAACCTTTCCACACATGTCCAGGGACACTCTGCTGGGAATCTCACCCATTCACTGATTATCGCTGAGACTTTCTTCTACAAATGTACCACATACAGCTGGTTGGATCGTTTTATTTGCAATACTTTTCTTTTGGGTCATGTGAGTACATTTAGGGCTACATCCCTTGCCACCGCTGTGGGCAGTGGACAGGCTGCCAGGAGGCAATATGCCATCCTCCTCACTGCCTGTTTTACCCTTGAGAGTTGCAGGACTGCCCCACTCACTTGAATGGTGGCGGTAGTGGCCACCCAACACAATGGGGGAGGGGGTTTATTATTTTTGTCCCAAACAATCACGCCTGCCACATTTGTACAACCCCCTCTGTGTGAGGTAAAGGGTGGGGGCAGTCAAGGGATGATAAAACCACAGCTCAACCACCTGTTTTTGCTGTGTTACTACTGTTCCCCATTGAATAGGTGTTAACAGGCCCAATATTGGTCCCTGTTGCATAGGTGTGCATGGGCCCGACTGGTTGCCGTTGCATAGGTGTGCATGGGCCCCTGACTGGTTGCATAGGTGTGCATGGGCCCCTGACTGGTTGCATAGGTGTGCATGGGCCCCTGACTGGTTGCATAGGTGTGCATGGGCCCCTGACTGGTTGCATAGGTGTGCATGGGCCCCTGACTGGTTGCATAGGTGTGCATGGGCCCCTGACTGGTTGCATAGGTGTGCATGGGCCCCTGACTGGTTGCATAGGTGTGCATGGGCCCCTGACTGGTTGCATTGGTGTGCATGGGCCCCTGACTGGTTGCATTGGTGTGCATGGGCCCCTGACTGGTTGCATTGGTGTGCATGGGCCCCTGACTGGTTGCATTGGTGTGAATGGGCCCCTGACTGGTGCCCATTGCATAAGTGTGAGCGAGCAGAAATGTACATTTCTGCTGCCTTTTTGCCCCCACTTAGGCTGCAGTAGGTAGCGGGTGGGGATGTTTACATGCCACAGTCGCGATGCTTTGCTTTACACCTGTGGCAAAGTTTACCCGACATGGAACGATTGGTGGGTTACAAGCCCACCGAACGCTACACATTCAAGCAAACAAACTCCCTGCAATTTCGTCACTTTTGTCGGCAAGGATTGGGTTAAAACAAGTGGTGGAGGCATCACATCACTTCCTTACCGCCTGTCAGTAGCCTGTGAAGAACAATCCAAACACGGATCAGGCTTCAGAGGACAGGAAGATTTAGAGACACACCTAAATCTACCAATACAATTCATAGTTTGGCAGTCTCAATCAGTCTCTCCAGTCTGCAGGTGTTATCAGGGTTGCTCAGTGACACACAAGTCACTGCTGTCATGAGCCTGCGTCGTATGCCAAAGGAGAGGAGCTTCTTCTTCGTGGTCAGCCAGAAATAACTTGATTCTGGACGACAAATCAACATGACATCTGAGGGTGGAATATTCTCAATATCGGAGTTGGCATGTTCTCAGTCCCTTTTCAAACACAGACTGGGACCCTTCTGCCCCTGGGGCCCCAAATGAGCAGTATGGACTGCTATGTCTGTTGCACCCTTGCCGAGACACATGCAACCCCAGTAGCTGGTTGTAAACCCTTCTATATATCCGGTGAAGTGACTGGCTTTAGGTGATACGCAGGGATTACACAAAATGTTGTACCTGTTTTTGCAGCCATCTCTCCTCTACAGCCTTCTAAAACACACATGTTAAAGGCCTTTTTCAGCTCCAGAAGACAGTGGGTGGGGATATGGCATCACACACTGCTGAGCATAGTGTCAGGACCTGGATCACCTGCTGGTGGCACTGTGGTTCCTTGGATGGTGGGTTGTAATTCCAGTGTCCACCAACAGGTATCTCCCAGTAGCCAGCAGACCCCAATAATCAGTTTCCATCTGATGCTGGCTGCTGGGAGGGTATATAGGTCCTCCCGTACTAGTCAATAATCTTTAAAATTACTGCACTGTCCTTAATGGTATGTGACACAAAATATATGTGATTGATAACAAATTTAGTGAATATAAACAGCTGCGACTTCTCTGCAAGATACACACATCAATCAACAATTCCCAATATTAAGTTGCGCTATAAAGTGAGTCCGTGCTGAAAATGAAAAATAAATTGCTTCCACCTTATTTGAATGAGACGATAGAATAAAACGAATCAAATTGTACAAAATTTAGAGTCTATTCAAATTGATAGTTGATCTCCACTGTGCAGATATCACACAATACACCCGATACACCAGTAGCCAGCAGACCCCAATAATCAGTTTCCATCTGATGCTGGCTGCTGGGAGGGTATTTAGGTCCTCCTGCTCCAGTGTTTTGTCTGGTGGCTGTCAATCACCTTCTATGTCAGTGATGGTGAACCTTGGCACCCCAGATGTTTTGGAACTACATTTCCCATGATGCTACAATACACTGCAGAGTGCATGAGCATCATGGGAAATGTAGTTCCAAAACATCTGGGGTGCCAAGGTTCGCCATCACTGTTCTATGTGCTGGAGGGGATTGGGTCCATCTCCCAGCATTGCTTGGTGTCCAGTTAGACTGTCAGAAGTGACTAATGCAGATAGAGGGAGGAGCGATCAGAAAGGAACCACACTGGGTGCTTTGGATTGAGGCTAGTACACACCATTAAGGGATATGCTTTGTTCATTTCAAAGGTTTACAAATCCTTTAACCATCCTACTGGTGCCCACCATAAAGTGAAAGATCAGCTTTGGTTGGAGTTGGCCTTTTAAATAAATTCTCGTGTAGCGGTACTTCAGCTTTTTTTTTCTTGCAACGATGGCTGCCTGCCCATTCATTTTTCAACGTCTGCAGTGACTCGGGGTGACCGATGTTTATAATGCGGATGGGAAGCAAATGTTCCGTGCCTGACATGACCGGTCCAGGGAATTTATATTACAATGGCAGGCTGCCAGACAGCGCCGGAGAGTCCCTCGGTCACCTCACCCTTGACAATGACTCAGTATAAATAATGCATCTGCACAGCAGTCTTTAGCCTATTCTTCCCCTACTTCTCCCTCAGCGGCGTATATAAATAAACATCATGGTATAATATAAATGGCTGCACTCCATCACTTAAAGTGCCAAAAGCCAAAAATTTTTTTTTCACTAGAGACCCCTCTAAAAAAAAAAAAAAAAAAAAAGTCTGCTCTTTTGGCCTCATTCACATGGCGCATAAAGCTGTACAGCATAAATTGTGGGCGTATTTCCCTCAGGAGGGGAGCGTGGTCATATGACCTGTCAAAGTCACATGACCAGCCCTCTTCCTGTCATGTGCTCTGATAAGCGGAGAGAACTTCGGGGGACACCACACGTTCTGCGCCATTTGCCAAGTTGCAAAATGCGGGCGGCGTCTGTAAATTTGACAGATAGCGATGTCCTCTCCTTTATAAATGGGCCCACCAGTGCAATTTTTTTTTTTTTTGTATTAAAGTGGACCTTCACTTTTCAAAAGGGACTTTAACCAGTTGACCTCCTCCTTCCTGACCAGGCCATTTTTCGTGATACGGCACTGCGTTATTTTAACTGACAATTGCGCGGTCGTGCGACATTGTACCCAAATAAATTTGTATGTCATTTTTATCCCACAAATAGAGCTTTCTTTTGGTGGTATTTGATCACCTCTGCGGTTTTTTGGGCTATAAACAAAAAAAAGAGCAACAATTTTTGAAAACAAAAATATTTTTTTACGTCCTGCTATAAAACATATCCAATAAAAAAAATAATATTTATTATCTATCTATCTATAATTAAATAAATTTAAAAAAAAAAAATCTAATTTCTTCATTAACTTTCTGCTACATATTTTTGGTAAAAAAAAATCCCAAGAAGCGTATATTGATTGGTTGCCACAAAAGTTATAGCGTCTACAGACTATGGGATATTTGTTTTTTTTTACTAGTAATAGTGGCAATCAGCGACTTATAGCAGGACTACGATACTGCGATGGACAATTTGGACACTGACACATTGAGGACCAGTGACATTTATATAGTAACAGTTACATAGTCAGGTTGAAAAAAAGACACAAGTCCATCTAATTCAACCATAAATATAAATAAAATATCATACGATCCCATATACACAATCCTACACCCACAGTTAATCCAGAGAAGGCGAAAAACCCCAGCAAAGCATGATTCAATTTGCTACAGCAGGTTTGCGCAAAAGTTATAGCGTCTACAGAATAGGGGATAGATTTATGGCATTTTTATTTATTTATTTTTTTACTAGTAATGGCGGCGATCTGCAATATTGCGGCGGACACATCGGACACTTTCGACACTATTTTGGGACCATTCACATTTATACAGCGATCAATGCTATAAAAAATGCATTGATTACTGTGTAAATGTGACTGGCAGTGAAGGGGTTAACACTTAGTGATCAAGGGGTTAATTATGTTTCCTAGGGAGTGATTCTAACTTTAGGGGGAGGGGACTCACAAGGGGAGGAGACCGATTGGTGTTCCTCTGTACTGGGAACACACCATCGGTCTCCTCTCCTCTGACAGGACCGTGGATCTGTGGGTTTACACCCACAGATCCACGGTCCTGCTGTGTTACCAGGCAATCGCGGGTGCCCAGCGGACATCGCGGCCACCGGGCACGCGCATCGGGTGCCTAGTGACGTGGTGGGCGCGCGCGCCCCCTAGAGGCTCAGAAGTAAAAGACGTCATATGACGGCGGCCCGGAGGGACAAAGGGTTCCTGCCGCCGTCATGACTATGCGCGGTAGGGAAATGGTTAAATTCTCTCTTTTTAGCGACAAAATGTACAATCCACCAGAAAGAAGAAAAATAAAACCCAAGTTGCCGCTCCAATGCAGCTTAAAGCGGACCTTCAATAATTTTTTCATCTTTCCATCTATTAAATCTTCTGTCCTTTGTTGTTTTAACTTTTTTTTTCTGACAGTAAATCCCTTATACAGCCCACTTCCTGTTTCTTGTGTGGTAAAAAGCCTAGGCCTATGACATCTTTCTCTAAATCTTTTGAGAGTTTGCCAGGAAGGGAGGAGGGGGGATGAGTCATAAGCGGGCCAATGAGAGCTGCAGAGCTGGAGGTGTGCCTCTGTAAATCCAGGAAGTGAACAGGCAGTAGCTTCAGCTGCCCACAGTTAAAATGGCTGCAGCCAGACTCATTGTAGGGAGATTTCTGCAGCATATTTGGCAAGTACAGAATCACAGTATATATAAAATAATATGCAAAGTGGTTGGAGAGAAGCTTCAGACAAAGATGTTTTTATTACAAATTATGTGAGCAGACTGCAGTTCCTCTTTAACATACATTAGATTACATCGGGTCAAATATAGGAATGACAAGCAATCCAAGAATCTAATAGATTACTCCACAAAAGGGGGGCAATCTGTAAAAGATAGCAAATCAGTCTAAAACGAGAGAATGGCTATATGAATTCACCAACTACAGGAGGACCCTTGGCATTATAATCACAAGTAAGGGCAGATGGATACTAGAACAATTGTCACAGACGGGATAGGGAATCCCAAATCCCATCAGAAGAGGCCAGAGAAGCGAAGAGTGAGAAGAAAAAGCAAGAGGGAGAAATAGGTAGAGTGGGAAGATGTACTGTAAAGAGAAACAAAAAAATAAAAAAAAGGGGGCCCAATGTGCCATTGGGGCCGACACTGGGGAACATGCGCTATAGCCTTATGCCCCGTACACACGGTCGGACATTGATCGGACATTCCGACAACAAAATCCTAGGATTTTTTCCGACGGATGTTGGCTCAAACTTGTCTTGCATACACACGGTCACACAAAGTTGTCGGAAAATCCGATCGTTCTGAACGCGGTGACGTAAAACACGTACGTTGGAACTATAAACGGGGCAGTGGCCAATAGTTTTCATCCCTTTATTTATTCTGAGCATGCGTGGCACTTTGTCTGTCGGATTTGTGTACACACGATCGGAATTTCCGACAACGGATTTTGTTGTCGGAAAATTTTATCTCCTGCTCTCCAACTTTGTGTGTCGGAAAATCCGATGGAAAATGTCCGATGGAGCCCACACACGGTCGGAATTTCCGACAACACGCTCCGATCGGACATTTTCCATCGGAAAATACGACCGTGTGTACGGGGCATAACAGTGACTCTACCACCGGACTAAAATCTTTTTTACTATTTTTATTTATTTTATTTAAATACATTTTTTTTTACACTTTAATATTTCTTTCAAAGATAAAAAAACATGTTATACACGCCTGCTCTGTGTAAAATCATTGCACAGAGCAGGCGTGTATAACGTTTTTTTATTTTTGCCCCCAATGCTCCTTTTCTCAGGTCCCCCCCCCCCGCTGGCGCTCCTGGCTCCTCCTCTTCATCCAGCTCTCCCATAGGAAGCCACTTCCTATGGGGGCACCCATGCAGGCTCGCTTCCGATCCCTGATGCCTGCATCCATAGACACAGACAGCGGGGCACAGCACCCAGCGCTCAGTTTGATTGACAGCAGCGTGAGCCAGTGGCTGCCCTGTGAGGAGGGACAGAGCAGATAGTTGCTGCTCTCATGCGCAGTGCTGGATCACAATGGGGCCCAGGGATAAAGGGGGGGGGGGAGCTGGATACAGAAGTTTTTTTTTTTTACCTTCATGCATAGGATGCACTTTAACTTCATTGCTATCACAAAGGGGCTAACAAGCTCCCTTGTGATAGTTTTGGGCAGATGACAGGTACTCTTTATGGAAACATTAGTAGTTTAAACAGGGGGCGGATCCAGAGTCTAGTCTCGGGAGGGGCACTGTCAGAAAATAAGGCGCTGCTTAGAGCACGTGCGCACATGTGTAAGCAACGCCTTATTTTCTGACAGTGCCCCTCCCGAGACTAGACTCTGGATCCGCCCCCTGTTTAAACCACGGATGTTTTCATGAAGAGTACCTGTCATCTGCCCAAAGCTTTGACGTAGCAATCCCTGGAGGCAGCGGGTCCAGCCGAAGCAGAAAACTAGGAAGCTCTGTCTTGCAGCACAAAAATGAACCAGAAGATAAACATAAAAATACATATTTTTACCATTTGTATAGGAGAGAGGGACAAAATAAGAAAATCAATATCCAAGCATTATAATTAGATTAAGATTGAACAAGATGAAAATGTCAATATTAAGAGGGGCTTCCAAGGAGCAATAGAGATGAGCAGGATCCTGGATTGCAGGCAGCAACGCCATCACATGACACACCGCCACTGCTTCATGCCTTCATCCGGAGCCCTGGAGAAGATCATGGAGGGAGGAGGTGGGTGGAGCCAACACTCTCAGACTAGGCGCAGAGGAGGAAGAATGCTGGCTCCTCGCTCTCCTCCTCCTCCTCAGCAGCAGCTCGGACGTGACTGACGTCACTGGTTGCTAGACGCCAGGCGGGCACAGGCACCAGCAACCAGTGCAGCCGGCATTAGTGAGGCCAGTGGCTCCACCCACCTTCTCCCTCCATCTTCTCCAGCGCGGCATGAAGACAACAGGATCTCTCTCTGTGCCACTGCTGGCCTGCCGCTGATGTGAGATTGAGAAACTTGAGAGTCCGTAATATTTTCAGAGGGGGGGGGGGGGCAATTGCCCCATTGCCCCCCCCCCCCCCCCCCCCCGGGTCTAAAACAGGGGTTCCCAACATTTTTGTCACCAGGCACCGGTTTCATGTGTGCCACCATTACCATCTCGGCTCCACCTCAGATCATGAAGCATAAGATTCTCATAGGAGCATGCAACCTAGATCCTCATGCATGTACAGTTTACAGTACTAGGCTTGCCACCTCATCCCTTTAAACCCGAACACATATGAATTACACGGGTTCTGAGGACAATTGAGGCACCAAGTTTAATTACCACCTTAATTTAACCACATCAATACCGGGCACTTTTGCACTTTCCTGCCCAGGCCAGTTTTCAGCGCTGTCACTTTTTAAATGACAATTGCGCGGTCATGCTACACTATACCCAAAATTAAATTTTTATCATTTTGTTCCCACAAATAGAGCTTTCTTTTGGTGGTATATGATCACCTTTGTGATTTTTATTTTTTGCTAAACGAATAGAAAAAAGACCGAAAATTTTGAAAAATAATAAGTTTCTTTGTTTTTGTTATAAATTTTTTTAAATAAGTAAGTTTTCTCCTTCACTGATGGGTACTGATAAGCTGCATTGACAAGGCGACACCAATGAGGTGGCACTGATGGGCACTGACGATGGCCACTGATAGGTGGCACTGAAAGGCGGCACTGATGGGCATTGATGGGCACGGATAGATTTAACTGATAGGCATCACTGGTGACACTGGCAGGCATTTTACTTTGGCACTGGATTGGCAGCTGCCTGGTAGTCTAGGGTGGCATACCTGGTGGTGCAGTGTGGTGGCCATCCCTGGGGGTCCTGGCGGCATCTTGGTGGTCCTGGGCAGGCATCCGAGGGGGGGCTGCGCTGATAAACAATCAGCACAGACCCCCCTGTCAGGAGAGCAGCCGATCGCCTCTCCTCTACTTGCGTCTGTCAGACGCGAGTGAGTAAAAGCCGATCACTGGCTCTTCCGGTTTACATCGTGATCAGCCGTAATTGGACACGGCTGATCACGTGGTAAAGAGTCGCTGTCAGAGACTCTTTACCTAGATCAGAGTTGTGGTTTGTCAGACTGACACGCCGCAACAACGATCTGCGCGCAGCGGCTTGATATCCTGAAGGACGTCATATGACATCTGGTCAGGACATCGCAACTACTTTGCCAACGTCATTTTGTTATATGGCGGGCGGCAAGGGGTTAATCAGCCACAGAACCTGTGTAATTAATACGTGTTCGGGTTCAAATGGATGAGGTGACAACCCTATTTATAGGTGGGCACTACTATGAGATTCTAATGCCGCTGCTGATCGGACAGGAGGAAGCGCTCCAGCCGTAACGTGAGCGTCTGTAAATACAGATCGAGCTTCTGTCACAGTCTAACCTGCAGATTTCTGATGTGAAATCCTCACCTCCTTGCTGGAGATCTGTGACTCCATTCCACATGTGGTGTTTGGCCTCTCTGTTCACTTTTGGGCGTCGCTCCATTGTGGCTTTATATCCTTTTTTCCTTCTATTACTTCCTGGGTCACCTCCTTGTTTGCTTCCCTATATATATATATATATATATATATATATATATATATATATATATATATATATATATATATATATATATATATATATATATATACATGATCAGCTCAATGCACCTTGCCTGAGCAATGGAAAATTCTGGAAATGTGGCGCTCGCAAATGTTATTGGACATGTGTGACCATTAAGTGTAGATAAGTCCAGATGTGAATATACAAAGAAAAAAACATGTACATAAAGTCCAAATAAATGCGCTGAATGTTCTGATCCGCAATGGGAAAAAACGTTTGAAGTGCAATGGACCACAGACGCACCAGGAATTTTCAGGTGCAGAAACGCCACCCCCACATGTGTCCCCACTCACCAAATGGCGATGACCCCCAGCTTTAAAGTCTGGGGGTCACTTCAGGCTTATGTGACGGTATCCAGAGAGGCTCAGGAATGGTGTTGTGAATATCAGATCAAAGGATTTCTTGTTGGAATTTCTCAGCAGAATCACCAGGCACCAAAAAAAGATAAAAAAATGGAACTAATAGTGAAAAGTAGCGTTTGAAAAGGGATTTATTCCATATACAAATGGGTACTTACAAAATAGTTGATAAAAACAGGCATGTAAAGGGATTAGAGATGGATCCGGACGCTGCTCACGGTGTGCGTTCCAGAAACCAGGAAGTGCGTTCCAAGGAGCAGGGAATGACGTCAGTGCCACCGGAAATA
The DNA here is from genome assembly GCA_037952925.1 of Lithobates clamitans. NCBI lineage: Eukaryota > Metazoa > Chordata > Amphibia > Anura > Ranidae > Lithobates > Lithobates clamitans. The sequence goes on along the minus strand of JBBGZY010000083.1, from coordinate 77,518 downwards.
CGTCAACATGTTTCGTCCAACCTATAGGGCATTATCAAAGACCTTTGTTAACGCCCTGTAGGTTGGCGAAACATGTCGACCTCTTGTCGACATGTTTGTACCTCTTGTTTAGACTGTGACAGCCTGCATACTGACCCTGGCTTTGTTTGCCAGCTTTGCTGCCTGCCCTTGGTTTATGGTCTGGATTGCCGTTTGGCTGTTGCACACGCGAGTGATCTCCGCATTATCTGCTAGATGAACCTGGGGGCTGCGACCTGGTTCCAGCTTGCTGCCTGCCCTTGGCGTATTGCCGCTTGGCTGCCGCACACGCGAGTGGTCTCCACATCATCCGCTAGATCAGTGATGGTGAACCTTGGCACCCAAGATGTTTTGGAACTACATTTCCCATGATGCTCATGCACTCTGCAGTGTAGTTGAGCATCATGGGAAATGTAGTTCCAAAACATCTGGGGTGCCAATGTTCACCATCACTGCGCTAGGTGAACCTGGGGGCTGGGACCTGGTTCCAGCTTGCTGCCTGTCTGTCCCCACCATCGGGGGCTCCGGTGAAGAAGCAGGCTGGGGCTTAGACGCTGCATCCTGTGGAGTCATGTGTTGGCGGTCTACCAGAGCTCACTACCACAGACTCCTGACAGCTTAGCCCACCACTCACCTGCCAACAGGATACGTACCGGTCCATGCCCCGGGGGGGTTGAGGGCCTTTGCCCTACAAAGCAGCTAATCAAGCACAGATTGTGCTTGATCAGCTGCTTCTTTGTCTTTATTGGCCATGAAATGACAGCTCTGAAGCTGGAAGTGACAAAATCCCCCTGGCATCGTTCATCACTGGAGGAGATCGAGGAAAATTATGTTCTTCCATCTCCTCTGTGTAAAGGGATCCCAACCCTTTACCGCATCCCCAGACTCCCTGGAGGAATGGGAGTGCCCGAGAACCCTCGTGGGCGGCAGCAGGAGGAAGGAGGGGTGGCCCCCTATCTGTACCATAACAGTGAACAGGTGACTGTAGTGCTGCCAGGATTCTCAGCCAATCCCGAGCTGTCAAAAAACGGTACCAGGATCATGGCTGCAACCGCAGCTCAAGCTATGAGCTTGTGATGTCCACTTTCTGACACACTGTATATACAGTAAAACCTCGGATTGCGAGTAACGCGGTTTATGAGCGTTTCGCAACATGAGCAATTTTTTTTTTTATCCTGACTCGATTTGCGAGCGTTGTCTCACAAGATGAGCAGGATTCAAGCCTCTGGGGTGTGCAGTACCGCATGTGGCCAGAGGTGCGGGGGTGCCGATGATGCTCGGAGACACTCGATTCAAATGTCTCTGGCGCCCCCCCACCTCTGGCCACACGCGGTACTGCATACACTAGCAGTGACACTGGAACAAATAATCTGAGTTTCCATTGATTCCTATGGGGAAACTCGCTTTGATATTGCTTTGGATTACAAGCATGCTTCTGGAACGAATTATGCTTGTAATCCAAGGTACTACTGTATACATACAGTGGGCAGCAAGTTGTCTAGGGACTGCCTCAGCCCCCCTCCCCCAAAAAAATCTCCATAGGCGACGTTTCAAAAATTCTACAGGTTGCATGTTTTGAGTTACAGAGGAGGTCTAGGGCTAGAATTATTGCTCTCGCTCTACCGATCGCCGCGATACCTCACATGTGTGGTTTGAACACCGTTTTCATATGCGGGCACTACTCACGTATGCGTTCGCTTCTGCACGCGAGCTTGGCGGGGCGTTTAAAAATTTTTTTTTTCTTATTTTACCTTTTATTTTTACACTGTTTGTTTTTTTAAAAAAAATCAGAGTTTCCATTGATTCCTATGGGGAAACTCGCTTTGATATACGAGTGCTTTGGATTACAAGCATGCTTCTGGAACGAATTATGCTTGTAATCCAAGGTACTACTGTATACATACAGTGGTCAGCAAGTTGTGTAGGGACTGCCTCAGCCCCCCCCCCCCCCCCCCGATAGAAAAAGGTTAAGGGAAATCTCCCCAATGGGACACAGATGGCAAAAATAAACAATCCAAAATGAAAAAATACGTTTTGCATATAGTTCTACTTTTAAGAGGAGGTCCAGCCTGGGTGAAATTTTATTTAAAGTCAGCAGCTACCAATACTGTATCTGCTGACTTTTAATATTAGGACACTTACCTGTCCAGGGAGCCTGCGATGTCGGCACCCCAGCCCATCTTTGGATTGACTCCCGGGTGCTGCCGCCCCCACTTCTTGGTAAGGGAAGCAGGCAGTGAAGCCTTTCAGCTCCACTGCTGGTTCTATACTGCGCATGCGCGAAGCGCGCTGCGCTTCCTTATTGGCTAGGTAGTGGAGGAGGGGGTCAAACTTCCAGGGGATCGGCCCGTCTCCCTGAAGTGGGGAAGGGGACCTGTCAAAAATAGGTCCCAGTTCCCCCCTCCCCCCCGAAAGGTGCTAAATGTGACACCAGAGGGTGGGGGGAGCATATAAGCGGAGGCTCCACTTTTGGGTGGAACTCAGCTTTAAGTGGTAATATGGTGCTAGGCTCATGCTCGCTCCATGCTTCACTTTGGAGCATTCCTGTTGGTGACCATTGACTGATTTGCTGCATATAATGCTCTTTTGCTGAGAATCTTGAGGTCGCTGTTTCTATGGTGGATCACTGTTGCCTGGATATAAGGCTGCCATAAAACTTTGTCCCATTCATCTCATTGTAGGTGTATATATGGCTCTTTCTGTATTATACTTCAGATAATACACAAGGCCGTTGCGCTCTTTTCTTGTTTGTTATTCAGCAGGAAGACCTTGTCCATTCACTTTAAGTGAGATGAACCCATCTGAATTCAAAGACTTTTATAAGAATGTTCTCATTCTGTCTGTTTGAACTTCTGGCATTGTTCGCAGATGCGCCTTTTTTTTCCTTTCTACTGGACTCCATACCTGAACATAGTCCAACAACTAAGACGCACAGATACATGTTAGTTTGATTTAAAAGATAATGGTAGTTTTAGTAGCGATATCCTTTATGTCCACCAGCTCCCCCCCACTTCCTCCCCAGATATAATTGCCTATCCTCACCTCTCCAAGATCTTCAATGTGTGGCCTACTGGGCTCTGCACAGCCAACTTCTCCCAAAGTCTCCCGGTCATACGAAGTCTGATAGATGCCCCCTCAAAGAGGAACTTCAGTTTGATTTCTTTTTTTTTCTATTGAAGTAAATACTGTAGCTGCTGACTTTTAAAAAATAAACTACTTACCAGTTCGGTGCTTTCTTCTCGCAGACGGTTTTTCTTACTGTTGCAGGCCACCGGCGCCACCATCTTGGATACGGGAGCTGGTTGTGGCCTCCTGAGGAACCACAACCAGCTCCACATTGTGCATGCACAAGCTCGTGCAGCACTTGGTGAATGGTCCTGCAGCGTCCTGGGACATGTGGATTGTCCTAGGAGGCTGTGGGAGGGGGTTGGGCAAGTTTACTTCAAAGCACCCTCCCCATGTTGAGGGCATATGGCCTGGTACAGTTCAGGGGGGGAGCACTCTCTCGTGGGGGGACGAGAGAGTGGCCCCCCCTCCTGAACCGTACCAGGCCACATGCCCTCAACATGAGGAGGATGCTTTGGAGTAGCCTTGTCCCACCCCCTCCTACAGCCTCCTAGGACAATCCACATGTCCCAGGAGGCTGCAGGACAGAGGGGGGGCTCTTCCTGCGGCCTGCCAGGTTGCGTGCTCGGATAAGGGTCTGGTATGGATTTTGGGGGGGACCCCACGCCATTTTTTTAAAATTTTGGTGCAGGGTTCCCCTTAAAATCCATACCAGACCTGTAGGGTCTGGTATGGATTTTGGGGGGGACCTGTACGCCATTTTTTTTTTGAATTTTTGGTTCGGGGTTCCCCTTAATATTCATACCAGACCCAAAGGGCCTGGTAATGGACTGGGGGGGGGGGACCCACGCCATTTATTTTTAAAATTTTGGCATAGGGTTCCCCTTAATTTCCATACTAGACCTGAAGAGCTTGGTATGAATTTTGGGGGGACCCCCACGCAATTGCTTTTAAAATTTTTGGTTCGGGGTTCTCCTTAATATTCATACCAGACCCTAAGGGCCTGGTAATGGACTGGGGGGGAACCCATGCCGTTTTTTTCAATGAGTTTTATCTATATTGCCGAGATCCGACAATTCATTACAGCTGCAATCCGTTTTAAATGACTTTTTTTCTTTAGAAATGTCATTTTGTGCAGGGACTGTTCTAAACACGGGAAAACTGCGCCACTTTACAGGCATACTATAGACACCCCCCAGGCATGATATTTAAATGAATATTTCACTTTTATTGTTAAATATTATTAAAATCACTGCTCCTGAAAAAACAGACGTTTTTTAAAAAAAAATTTGCATTGATACATGTCCCCTGGGGCAGGACCCGGGTCCCCAAACACTTTTTGTGGCAATAACTTGCATATAAACCTTTAAAATGAGCACTTTTGGTTTTTCATGTTCGTGTCCCATAGACTTTAACGGCTTTCGAATTTGCCGCGAACACTGCATATTGTTCGTTGTTCGTCGAACGTCCGAACAACCAAAGTTCGGCCCGAACTTATACTTGGGCCGAACCGTTTGTCCATCCCCACTGACCAGTACATGTATCCCTTCACCTTCTCCTCCCTCTGTGAATGACCTATGATGCTTCTGTATCTAGCGCATCATTAACATCGCCTCCATTTTTGAACCCCCTCATTACCTGCAAAAAATTGAATCACCTTCTGGTGTTTACATTCCAAAAAAATGGGTAATTTTGGGGATGTTTGCACTGTGTTGGCATTTTTATTTTAACATAAAGTTAAACAGTTTTTTTTTTTCCCTCTATATAGTTAAGAAAAACAATAATAATAGTGTTGATTAAATACCACTAACATTAGGTACAGTGTTTCATAATGCCGCATACACACGGTCGGAATTTCCGACATTTGAGCGACCATGTGTATGCAAGACAAGTTTGAGACAACATCCGTCGGAAATAAATCCAGGATTTTGTTGTCGGAATGTCCATTCGTGTGTATGGGGCATAACAGTGTAATTGTCAGTCAAACTATCACAGGACCAGAAACTGAACAATGGCCTGGACAGTAAGGGGTATTGCTGGCAGGTACTTGTTGAGCTGGAGGGCTTTACTCCCCGCCACTCCATCATCTGGACATGACTTTCTTAATAAGGTCCAAAATATTTTTTCTTCGTAAAACATTTGCAAAGAGGTGTAAAAATCCCAATTGTAGCTTTGTTTAATGGTTCTATGAAGTGATGTGCATAAAATATTGAACTATTGATTTGTGTTTTTCCCCCCTTCAGTAACATGCTCCAAACTAATGTTTAGCAGCCCTTCCCTGGGAGCATGCTGGAGACTTGGCTCACACAGAGCACAGCGATCCCGAAATAAGGGGTCCAACTCCTCCCCTGAACTGATGTGCTCCAATCAACAATGTTCACTCTTCCTGAGCAGAGTTGTTGATTGGAGCATTGTCCAAGGGGGTGTGTCAGATTGCTGAGATCTGCAGGGCTGCTAAGCAACTATTTGGAGCACAATTATTGAAGAAGAAAAAATATATTTATTCATTTTCATTTATCCTCACTTTGTATAGCCTATGAAAAAATAAAGGTATCGTTACGAAGTACACCGATCAGCCATAACTTTATAACCCCTGACAAGTAAAGTGAATAACATTGGTTATCTCGTTACAGTGGCATCTAAAAGTCAGTGGGATAAATCAGGCAGCATGTGACCATGTTGTCCCTAAAGTTAATGTGTTAAATATAGACAAAATTGGCATCACAGTACAGTCAATGGGGTTGTGCAGCCATAGACCAGTCAGGGTGCCAATGGTGACCCATGTTCACAGACAAAAGAACCTACAATGAGCATCAAAAATGGACCTCAGAGCAATGGCAGGGGTTATAACCCTCCTTTACTCAATCCAAAATGAAAAAATACGTTTTGCATATAGCACCAGGATGGAGTATGGTTAGAAGGCAAGCTGGCAGAGGCAGTGTGATGCTTTGGGCAATGTTCTGTTGGGGAAACCTTGGGTCTTGCTATTCATGTAAATGTTACTTGACATGTACCACCTACCTAAACATTGTTGCTGACCAAGTACACCCCTTCATGGAAACAGTATTCCCTGATGGCAGTGACCTCTTTCAGCAGGGAAATGCTCCCTGCCACACTGCAAAAATGGCTCAAGAATGGTTTGAGGAACACAATGAGTGGGAGGTGTTGGCTTGACCTCCGAATTCTCCAGATCTCAATCCAATCGATCATCTATGGGATGTGCTGGAAAAGTCTGGTCCATGAAGGCCCCACCTCGCTACTTACATCTGCTATTGCTACTGATCTGTTCCAAAGTATAGTGTTATACCGCGCTAATAGTGAAAAAACTTAAAGCGGAGTTCCACCCAAAAATGGAACTTCCGCTTCAAGGAGGGTCATTTTTTTTGTGGGGGGGGGGGGGGGCAGATACCCTTATTTTAGAGGGTCCCAGCTCCCACTTCCTCCCGGCGCACCGTGGGACCCGGAAGGGAGATCACCGCTCCCTCTCTGCAATCATCTGGGACACGTCACAGGTCCCAGATGATCGCCCGGCCAGTCACGGCGCGCCGCACGGCTCACGCATGCGCAGTGGGTGCCCGCCTGTGAAGCCACAGCTGGGCGCCCACATTTACAATGCCGGCGCCGCAGAGAGGAGGGTGAGACAAGCGGGGATTCGTTCCCCCGCATCGCTGGACCCTGGGACAGGTAAGTGTCTGACTATTAAAAGTCAGCAGCTGCAGTATTTGTAACTGCTGACTTTTTATTTTTTTTTAATTGGAACTCCGCTTTACCTATAAAACTGCAGCAATTAATCCCACTGACATAATTAAGGTAAAACAGTGTATACAAGAAAAAATTGCGCTACTAATACACAATAAAGTGCATTGCATAAATAACATTAAAAATTATAAACAATAAATGTGCAAAAAGTCCTTCTGATGAATAAATTCATATATCAAGTCTGTGAGTAAGAACACTCAATTAAAGGAATCCACTACCAAGTAATCATGCAGAGCTTCCAACAGAACAGCGCTTCACACCCATTGAGCAGGAACACTTACCAGATGTAGTGGACCACCTATTGCTAGGATGGTCAAACAGGCAGGCAGAATATCCCTCTGCGGGGTGTGTAACGAAAATTCCTCTGAGATGTCTCCAGTATGGAACCAAACCCTCTTTCCAGACAGACCACAGCAGGAACAATGCAGCCAAATATAGATCATAAGGAGAGAAGGGAACTCCAATAGTGTTATATTGTTTGAACAGTTTATTGAAGAGTAACAAAATTCAAAAGGCTACTTACAGAGTCAAAAACGTCAATGTCGCATATAAAAACAGATTTTTCCCGCAAATTTTCAAATACAAACACCCGCACTTCCGGGTCACATAGGTCGCGATGGCGTCAGTGCGTAGCTCCGCCCGACATGTTTCATCACACGTGCCCCAGGAAGATGTCACGCGAAACGAAACATGTCGGGCAGAGCTACGCACTGACGCCATGTGACCCGGAAGTGCGGGTGTTCGTATTTAAAAATTTGCCGGCAAATCTGTTTTTATATGCAACATTGATGTTTTTGACTCTGTAAGTAGCCTTTTGGCTTTTGTTACTCTTTAATAAACTGTTCAAACAATATCACACTATTGGAGTTCCCTTCTCTCCTTATGATCTTTATTTGGCTGCATTGTTCCTGCTGTGGTCTGTCTGAGAGTGCTGACAGAGAGGGTCTGGTTCCATACTGGAGACATCTCAGAGGAATTTCCATTACACACCCCGCAGAGGGATATTCTGCCTGCTGGTTTGACCATCCTAGCAATAGGTGGTCCACTACATCTGGTAAGTGTCCCTGCTCAATGGGTGTGAAGTGCTTTTCTGTTGGAAGCTCTGCACAATTACTTGGTAGTGGATTTCTTTAACTGAGTGTTCTTACTCACAAAGACTTGATATATGAATTTATTCATCATAAGGACTTTTTGCACATTTATTGTTTAGACCCCTTTCACAATGAGATGCTTTACCGGCGTTTTAGCACTAAAAATAGAGCCTGCAAAGCACCTTTCCTCCCACTTCAGTATGATAGCCCGAGTGGTGTGCTGGCAGGACGCTCAAAAAAGTCCTGCAAGCAGCATCTTTGAGGCGCTGTAGGAGCGGTGTATCCGCCGCTCCTAAATCCCCCCCCCCCGTCCATTGAAATCAATGGGCAGCACCACCGAAGCGCCGGCAAAGCTTTGCGGGCGCTTTTAACACTTTTTCAGCCGTTAGTGGGGGTTAAAAGCGTCCGAAAAGCGCCGCAAAAACGACGGTAAAGTGCCGCTAAAAATAGTGGCGCTTTACTGCCGACGCCTTCCCGCCCCAGTCCTTATAGTTTTTAATGTTATTTATGCATTGTACTTTATTGTGTATTAGTAGCACAATTATTTTTTCTTGTATACATTGCTACTTATCTGCTACTGATGGCTTGGTGCCAGAAACCACAACATACCTTCAGAGGTCTATTGGCGTCCATGTCTCGACGGGTCAGGGCTTTTTTTGGCGGCAAAGGGAGGACCTTTTCAATATTATGTGGGTGGTCATAAAGTTATGGCTGATCGGTGTAAGCCCTTCAATATATAACTCTCTTCCAGCCTTGCAAAATCTGTGAGCTACCTTGCTGGCGCCAGCATCTTCTCTCCAGCTTCTCCCAGGTTCAGGGTGTTTGGCCATCTTGATCCGCAGGGCCAGGATGATGTCGCTCCTGCAGAGTTGGTTCCATGCAGCTGCGTACAAGCAGCCTGCCCAGATCAATGACAGGCAGGCAGCTGCATGAACCAGCACAGATTTCCAAGTGCATCCTGGAGTGTACATCCATGTAGGATCGATGCATGGATCAGAACACGGGCAGACTGCTTGGAACTCCTGTGAGGGTGAAGACGACCCTTCGCATGCGTGTATGGATCAGTAAGGCCATGTGAAAGAGGCCTAACTATTAGGTCATTTAAATCAGAAAGGTAAACAGAAGCCCAAGAGGAGATCACTACGTACCATATGCAGTGGGTCGTGTTGAGTGCCCGTGTGCAATACAGTATCAAATAACTGCACCTTGCAATTGTTTACATTCCTATGTTATTTGGCGCGGTTATACACACTCAGGAGTTAGGACACAGCATATCAGGCTTGCATGTCCAACCAGCAAAGGCAACACAAGGTGGGCCTATATCATTTATCCTTTGTCACTGCAAGTCTTCCTATCTGTGCTGCTTCTTTTTCAGAGAATTTTCGGACATTTCTACAACTCAGAGAGCTTGAGCTGCCTTTAAACAAGATCTGGTTTATTAAAATCGAACCGGGGGATTTCCCACATCTTGAGGTGAGGAACCTTTTCTGAATGCTTTTCTATCCCTGTACTGGGCTCTAATCTTGAGGAAGCAAAATTGATGATGTGCAGTGATCAGGTACGGTTAGAATATTTATGGACCTGTGTTGGGCCAGATATACTATTAGGTACTGTGGGCCTGTGCCCATAGGGTTGGGTGTTGATTACCCACTTGAAGACCAGGCATTTTCTGGCTTTTATTGTTTACAAGTTTAAATCAGTATTTGTTGCTAGAAAGTTACTAATAACCTCCAAACATTGTATATATTTTTAGCAGAGACCTTAGGGAATAAAATGGTGATTATTTCAATTTTTTATGTCACATGGTATTTGCGCAGTGCTTTTTCAAACGCAATTTTTTTGAAAAAAGTACACTTTAATGAATTAAAAAAAACACACAATAATTACCCCAATTTTTTTGTTATATGTAAAAGATGATGTTATGATGATGTTATGTAACTAGATACCTTACGTGTCACGCTTTAAAATTGCGCACACTTGTGGAATGGCAACAAACTACGATACTTAAAAATGTCCATAGGCGACGCTTTAAGATTTTTCACAGGTTACCTGATTAGAGTTACAGAGGAGATCTAGTGCTAGAATTATTGCTCTCGCTCTAACTTTTGCAGCGATACCTGTAGTGCGAACACTGTGTACATATGCGTGTGCGACTTACGTGTGCGTTTGCGCGCAAGCACGGAGGGATGGTGGTGCTTTAAAAAAGTTTTCTCTTATTTATTTTATTTTTTTATTTTTAAACTGTCCCTTTATTTTTTCAAATTTTTTTCTAATCACTTTTATTTCTATTACAAGGTAAACGTCCCTTGGAATAGAAATAAGGTTAACAGGTGATTTTTGCGGAGAGATATGGGGTCAAAAAAACCCCAAATGTCTCATTTACCATTAAAAGCAAAAGATAAAAAAATTTAAAAAAATATTTTTTGTTTTAATAAAAGAAAATTTGTTTACTTCTGCTCTAGACTGGAAGTGACATCATGGCGTCGCTCTGGTCTTCCAAGGCCATAGAGGTGGTTAGAGACGATCTGGTCTCTGTTCGCCTCTGTGACCAGCCGGCCGCACTGTCGCATCATTTCTCGGGTGAGCCAGTAAAAACGGTAAGCCCGAGATCACTGGCGAGTGGGGGGGGGACGTCCCCTCCCGCTGCTTCTCAGGCTGGGTTCACACCTATGTGAATTGGATGCAGCTTTCCCCGCATCCAATTTGCATTACAGGAGATTGTGACCGGCTTTCTATGAAGCCGGTTCGCACATCTCTGTTGCTGCTGCAGAGCAGCTTGCACAGGAGTGCTATGCATCTTTGGCTCCGTTTCAAGGCCAAATTCAGCCAAAAGTTCGGCCCTGATTTGTCCCTGAAACGGAGAGCAGGGACGCACCAGACCCCTGCTGCAAGCCACATCTTTTAGAGGTGTGAACCCTGCCTGAAAGCAATCAAGCAGCTAATGAGCCGCTCTGAACGCTTTCATGAGAAAGCCAGCCGCCGGCTGAAAAATAACCACTGGGGTTATGGCTGATAAACCACTTGCAAACCGCAACGTATATATACGTATTGCGGTCGGAAAATGGTTACAGTATGGAAAAATACCTGTAAAGATAAAATGTAGGCGTTAAAGGGGCACTTAGGCAATGAAGTCAGTAATCATAAGTGTGTATATGTATGTATGTGTATAGATAGTTAGATTCTATCTATCTATCTATCTATCTATCTATCTATCTATCTATCTATCTATCTATCTATCTATCTATCTATCTATCTATCTATCTATCTAATCTCTATATATATCTCTACCATAGGGTATAGTAAGCATGCATGTCCAAACAGTAGCAACATGCACTGAACAACCCCCTCTCCCGCTCCACGCTCCATATACAGTGCATGGTAAGTCCCTCTTCCCGGGGTCCAATATAAGAGCATACAAACACCATTGCAGGCATTCACATTCTCTCCGATATTGCTTTATTGGAGATCCTTCCACACAGTACAACAACCAACATGTTTCTGCCTATATGGCTTTAGTGTATTTATGAATAAGGCCATATAGGCAGAAACCTGTTGGCTGTTGTACTGTGTGGAAGGATCTCCAATAAAGCAATATGGGAAAGAATGTAAGTGCTGGCAATGGTGTTCCTATGTTCTAGTAAGCACTCATAGGTCTTTCAATAGAGTCTAGAAGTAAGCAGAAGGTTGGTTTATTACTCCAACATTGCAGTAGACCAATGCATGCTATGTCTTGTATCACAGGTACTGGATCTATCATACAACAGCCTGTCCCCAGGTGACATTACCCAGCTAGGGGTACTCCCACGACTCAGAGTACTCTACCTAACAGGAAATGAGCTGACTCAGCTGCCCCCAGATCTGACTGCTCCACCACGGTGAGTACCACTCATAGTTGCACATTAAAAAATGGTTCCTCATACTTATGGTGTATATGGACAATCTCGACGGCCTCTGACAGATTTGGTGTTATGAGGCTCTGCTTGCTAACAAGCGAGGTACCAGGAAAATCTTTGATTCGCAATGGAAAATGTGGACTGACCAATTGAAAAAGAGTTAATGTGATGGAATGTCTTTGCATGTTTCTGCTATCTATGTATCTATCAGCCATTGGACCTAAACGTTTGTGTTTACTTTGTACATGTTGTACTTTTTTTTTGTACTGTTTGTACCGTCTTTGTAATCTTTTTTCACTTTAAAATTAATTTTAAAAAAATGGAAGAAAAAAAATGGTTCCTGTTTTTGATTTTCTGCATGTGGCCTACTAACATTTGGATTTAAAGGGAAACATTTTTCTTGTAAGGTAAAAATGACGTATGAGTGTGAAAGGGCCTTTATGCTTTGATTTTAGTTTCTTTTTAGTTAAAATATCTGCGATTGTAACGTATAAATACAATGGGCAAGTGTCAGAAACCATGAAATCAGACCGAGATAGAAGTACAGTGAAATCACATTTGTTTAATAATAAAAGTAACAAGAACAAACATAGTCAAAACATAGCCAGAGTTCAGTAACCGGAACGGATAGTCAGCCAAGCCAGAAGTCCGGGATCAATGTAGTGGTACAGCAAGCAGGATCTGGAGCCAGAAGGAATGTCAGCAAAGCAAGTCTTGAACAGGCGATAGGCTCTGTGATGTCGACCAAGGCAAAGATCCTTTGGGCTGGACGGCTTTAGTAGGCAAGACTGACGAGCAGGATATCATCAACAGCTGAGTAACTGTGGAGACAATGAATAGAAAAATAGCTGTGCTGAAGGTTATACAGGTTATAGTGATAAACCAATGTGAACCAAATACAGGGGGTCCCCGACTTACGAACATCCGACTTACGAACAACCCCTACTTACGAACGGGGCCCGAATGACGTCACTGCTGGCCGAATCTTCCTCTCCTGAGCCTTTCCTCCGTTCCTGGCTTGGCTGCGGGTCCCGTTCGTCCTCCTGCCTGCCCATCCACAGGCCTGGTATGGTCCGGTGGCTTGCCAGGCCGCTGAAACTGCCCGTCGTGGCCGAGGCCTTGTGTGGCCTACAAAGCCTCCACGATCCCCGGTCTTTCCTACGCCGCTGCCCCTCGATGGTGCACCGCGGCCGGCCGCCCGGCCGGCCGGCCTGCCTGGCCTCTGATGGCTGCTTTCACCATCCATCTCCCTGCTGTGCCATACAGTGTACCTCTCTGCTGTCTCCTGTTGCTGCTGCCATGAAAATAGTGAGAGGGGAGAGCTGTGCTCAGCTACGATCCTGGACTCCTGTTTTGGAAGTGACAGGGTCAATAAAGAGAACCTGTCACCTCCAATTGCTATCACACAGGGAATTGTTTCCTCCTGTGTGATAGCAATAAAGTTAAGTGAAAAAAAATTTTATAAAAAAAATAAAAATAAGAAATACAGCAATAATTAAATTAATAAAATAAAAAAAATAATTAAAAAATGTAAAGAATAGGAAAAATAATATTAAAAATAAGAAAATTATACAAAAATAAAAAAAAAGTAAACGACAAGCTACAAATAAATACAAATAAAAAAAAAGTGATTAAAAAGTAAAAAAATAAAAGAAACAAAAAACATATTTGAACTAACCATGCCACCCCTGCCATCCAGTTGCCTTTCTCTGTTGATTTGGGTTTACATCCTGTCTCTGAGACTAGATTTGCACTTAAAAAAGGTACTGTTCCGACTTACAAACAAATTCGACTTAAGAACAAACCTACAGTCCCTATCCTGTTCGTAACCCGGGGACCCCCTGTAAGTGAAATTCTAAAATTGAAATAATAATGGTATGATGACCCAAAACAAAAGAATATTATAAATAAAAATAAAGGAAATACAATTACAAAACACAATATATAAATGTTGTGACAATACAATATAATCTTCCACCACCATTGAGTGCTGATCCCCGTAAGGAATATGCGCTTACCAGAGGCAAGCAAAAAAACAGCTTGCGGCTGTAACCCAGCCAAGGCCTTTAATGTGGGGATCATGGATAGATCACTCAAAACATCAACCAGGACTCTGTGTAGCCACCACCCGCTAGGATGTATGGAAGTGGGTACCAAGTATTGGCCGGAAAAACAAAAACGAAGCTCCCATAGTGTATTACCGTAGTAAAATTTATTAATAAAATGTAAAGATTGCACTTACAGACAAAATTAGATAAAAAGCATGTAAAGCCGGCCAGCTTGTGAGCGCCCGTCCGCTCAGAAGGTCTACCGCAATGACGTCAGCATGTTCTGTCCGCCCGACGTATGTTTCGTCATAAATTGACGTCGTCTGGGGCACCTGTATAACCTTCAGCGCAGCTATTTTTCTTTTCATTTTCTATAGGTGTATGTATTCCACTTATTAGTTGCTGCTATGTTTGTTTTTTAGGCTTAGCGCGGTATTAACCCTTTTCTTACAACTATGGAGAGAGATGGGAGCTGGCAATTAGCCGACAGGTGAGCGGCCAGCTCAGAGAAGGAAGGCTGAGCCCAGCCCTGACAGCAAGAAAGGACTGGGAGAATGATGACATAAACATGAAACTGTCCCTTATATTAGCAGTTATGGGTTTTATTGGGGTGCTATGAAATGAACAGCTAAAATCATCTAAAATTCTCTCCCTATGCAGGAATGATGACAATATGACAATGTTTCCATGTCTGGAAATTCTGATGTTGGATAACAATAGACTATCACACCCATCCGTATTCGTGAACCTGGCTGGACTTAAAAGGTAAACTATGTGCAGTGATAAGACTGAAAGCAATCCCTAATTCAGGTCTTCAGGGTCCCATATTAGAGCTATCATGGGGGCGGAGATTTACGTACACACAGTTCATTGTTGATACATTTGCAACTGTCAGACTATAAAATACAAAGCCTGCACTGCTGGAATTGTAAGACCATGTAAACACGTTTCCTGGATGCAGACCAGTGTGAAGGGCTTGTGGGTCCAGCTCACTGACTTAAGCCTCGTACACAGGATTGGATTTTCGGTAGGGAATTGTGTGATGACAGACTGTTTGCCTAGTACGCTCCATCAGACAATTGTTGGCCAACTTTCCGCCAACAAATGTTGGATGACAGGCTAGTAAATTTTCGGTGGATAACGGTCTGTTGTCAGATTTTCGTATCGTGTGTACACAAGTCCGTCACACAAAAGTCCAAAGTACAAACACGCATTGCTCAGAATCAATGCTCACCAAACACGGCAATAGCAGAAGGTGCCCAAAGGGTGGCGCTCAAGAGCTGAAATTCCACGTAGTACGTCACTACGTTCCTGTTTGTTGGCTGACAATTGTGTATCGTTTGTATGCAAGACAAGTTCCCGGCACACGCCCTTCGGACAAAAGTCTGACGCTTTGTCTGCCGAAAATCCGATTGTGAGTATACGAGGCTTTAGCCGCATGTCAGACATACGCATGGTTTGGGGAATCGTCCGGGAGAGCAATCTGAATGAATGAGTCTATGTTCATTTTATTACAACACTTATAGCTATACAAAGGTGACGATTTATTGCACCACATCCCTAATAATAATAATAATCCCTAAAAATCACATAGGTAAAACACAAACCAGCTATAACAAAGCTGTTTTTTGGTGCTACAACAACATCCACCTAATAAAAAACTAAAGCTGGCCATAGATGGGTAGAATTTCAACCAAAAATTCATAGGAAAAGAAGGTTCAGAGAAAGTTTGTGTTTCTAATCATTAGTGGGTCAAATCGATGTTCATTTTTGACTTCAGTGACGGGAATATTCAAAGGAACTTGATGGAAACTTTTTGTAGAACCAAGGAATTTCCAATAGTGTACGTGGTTTTCGTTCTGTAAAGTCTATTTATTCCAAATCCAAAAGTTCCGAACAACAAACCAATGCTCTGAGAATTTCCGTTTGAATTTTCCTAAGACTTTTCTTTTAACGTTTGACGTTCTATCCATCTATGGCTAGCTTTAGGCTTGGTTCCCATCTATGAAGTTTATAATAGATGCGTTCTTCAGTGCATTTAGCATTTTGCGGTTTTGTACACGTGTTTTTTTCGCATTTTTTTATGCGCTTTGCATTTTTTTATGCTTGTTTTTTTGGCCAATTTGTTGTTGCGCAGCAACATTGCGGCAAAAAAATGAACTACATGCTTTTCTGCAGCTTCTCCATCGAAGTAAATTGAACCAAAAACACACAATTTTGCGTTTAAAAAAGTCCCACCAGCTGAAAAAAAAGCATAGATGTGAACGTATCCCATGGGAATCCATGTTAAATGGACTGTAGTGCGTTTCTGCAAAAAGCGCTAAAAAAAAGCATAGCTGTGAACCGGGCCTGGGTTTCCCTTCACAATTGTCTTAATGAACCACACATCTAACCACTTGCCGACCTGCTCACGCAGATATACTACGGCTCTTCTGCGCAAATCGCTGTACCTGTTTGTTGCACTCGCGCAGTTGCCGCGCTCCCGCTGCACGCTGCGGGAGCATGCCCACGGGTCGGGCAGACTCGATGTCCACCGGCAACCCGCAATTGCCTATTACAGAGGCAGAACGGGGGACTGCCTTTGTAAACAAGGCGATTTCCCATTCTGACAGGGGACATGTCAGAAATCTACTGTTCCCAGTGATCAGGAACAGTGATCTCTGTCATGTCCCTGGTAGCCCATCCCCCCTACAGTTAGAACACACTGAGGGAACACAGTCAACCCCTTGAGCGCCCCCTAGGGTTAACCCCTTCACTGCCAGTGTAATTTTTCCATTAATCAGTCCATTTTTATAGCACTGATCAATGTAATAATGATCAATGTAATAATGTCACTGGCCCCCAAAAAGTGTCGTTTGGGATCAGATTTGTCCGCCTCAATGTCACAGTCCTGCTAAAAATCACAGATCGCTGCCAATACTAGTAAAAAAAATAAATAAAAGTGCCTAAATCTATCCTATAGTTTGTAGACGCGATAACTTTTGCGCAAATCAATCAATATAACATATATTTTCGAGTATAAGCTGTCCCGAGTATAAGCCGAGGGCACCTAATTTACCACAAAAAACTGGGAAAACTTATTGACTCGAGTATAAGCCGAGGGTGAGAAATGCAGCAGCTACTGTAAGTGGAAAAGAGGGTCAACAATGCCCATCTGCAGCCGTATACCTCCCTGTGTCCATTGCATGCCTCCCTGTGTCCATTGCATGCCTCCCTGTGTCCATTGCATGCCTCCCTGTGTCCATTGCATGCCTCCCTGTGTCCATTGCATGCCTCCCTGTGTCCATTGCATGCCTCCCTGTGTCCATTGCATACCTCCCTGTGTCCATTGCATACCTCCCTGTGTCCATTGCATGCCTCCCTGTGCAGATCTGCCTACCTCCCTGTGTCCATTGCATGCCTCCCTGTGTCCATTGCATACCTCCCTGTGTCCATTGCATGCCTCCCTGTGTCCATTGCATGCCTCCCTGTGTCCATTGCATGCCTCCCTGTGTCCATTGCATGCCTCCCTGTGTCCATTGCATGCCTCCCTGTGTCCATTGCATGCCTCCCTGTGTCCATTGCATGCCTCCCTGTGTCCATTGCATGCCTCCCTGTGTCTATTGCATGCCTCCCTGTGTCCATTGCATGCCTCCCTGTGTACATTGCATGCCTCCCTGTGTCCATTGCATGCCTCCCTGTGTCCATTGCATGCCTCCCTGTGTCCATTGCATGCCTCCCTGTGTCCATTGCATGCCTCCCTGTGTCCATTGCATGCCTCCCTGTGTCCATTGCATGCCTCCCTGTGTCCATTGCATGCCTCCCTGTGTCTATTTTCATGCCTCCCTGTGCAGATCTGCCTACCTCACTGTGTCCATTGCATGCCTCCCTGTGTCCATTGCATGCCTCCCTGTGTCCATTGCATGCCTCCCTGTGCAGATCTGCCTACCTCACTGTGTCCATTGCATGCCTCCCTGTGTCCATTGCATGCCTCCCTGTGCAGATCTGCCTACCTCACTGTGTCCATTGCATGCCTCCCTGTGTCCATTGCATGCCTCCCTGTGTCCATTTTCATGCCTCCCTGTGCAGATCTGCCTACCTCACTGTGTCCATTGCATGCCTCCCTGTGTCCATTGCATGCCTCCCTGTGTCCATTGCATGCCTCCCTGTGCAGATCTGCCTACCTCACTGTGTCCATTGCATGCCTCCCTGTGTCCATTGCATGCCTCCCTGTGCAGATCTGCCTACCTCACTGTATCCATTGCATGCCTCCCTGTGTCCATTGCATGCCTCCCTGTGTCCATTGCATGCCTCCCTGTGCAGATCTGCCTACCTCACTGTGTCCATTGCATGCCTCCCTGTGTCCATTGCATGCCTCCCTGTGTCCATTGCATGCCTCCCTGTGTCCATTGCATGCCTCCCTGTGTCCATTGCATACCTCTCTGTGCAGATCTGCCTACCTCACTGTGTCCATTGCAGCCTTCCTGTGCCGATCTGCATACCTGATCAGCGCGTCATGCAGTCAGACGGCGGCCATTCCAGTGTACAAAAGCTGCGCCTCCTCCTCGTCCTCGTCTGTGATAGACAGAACACTCAGTTTCCCAGCAGTCAGTGTTCAGCCTATCATGGACATCCTCTTGTCCTCGTCTGTGGGATGAGAGGACGTCCGTGATAGGCGGAACACTGACTCACTGCTGGGAAACTGAGTGTTCCCCTATCACAGACAAGGACGAGGAGGAGGCGCGGCTTTTGTACACTGGAATGGCTGCCGTCTGACTGCATGACACGCTGATCAGGTAGGCAGACGGCAGTGGCTCGAGTATAAGCCGAGGGGGGCACTTTCAGCACAAAAAAATGTGCTGAAAAACTCGGCTTATACTCCAGTATATACAGTACACCTATTGCGAATTTTTTTTATTTTTTACCAAAAATATGTAGAAGAATATATATTGGCCTAAACTGATGAATAAATGATCTTTTTTATATATATTTTTTGGATATGTATTATAGCAAAAAGTTTAAAAACATTTTTTATTTTTTTCAAAATTGTCGCTCTTTGTGGGGGAAAAAAGAACGTCAATTTTGTTTGCGAGCCACGTCGCACGACCGCGCAATTGTCAGTTAAAGCGACGTAGTGCCGTATCGCAAAAAATAGCCTGGTCATTAAGGGGGAAAATCTTCCGGGGCTGAAGTGGTTAAATCATACATAGATCTCTTTAACCAGACCATTTGGTTTCTGAAGAAATCAGTACTGGCTTGTACAGAGTTTATCGCAATTGCGTTGCGCTCCCATAAATAAAAAGTGCATGTGCTATAACCATAAATAAATACAAAGTGATAATGCATAAATGGATCAAATACTGTACATATAAGTCATGTTCCACCAAAGTCATATAAATTAGATACAAGTCCCAAGAAAATTCATATTGAGAACAGCCCAAATGGTCCCATAAACAAGCAGACTCTTCACCGCTTGTGAACACCAACATATAAGGGCTGCTTACCAGATTCTCAGACCTCCAACTGAAGGAGATCTGACCACGCTTTTAGGGAATAGTCCCAAAAATGGATGGATGATGGCTTCCCAGGACATCAGATGCTTGTTGAAGGGATGAATGAACAGATGGACAATAACCCTCTGGTTCAGTGAATAGGTAATAAATGTATTATCACTGCTTCCACCAGTACACTCCATTCATCTCGCCAGCAACATCGATCCACCGCAAACCAATCCGAAGAGTTCTCATGGTGCAGGATTATAAAAACAGCCAAAAAATATGGCAAATACTCACAATATAAAGGAATTAAAACGGCATCACTGGTATAACACAATCAACACCTCAGCAGGTTCCGCTGTAGCTTCGCCCAATGCGTTTTATCCTATGGGAGGTCGTCTCTGGAGTAAAGTGGTCCTGTAGTGTGGTCCTTGCGAGTACACAATGTGTTTTGGAAATTCCTAGACCCATTTCATCAGGTGTCTGTGAGGGTTAATATATTGGTCAAGCTGAGCAATGGACCAGGCACTGGAGACCTCTACCTCACCAAGCCCTTCCCCTTGGAGGAGACCAATTAGATGGCAACCACAATATTGATAGAACTAAGGGGTTCTTGATATTGAAACATCTATGGTGGGATAGCATGGAATAAATGCTAGGTCTTTTAGCCTTCTGGTCAGACTACACTGCGTTCAGAAGGCTTATCTGGCTTCAGGGTAATATTGCAGGCCCCAAAACAGCATATTATTGTTTAAAAGACTACAATACTGGGACTTTGAATAAAACATTCTCCACCAAGTTTGCTGCCCTGCCACAGACGATCTTTCTGAGTACAATGTCCAGGAAGGGATACCCCCTCCGTGAATACCACGAGAGGAAGGGTGGAAGTCTCCAAAGCCTGGTTCATCACACAGCTCTACCAATATATTTTCCCTTACAGTCACCTGATGTGGATCTAGGAATCCACAAAATGTGTTGTGTACTTACCAGGATCACGTCATAAGACCACTGTACAGGAGAGTACTGATACCATCCGAAAAAAAATTGTCTGGTTAAACACTTCAGCCCCGGAAGGTTTTACCCCCTTAATGACCAGATCATTTTTTGCGTCTACAAAATAGGGCATAGATTTATGGCATTTTTATTATTATTATTTTTTTTAACTAGTAATAGCGGCGATCAGCGATTTTTATCGGGATTGCGGCGGACAGATCGGACACTTTTGACACTTTTTTGGGACCACTGACATTTATACAGCGATCAGAGCTAAAAATAGCCACTGATTACTAAATAAATGTCACTGGCAGGGAAGGGGTTAACACTGGGGGCCGATCAAGGGGTTAAGTGTGTTCCCTCAGTGTGTGTTCTAACTGTGGGGGGGATGGGAGTGACTAGAGGAGGAAACATATCGCTGTTCCTAACTAATAGGAACACACGATCTGTCTCTCCTCTCTTGACAGAACTGGGATTTGTGTGTTTACACACACAGATCCCGGTTCTGTATCTTGTGCCCACGATAGCCCGTCATCGCGGCCACAAGAGGACTCCAGTGGCAACCTGTGAAGCTCTGGTGAACTCCATGCCCAAGAGGGTTAAGGCAGTGCTGGAAAATAATGGTGGCCACACAAAATATTGACACTTTGGGCCCAATTTGGACATTTTCACTTAGGGGTGTACTCACTTTTGTTGCCAGCGGTTTAGACATTAATGGCTGTGTGTTGAGTTATTTTGAGGGGACAGCAAATTTACACTGTTATACAAGCTGTACACTCACTACGTTACATTGTAGCAAAGTGTCATTTCTTCAGTGTTGTCACATGAAAAGATAGAAGAAAATATTTACAAAAATGTGAGGGGTGTACTTACTTCTGTGAGATACTGTAATTTGCCTGATCTATAGAACACATTTGTGCCATTATTTATGGTCTCATTTGCAATGTTGGGATTTGATCTCCATTCATGGTAAATGCTGATTTATGTACCATTGGAATCACCATTCTAAGCTGGCAATTCCAATCATTTCCAATAGAGAACAATCACTGGTCTTCTGCCTAAGGTGTCCTTTTATGAAAGTGAGGTAAAATACCGCTTTTCAGTTCTCAGGTATTCTCAGGGGAGATTGCGCTCCTCTGAGTGCCTGTTTATGAAAGTGTGTAGATGGCTTCTCATGTTGAGTTGAGGAGCGATCTACAAACGCCGGGAACTCCTGAGAACGGCTCCTCTCACTGTAATCTCGTGTGATATAGCGGGATTACAGTATGAGGAACCATAAAATACAAATGTTTAACACAATTCAGCACACATTATTCCCCAACATAAAATAATAAAGTTAATTTCCCCCTACACAATATACATTAACCTAATTATAAAAAAAACATTGTTTTTATCAATATTTAAAGATCATACATGTGCCTATTTAAATGTGAATGGTGTATAGTAAATGAATGTAATGCACATATGTAATGCAGCTATACACCATTCATATAAATGCAAAATACATTTATAATCATTAAAAAAATAATTTTAATAAAGTATACAAGTATAAAAATGTATTAATAAATTAAAATAAAATATATTTCATAATTGATATACATAAAAATTGATAAACTGGTGCGATGCGAGAACACTGCGAATCCACTGCGGGTTCCCGCATCGCACCAACTTGCATGTCAGTTCACACTGCCATATGCGAATCGCTGGGGAGTGTCAATACATTGTTAACAACACCCCCAGTTCAGCTTGCATATCGCACTGCAAACTGACAGTCCGGACATGAATCGGATCGCATATGTGTGAACACACATGCGATCGATTCTGGTCCGAACAGAAAAAAGGGTCCTGTGCGTGTTTGCACCGAATGCGGTGCGATATCAGCCATACTATCTGTACAGCTGATATCGCACCGCACAGACATCGCATGTAATGTGAATGGCAGTGTGCTGCGAATAACATGCAAATAACATGCGATGCCTGTGATGCGAATAACATGCGATGCCTGTGATGCAAGTGTGAACTGGGCCTAAAAGTTAACAACCCCCCCAAATCAGTTCGCATATCGCAGTGCGATCTGCAAACTCGGACAGTAATTGAATCGCATGGGTGTGAACACCCATGCGATCCGATTCTGCTGTGGACCAAAAAAAGGGTCCTGTAAGAGTTTGGTCCCAGGGCAATGCAAATTTAGCAATACTATCTGTATGGCTGAAATTGCATCACACAGAGATTGGATGTGATTTTGCACTGCAGTGCGGTGCGAATCACATCCGATCTTGGACACCGCAGCAGTGGGAACTGGCCCTAAACCATATTGCATTTGCACCAAAATGGTACAGGACCCTTTATTTGGTCCGCACTGGAATCTGATCGCATGGGTGTGAACACCCATGCGATCCGATTCCTGCACCATTACATAGTTCGCACTGCGATCTGTGAAATGATCTGGGGGTGTCATTAACTTTACATTGACACCCGCAGTGGTGCGCAGATGTCAATGTAGGTGCGATGTGAAAACCCGCACAGGAATCACGCTGGTTCACGCATCGCACAAGTGTGAACCCAGCCAGAGACGTGAACATCTAAAAAAATATATATATATATCTATATCTATATCTATATATAGCTATATATATATATAGCTATATATATATAGCTATATATATATATAGCTATATATATATATATATATATATATATATATATATATATATATATATGTGTATATATGTGTATATATATATATATATATATATGTATATATGTGTATATATATATATATATATATATATATATATATGTGTATATATATATATATATATATATGTGTATATATATATATATATATATATATATATATATATATATATATATATATATATATATATATATATATATATATATATATACACACTATAAATTCCTATCTGACTGTTTGGTGAAAGAAAGAAGTCAAAAGACTTCTTGCTTTCTCCAGAATATCAGCCAGTTTCAGGCTTCTCACTCTGATTCTCCACTTCTGAAATGGTGAATCAGAAAGTGAGAATTCTGTCACAGATCGCCAGTGAGGTGCCGAGATCGCACCTTCATAAACTGGCCGTTTCTGTGAATTCTCACTGTGCTGAGATAATCAGCGGAGAACATGTTCTCCACTGATTATCTCAGTTTCATAAACTGGTAATGAGTTGAGATCAGCGGTGAGACTCGGGATCGCCGCTGATCTCAGTTTCATAAAAGGACACCTAAGTCATTTGTCAAAGGTTTGCTCATTCACCTGTTACCATCCACATTTTGTATATTCAAAGTTTAGTACAGTGACTTAAAAGGAAGCACTTTGGGTCCTTGGTTCAAATCCAGATCCGGACATTACCTGCATGGAGTTTGCATGCTCTCCTTGTGCTTGCATGGGATGTCTAAACTGACCCTGGTATGTGTATGTATGAATGTGACTTTAGATTGTAAGCTCCTTGTAGGCAGGGACTGAGGTGAATGTACACTATGTAAAGATCTGCATATATCGTTGACGCTATATAAATTCCTATAATAAATAAATAGACGTTACACACTGACCACACAGCCTGGCTTGGCACTGAGAGTGACTTTACCAACCGGGCGTTCATTCTGAATTCCTGTGCTGGGACACCATTCCCACACTTCCACATGTGTCTCCTGTATGAAGAAAGAAGCTATTGATTTCTTATCTTATTTTATTATATATTCTAGTAATTAATTTCTTCTTATTGTCTATAGTCTACGTCTGCTGAACCTGGACAGTAATGGGATCACTGCAGTTCCATACCTACATCAGTCTGAGAGCAGCCTACAGGGCGGAGAGGCAGAGAATATGGACACCACTGTGAGGGGTAGTCACAAGACCCCAGAGATGAGGGACAGAGAGGATTCTCTGTGTGAGGAGATGGAGGAGAAGCTGCACTACATGGTCCTACCCAGCACCAAGGATCCAGATAGGACAGGTAAAGGATTTGCAGTCCTTTAATATCTATGGAGAGTGACCTTCTGTCCCCTCACCTCTGTGGCCTGTGATCCTGTCCCCTTACCTCTATGACCAGTGACCCTCTGTCACCTCACCTCTATGACCAGTGACCCTCTGTCACCTCACCTCTATGACCAGTGACCCTCTGTCACCTCACCTCTTTGACCAGTGACCCTCTGTCACCTCACCTCTTTGACCAGTGACCCTCTGTCCTCCCACCTCTATGACCAGTGACCCTCTGTCCCCTCACCTCTATGACCAGTGACCCTCTGTCACCTCACCTCTTTGACCAGTGACCCTCTGTCACCTCACCTCTATGACCAGTGACCCTCTGTCCTCCCACCTCTTTGACCAGTGACCCTCTGTCACCTCACCTCTATGACCAGTGATCCTCTGGTCCCTCACCTCTATGACCAGTAACCCTCTGTCCCCTTACCTCTATGACCAGTGACCCTCTGTCCCCTCACCTCTATGACCAGTGACCCTCTGTCCTCCCACCTCTATGACCAGTGACCCCCTGTTCCCTCATCTCTATGACCAGTGACCCTCTGTCCCCTCATCTCTATGACCAGTGACCCTCTGTTCCCTCATCGCTATGACCAGTGACCCTCTGTCCTTCCAACTCTATGACCAGTGACCCTCTGTCCTCCCACCTCTATGACCAGTGACCCTCTGTCCCCTCACCTCTGTGGCCTGTGATCCTCTGTCCCCTCACCGCTATGACCAGTGACCCTCTGTCCCCTCACTTCTATGACCAGTGACCCTCTGTCCTCCCACCTCTATGACCAGTGACCCTCTGTCCCCTCACCTCTGTGGCCTGCGATCCTCTGTCCCCTCACCGCTATGACCAGTGACCCTCTGTCCCCTCATCGCTATGACCAGTGACCCTCTGGCCCCCTATCGCTATGACCAATGACTCTCTTTCCCCCCACCACTATGACCAGTGACCCTCTGTCCTCCCACCTCTATGACCAGTGACCCTCTGTCCTCCCACCTCTATGACCAGTGACTCTCTGTCCCCTCATCGCTATGACCAGTGACCCTCTGTCCCCTCACCTCTGTGGCCTGTGATCCTCTGTCCCCTCACCTCTATGACCAGTGACCCTCTGTCCCCTCACTTCTATGACCAGTGATCCTCTGTCCCCTCACCTCTATGACCAGTGACCCTCTGTCCCCTCACTTCTATGACCAGTGACCCTCTGTCCCCTCATCGCTATGACCAGTGACCCTCTGTCTCCCCATCGCTATGACCAGTGACCCTCTGTCCTCCCACCTCTATGACCAGTAACCCTCTGTCCTCTCACTTCTATGACCAGTGACCCTCTGTCCTCTCACCTCTATGACCAGTGACCCTCTGTCCCCTCATCGCTATGACCAGTGACCCTCTGAGCCCTCATCGCTATGACCAGTGACCCTCTGTCCTCCCACCTCTATGACCAGTGACCCTCTGTCCCCTCACCTCTATGGTAACTGACCCACTGCCCCCTCACCTCTATGACCAGTGACCCTCTAACCTTTCAACTCTATGACATGTGACCTTCTGTCCCACTCACCTCTATGGTAAGTGACCCTCTATTGCCTCCTCTCTATGACAACTGACCCTCTGTCCCCTCAACTCTATGGTGAGTTGGGCTTTAACTAAAAATGTCCAAAAGACACTATATTCACTAAATACCCAAGCAAAAAATCTAATCTTTTCTATTACAGACTCCCTTTAAACTTTGCGTTTTACTTTTTGTGTTGATTTGCAGAGGTGATATTACCGTCCATCCAGAGCGCCAAATCTTCTAATCCCTTCCCAGTAAGTATTATACAGCAACATGGACAGAGATACAAATCTGCCCGGGATTCCACCTTCCCCGACTCTACTAAAGAAAAGACTTTTAATTACTGTCTGACTTATCACCAAATAAAGCTTTGTTTGATATACACCAATCAGCAATAACTTTATGACCACTGACAGGTTAAGTGGATAACATCGATTATCTCATTACAGTGGAAAGTCAGTGGGATATATTAGGCAGCAAGTAAACATGTTGTCCCTGAAGTTGATGTGTTCAAAGCAGAAAAAATGTTCATCACAGTTTGTTGTTTATGGGGCAGTGTAGACGCAGGGTGCCCATGCTGACCCGTGTTCACAGCCAAAAGTGCCTGCAATGGTCACGTGAGCATCACAACTGAACCACGGAGCAATGGAAGAAGGTGACCTGGTCTGATGAATCACGTTTTCTTTTACATCATGTGGATTGTCAGGTGTGTGCGTCACTTACCTGGGGAAAACATGGCACCAGGATGCAGTATGGGAAAAGGGCAAACTGGTGGAGGCTTTGGGCAATGTTCTTCTGGGAAACCTTGGCTCCTGCCATTCATGTGGATGTTACTTTGACACGTACCACCTACCTAAACATTGTTGCTGACCAAGCACACCCCTTCATGGAAACGAAGCCCGATGAGCTATTGTATTCTGACAGCAGGGAGACTTCAGAATACATTGATCAGCACTGCAGGCTATAGCCTGTGGCGCTGATCAAGTGGGGAAAATCTGAACAACTTCTATACAACCACAGTGGCCATACATGGATCAAATTTCACTTGTTCCCTGCTGAACTGGACACATTTCAATCCATGTATGGCCGGCTTTAACCACTTCAATACAGGGCACTTTCACCCCCTTCCTGCCCAAGACATTTTTCAGTTTTCAGCGCTGTCGCACTTTGAATGACAATTGCGCGGTCATGCAACACTGCACCCTAATGACATTTTTATCATTTTTTCCCCACAAATAGAGCTTTCTTTTGGTGGTCTTTGATCACCTCTGCGGTTTTTATCTATTGCGCTATAAACAAAAGAAGAGCGACAAGTTTGAAAAAACACAATATTTTTTACTATTTGCTATAATAAATATCCATTTTTTTTTCTTATTTAAACAAATTTTTTCCTCAGTTTAGGCTGATATGTATTCTTCTACATATTTTTGGTAAAAAAAAATCGCAATAAGCGTATATTGATTGGTTTGCGCAAAAGTTATAGCATCTACAAAATAAGGGATAGATTTATGGCATTTTTATTTTTTTATTATTTTTTACTAGTAATGGCGGCGATCTGCAATTTTTATTGTGACTGCGATATTGCTGCGGACACATCGGACACTTTTGCCACATTTTTGGGACTATTCACATTTATACAGCGATCCGTGCTATAAAAATTCATTGATTACTGTATAAATGTGACTGGCAGGGAAGGGGTGATCGAGGGGTTAAATGTGTGTCCTAGGGAGGTGATTCTACCTGTGGGGGAGGGGACTAACTAGGGGAGGTGACCGATCGGTGTCCCTATGTACAAGGGACACACCATTGGTCTCCTCTGACAGGACGTGGATCTGTGTGTTTACATACACAGATCCACAGTCCTGCTCTGTTACCCAGCAATCGCGGGTTCCCGGCGGACATCGCGGCCGCCGGGCACACGCATCGGGTCCCGAACGACGAGGCGGGCACGCGCGAGCGCCCCCTAGTGGCTCGGGAGGGTGATCACGTCATATGATGTCCGCCCAGAACAAGAGCTGGCTCGTCCCGCAGTCATATGACGGTGGACGGGCAGCTAGTGGTTAACCACTTCAGCCCCGGAAGGATTTGCCCCCTTCCTGACCAGAGCACTTTTTGCGATACGGCACTGCGTCGCTTTAACTGACAATTTCGCGGTTGTGC
The DNA here is from genome assembly GCA_037952925.1 of Lithobates clamitans. Classification (NCBI taxonomy): domain Eukaryota; kingdom Metazoa; phylum Chordata; class Amphibia; order Anura; family Ranidae; genus Lithobates; species Lithobates clamitans. The sequence continues at coordinate 49,475 of JBBGZY010000083.1, read as the reverse complement.
GACGCTGTACCAAAACAAAATTGACGTCCTTATTTTGCCACAAATAGAGTTTTCTTTTGGTGGTATTTGATCATCTCTGCGGTTTTTATTTTTTGCGCTATAAACAAAAAAAGAGCGACCATTTTGAAAAAAAGCAATATTTTTTACTGTTTGCTATAATAAATATCCCCAAAAAATATATAAAAAAACTAATTTCTTTCTCAGTTTAGGCCGATATGTATTCTTCTACATATTTTTGGTAAAAAAAAATCACAATAAGCATATATTGATTGGTTTGCGCAAAAGTTATAGTGTCTACAAAATAGGGGATAGATTTATTGCATTTTTATTATTATTATTTTTTTTTTATTAGTAATGGCGGTGATCTGCGAATTTTATTGTGGCTGCGACATTATGGCAGACATATCGGACACTTTTGACACTATTTTGGGACCATTGTCATTTATACAGAGATCAGTGCTATAAAAATGCACTGATTACTGTGTAAATGACACTGGGAGGGAAGGGGTTAAACACTAGGGGGCAATCAAGGGGTTAAGTGTGTCCTAGGGATTCATTCTAACTGTGGGGGGGTTGACCTACCTAGGACATGACAGAGATGACAGGGAGCAGTAGATCTCTGTCATGTCACTAGGCAGAACAGGGAAATGCCTTGGTTCCGTAAAACGATCGCGGGCCCCCGGTGGACATCGAGTCCACGGGACCCCCGGGCACTGTAACGGAGTACGCAGCACACGCCCGCGATTTAAAGGGGACGTACCTGTACGCCCATTTGCCCAGTCGTGCCGACGTACATCGTCGTGCGCTGGTCGGCATTTGGTTAAGGGATCTGCTACTGATGGCATGGTGCCAGATACCACATCATACCTTCAGAGGTCTAGTGGAGTCCATGCCTCGATGGGTTTGGTGGCAAAGGGGACCTACTCAGTATTAGGTGGGTGATCATAAAGTTATGGCTGATCGGTGTATATGTATCACTTTGTTATCCTAAGTAGTGACAAAGTTATTGTTGCATAACCAGATTCATAACAGAAATGTAAGAATAGGACTATAGGGGTGAGAACTGGACTAGTTTATTACAATGAGATCAATGGCCCACACAAGCCCCTTAGTGTCCCCTGTGTGTAATAACAATGGACAGGTTGGTAATAGTCTTAGTTCTGATGTATACCGGAGTCTCATTATCTTCTCCTTCTCTATGACAGAAGCCCCCAGAGACCACCATCAGCTCCTCTATCCTGCCCAGCTTCCTGCTGTCCTCAACAGAAGAGCTAATCCAGTCCTTCACCCCTCCACTGCCAAGCCTGACAACCCTCAGCCTGGCTGACAACAAGGTATGTGTGGACTTGGGGCTACATGGAGAACCCCAACCAAGGCAGATTGTATTTTTGGCTGTTGTGGCGGGATGTTGTATCGTACATCCTAATAGTGGAAAAAAGGAGGTGTCTCTGCAGAGGTGTAACTAAAGCCTTTAGGGCCCCGGTGCCAGAAACCATGAAGGGTCCCCCCACCCCGACCCCTAGCTGGGGCGCCTCCCTCCGGACTCAGGGCCCTTCCCACCGAGTCTTGGTGGAACCCCAGGGCCCAGTCGCAGGTGTAACCTTTGTGACCCTGGTAATTCCGCCACTGGTGTCAGTAGTTTTTTATTTTAAACAAGAAAGGAATGTGGGACTTTGAATGAGGCAATTGACTTGTGAAGGTAGAGTGATTAGTAAACATTATTTAATCGTGACAATAGTATGAAACAAGTAAAATAATTTCATATATGTACATACACATGGCATGAACATAATGGATACATCGATACATATATGTCAGCTTGGCAAGTAACAAATAATTATTGATAAAATTGGATAAATACATATATGTACATATGTCATAGAAACGGCATGGCAATACGGTGAATGATCTAAATATTGAACATGATTAATTGTAGATATAGTACAAGATATTTCCTATTGACAGGTATTGGTACACCATATGCAACAGAGCTGGTGTAAAAACAAAGGAAGATACACATACACATTAATAATTACATAGTAATCAATACATTTTGAATGTATAAAAATATATATGGGCCAGTGAATAGGTAGTGAGCCAGACTTAACTGAGCACCCCATGGAAACTCGACGTGTTTCATGGCTATATGCCATTCATCAGGAGTTGGGTACAGAGATAAAAGGTCAGCTAAAGCATTGTTCTTGGCTAGCATCGAGGAAGATGGAACCCCAAAACTGATTGTCTGTTCTGGAACTGAGGCAAGGAACCCCGCACCGGACAAAAAAAACAACTACATGGCATGCCTGATCGCCACAACACATTCCACATGTGTGGGGATGATTACAAATGTAGTGTTGTGTGTGTATCCAGTGATTTGGGCTGTGTGTGCTACCTCCCTGTTGTAAAACACATAGCGAAAATATAGTTCTTTATTTTTGTTTTATTTTCTTATTATTTTTTTACCATTTTATTTATTTATTTTTTACAATGTTAATTCTCATAATTTTTTTTCATTTTTTTTAGGAGCCCTGTTGGAGGGGGGGGGGCTTTGGTGGAATATCAGGGGTATAAATAGACCTCTGATGTTCCACCTTTTTACTATGCTTTAGTTATGAATGGGCAGAGTCAGTGATCGGTACCGGGCAAAGAAGGGGTCGGTATATGATATGTTTACCGGCCCCATCCCTGCTCTCCATCCTGACAGCATCCAGAAGGAGGGGGAAACCTGGCAGAGCTGGGGGGGGGGGGGCTAGGAGAGAGCAGAGGGTCCGGGGACAAGGGGAGGGGGGCTAGGAGAGAGCAGAGGGGCCGGGGACAAGGTTAGGCCAGGAGAGAGCAGAGGGGCTGGGGACAAGGTGGGGCTAGGTGAGAGCAGAGGGAGGGGCTGGGGACAGGGGGGTAGGAGAGAGCAGAGGGTCCGGGGACAAGGGGAGGGGGGCTAGGAGAGAGCAGAGGGGCTGGGGACAAGGTGGGGCTAGGCAAAAGCAGAGGGAGGGGCTGGGGACAGGGGGGGCTAGGAGAGAGCAGATGGGCTGGGGACAGGAGTGGGGCTAGGAGAGAGCAGAGGGGCTGGGGACGGGGGGGGGGCTAGGAGAGAGCACACGGGGCCAGGAGAGAGCAGGGGGGCCGGGGACAAGGGGGGACTATGCGAGAGCAGAGGGGCCGGGGACAGGGGGGGCGCTAGGAGAGAGCACGGGGGCAGGGGGGGCTAGGAGAGAGCAGAGGGGCCGGGGACAGGGGGGGCTAGGAGAGAGCAGAGGGTCCGGGGACAGGGGGGGCTAGGAGAGAGCAGAGGGGCCGGGGACAAGGGGGGGCTAGGCGAGAGCAGAAGGAGGGGCCGGGGACAGGGGGGTAGGAAAGAGCAGAGGGGCTGGGGACAGGGGGGGCTAGGCGAGAGCAGAGGGGCTGGGGACAGGAGGGGGGCTAGGAGAGAGCAGAGGGGCCGGGGACAGGGGGAGGGGGTTAGGAGAGAGCACACGGGGCCAGGAGATAGCAGAGGGGCCAGGGACAGCAGAAATAAGCTGTAAAGAGGGGGCTGCTGCATATAGAGGAACCAATCACCTCCATGTCCCTCTTGCAGCCGTTGACTGCCTGTGGGAGGAAGAGGAGGAGAAGTGGGCAATTAGTGGCTGCAGGAGGAACATGGAGGGGATTGGTTCCTCTATAAGCCGCCGCCTCTCCTATCCAGGAGTACTCATGTCCCTGCGTCTCTGTATTTCCAAATGTAACCAATGAAAAATCAGCTTTGGAGATGCATGTGTAGCCTGCATCTAGTTGGCTGGTTGGGGTAGATGTGATGCTACCAGTATTAATACATGAAATATATCATACATGGACTCTGGCCACTGGGCTATTCAGGAATAAATGAGCAGCCATACCTACCTGTTAATGCCTCATCACATATCTGTACTCCTGTTTGAAGGGCCATCATTGCCCGCAGGGGATGCACGTGTGTTATGTGCATATGTGTGCAGGCAGTCCCATTCATGTGTATTGGGATGCAGCAGCTGCACAGACCTACCTGCTGCCACTTTAACAGCTGCACAGATGTGTGTCCCTGGATGCCCACTGCCCATGCTGGAGGACACACACCCGCTCTGGCACACCTATGCATCCCGTGCGGGCAAAGATGCCCCTTCACACGGGAGTATGGATATGAACTTCTCTTATTTGCTCCCTTTTTGGTCTGTTAACCCTTGTTTACAGAAAAAGAAAAAAAAAAAGAGGTGAAAAGTTTTGATTCACATATTAAAAGATGGTCCAGTTATCTGTTATCACTTTGTATATACTGTAGATGGATCATCTGTTTGGAGGTCATTTTGGTTGTAATTTCTTCATTTTTCTTTTAGATAGAACATGAAGAGGACCTGTTAGCTGTGGCTCTGTTCCCCTCGCTGGAGGAGCTAGTGATCCATGGGAACCCAGTGACTACCCGCTGGAAAGGTAAAGGAATCCCAAAGCCGGGGAACCTCTAACCAGACCCAGTTCTAATCATTCTAGTGACTGATCTGTGAGCTGTAGAATGTTTATGGTATAGCCTGACCCCGCCATTTATGTGTTAGAGAGGACCCCCCCCCATCTGATAAATAAATATTAGTACATTACAATAACACCCTCAATACCAGCAAGTTACACCCCTTTCCTATCCAGGCCCTATTTTTTTGTTTTCAGTGCTGTGATAGTTTGACTGACAATGAGTGGGTCATGCAACGCTGTACACTGATGAATTTTGTATCATTGTTTTAGGACAGACAGAGCTTTATTTGGTGGTATTTAAAAGAGAAGTATTTTTTTTTTAAAGATTCATACTTACCTAGGTGGATGCAGCATCTGCCCCTGAGGTCCCTCTACACTGAGAACCGAGCGATTGAACACCACCGATTGCTCGGTTCTCACAGCTCCCCAAGCAGAGAGCTGGTGACTGTCAGCCACAGCTCTCTGCTCTACCCCCTCCTCGCTCACTGGAGGGCTGGGCTGTAGAGGGGCGGGAGCGGTCGGCTCAGGCTCTCAGCGGCTCTCTGAGAGCCTGAGCCGGGTGTTAGTCATGAGATATGGCGGATCCAGACTCCGTGGTCATGATGACGCGGTGCCTGGACCGACTTCTGGTGAAAACAGGTCACAGAAGTGCAAAACGAACTGCCCTCCTGTAATCCAACAATTTTGAAAAAAACAACTATTTTTTTACTTTTTGCTATAGTAAATATCCAAAAAAAAAAAAAAAATGTCATCAGTTTGGGCCAATATGTATTCTTCTACATATTTTTGGTAAAAAATTGCAACAAGTGTATATTGATTGGTTTGTGCAAAAGTTATCGCACTACAAACTACGGGATAGATCTAGGCACTTTTATTTATTTATTTATTTATTTATTTTTACTAGCAATGGCGGCGATCTGCGATTTTTAGCGGGACTGCGACATTGAGGCGGACAAATCTGACCCCAAATGACACTTTCTGAGGGCCAGTGACATTATTACATTGATCAGTGCTATAAAAAAGCACTGAACAATGTAAAAAATACACTGGCAGGGAAGGAGTTAACACTAGGGGGGGCGATCAAGGGGTTAACTGTGTTCCCTCAGTGTGTACAAAATAGGGGATCGATTTATGGCATTTTTATTATTTATTTATTTTTTACTAGTATTGGTGGCCATCTGCGATTTATAGCGGGACTGCGACATTGCGGCGGACAGATCGGACACTTTTGACACTTTTTTGGGACCAGTGGCATTTATACAACGATCAGTGCTATAAAAAATGCACTGATTACTGTATAAATGACACTGGCAGGGAAGGGGTTAACACTAGGGGGTAATCAAGGGGTTAGGGGTTCCCTAGGGAGGTGTTTCTAACTGTGGGGGGAGGGGACTGACTAGAGGAGGAGAGAGATCGCTGTTCCTGATCACTAGGGACAGACAATCTCTCTCTTCTTCACTGACAGAACGGGGATCTGTCTGTTTACATTGACAGATCCCCATTCTAGCTCTCTGAGGAGCGAACCCCGGTTGCCCGTGGACATTGCGGCCGTCGGTCACATGCATCAGCTCCGGCGCCGTGCCCCCTATCGCTCTTAAAGCGGCCGACGTACACGTAGGACGATTCGCGCAGCCGTGCCAACCTGCTGTATAATGACAGCGGCTGGTTGGCATGCAGTTAATACCCACCAGGTGTTTATTTTTTTATTATATAAAAGAAAAAAGATAGAACCCAGAGAAAGACTCACCCAAGCTCAGCCGCTATATAGTATAGTTGGTGTGTAGAGTAGTCGGTGTTCTGGGTAATTAAGCTCATCAAAAATCCATAGAAAGTACAGGCCGGCAACTCGACAGCTTCTCCATAGAAAATATTTAAGCATTACAGCAATGACACCATCCAAAAATCCTGACGCATTTCGGCCTTAGGCCGTCATCAAAAGCATGGAACCCAAACTGGCCCCTAACTTGTTGTTTTAAAACATTAAATAAAACTGCCAAGACAAAACACCCCCCCCCGAAATGACCACATTTGGGAGAGTGGACACCCCAAGGTGATCTCAGATTTTGCCACAGGTTTTTGGAAATGAAGGACCATGCCAGTATTGAGGTAGCCAAGGTGAGTTTTGTCTTTTTAAAGTCCTCTAAAACCAAGTGCAAGTCTCAAGTTATTCGTGGAAGAAAGTTCCCCGTAGGATGAAATGATATGGCACTGAAATAATATGCATTGTGTGCAACGGCTAGATGTCAGAGAAACATCACAAAACACTTTAAATCCCCCTAAACAATCCCACAATCATTGGTGGTCAGTAACATTTTAAAATTCTTCACCCCGTCTCCATTATCAATAGTTGCTGACACCCCCCCTCCCCCCTCCAACTTTGAGAACAGCTTTATATCTGCTGCGGTCTCTCTCCTCTCCCTGTTGTGAGAGGAAGGGGCGGGCTTTCAAATGTAAACAGTAATACGGTTTACATTTCTGATCCCTGTGATAGGCCATCATGATTAAGCGAACTGGATTCGTGAAACGCGTCGATCTCTGCTCTTGTCCGTATCGGTGTTACAGTGATGTGTTTATATTCAAAATAAAGCAACATTGTTACCCTCTACAGCTTGCAGTGCAGTCAACGTTTACTTGTTCGTCTGGCTATCTATCCAGACTGCGGACTGGACCTGCACCCGCTTGTTAGAGGAAGGATTGTTCTCACCTGGAGGGACACAACCCCTTTTTCTCTACAAAGCACTGACTGGTGTATAATGGCACCAGGATCATAGACATTAAATCATAGACATTAAATCATAGACATTAACCACTTAACCCCCGGACCATTTGGCTGGCCAAAGACCAGAGCACTTTTTGCGATTCGGCACTCTGACGCTTTAACTGACAATTGCGCGTTCGTGTGACATTACACCCAAACAAAATTGACGTCCTTTTTTTCCCCACAAATAGAGCTTTCTTTTGGTGGTATTTGATCCCCTCTGTGGTTTTTATTTTTTGCGCTATAAACAAAAAGAGCGTAAATTTTGAAAAAAAAAAAGCAATATTTTTTACTTTTTGCTATAATAAATATCCCCAAAAAATATATAAAAAAAAATTCTTTCTCAGTTTAGGCCGATATGTTTTCTTCTACATATTTTTGGTACAAAAAAAGCGCAATAAGCGTATATTGATTAGTTTGCACAAACGTTATAGCGTCTACAAAATAGGGGATAGTTTTATGGCATTTTTATTATTCATTTTTTTTATTAGTAATGGCGGCGATCTGTGATTTTTATTGTTACTGCGGCATTATGGCAGACACACCGGACACTTTTGACACTTTTTTTGGGACCATTGTCATTTATACAGCGATCAGTGCTATAAAAATCCACTGATTACTGTATAAATGACACTGGCAGGGAAGGAGTTAAACACTAGGGGGTGATCAAGGGGTTAATCTAGGATGGAAAAGGACCTAGGGGTCCTAGTAGATGATAGGCTCAGCAATGGCATGCAATGCCAAGCTGCTGCTAACAAAGCAAACAGAATATTGGCATTAAAAGGGGGATCAACTCCAGAGATAAAACAATAATTCTCCCGCTCTACACGACTCTGGTCCGGCCGCACCTGGAGTATGCTGTCCAGTTCTGGGCACCAGTCCTCAGGAAGGATGTACTGGAAATGGAGCGAGTACAAAGAAGAGCAACAAAGCTAATAAAGGGTCTGGAGGATCTTAGTTATGAGGAAAGGTTGCGAGCACTGAACTTATTCTCTCTGGAGAAGAGACGCTTGAGAGGGGATATGATTTCAATTTACAAATACTGTACTGGTGACCCCACAATAGGGATAAAACTTTTTCGCAGAAGAGAGTTTAATAAGACTCGTGGCCACTCATTACAATTATAAGAAAAGAGGTTTAACCTTAAACTATGTAGAGGGTTCTTTACTGTAAGAGCGGCAAGGATGTGGAATTCCCTTCCACAGGCGGTGGTCTCAGCGGGGAGCATCGATAGCTTCAAGAAACTATTAGATAATCACCTGAATTACAGGGATATATAATGTAATACTGACACATAATCACACACATAGGTTGGACTTGATGGACTTGTGTCTTTTTTCAACCTCACCTACTAAGTGTGTCCTAGGGAGTCATTCTAACTGTGGGGGGATGGGCTAACACTGACATGACAGGATCACTCCTCCCGATGACAGGGAGCGGTGATCTCTGTCACGTCACAAGGCAGAACAGGGAAACGCCTTGTTTACAAAGGCATGCCACACCGTGACAGCATTGTGGGCCCCTGAAGGACATCGAGTCCGCGGGACCCACAGGCTCGGTCACGAAGTACACGGCGCCCACAATGCCGTCATTTAAAGGGGACGTATCTGTATTCCCATTTGCCCAGCCGTGCCATTGTGCCGACGTATATCGTCGTGCGCTGGTCGGCATGTGGTTAAGAGCCGCCAGAGGGCACGCGCGATTGCATGCATGAGAGCCAGCGCAGGGATTTGTGTGTGTAAACACACAAATCCCTGTTTTGTCAGGGGAGAGGAGACATATCGTTTGTTCCTACTAAGTAGGAACAACAATATGTCTCCTCCCCCAGTCAGTCCTATCCCCATACAGTTAGAACAGATCTAGGGAACACACATTTAACCCCTTGATCACCCCCTAGTGTTAACCGCTTCCCTACCAGGGACACTTACACAGTAATCAATGCATATTTATAGCACCGATTCCTGTATAAATGTCAATGGTCCCAAAAATGTGTCAAAGTCGCAGTACTGCTAAAAATCGCAGATCACCAACATTACTAGTAAAAAAAAAAAAATAAAATAATAAAAATGCCATAAATCTTTCCCATAGTTTGTAGACGTTATAACTTTTGCGCAAACCAATCAATTTACGCTTATTGAGATTTTTTTTTACCAGAAATATGTAAAAGAATATATATCGGCCTAAACTGATGAAGAAATTTGTTTTTTAAAAACATTTTTGGGGATATTTATTATAGCAAAAAGTAAAAAATATTATTTTTTTCCAAATGTGTCGCTCTTTTTTTTTTTTGTTTATAGCGCAAAAAATCAAAACCGCAGAGGTGATCAAATACCGCCAGAAGAAAGCTCTATTTTTGGGGAAAAAAGGACGCAAATTTAGTTTGGGTGCAGAATTGCATGACCGACGCAGTGCCAAACTGTAAAAAGTGCTCTGGTCAGGAAGGGGGTAAAATCATTCGGGGCTCAAGTGGTTAAGCACACCCCAACATTACAGAAAAAAAAAAAAAAATTGGGACATTTTAAAACATCCTCTTAGAGCGGGGGTGCTCAACCTGTGGTCCACATGTACCCTGTTTCCCCGAAAATAAGACCTAGCGTGATTGCCAGTGATGGCTGCAATATAAGCCCTACCCCCCAAATAAGCCCTACCCTGTTTCCCCGAAAATAAGCCCTACCCTGAAAATAAGACCTACAAGGACTTTAACTAGGGCTTATTTGGGGGGTAGGGCTTATATTGCAGCCATCACCGACAATCACGCTAGGTCTTATTTTCGGGGAAACAGGGTAGCTCTCAGAGCCCTCTAATGTGGCCCTCAACTCCAAACCAGGGAAGCGCATACCCATGCTCTGGGATGGCGGGTCAGCAAGCCCGAATCACAATCAACGGGTTTCTGGACCTGCTATCCTAGAGCATCAGAGTGCGTGGAGCCGGCAGCGGACGGAGCGGGTGGAGTGATACCAACTGCACTTCTCCTGGGACCTTTCTAGCAGCCTGGAGAACAATAAAAAAAAACTCATACATGGGGTGCAAACGCCTAGACCAGTGATGGTGAACCTTGGCACCCCAGATGTTTTGGAACTACATTTCCCATGATGCTCATGCACTCTGCAGTGTAGTTGAGCATCATGGGAAATGTAGTTCCAAAACATCTGGGGTGCCAAGGTTCACCATCACTGGCCTAGTGCATTACCTGAGATTTTTTTAATAGAAGAAATCAAAAAGACAAATAAATACTCACAAAGGACAGAGCTCAGAAGAAGGGGATGTGTCCCAAAAACGCGTCAGGAGGCCCACATTGCTGCAGTTAGGTCACTAGTTCCACAGTGGTTGAACACCGGATTTGTTGTCAAGCTTGTTACTTCTGTACTTAGTGAGTATTCATTTGGCTGATTTTCCCAGAAGTCTGCACTAAGATACAAATCAGATCTTGAGCATCCCCTGCAACAAAAATGTCAATTTTTAGTGAGATACCCCCCAAAAGGAAATCATGTCTAAAAGGGATGCAGACCTTGCCACTTTCCTCATTAGTACCCTGATGGACTGTTGGAGAAATGGATAGACTCGGTTGTTAATTTTTCCCCTCCTTCTTTTTTTTTTTCTTGTTGTTTTGTTCTGTTTGTTTCTAATGTCTGGTTTGTTGTGCTTTGGGGTAGATTTCTGCCCAAGAGAAGTAATGTTCACCTAAGTAGAAATGTTCTGTCTGAATAGGTGGCAAAATATAACTATAATGATCTACAAAACATTGGAAAGGAATGTTTCTCTCAACCTCTCTTAATGTTTTCATATAGGGGGATCTACTGTAGGTGATCCAGATTTTGTGCTTTTATATGTAAATTTACATTTAACTCAATAAAAATTTTATATTTTAACCACTTGCCGACCACCGCACACACATATATGTCGGCAGAATGGCACAGGCAGGCAAATGGGCGTACCTGTACATCTCTTTGAATTTGCCGCCTATTGGGCGTGCGCCCGCCACGGGATCCTGCCCGCGGGAGCTCGGAGGAGAGGCAGAACAGGGAGCTGCCTATGTAACTAAGGTATTTACCTGTTCTGCCTAGCAACATGACAGGGATCTACTGTTCCCTGTCATTGGGAGCAGTGATCGCTGTCATCTTCTAGTGCAGTGGTTCTCAACTCCAGTCCTCAGGACCCACTAACAGGCCAGAATTTACGTATTACCTTGGGGAGATGCAGACTAGAATACTGCAATCACTGAGCAGCAAATGATATCACCTGTGATGATTTTCAGTTATCCTGCAAACCTGGCCTGTTAGTGGGTCCTGAGGACAGGAGTTGAGAACCACTGTTCTAGTGAGCCTACCCCCCCCCCCCACTACAGTTAGAATCACTCCCTAGGACACACTTAACCCCTTGATCGCCCCCTAGTGTTTAACCCCTTCCCTGGCAGTGTCATTTACACAGTAATCAGTAGCTATTTGTAGCTCTGATCGCTGTATAAATGACAATGGTCCCAAAATAGTGTCAAAAGTGTCCGATGTGTCCGCCATAATGTCCTGATAAAAATCGCAGATCGCCGCCATTACTAATTAAAAAAAAAAAGAATAATAAAAATGCCATAAATCTATCCTCTATTTTGAAGACGCTATAACTTTTGTGCAAACCAATCAATATACGCTTACTGTGATTTTTTTTTTTTTTTTTTTTACCAAAAATATGTAGAAGAATACATATCGGCCTAAACTGAGAAAGAAATTTGTTTTTTTATATATTTTTTGGGGATATTTATTATAGCAAAAAGTAAAAAATATTGCTTTTTTTTTCAAAATTGTCGCTCTTTTTTTGTTTATAGCGCAAAAAATAAAAACCGCAGAGGTGATCAAATACCACCAGAAGAAAGCTCTATTTGTGTGGAAAAAAGGACGTCAATTTTGTTTGAGTGCAATGTCACACGACCGCGCAATTGTCAGTTAAAGCGACGCAGTACAGAATCGCAAAAAATGCTCTGGTCAGGAAGGGGGTAAATCCTTCCTGGGGCTGAAGTGGTTAAAAAGAAAAGAAAGGGAAAATCAGCTGCTGCAGGTGCAGCTGATTGATAATTAAAAAAAAAACACTCCCATTCACATTCACATCGACACAAACAGACAGCTATTCCTTCAGCATGCCCCAAGGTAGGGATCTATAACAAGGTTTATTATAAAAGTTTGTTATAATCCCTGCAACTTACATAGATCACCCAGAGGGGAATTTTTATTTTATCTCAACAAAAGCGGAATTACTCTTTAACGCGAGCTTCCGGCCAGCTAATTTTTTTTTTTAAAGTCAGCAGCTACAAACACTGTAGCTGCTGACTTTAAATAAGTAGACTTACCTGTCCTGGGCCGTCCAAAGCCGACCCGTCCCTCGGCTCTCGGGTCCTTCCATCCTAAGTAAGGGAAACAGGCAGTGGAGCCTTGTGGCTTCACTGCCAGTTTCCTACTGCGTACGCACGAGCGGCGCAGCGCTTTGTGAATGGGACACCATGTGATGTGGGACACACACAGTTCCCATAACACACCGCGCCCCATTCCCCAGAAAACAACACGGGGAGCAGAAGACTGAACATAACCGCGGTGTAGGAAGAGGCAGATTAGGAAGACTGCCTAGCAACAGCCATTTCACGTAAGTAAAAATTTTTTTAAATTTTTTTTTTCCCCTCCATTTTTTTAGGTTTTTTTTGTGCAATTTTTTTTTTTCAGGGTGGACCTCCACTTTAAGTGGCCCACACTCTTCAAAAGGTTGAGCACCCCTGTCTTAGAGTACCTGCACCCCCTAGTGTCTGTTTTAGTATACAACAACTATTTACAGTATGTCTATGTACTCCTCTGATAGCTTGCTTGCAGCTTTTTGAGATGTTGATAACTTTGGAGGCTGTGGGTGGCCCATTCTCACCTAGGCAATAACAATACTACACAATTCGATATTTTATTAGGAGTTAATAACTCTACACCAATGGTGGTTAACCTTCTTGATATAGGGGGGCCCTGACATGACCAAAGGGCCACACATAATATTCAGTGAATGCAATGCTACAGGAAGCTGCCAAAGACTGCAGACATAGTATAGGAGATGGTCAGAGACTGCCAGAGACAGATTCCCAATTGGATTTAAGTCTGGACTGTGACTGGGCCATTCTAACACATGAATATGCTTGGATCTAAACCATTCCATTGTAGCTCTGGCTGTGTGTTTAGGGTCGTTGTCCTGCTAGAAGGTGAACCTCCGCCCCAGTCTCAAGTCTTTTGCAGACTCTAACAGGTTTTCTTCTAAGATTGCCATGTATTTGGCTCCATCCATCTTCCCATCAACTCTGACCAGCTTCCCTGTCCCTGCTGAAGAAAAGCATCTCCACAGCATGATGCTGCCACCACCATGTTTCACAGTGGAGATGGTGTGTTCAGGGTGATGTGCAGTGTTAGTTTTCCACCACACATAGCGTTTTGCTTTTAGGCCAAAAAGTTAAATTTTGGTCTCATCTGACCAGAGCACCTTCTTCCACATGTTTGTTGTGTCCCCCACATGGCTTCTCACAAACTACAAACAGGACTTCTTATGGCTTTCTTTCAACAATGTCTTTCTTATTGTCACTCTTCCATAAAGGGCAGATTTGTGGAGAACACGACTAATAGTTGTCCTGTGGACAGATTCTCCCACCTGAGCTGTAGATCTCTGCAGCTCCTCCAGAGTTACCATGGGCCTCTTGGCTGCTTCTCTGATGAATGCTCTCCTTGCCCGGCCGGTCAGTTTAGGTGGACGGCCATGTCTTGGTAGGTTTGCAGTTGTGCCATACTCTTTCCATTTTCGGATGATGGATTCAGCAGTGCTTCGTGAGATGTTCAAAGCTTGGGAGATTTTTATTATAACCTAACCCTGCTTGAAACTTCTCCACAACTTTATTCCTGACCTGTCTTGTGTGTTCCTTGGCCTTCATGATGCTGTTTGTTCACTAAGGTTCTCTAACAAACCCCTGAGGGCTTCACAGAACAGCTGTATTTATACTGAGAATAAATTACACACAGGTGGACTCTATTTACTAATTAGGTGACTTCTGAAGACAATTGGTTCCACTAGATTTTAGTTAGGGGTATCAGAGTAAAGGGGGCTGAATACAAATGCACACCACACTTTTTACATATTTATTTGTAAACAAAATTGAAAACCATTTATCATTTTCCTTCCACTTCACAATTATGTGCCACTTTGTGTTGGTCTATCGCATAAAATCCCAATAAAATACATTTAAGTTTTTGGTTGTAACATGACAAAATGTGCAAAAATTTCAAGGGGTATTAATACCTTTTCAAGGCACTGTACTACAGTAGATGATCAGAGACTGCAGACACACTACAGGAGATGATCAGAGACTGCAGACATACTACAGGAGATGATCAGAGACTGCAGACATAATACAGGAGATGGTCAGAGACTGCAGACATAATACAGGAGATGGTCAGAGACTGCAGACATAATACAGGAGATGGTCAGAGACTGCAGACATAATACAGGAGATGATCAGAGACTGCAGACATAATACAGGAGATGATCAGAGACTGCAGACATAATACAGGAGATGGTCAGAGACTGCAGACATAGTACAGGAGATGATCAGAGACTGCAGACATAGTACAGGAGATGCTCAGAGACTGCAGACATAGTACAGGAGATGGTCAGAGACTGCAGACATAGTACAGGAGATGATCAGAGACTGCAGACATAGTACAGGAGATGATCAGAGACTGCAGACATAGTACAGGAGATGATCAGAGACTGCAGACATAATACAGGAGATGATCAGAGACTGCAGACATACTACAGGAGATGATCAGAGACTGCAGACATACTACAGGAGATGATCAGAGACTGCAGACATAATACAGGAGATGATCAGAGACTGCAGACATAGTACAGGAGATGATCAGAGACTGCAGACATAATACAGGAGACAGTCAGAGACTACGGACATACTACAGGAGATGGTCAGAGACTGCAGACATACTACAGGAGATGATCAGAGACTGCAGACATACTACAGGAGATGATCAGAGACTGCAGACATACTACAGGAGATGATCAGAGACTGCAGACATAATACAGGAGATGATCAGAGACTGCACACATACTACAGGAGACGGTCAGAGACTGCAGACATACTACAGGAGATGGTCAGAGACTGCAGATATAATATAATACAGGAGATGCTCAGAGACTGCAGACATAGTACAGGAGATGATCAGAGACTGCAGACATAGTACAGGAGATGGTCAGAGACTGCAGACATGCTACAGGAGATGGTCAGAGACTGCAGACATATTACAGGAGATGGTCAGAGATGGTGAACATGTTATAGTGGGTTGTTGGGGACATGATTCAAAAGACAGTCTAATGCCCCGTACACACGGTCGGGTTTTCCGATGGAAAATGTGTGATAGGACCTTGTTGTCGGAAATTCCGACCCTGTGTAGGCTCCATCACACATTTTCCATCGGATTTTCCGACACACAAAGTTTGAGAGCAGGATATAAAATTTTCCGACAACAAAATCCGTTGTCGGAAATTCCGATCGTGTGTACACAAATCCGACGGACAACGTGCCACGCATGCTCAGAATAAATAAAGAGATGAAAGCTATTGGCCACTGCCCCGTTTATAGTCCCGACGTACGTGTTTTACGTCACCGCGTTCAGAACGATCGGATTTTCTGACAACTGTGTGTGACCGTGTGTATGCAAGACAAGTTTGAGCCAACATCCGTCGGAAAAAATCCTTGGATTTTGTTGTCGGAATGTCCGATCAATGTCCGACCGTGTGTACAGGACAGTAGACTGGAGACATATAACATAAGATGCTAAACATCACAGCTATCACTGCCCCTTCACAAATGAATTCCCTTATATTTGTGCTCCCTACACGCCCCTTATACATACTTGTGCCACATTTGATATTGCTGTCAGTAAGCTCCATTATAAAGGATCAGATAAGCAGGAAAAAAGCATACAAAAAAAGAAAAGCAATAGACAGCAAAAAAAGATGTAAAGTGTCTTCCACAAGTTTAGGTGGGAAGTGCCAATTTAGGGTAAAGTAACAGAGTCTGAAGTAATGAAATCCCGCTTTCTTCCCGGACAGGAGATCCACGCCTGCTGAAGAGCTTCCTCCAAGAACGCCTCGGGATGAAAATCACTCGGAAGAAAATGGCGGCGGTTAATAAACCTCACCTGGTGATTCCCATCAGAGAAAAGAGAAAGGTGAGCAATAACCTCCTTCCACCCCTCCTAGGCTGTGCTCAGAGGTGTTGATGGGATCGGGGATTATTACTTGATCTTCTTTAAGGAAAACTCCATTAGAAGACATGTAGGGACTGTCCTTACGAAATTGCTGGTTGCCTGGTTGTCATGTTAATCCTCTCACTTCATTTATTTCTGAGTCACTGAACTGGAACATGTATGCATGTCAAAAAGTACAGACGTATGGGAGAGCCAGGCAAATAGCATTTCCTGAAAGAGGTCAGAGATAGTAACTTATATATTTTTCTCCTGATACTGCTAATGATGGGATAATCATAATACTGCTGTGGTTTATGTCAGAGCTATATAAATGTATAATAATAGTGTGTGACTGTGGTGAAGACATTAGAGTATAAGCTCCTCCTTATGTTACTGGCTCAGTGTTCTCTATACAGCACTGCAGTATATGTCAGAGCTATATACTGTAAGCCTCGGTTCACACCAGAGGCGGCACGACTTGCAGGTCGCCTCACCGAGGCGACCTGCACACTACTGCCGGGGCGACTTGCAAGACGACTTCTGTATAGAAGTCTATGCAAGTCGCCCCCAAAGTAGTACAGGAACCTTTCTTCTAAGTCGGAGCGACTTGCGTCGCTCCGATTAGAACGGTTCCATTGTACAGAACGGGAGGCGACTTGTCAGGCGGCTAGGTCGTCTGACAAGTCGCCCCCGTGTGAACCGAGCCTAAATGTATAATAATAATAGTGTCAGAAAGCATGAAATCAGACCAAGACAGAAGTACAGTTAAATCACACTTGTTTAATAATAAAAGTAAATAGAACAAACGTAGTCAAAACATAGCCAGAGTTCGGGAACGGATAGTCAGACAAGTCAAACGTCAGGGAGCTGGAGATGAGCGTAGTAGAAAAGCAAGCAGGATCTGGAGCCAGAAGGGATGTCAGCCAAGCAAGTCTTTAACAGGAATACAGGAGAGCGTCTCTAAAGAGTGTAAGCTCCTCTGGTGCAGAGGTTGTTGTAAATAGTCTGTAAGGAAAGAGGAGACACTGACTGATCCCTGTCTTGGACTAACAGTCTGGTAGTTGTTGGATCCGGCCCTTAGTTTGTGGTGCCGCCCTTGTGAAAAGTTACAATAATTTTTTATTTATTTTTTCTCTATTGGAAGGTCAGCACGCACGTCCCCAAAATCCCCAAGCAACCTCTGATGATTGAGCCTCCACTACATCCCTTCCTGAGACAATTTGGTCATGACAGTGACATCACAGAACATGTGATGTCATCCAGTCCTCTCCCTCCAATCAGAACTTCTTCAGAGAGAGATGGAGACACCACCATGGGGCAGGATCGGGAATCCAGCAGAATGCATGAATTATCAGAGGAGGAGATTCATTTTGGCTCTGAAGCGGACGTTGAGTCCGTCTTCATGACGCAGGTCAGTGCGGAATGTCTGAACTCTCATGTGCCTACTAACACAAGGTCAAATTTACACATTTTAACTCCCTTGGTGTGCCAACATTACAGAATTATATTTAATATATGGAGCTATAGGAGCTTTATTTAGTGGTCTTCTGTACGCCAGACTGCAACTAGCATTTTTGCTGGACACCAATCAAATGATACTGAATACTGGAAAAGTAGATTGTAGAGTGTATTGTGTACAAATGCCTGACCCTGCAAACCTTCTATCTTCTGGCAAAGGATTGGGAGATGGGGGTCATGATAGCTGTCCAAGCAGTGGCTGAACTACCAAGGTCGCAAAGGTTGCAATCGGGCCCTGGCGGGGTTGCTGGCCGCAGGGCTCTGAGCTCAGAGCATCTTTTTCATACAGCACAAAGCCCTCACTGACAGTTCACACTCCCTCCTCCCTCACACGGATGGGTGAGGAGAGAGCCGATCTGCTTCTTCTCCTCCCCGCCCCTCTCCTCCTATGTGCACCACAGGAAGTGTGAAGCCCAGCAGCTGAATGATCAAATTAGTGTGAGGGAGAAGGGAGGGGAAACTGTCAGTGCAGGCTCTGGGCTGTATGAAAGAGATTCTCTCAGCTTAGAGTCCTGCTAAGGAGGCACTGACAGGCAGCACTGATAGGTGGCACTGAAGGGCACAGGCTGCTCTGTAGGGCACTGATAGGCTGCACTGATGGGTCTGCACTGATGAGGCAGTGCCCTGATTATCAGTGTAAACAATGTACTGACAGTCTTGCCAGTTAACGGCTCTTCTTTCCTCACACAGACACAGCGTGGGAGGAAAGGACTGCCAATAAATGGCATGTCTGTTTACATGTGATCAGCTGATCACATGGTAAAGGGCCGCTGTGATTGGCCCTTTAATATAAACAGCTGTGTACGCAGGACACAGCAGTCACACAGCACACTGTGTGTGCCCCAGGAGGCATGTGGTAGGGCAGGGTTCTAGGAGGATGTCCATGGATTCCCTCCCAGACCTGGAAGTCCAAAGGGGGGTGGTTTGGGGGGCCCTTCGTGGTTTCTTGCTCCGGGGGCCCTGAAGGTTCTAGTTACGCCTCTCTGTCAAAAGTGTATTTTATAAAAAGAAAAAACTACTGCAAATAAGACCTATTATAGGGGAAAATGGAATAAAAGAAGGAATCCAAGAGAATAAAATGTCAAAATGAAACCAGTTCTTTTAATAAACCATAGTGTGTTTGCACTGAATTTATCATTGACAACTTACTCAGGGGCGGAGTATTACATTATACAGGTGGACGATCAGGTGGATCAGCTGCACTGCACCAGCTTAGGCACCACCCACAAGGAACAAGTTGTGGATTTCAACCAGAACCTAGAACATACGGATATTCCAGAGAAGTTCCGGGGCTATGAGGAGTTCTACGACGTGAAGACTGACCCTGATTTTATAGAACCAATCGGTGAGTTCATACCTGGAGTATATGACTGTGATCTGGTTCAATCCTTTCCTCTACCATGGAGCATGGGCTGCTCTCACCATCACTGGGGGTCATGGTATCTCTCTGCTCACCTTTTTTTTTCCTTTGAAAAATGTTTTCCTGAACCTTTTTCAAGTTTACAGAACATTTCTTGTTTTGAAGACAGAACCAATAAAGGCCAGGATGCAATATAATGTCTGGGCAGCACAGGGGAGCACTGGGGACCCTAGTGCTGGGGACCCAAGTGCAACACTAGGGTCTTCTGTTCAAATCTAACCTGGACATTATCAACATGAAGTCTGCAAACAGGTTTAAAAAGTGAAGTGGTATACAGTATATCCTGTGGGGGGACAATGGAGTTGAGAGGCTGGAGGGTGTAGTGTGAGGAGTCTGAGATCAAAAGGAGGTAGCACAGTAAAGCCTTATCCCCTGAACCCCTTGGGGCGCAAGGCTCCTGACAGGGATGGGGTACTCTAGGTCACCAACCTTTCAGACCTCACAGACCACTAAACTCACAATTTTTCAATCCTGCGGACCACTAACATTACACACAATGCTCCAGCTCTCTGCCCCCCCCCCCCCACACACACACACACACACTGCATCACACTGCTGCCTTATACAGAGACATCATTTGATCTCATCTCCTTGTGCAGCCATGTGTTCGAGCTCCGTGCTTCCTCCCACAGTCTGTGGTCAGCGCTGACATTGGAGGTTCCTTCCTTCTTCACCTCCTGCTCTCTGCACTCCTGGTGCCCCCCTCTGAGTTCACAAGAGACCTAACTACAGAGGAGGCATCAGGTATCAATGCGCAGTATTGACTGTCAGCACACATTGAGAAAAACACTGGAAACAACAATGGGTGGTGCACATTTACCGCCTTGTTGATTTGCAACAGAACCCCTGGGGACCACCAGGCTGAAACTGAGCAGTCTCCACTCCTTAGAAACCTACCAAAGCCAGTCCTTCAAGAGCTGTCCTGAAGAGAGACCCCGATGGAAAGAGAATAAAGACCCGAAAGCCACAGATCCTCATATTCTGCATGTGTGATGGAATGAGACATATGAAAATCTTCTGTTTTAGCAGGTCTTTATTGGGT
Organism: Lithobates clamitans; assembly: GCA_037952925.1. Classification (NCBI taxonomy): domain Eukaryota; kingdom Metazoa; phylum Chordata; class Amphibia; order Anura; family Ranidae; genus Lithobates; species Lithobates clamitans. Next base: position 28,998 of record JBBGZY010000083.1, on the reverse strand, counting down.
TGTGCACTGCTTAGGCCAGCCTTTCTAAACCTTTTCAACACAGAGGAACCCATGAAATAACTTTACAATCTCATGGAACCCCTGCTAATAATTCCTTTATCTACAACTCATGATACATTAGTGTGATGGTCAGTGGGAAGAATCCCTCCTTCCCTAACAGATCTCTAAATATATCAATGGTATCAGTGGGAACTTATGTGAGAGGTAGAAATTGCTCATTGCTCAAGGGACCACTAGCTACCTTTGGATTAATCACCAATCCCTAACAAGTATTTTATCACTGTAAACCCCACTTCAAGGGGTAATTATTTTAGTTGCCTGGAGTTGGGCTTTAATGATACAATGCTTGTTCTCTGGTAGCTGGTATGGTAATGGGGCCCCTTTCCGCCCCCAGGCCCCATAGCCATTATATGAGCTGCTATGGCTATTGTTACTCTACTGGGCAGATAATAGTTCAGAGCATTTGAGACGTTTGGCTGTGAAGAGTGGTGAGATCTGCTGTAGAATGGGATCTGCCATAAGAATGGGATCCTGACTGAAGCTGCTCTGTGTATTACAGGTATACAGAACAATGTCCGCGCTTTGGAGCACGCACTGAGACGCCTGCATGTGTACCACGACTGTAAACCCATACTGGGCAGCAATCAGAAGCCGTACATCCCTCGGGAAAGCCAGGTAATCTCTGCCAATCCACCGTATGTGTTTAATGAGCCCCAACCTGTGACCAACGCTCCATATCTTATTCTAGAAAAAAGTGAGGCCAGTCAGCTAACAGCACAGAGGAGTGCAGGAGGTGAATGTGGAGGATCTGTGTGGGTGACGTATTGTACCACTGATACAAGGGAGGGGGCAGAGAGAGAGGAAGGAACAGAGTCCTCCAGCAGTGCAGAGTATTTCAGAAAATATAGAGGGGTTATGTCAGAAACCATGAAGCCAGACCGAAACAGAAGTACAGTTAAATCACACTTGTTTAATAATAAAAGTAAATAGAACAAACTTAATCAAAACATAGCCAGAGTTCAGGAACCGGAAAAGATAGTCAGACAAGCCAAACGTCACAAAGCCGAAGATGAGCACAGTAAAATAGCAAGCAGGATCTGGAGCCAGAATGGATGTCAGCCAAGCAAGTCTTTTAACAGGAATGCAGGATACATCTCTGTGATGTTGACCATGGTGAAGGCAGAGATCCTCTGGGCTGGATGGCTTAAGTAGGCAGGACTGACGAGCAGGATATTATCAACAGCTGAGTACTTGTGGAGAGATAGGAGATGGCAATTAGCCGACAGCAGAGCGGCCAGCTCAGAGAAGGAAGGGCTGAGCCCAGCCCTGACAGGTTATTTGCAAAGGGACAAATGTAGAACTGGGTCAAATCAGAGGCAGGGGAGGCACATGCCTTGGGAACTCCTATAGATGGGTGCACATTTTGATGCATTTACCTCGGAAGGCAGAGATCTTTGTCCCAGCACTAGTGAGGATTTTATATAAAAATCCGGTTAAAGTGAAATAAGTGGACTTTCTGACTGCAGTTCAGGGACAGGGTGTGCTGTGTAATGTTAATTAGAGGCAAACAATCAGGATAATCAATGCTGTCAGAGGAGATTTATAGCCCTGTAGAAGCAACTTCCTGCTAGTTATGTAGGGATCATTGGGAGGAACTACATTGGCCAATAGGGGGACCCAATATTTTACATACCCGTAAGTGTGGAAAAGGGCCGGCACAGGAGCTATGCTACAGAGTGAAGTTGTAGAAAATTGGCTGAGTGACAGGTATGTATTGTCAATAATCCTATCGCACATGTTCCTGGAAAGTATGGCTCTTGGTGGGTGCTGTAGCGATTACCATTTGGATCCTGGAAACGACAAGCAGGTGAACATATTTGCCAGCACACCATGTATCAACACTTCCGTTCAAAGGTTTCTTTTATTCAGAGAGATCACATCACAGAAATAAGTGCTACTAGCACAACATGTGCTGGCGAATATGTTCACTTGACAGGTATGTATAATACTGCTTCCTTCACTGGTTAGTACATTTTTTATTTTGTTGGCCCCTGACAGGGTCACTTTAATTAAAGTCCTTGTATTTCCCCTGCAACTCCCTTCCTGGAAATCACTTTGAACTTCAGGGGGGGAGCTGAAGAGTGTATGGGGTGGACCCCTGTAACCTTCTTACGGCCACCACCATAGTAGCCTGTTTTTTTGTAGAAGTGATCTATGTGTACCAAAGTGGTACAGAGCGCCCTCCTCTGGTTCCCAGGCTCACCTGTTTCCTTTGTGAATCCTAGGCCGCTATAGAAGATTTCAGGATGCTAAGAGGCAGAGGAAAATTGAGAATGTACCCAGAAGTGCTTGGCTCTCTTTTTTTAAAAAAAAATAACTGCTCCACAATACACTCTGTATAGCCCTGACAAAGCCACAGTGTATACCCCTAACAAAGCCAAAATGTATACCCCTGACGAAGCCAAAATGTATACCCCTGACAAAGGCACAGTGTATTTCCCTGACAAAGCCACAGTGTATACCCCTGACGAAGCCACAGTGTATACCCCTGACGAAGCCACAGTGTATACCCCTGACGAAGCCACAGTGTATACCCCTGACGAAGCCAAAAATGTATACCCCTGATGAAGCCACAGTGTATACCCCTGACAAAGCCACAGTGTATACCCCTGACGAAGCCAAAAATGTATACCCCTGATGAAGCCACAGTGTATACCCCTGACAAAGCCACAGTGTATACCCCTGACAAAGCCACAGTGTATACCCCTGACAAAGCCAAAAATGTATACCCCTGACAAAGCCACAGTGTATACCCCTGACAAAGCCAAAAATGTATACCCCTGACGAAGCCACAGTGTATACCCCTGACAAAGCCAAAAAAGTATATCCCTGACGAAGCCACAGTGTATACCCCTGACAAAGCCACAGTATATACCTCGATGGGGGCACAGACCGCGGCGTAACATGTAGGGTTTATTGTGGGAGAACCTTATCATTTTTATTGATGACGGGGGCAATGATGTCATGGCTTCCACCTTATCCAATCAGAGAACACTTTGCTTTCATTGAGATAATGCAAAGTGTTCTCTGAATCTGTGCCAAGCAGTTGACCTCCTGTGGAGCAGGTTGTCTGCTCCACATGGGACCTGGTAGCCAGTAGAGATCATTATGGTAGCGGTGTCTACTACTGTGACTTCCAGCTATCGGGGGAATCCCACAACTATGGTATTTACATAATTACACTGCTCCAAGTTGGTCAAATGTAACTTTGTCATACCTGGAATTCAGCTTAATACTGGAACTAATCCTACATTTAAAAAATAATTGTGATCAGGCAGCTTTTTAATGCGGAAGAGATATGCTATTAGTGCATAAATTCCCATTATGGGTGACACAGTTTGTGTGCAGAAATACACAGAGACCAATAACTGCTATACAGAGAACATGTATAAAGCTGCAAACGGTTACAGTGGGTAAAGTACTGAATACATTTATTGATATTAAATGGTTCTATGTTCATCGCCCACCAAGGTAGCATTGAGAGAGAAATAGAGGATCATGAATGTACAGTGCCTTGAGAAAGTATTCATACCCCTTGAGATTTTCCACATTTTGTCATGTTAAAACCAAAAACGTAAATGTATTTTATTGGGATTTTATATGATAGACCAACACAAAGTGGCACATAATTGTGAAGTGGAAGGAAAATGATAAATGGTTTTCAAAATTTTTTACAAATAAATATGTGAAAAGTGTGGGATACATTTGTATGGCGCCCCCCTGAGTCAATACTTTGTAGAACCTCCTTTCACTGCAATTACAGCTGCAAGTCTTTTTGTCTCTACCAGCTTTGGACATCTAGAGAGGGACATTTTTTGCCATGCTTTGATCTAAACCCTTCCATTGTAGCTCTGGCTGCATGTTTAGGGTCATTGTCCTGCTGGAAGGTGAACCTCCGTCCCAATCTCAAGTTTTGCAGACTCTAACAGGTTTTCTTCTAAGATTGCCCTATATTTGGCTCCATCCATCTTCCCATCAACTCCGACCAACTTCCCTGTCCCTGCTGAAGAAAAGCATCCCCATAACATGATGCTGCCACCACCATGTTTCACGGTGGGGATGGTGTGTTCAGGGTGATGTGCAGTGTTAGTTTTCCGCCACACATAGTGTTTTGCTTTCTGACCAGAGCACCTTCTTCCACATGTTTTCTGTGTCCCCCACATGGCTTCTCACAAACTGCTAACAGGACTTCTTATGGCTTTCTTTCAACAATGACTTTCTTCTTGTCACTCTTCCATAAAGGTCAGATTTGTGGAGAACACGACTAATAGTTGTCCTGTGGACAGATTCTCCCACCTGAGCTGTGGATCTCTGCAGCTCCTCCAGAGTTACCATGGACCTCTTGGCTCTTCTCTGATGAATGCTCTCCTTGCCCGGCCTGTCAGTTTAGGTGGACGGCCATGTCTTGGTAGGTTTGCAGTTGCTCCATACTCTTTACATTCTCAGGTGATGGATTGAACAGAGCTCCATGAGATGTTAAAAGCTGGGAATATTATTTTATAACCTAACCCTGCTTTAAACTTCTCCACAACTTTATCCCTGACCTGTCTGGTGTGTTCCTTGGCCTTCATGATGCTGTTTGTTCACTAAGGTTGTCTAACAAACCTCTGAGGGCTTCACAGAACAGCTGTATTTATACTGAGATTAAATTACACACAGGTGGACTCTATTTACTAATTATGTGACTTCTGAAGGCAATTGGTTCCACTACATTTTAGTTAGGGGTATCAGAGTAAAGGGGGCTGAATACAAATGCACCCCACACTTTTCACATATTTATTTGTAAAAAATGTTGAAAACCATTTATCATTTTCCTTCCACTTCACAATTATGTGCCACTTTGTGTTGGTCTATCACATAAAATCCCAATAAAATACATTTACGTTTTTGGTTGTAACATGACAAAATGTGGAAAATGTCAAGGGGTATGAATACTTTTTTAAGGCACTGTATCTGTTCTATCAGCTTAAATAATAAGAGATTGCAGCTGCAGTACTCCTTCTTTCTGGTGCTGTCCTCTGCAGTAATTCTGTTTCACCACAAGATGTCCTCAGTCTTCTGGGTTGAATCAATGTCCTGGTTAGGAGCAGTAAAACGGGAATCATTTTGGGCAACAAAGTTGATCCTAACAAAGGGGGGGGGGGAGTCTGCCTGATCTTCATGGCAATAAATCTGAGTGTTACTCGGGGTAACCATTTTCACAGGTGCACACAATTTTCAGGGTTGAGGTGTTTGGTATCCATGTACACGACAGCCTTGTATTTTAGATTTTGCAAAAAAATATATATATGATGTATATTGTGTTTGTGTGCTTGTGAGCTTCTTAAATTGTGCATTAGAAGCTGCAGCAGGTCTGACAGAACCCGCCTCATTTCCTGAATGGAGGACGTCCAGCATCATTTAGATCTTTCTTCCCCAGCCTGACTGTCCCTAGCACACCCATCTCATTCATTGGATTTTAGTTCTTTCAGCCTGTCTAGGAACGCTCACTCACCAACACCGACACCCACCCATGAAGGCATCTTTATATCTGCATAACCCTTCCCCAGAGCCAATCCATTGCTTGCATCCGGACTGAGGGTCAGTTCACACTTCAGGAACACCGCACTCTGCGGGCCCCTCCCACCAGCCATGATCTGCCTGCATTGCATAGAGAAACATAGAGACACAATGAAACTGTCATGCATGTTTCATGTGGTGGGCAGCACAGTGGCTATGTGGTTAGCATGCCGCCTGGCAGCACTAAGGTCATTGGTTCAAATCCCAACCACGGCACCACCTGCCTGGAGTTTGCATGTTCTCCCTGTGCCTGTTTGTGTTTCCTCCGGGTACTCCGGTTTCCTCCCAAACACATGCTGGTAGGTGGATTGGCTCCTATCTAAATTGCCCTTGTTTGTGTATGAACGGTATGAATGTGAGTTAGGGACCTCAGATTGTAAGCTCCTTGAGGGCAGGGACTGATGTGAATAAACAATGTATATGGAAAGTGCTGCATAAATTGACGGCCTATATAAGTACTTGTAATAAAGCAGAGTGTTTTGAACCTATGTACTAAAACCTCACAAAATGTTGTCTCTATTCTTTTCTTACCAGCTTGAGAAAGAGCTTCATCCGGTATCCTGGAAAAGTAAGAAAGAGCTCTTTGCCGATGTCCTAACGAGTATGAGAGAACGGCGCCATCTAGTGGAGGTTCCTCTGGGTAGGTAGTCATCTACACTTGGACACATCTTCTGGTGATCGAGTATCAGTCCAACAATTGTCATAAATACAGTTGTTTTTTTTTTATTTTAAAGAGTCAGTTGTTACAAAAACTAAGGTTTTAGTTTTTTATAGATGTTAGAAAGTTAAAGTATGTGTAATATACAGTAAATATATATATAATTGTTGAAGTATATCTTAAGCTAAAACGTTATTCTATTTATTTATTTTAGTTTTGGATAAATTACAGAACACTTAGAACCCCCGTTGTTGTTTTTTCCCCGCCATCTGTGTCCCATTATTGACAAAACAGGAAGAGAGAGGAAATCCCTCCGAAGTGACTGAAATCCCCTCCCGGAGAGTTGTCGCTAGAAAAAGTGTCCACAATCGGGGTTTTCTGGTTTGTTGACAACTCAAAAATGTGGAATTTTCCCATCACAGTCTTGCTGGGTGACCATTAGGACACATAGCGAGTGTGACTCTTCCCAGCGGGGACAGCTTATAAAGTCCTGACAGGGGTTCTTGTCCTTCCTCATGCCATCCATAACTAAAAAAAATACATAGGTTAGAAGTACATTTTAAATGATCTACTGGTTTCTTCTGTTTCTTGGGACTCTTCTGGTGAGATCCCTGGTGTGATCTCTTAGGCTGATGTCCTACTGTGGCCATGATGAGGGACTTTCACCATCCCTGTGCTGGATTCCTGGTTCTGCACACCTGCTGTGCCCATTATGAGGTGTTCCCACCATCCCTGTGCTGAGTTCTAGGGTCTGTACACCTGCTGTCCCCATTACGAGGGGTTCCCACCATTCCTGTGCTGAGTTCCAGGGTCAGTACATATGTTGTGCCCATTATGAGGGACTTTTACCAACCCATTTCTGGATTCCTGGTTCTGCACACCTGCTGTGCCAATTTTGAGGGACTCCCACCATCCCTGTGCTGAGTTCCCGAGTCTGTACACCTGCTGTGCCCATTATGAGGGGTTAATTTTGTTTATTGAAAAATCTTACAAACAACAACTTATATACAGTAAAACCATAACAAATAAATAAAACATATTTACAAAATAATTGAATACGACTATACAAAACAAAAAAACAAGAACATAATAAATGGTGCAAACCAAATTGCGCACAACATAATCCCTATGAGAGAGCCAGACTAAGGAACATCGCCGTCAGCATGGATGTAGCCACCTGTCTTTCTCAAGACCCTGAATCTTCCCAACCTCACCCAGAATGTCCTGCATCACCACTTCGACAGGGAGGATTTTACTCTATAAGGATACCTGACACTGTGCACTCCACGTGAAATAACGGACTACTAGACTAATTAAAAAAAAGTGTTTCCAAATCATGATCCTGACGAGTCTGGAATGCCCCATACACCCAGTCTGCATAACTCATATGGGGGAGGAAGGGTATACTCAGAGCCCTCCCCACCCTCTTGTACACCTCTATATTAAAAGGACGCTGAAGTAGAAAATGATCCATGGACTCCACCACTCCTCCACACTCCATTCTCGGCAGCCCCGATCACTCATGGAAAGAAACTTCAAGTTGCCTTCACATATAGTTTTCCATGAAAGACAAGCCAAGCCTGATCCCTAAACTTCATTGGGATTCTCTCCAAATTAATCAATCGCAAACCCACCCCCAAAACCAGGCTTTGGCAATTCCTTAAGGCCAGTGGCTCACAAAAAGCAGAGCTCATGATCCGCTTCTCAAGAAGTTTACTTGGAAAAGATCTGACTTCTCCTGCTGTTACTTGCCACTGCCGAAGCATTTTCAAACACGGGGCAACATAAGCCGGGAGCTTATCATGCTTGACCCTCAGGCTTCTCACTGGCCCACCATTTTCCTAGTCTCGCAGAAAGGGCTTAAACCAGGACTGGAAAATACCAACTCACCCAGGCGGTCTCTCTGCCAACATGTTACCAAGATTGTACTTCACAAACATCAGAGAGAAAAAGACTACAGGGTTGATCATTCCTAGACCACCCTCCCGCCTAGGAAGGTAAGTCACATTCCTTTTGATCAGGTGTATTTAGTTCTCTCATAACAGCTGGAAGAAACAACTATAGATCCGGTATAGAGAGAAACTGCAAAACGCAAACAAATTTGACATACAGAAAAATCTGAATCGGGTAAGTCTTGATCAGATCAACCTTTTCCCTCAAGGAAAGCTGCCAACCTTTCCAGCTTGGCATCGGCATTCTCCAGCCTGTTCACCCAGTTTGCATGACCATAGTCACCTGGGCCAAATTCAATGCCTAGAACTCTAATTTTTTTGTTGGGGCTCCGGGAAGTAATCTGGGAGAACAAAGCTCTCACCTTCCACGCCCATCCAGAAAGCTTCACACTTGTCCTAGTTGACCTTTGAACCTGATGCCTCTGTATCACTGAGACCACCTCCTGCGTCTCCCCAGTCCCAGAGACAAAAACAGAAACATCATCAACATAGGCTACAACCTTCAAAGGAGGCTCACCAGCAATGCCCAAAGGTACCCCACACAATGGTCCACTCTCTAGCCTTCTAATGAAGAGGTCGATTGCAAACACATATAGCAGAGGACTCAATGGACACCCCTGATGCACACCCGAGCCAACCACAAAGGGCTGCCCGACCCAACCATTAACCAGAGGAAAGCTTTCAGGCCCTTTGTACAAAATCTTGAGGCAATCAATGAAACCCCCCTCCAAGCCATATTTGCCAAGAAGGAGCCATAAGTACTCATGATTAACCTGATCAAAGGTCTTAGCCTGATCCAATGTCAGCAAAAGGTACCCCAACCAGCAGCCCTACCACGCTCCAAGGCCTCCTGGATAGCTAACACTGCTGAAAAAGTGTTTCTACCTTTGACCGAGAAGTGCTGTTGGTAGGATAACAAGCTGCCTGCCACTGGTGATAATCGCCAGAAAAAAATCTTTGCCAGTATCTTTCTATCGACATTAAGAAGACTAATGGGGTGCCAATTCCCAATCATCGAAGGATCTTTACCCTTTGACAGGAAGGTCACTGCAGATTGCCTCATGGAGGGAGGGAGAGAACCCCCATACAAACAGCCATTAAAAACCTCTGCAAGGTAGGGAGCCAGGATCGTCTTAAAACATTTATAAAATTCAGCTGTCAAACCATCTGGCCCTGGCGTTTTCTTGATGGCTAGTTTATCAATAGCCTGGATTACCTCATCTGCAGTGATTTCATCCATCAAATTCATCAATGGAACATTACTCTCCAGACCTGATGTAGAGTCCAAAAAACCCAATATCCTTGTCCGATCAAGGTTCCTTCCTCCCAGGAGATCAGCATAGTATGACCTGACATCCTCCAGGATCCCTGACCTAGACTTCGTCAGAGAGCCTGTACTGTCCCTCAGGCCATTGAACGTCTTAACTGCTACACTCTGTTTACAGTTCTGGTAATGGTCAGGCGAATGGTATTTCCCATAATCCCTCTCCAGAACCAAAGACCATGCCGGTTATATTGATGTCTCCTAAGGAGGAGCTTCACCTCAGAGATCGCCCCAGAATCTCCTCCAACCGAAACAAGGAGATCAAGTTTCCTCCGCAAACACTGGTAGGTGATATACTTATCTTGCTGCTTCTTTCTTCCTATGGCCTTGAAAAGCCCAACAGTCTGCTGTTTTACAAGCTCCCACCGTTCTGACTTACTGTTGCAAAAGTCTAGGATAGTTACCTGTGCTTGAAAAAAATCCTCAAAGGATTGTCTTACTCTCTCATCTTCCAGGAGGGCCAAATTCAATATTCAGATACCCCTCCCCCTAGGTGGCATGTCTGAGGCATTCAGAGTCACAGATAGAATACAGTGATAGGAAAACTCCACTGCTGACACACAGGTGCCGAAAAAGTAGAGTCTCCCTTTAAAAAACCTATCTATCCTACTCTGACTACTACCTCGCTGAAAAGTGAACCCTGTGCTGTCTGGGCAGCACTTAATGTGCGCATCTACTAGACCTGCTTCCCTAAGTATCGCATTGAGAAAAAGGCTGTCATAGCCCAGCTTATCTGTGAAACCTCTACTGTCTTTTGACCTAGTAATGGTGTTGAAATCACCTCCAAAGATAACCTACTGGGCCGTAAAAAGAAAAGGCTTAATCTTTGTGAAAAGGCATTTCCTGTCCCATTTCGTCTGGGGACCATAGATGTTATTCAGGCGCAGGTCCTTCCCGCTCACAGAGACGTCCAAGACCATGCATCTCCCAATCTCTAACTCAATTACCCAATGGCACGTTACCATACCAGAAAAAAGGACCGCAACCCCGCTGTAAGACTCAGCCGCAAGAGACCAAAATGAGGGACCACGTCTCCACTCCTTCTTTGCCACATGTATATCGGCCAGACTACACAGATGGGTCTCTTGCAAAAACAAAATGTCAGCATCAAACTCGCTGAGCAAAAATAGGGCCATATGATGAGCAATTACTGATCTTAAGCTGGCAACATTAATGGTTGCCACTTTTAATGGAGTGGGAACTGCCATTAGGGTAGTTGAGGCAGCCATTTCTTAGCCTGACTACTCCCTCTCCCTGGAGACCAACGTGCTTCATTCATCATATTCATCCATAGAGGATGCCGTACTTAACGAGTCCCATTCATCGTCATCATCTCAAACTGATTTGCCAAAGGCAAATCTGAATCAAACTGATTTGCCAAAGGCAAAACCTTAGGACTTGAGGTAACTGAACCCCTTTTTTTCCTTTTGTCCCTCCTCCTTCTATCCTCCAACCACTCCATATCATCCTTAGACAAACCGGAATCAACAGCTTCCCCACTCCTACCCTCCCCTTCACCCCCCACTCTCCCTTCCCTTACCTACCACTAGGCCAGCCTCTTCTCCATCCTCCCCACTCCTCTGCACCCCACGATCCTCAATAGAAACCTTGCAGTTTTGAGGGAGGGGGACTGGCACTGTACTTGATGCACCTGCCTCTATACCTCTTGGTGCCTCTGCAATTTTGGAAGACATAGAAGGATTGGACACATTCTTGGTAACTGATACCTTACCTACAGACTGGGAAGACACGGGCACAGACTGGGGCACCACAGATTGGGAAGACACAGGCACACTAGGTAAACGCACAGACTGGGAAGACACAGACATACTGGGTATTGGCACAGACTCAGATGGAATCGCAGGCACCCCAGCTGCTGAGCTCTGAGCATCCTCCATGTCCTGGCGGAAGAACTCTCTCATAAGCTCAGGCTTGTTATGCATTGCCTCAGGACACTGACTGTAAGGATGTCCCACCACATTGCACAGATTGCACCTTATAATGTTACAATCCTTTGCCAAATGTCCTGCACCCTGACACAGAGAGCACTTTATCACCAGACAGGAGGATGCAAGATGCTCTTTATCTCCACACTTGTTGCAGAGCTTTGGCTGGCCCAGGTAGAAAATGTTCAGCCTGTCCCTCCCCAGGAAAGCTAAGGATGGCAGATGCTGGACGACATTGTCAATGACTTTTAATTTTAACTGCACAGACCATCCCCCTGTCCATATTCCCCGGTCATCCAAAATCTTCTTTAGGGTGCTCAGGATGTCTCTATACCTCCTCAACCATACAGAAAATCCCCTTGTGGTATGGACTCATTGCGGACAAGAACTGTCACCATTTTAATGAGTGTCTGGCGTGATACAAGCTTGGGGATGAGCCCTCTCCAGTCCGGCAGGCCCCTACACACATGCTCATATTTCTCCCAAAATATGTCCAAAGACTCCAGATGGATAAAGGACAAATCATACTCATAGGAACCGGACAGACTGATCAGGGCAAAGATATCTGTGGGCCTAAACCCTATCCGCAGAATTTTATCCACCACTGCCCTCCTATGCAGAAGAAGTCCACCCCCCTCCCATCTAAGTTGCACAATATTCCTCATTTTGAACAGGAAGGAAAATAAAACATTTCCATGCTCCTTCCCTGTTTGCTCCCCCTTCCCAGATCCTGTAGCAGCAACACCAGCATAAGTTTTCCTTACAGACACACCAATTGCAGTCTTGTCCTTAGACACAATCAAACTGGCTGACAGAGAGTCTGATTCAGCAGGGATAGCAGTCTTTGGATCAACAGAGGTGAGACCTGCTCTCTCCCTCTGCTCTGAACACTCAGCTTCTTTCCTGGGTTCAAGCACAGTCTTGGCTACTGCAGACTCCTGGAGAGTTGTAGGACTTCTGCTCCCAGCATCTCCTCCATCATTCTCAAGAACAGCCGCTGTGTCGGGTTCAGGCAACGTCACTGTATTGTCCATGGAGCTCAACTCTGCAGACTCTTCTCCTAGAAGCTGACAGTTACTCTCACCAATTTCATCCGAAGCTTTGTTTTCAGCAGGTAATTCAGACTGCATTGCATGCTATACATTGTCTATGGGTCTGGGCTGACTGCCTGTAGCACTACAACCCTCAGCAAGCCCATTGTCATTAATCAAGTCCACATCACCACCCTGCACACACACTGTACCCATACCTCCCAATTTTTTGAGATGGGAACGTGGGACACCTATCAGCAAAAGGTAGGTATAGGATACACCCCTTGTCGGTTGACACGCCCCCTTAAAGAAGAATTATACAAAAAATGATTAAACACACAGTCCTTTTTTTACCATTACTATTTCTTTATACTGGGTTTTGACATTTACAAATGCAGCAATTTATAAATTGGATGAAAGATTTAGCATTGGAAAACACTTTTTGGAAGATAAAAAGTGCATTTTATTTACAACTATATAGATCAGACCAAAATGAGGGACAAATGAGGACAAAAGAGGGACAGAGGGACTTTGTTCCAAATCAGGGACAGTCCCTCAAAATCAGAGACAGTTGGGAGCTATGCTGTACCTGCTTGCTGTGCTGTTACCTTTGCGATGTCATGGCTGACGGTGGGATCAGACTTACCCCCAGCTGCTGCAGACTTCATGGTGAATCTTGCGCTCTCCCCAGGTCTCTCTTTTCCCAAGGGCGAGGAACAGTGTCCATGGCCTCATCATCTGAGGAATCCGCATCCGGAGGGGATTCCAGCTTAGTGATGAACAGGGCTGGTGCAAGGATTTTTGACACCCTAGGCGAAACCTCATTTTTGCGCCCCCCCCGTCTCCACCCCTTCTCCACTCCCTTTGCCCTGCCCATGTATATCCCATCTTTTTAATGAAGTGCCCATCAAATGCAGCCCACCGGCGCCCATCAAATACAGCCCACCAGTGCCCATTAATAAATGTTTGCTTGCTTCCATTTATTTGGGAGTCTGGACACAGACACAGTCCTCCGCCGCCGCTTCGCCTCTGACACTATGTGCAAACGGAGCGGCAGCTGCCTGCTGATGCTGACACTTGCTTGCTGCAGAGAGAAGAGAGTAGGAACACCAGTGGCCCGGCGCTCTAGGGAGCAGTGCACCCTAGGCGGCTGCCTAGTTTGCCTAGTGGTAGCACGGCCCTGGTGATGAACTCCAGCATGCCAGTACTTCCCTCAACCTCCTGCTCAGATGTTCCATATTGCTGCTGCAGGGGGAGGAGGACAGAGGCCTCCGCCACTGTGGGCTCAGTAGATGCCTGAAGTGTTGAACAGCTGGGCTCATCCTCCAGGCCACTTTCTCACTCTCTCCTGACTCTGTCTGTACCTGCATCTGCTCACTGATTGGGTCACTTTCCATGCAGGAAACAGTTCTCATTCGGCTAAACAGTTCCTTTTTTCTATATTTTTCTTTAAATATTCCGCTATTCTCCTTCAGAGAGCTCCCCAGTTCCTTCTGCTTCCTCACAGCTTGCTCCAAGTCCTTCAACTCAGGCCTCAGAGACGGTCTCTACTCACTGTATACTTTGGCACACAAATCTGTTTTTTCTTCCTAAATTCAGCCATCAAAACTAACAATTTCTCCTCTTCTTTCTCAATTTGTTTCAAGCCTACAGATAATCCTCTGTCTTAAGGCAGACAGGGACTCATCTCTCCTTGGGCCAGGCCCAGTATCTTCCACAGGCTGAGGCCTAGTCCCAGGCCTATCCAGGGGGCTCCCGCCAGGGTCCTCCCCAGGATCCAGCATTCCTCCTGGGGCAGAGAAGCAACTCTAGCCCCTGGTCTCTGGAAGCACAGGAGCTAAGGAACCAGCAACTTCACTGTCAAGGAGCAGAATGGCCGTTTCCCACCATCCCTGTGCTAAATTCCAGGGTCTGTACACCTGCTGTGCCCGTTATGAGGGGTTCCCACCATCACTATGTTGAGTTACCGGGTCTGTACACCTGCTGTGCCCATTATGAGGGGTTAATTTTGTTTATTGAAAAATCCTACAAACAACAACTTGTATACAATAAAGCCATAATAAATAAATAAAACATATTTACAAAATAATTGAATATGATTATACAAAACAAGAGCATAATAAATGGTGCAAAGCAAATTGCGCACAACACAATCCCTACGGGAGAGCCAGACTAAGGAACATCACCGTCACCATGCATGTAGCCTTTTATCAAAAATATATTTGATCTTGAAAATCTAGGGGAGTGAATCAAGAATACAAAGAAAAGCCGCACACCCCGAGATCAACAGGCAGCAGTTACAGAGTCCTGATATTCCTCCCTTATCCAGACCTCCTGCTGCCACCTGCCTTTCTCAAGACCCCGAATCTTCCCAACCTCACCCAGAATGTCCTGCACCACCACTTCGACAGGGAGGATTTTACTCCATAAGGATACCTGACACTGTGCACTCCACGTGAAATAACGGACTACTAGACTAACTAAAAAAAGTGTTTCCAAATCATAATCCCGACGAGTCTGGAATGCTCCATACACCCACTCTGCATAACTCATATGTGGGAGGAATACCCAGAGCCCTCCCCACCCTCTTGTACACCTCTATATTAAAAGGGCATTGAAGTAGAAAGTGATCCATGGACTCCACCACTCCTCCACACTCCACTCTCGGGCAGCCCCGATCACTCATGGAAAGAAACTTCAAGTTGCCCTTCACATATAGTTTTCCATGAAAGGCAAGCCAAGCCTGATCCCTAAACTTCAATGGGATTCTCTCCAAATCAATTGCAAACCAACCCCCAAAACCAGGCTTGGGCAATCCCTCAAGGCCAGTGGCTCGCAAAAAGCAGAGCTCATGATCCGCTTCTCAAGAAGTTTCCTTGGAAGAGATCTGACTTCTCCTGCTGTTACTTGCCACTGCCGAAGCATTTTCAAACACGAGGCAACATAAGCCGGGAGCTGTTAATGCTTGACCCTCAGGCTTTTCACTGGCCCACTATTTTCCCAGTCTTGCAGAAAGGGCCTAAACCAGGACTGGAAAATACCAACCCACCCAGGCGGTCTCTCTGCCAACATGTTACCAAGATTGTACTTCGCAAACATCAGAGAGAAAAAGACTACAGGGTTGACCATCGCTAGACCACCCTCCCGCCTAGGAAGGTAAGTCACATTCCTTTTGACAAGGTTTATTCTGTTCCCCCATAACAGCTGGAAGAAACAACTATAGACCCTGGTATAGAGAGAAATTGGCAAAACGCAAACAAAACTGACATACAGAAAAATCAGAATCAGGTAAGTCTTGATCAGATCTACCTTTTCCCTCAAGGAAAGCTGCCAACCTTTCCAGCTTGCCACCTTGGCATCGGCATTCTCCAGCCTGTTCACCCAGTTTGCATGACCATAGTCACCTGGGCCGAATTCAAAGCCTAGAACTCTAATTTTTTGTTGGGGCTCCGGGAAGTCACCCGGAGAACAAAGCTCTCACCTTCCATGCCCATCCAGAAAGCTTCACACTTATCCTGGTTGACCTTTGAACCTGATGCCTCTGCATACTGCCCTATCACTGAGACCTCCTCCTGCACCTCCGCAGTCCCAGAGATAAAAACAGAAACATCATCAGCATAGGCCACAACCTTCAAAGGAGGCTCACCAGCGATGCCCAAAGGTACCCCACACAAAAGTCCACTCTCTAGCCTTCTAATGAAGGGGTCGATTGCAAACACATATAGAAGAGGACTCAATGGACACCCCTGAGGCACACCTGAGCCAACCGCAAAGGGCTACCCGACCCAACCATTAACCAGAGGAAAGCTTTCAGCCCCTTTGTACAAATGAGCCAATCAATAAAACCCCCCTCCAGGCCATATTTGTCAAGAAGGAGCCACAAGTACTCATGATTAACCTGATCAAAGGCCTTAGCCTGATCCAATGTCAGCAAAAATGTACCCCAACCAGCAGCCCTACAACGCTCCAAGGCCTCCCGGACAGCTAACACTGCTGAGAAAGTGCTTCTACCTTGGACCGAACAGTGCTGGTGGTGGGATAACAAACTGGCTGCAACTGGTGATAATCGCCAGAAGAAAATCTTTGCCAGTATCTTTCTATCGACATTAAGAAGACTAATGGGGCGCCAATTCCCAATCATCGAAGGATCTTTACCCTTTGACAGAAGGATCACTGCAGTTTGCCTCATGGAGGGAGGCAGAGAACCCTCATTCAAACAGCCATTAAAAACCTCCACAAGGTAGGGAGCCAGGATAGTCTTAAAACATTTATAGAACTCGGCTGTCAAACCATCTGGCCCTGGCGTTTTCTTGATGGCTAGTTTATCAATAGCCTGGATTACCTCATCTGCAGTGATTTCATCTGTCAAATTCATCAAAGGAACATTACTTTCCAGTCCTGGTGTAGAGTCCAAAAAACCCAACATCTTTGTCCGATCAAGGTTCCTTCCTCCCAGGAGATCGGCATAGTATGACCTGACAACCTCCAGGATCCCTGACCTAGACTTTGTCAGAGAGCCCGTACTGTCCCTCAGGCCATTGACCGTCTTAACTGCTGCGCTCTGTTTACAGTTCTGGTAAGGGTCAGGCGAATGGTATTTCCCATAATCCCTCTCCTGAACCAAATAGGTGTGCCGGTCATATTGATGTCTCCTAAGGAGGAGCTTCACCTCAGAGATTGCCCCTGAATCTCCTCCATTCGAAACAAGGCGGTCAAGTTTCCTCCGCAAACGCTGGTAGGTGATATACTTATCTTGCTGCTTCTTTCTTCCTATGGCCTTGAAAAGCCCAACAGTCCACTGTTTAACAAGCTCCCACCATTCTGACTTGCTGTTGCAAAAGTCTAGGATCGTTACCTGTGCTTGAAAAAAATCCTCAAAGGATTGTCTTATTCTCTCGTCTTCCAGGAGGTCCGAATTCAATCTCCAGATACCCCTCCCCCTAGGTGGCATGTCTGGGGCATTCAGACTCACAGATAGAATACAGTGATCAGAAAACTCCACTGCCCGACACACAGGTGCCGAAAAAGCGGAGTCTCCCTTTAAAAAAAACCTATCTATCCTACTCTATTACCTCGCTGAGAAGTGAACCCCATGCTGTCTGGGCAGCGCTTAATGTGCGCATCTACCAGACCTGCTTCCCTAACTATCGCATTAAGAAAAAGGGCGTCATAGCCCAGCTTATCTCTGAAACCTCTCCTGTCTTTATACCTAGTAATGGTGTTGAAATCACCTCCAAAGATAACCTGCTGAGCCGTAAAAAGAAAAGGCTTAATCTTTGTAAAGAGGAATTTCCTGTCCCACTTCGTCTGGGGACCATAGATGTTAATCAGGCACAAGTCCTGCCCCTTCACAGAGACGTCCAAGACCATGCATCTCCCTATCTCTACCTCAATTACCCGCCGGCACGTTACCATACCAGAAAAAAGGACTGCAACTCCGCTGTAAGGCTCGGCCGCAAGAGACCAAAATGAGGAACCATGTCTCCACTCCTTCTTTGCCAGATGTATATCGGCCAGACTACTCAGATGGGTTTCTTGCAAAAACAAAATGTCAGCATCAAACTCGCTGAGCAAAAATAAGGCCATATGACGAGCACTTACTGATCTTAAGCTGGCAACATTAATGGTTGCCACTTTTAATGGAGTGGGAACTGCCATTAGGGTAATTGAGGCAGCCGTTTCTTAGCCTGACTACTCCCTCTACCTGGAGAACCAGCGCGCTTCATTGCATCCATGGAGGATGCAGAACTCAATGAGTTAAGGTAACTGAACCCCTTTTTTTCCTTCTTTTGCCCCTCCTCCTCCTATCCTCCAACCACTCCATATCATCCTTAGACAAACCAGATTCAACAGCCTCCCCACACCTATCCTCCCCTTCACCCCTTCACCCCCCACCATCCCTGTGCTGAGTCCCGGGTCTGTACACCTGCTGTGCCCATTATGAGGGGATTCCATCATGGCAATAAGTTATCCCGAAGAGTCTGATGGGTTACTTATCCACCTTACCAACTTCTCAGTTCTCCACCCCTCTCTGCAAATCCCTCCGCTGACTTCCATTCACCTAATAAATATTGTTTAAAATACGAAAAACCTCCTACAAAACCATCCGCAACTCCGCCCCCAGCAACATCACCATCTCAAAATATCACCCAAACCTCCTCTCCGCTTATCCCAAGATCTTCTGCTCTAGCTCCCTCATCAACTCATCCCATGCTCGTCTCCAGAGCTTCACCCATCCTCTGGAACTCTTTACCCCAATCTGTGCAACTATCTCCTACTCTGTTCACCTGAAATCCCTGGTGATCCCTGAAAGCTCATCTCTTCAGGAAAGCCTATCCTTCCTCCACCTAAAAACTGAACTTCTACTTTCTGCATCAACTCATTCCGTAGTTAATAACTTTATCACTTGCCCTTCCCCTGAGGATTATACGTTTTCATGTCCAGGGCCCTCTTAACCACTTCAGCCCCGGAAGGATTTACCCCCTTCCTGACCAGAGCACTTTTTGCGATTCGGCACTGCGTCACTTTAACTGACAATTGCTCAGTCATGCGACGTGGCTCCCAAACAAAATTGACGTCCTTTTTTTCCCCACAAATGGAGCTTTTTTTTTTGGTGGTATTTGATCACCTCTGCCGTTTTTATTTTTTGCGCTATAAACAAAAAAAGAGACAATTTTGAAAAAAAATATTTTTTACTTTTTGATATAATAAATATCTCCAAAAAATATATAAAAAAACTATTTTTTTCCTCAGTTTAGGCCGGTATGTATTCTTCTACATATTTTTTTATTAAAAAAATCACAATAAGCGTCTATTGATTGGTTTGCGCAAAAGTTTTAGAGTCTACAAATTAGGGGATAGATTTATGGCATTTTTATTATTATTATTTTTTTTTTATTAGTAATGGTGGCGATCTGCGATTTTTATTGTGACTGCGACATTATGGCGGACACATCGGACACTTTTGACACTATTTTGGGACCATTGTTATTTATACAGCGATCCGTGCTATAAAAATGCACTGATTACTGTGTAAATGTCACTGGCAGGGAAGGGGTTAAACACTAGGGGGCGATCAAGGGGTTAAGTGTGTCCTAGGGAGTGTTTCTAACTGTGGGGGGATGGGCTTCCATTGACATGACAGCGATCACTGCACCCGATCACAGGGAGCAGTGGATCTCTGTCATGTCACTAGGCAGAACAGAGAAATGCCTTGTTTACATAGGCATCTCCCCGTTCTGCCGCCCCATGACACGATCGCGGGACACCGGCAGACAGTCTGCAGGATCCGCGGGCATGGTCACAGAGTTTGCGGCGCCCCCACAATGCCGCGATTTAAAGGGGACGTACGCCTATTTGCCCGGCCGTGCCGACGTACATCGTCGTGCACTGGTAGGCATGTGGTTAAAGGGGTTGTAAACCCTTGTGTTTTTTCACCATAATGCATCTTATGCATTAAGGTGAAAAAACACCTGGCAGTCACCGACCCCCCCCCAGCCCCCCCATTTTACTTACCTGAGCCCCTTCATCTCCTCGCTGGGGACGTGCGTCCCTCTCTCCACGGGGTCCCGGCTCTTGATTGGATAGCTTGATAGCAGCGCAGCCATTGGCTCCCGCTGCTGTCAATCAAATCCAATGACGCAGACACCGGGGGGCGGGGCTGAGTCCGGCATTCGTGTCTGTGGATGCAAATGCTGGACTCGGGAGCGCGTCCGCAAGGTAACCCCCCGAGAGAGCGCTTCTCCTAGGGGGTTATCTGATGTGGGGAGGAGACGCAGGACCCCAGAAGAGGATGTTCGGGGCCACTCTGTGGAAAACGAGCTGCATAGTGGAGGTAAGTATATGTTTGTTATTTAAAAAAAATAAAAAACGGTCCTTTACCATCACTTTAACCAAGTTGTATTGTAACTGTACCATCTTCCTGTGAGTCCTGTATAATAAAAATATTGTTCCTTCCCAGAATCTGCCTTGGAGAAGGATAAAACCAGCCGCGAACACAAAGAGGCGAAGCGTTTGATGAAAGATCTTCATCGGAAATACGACTTCTTCCAATCTGAAGCCGTGAAATTTGCCGCTGAGCTGGAAGGCGAACTTAGAGACACGGCCAAGGAACTGTTAGAGGCTCAGAGCAAACTAGGACACTGGAACATCCAACATGGACTGAGACATGAACCAAAAAGACCTCCCAAATGACCACTCAGCATGTTTTCATGTGTACACCATGGAGGTAGCAATACTGGGTGACCCTCTACTATGCAGTCATTCTATTGGCTAGGACTTGATATCATCATTATGGTAGGAGACCAGTTCATGGGCTGGATAGTGGCTTTATCACTATTACACCTTCATGCTGTTTGGAAAAATGCTCACAGCACACCCAAGAACAAAAATGGTACTATATTGCAGCTTACCAGTCTTTAGATGTTGTGGTTGCCCTTTTTTAAAATCCTTTCTTCTCTTTATACCTAGTGATCCTGCTATTAACACACTACCTGTCCTAGGGTGAGGTGACAACGCTCACTCGCTGTACTGTATCTGTGGAGTAGTAGGGTTGTCACCCTTGGAGAAGTTCTTTAATTCATTGAAGTAGCCCGTGCAGGTCTAAGAAGACATGTTGTTGGCTTACTACAGGACTTAGGCACTTACTAGATTTCTGGCAGGATCAGCAGATATATTATGCACCTGTTCAACAGATATAACAAATCTATTTCAATATTTAATAGACCAAAAGGGAGCAAATAGGAGAAACCTATTGTTAGGATTTACATACAGCGATCGGCCATAACATTATGACCACCCACCATAACCCATTGAGACATGGCTTCCACTAGACCTCTGAAGGTATGCTGTGATATCTGGCACCAAGCTGTCAGTAGCAGACCCTTTAAGTCGAGACGTGCGTCCTCCAAGGATCGGAATTGTTCTTGTAGTACATCCCACAGATGCTTGATTATATTGAGATCTGTAGGCCACCACCTCAAACACGTGTTCCCCAAAGTATCCTTGCGTTCATTAGACCAGGCCACCTTCTTTCATTGCTCCATGGTCCAGTTCTGATGCTCGCGTGCCCATTGTAGGCACTTTTGGCTGTGGACACGGGTCAGCACGGGCTCCTTGACCAGTCTGCGGCTACACAGCTCCATACACAACAAACTGTGATGCGCTGTGTGTTCTGACACCTTTCTATCAGAACCACCATTAACCTTTCCCGCAAATTGAGCTCCAGTAGCTCTTCTATTGGATCATACTACTCAGGTCAACCTTCACTCCCCACTTCCATCAATGAGCCTTGGCCAACCATGACCCTGTCACCAGTTCACTGTCTTTGAACCCTTTTTTTTTGGTCCTGACCACTGCAGACCAGGAACATCCCACAAGAGTTGCAGGTTTGAAGTTGCTCTGACCCAGTCATCTAGGTCAGTGGTTCTCAACCCTGTCCTTAAGTACACCAACAGGCCATGTTTTGGGAATTTCTTTTAGACAAAATAGCTGTCCAAAATGCCAACCCATTGATTTAAAGCACCTGTCCAAGATAAAGGAAAACCTACAAACATGGCCTGTTGGGGGTACTTCAGGACAGGGTTGAGAACCACTGATCTAGAGCAAGGGTCTCTGAACTTTCTAAGCCAATGGCCAGTTTACGGTCCTTCAGATTTTAGGGGGGCCAGACTGCGGTCAGTGAGAGTGGAAATTGTCCTGGTGTCAGTGGGCGTAAACAATGCATCTGTGGTATTAGGGGGAAGAATAGTGCCCTGTCATTGGTGTCAGAGTAAAAGTGTCCAAACTTTGGTGTCAGTTTGAGGAATAGTGTCCCAACTTTGGTGTCAGTGGGAGGAATGGTGTCAGTTTGAGGAATAGTGCCCTATTGTTAGTGTCAATGTGAGAGGTAGTGTCTTATATCAATGGGAGGAAAAGTACCCCAAGAGCCAGAGAAAGGTGACAAAAGGGCTGCGGCCAAGGCTCATAGATGGAGGGGGGAAGTGAAGGCTGGCCCGTGTAGTCCGATCCAATAGAAGAGCTACTGTAGAACAAATCGCTGAAAAAGTGAACGCCCGTTCTGACAGAAAGGTGTCAGAACACACAGAGCATCGCAGTTTGTTGTGTATGGGGCTGCATAGCCGCAGACCGGTCAGGGTGCCCATGCTGACCCGTGTCCACATCCCAAAGCACCTACAATGGGCATGTGAGCGTCAGAACTGGACCTCAGAGCAATGGAAGAAGGAGGTCTGGTCTGTTGAACTCAAGAATGGTTTGAGGAACACGATGACGTGTTTGATGGGTTGATCCCGGCCCTCGGGCCGCAGTTTGGAGATCACTGGTCTAGACATTACAATTTGGCCCTTGTCAAAGTCGTTCAAATCCTTACACTTTCCCATTTTTTTCTGCTTTCAGAACATCAACTACAGGGACATGTTCACTTGCTGCCTAGTATATCCCATCCACTTTCAGATGCCATTGTAACCAGATAAGAAATGTTCTTTACTTTATCTGGGTGTCAGTGATCTGTGTATAAGGCGGAATTCCAGCTAAAATAGTTGTTTTGTGTTTTTTTTTTTCTATTTTAGTCAACAATATTTATTACTCACTGTTCTTTTCTCTGAGTTCCTTGAAGGAAAGTTCCCCATCGGCCTGGTACCAAGGATTTTTTTTTTTTGTCTTTGTAGAGCTGGCTTCTAGTGATGAGCTCAGGTTCAGCTGGGTCAGCTGTCAGTGGTGGACCAATGAGCTGCAGGAGAAGGGCTCCCCCACCTTGTAAACAAAGGGGGGTGGGATCGTTGTGATACCATTGAATGAACCTGGAGTCCAATCTCATCTCTACTTGCTACCAAGTCTCAGTTGTAAGGGAGATTTTGTCAACCAAGTAGAGCTGTAACCACCTTCACTACTTTATTTTCTTTGCACTCAGCATTCTCCTCCAGCAGATGGCAAGATAACCCATGCATATGATGCTTTTATTTAAATGTAAGTGCAATACCTCCTATTATTCTTTGTGAAATAAATTGTTTATGGTTTTACGCTATGGAAGCTCTTTATTACTGTTTTCTGGGAAACATCTTCCATCTCCTTCCTGTATGAGCCATTAACCCCTGTGAAGTCGCTGGGATCTCGGCGGTGTGTAACCAAAGGCCCGGGCTGGATGTTAAGCCAAAGGTGTGCATGATCTCCTATAATTAAGAGATCCACAGGAGCCGGCAAGCGGCAGTTTGTATGGAGGTGGAAGGCGGATCCTTTGCTTTTATCACCATTCCTGGGTGTTTTTGTGTGACATTTGCACAAGTGGATAACAACTATCAATCTGTATGGACTAATAATCATACACTATTCGATTTGTTTTATGACTAATATGACATCACTTCCTGCTCCTGGCACCGTCATTCACCAAGATCGCTGCCCCAGGGAAGCAGCTGATGGAATATTAGCTGCTGTGGATTACAGGGGAGGCATGCAAGCTTTAATAGACTCCCAGAGGTCTCCATAAAGAGAACCCCTCACCCTCATGCCATCATATAGGGCAGGGGTAGGCAACCCCGGCCCTCCAGCTGTGGCAAAACTACAAATCCCACCATGCCTCTGCCTCTAGGAGTCATGCCTGTGATTGTCAGGGTCTTACAATGTCTCATGGGACTTGTAGTTTCAAAACAGCTGGAGGGCCGAGGTTGCCTACCCCTGATATAGGGGGCCATGGGTCCCCAACGAGATTAAAAAAAAAAAAAAAAATCTAGACTAGACAGACAAAAAATAAGAAAATAAAAATTAAAGCCCCCACCCCTACAATCAAAAATATGTGTTGGGGCCCCTACATACGAAAACAGCAATTGCCCTACACATTTTAACCACTTGCCTACCGGGCACTTTCACCCTCTTCTTGCCCAGGCCAATTTTCAGCGCTGAAAAATTTTGAATGACAAATGCGCGGTCATGCAACACTGTACTCTCTTTTGGGGGTATTTAACCACTTCAGCCCTGGAAGGATTTACCCCCATTAATGACCAGGCCATTTTTTTGCTAAGCTGGACTGCATCGCTTTAACTGACAATTACGCATTCGTGCGAAGCTGTACCCAAACAAAATTGACGTCCTTTTTTTCCCCCACAAATAGAGCTTTCTTTTGATGGTATTTGATCTCTATTGATTGGTTTGCGCAAAAGTTAAAGCATCTACAAAATAGGGGATAGATTTATGGCCTTTTTTATTATTTTTACTAGTAATGGCGGCGATCTGCGATTTTTAGCGGAACTGCAACATTGTGGTGGATTGGACACTTTTTCTGGGACCATTGACATTTATACAGCGATCTGTGCTGTGTAATGTCACTGGCAGGGAAGGGGTTAACACTGGGGGGGGGGGCGATCAAGGGGTTAAATATGTTCCCTCGTGTGTGTTTCTAACTGTGGGCGGAGGGGACTGACTAGAGGAGGAGAGAGAGATCGCTGTTCCCAACTAGTAGGAACACCAGATCTGTCTCTCCTCCTGTCAGAATGGGGATTTGTGTTTCCATACACACCATCCCTGTTCTGGCTGTCGTGCCCTTGATCGCGGGTGGCCAGTGGACATCGTGGCCGCCGGCCACGCGCATCATGTCCCTCACTGTGCAGCAGGCGTGTGCGTGCGTGCCTGCTGTCGCCCTTAACGGGGCCAACGTACACCTTTGTGGGTGTGTGATTTGTGGGAACGAGCCAACCTGCCGCAGTATGACAGCGCCTGGTCAGCTAGTCGTTAATTACCACTGGGTTTTTTATTTTTTGCAAAATATATATATATATATATATATATATATATATATATATATATATATATCTCTTTTTCTTTTTTTTTTTTTACCTTTTGCATAGTTTGTTATAAAATTTTGCAAAGGGGTCATTTTTCTCCTTCACTGATGGGCACTGATAGGTTGCACTAGTGGGCACGGTTGGGACCGATGTCCCTGTAACAGAAGCAGTTTATCAGCCTTCTACACGGTCAGCGTGAGAAGAGAAAAGCCGACAATCGGCTTCTGTTTACATCCTGTGATTGGCTGTCATGGGTTGACCAGCTGATCACATAGTAAAAGAGCCGCTGTGATTGGCCCTTTACCCCGACCTGTGATCAGCCAAGTCTGAAGGACTCAACGATCACAGAATGCGCTGTCGGGCATCGGAAGCCCGCACTGTAGCCGTCTATCGGCTATAGCGCGGGCGCAAAACGGTTAAATATCGCCATGCATCCCAGAATGCGAGCAATAATTCTAGCATCACAACTCACGGTTAGGTCTAATCTGATGACCTGTAGAGCCTTTTAACCCCTTCCCGCCACCTGGCCTTTTAAAGGGGTTTTAAAATGATGGGAGGCGGGCATTCCGATCACATGATTGCTGTGATTGGCTCAGCGCCCACATGATCAGAAAGCTTCCATTTGCAAGTGTTCATCGGGGGAGCTTTCCAGTAGCCGCCGGTCTCCGTGCCGGGAGTTTGCAGGCCGCGCACCCTCCGTGCAGAAAGAGGTCTTCATAGGACTGCATAGAGAAGTATCAGGAAGAGGTTAAAGCATCATCTATGGGAAGTATTGGGTACCAAGCTTTGTTTCCATTTCACAGGCACACGTGATATTAAGGCGTGACATGATAGGAATCTATTTGCCCAATTTTCTAGTATAATATAAAAGATGAGGTTACATGACCTCTACATCACCTCATCTTTTATATTTTACTAGAAAATTGGGCACATTTCTGTGTTTATGTGACCTAAAATAACAAGTTTATTTTTTTTTTTCTGACATATTGTGTTCCATAAACCGTTGTACTAATATTGTGTGACATAAAAAAAAAAAAAAAAAAAGATATTAAAAACTACCACTGTTTTATCCTCTAGGGAAGGGGTCTCCAAACTTTCAGACTTTAGGGGGCCAAACTAGGCCATTGGGAGTAGAAAAGGTACCGATGTCAGTAAAAGGAATAGTGCCCCATCATTGGGGTCAGTGGGAGGAATAATACCCCAGCATTGGTGTCAGTGGGAGGAATAGTGCCCCATCATTGGTGTCAGTGAGAGGAATAGTGCCCCATCATTGGTGTCAGTGGGAGGAATAGTGCCTCATCATTGGGGTCAGTGGGAGGAATAGTGCCTCATCATTGGTGTCAGTGGGAGGAATAGTGCCTCATCATTGGTGTCAGTGGGAGGAATAGTGCCTCATCATTGGTGTCAGTGGGAGGAATAGTGCTCTATGGTATCAATGGTGTCAGTGGGAGGAATAGTGCTCTATGGTATCAATGGTGTCAGTGGGAGGAATAGTGCCCCAACATTGGTGTCAGTGGGAGGAATAGTGCCTCATCATTGGTGTCAGTGGGAGGAATAGTGCTCTATGGTATCAATGGTGTCAGTGGGAGGAATAGTGCTCTATGGTATCAATGGTGTCAGTGGGAGGAATAGTGCCCCAACATTGGGGTCAGTGGGAGGAATAGTGCCCCAACATTGGGGTCAGTGGGAGGAATAGTGCCCCATCATTGGTGTCAGTGGGAGGAATAGTGCCCCATCATTGGTGTCAGTGGGAGGAATAGTGCCCCATCATTGGTGTCAGTGGGAGGAATTATGCCTCATTTGATATCAGTGGAAAAAAAAAAAATGGTGTCCCAAGGGCTGGAAAAAAGCAAACAAAGGTCTGCTTCCCGGCCCCTGGGCCGCAGTTTGGAGACCCCTGCTCTAGGGTGTTTGCTGTCAGAAAATATATAACATTTGGGGGTTTTAAGTAATCATCAGGTGCCCTGCCAGGTATTTACTGAGCAGATACAACAAAACCCTTCTAATGATAACACACCTGTGAGCACTCAACATATAAGAAACTGTAACTACAGCAATAAAAGTAAATCCACAATCATTAAACATAACTAAAAGGCGGTTTATTTGTGTGCAATTTCAGCAGAATTTGAAAACCTCACAAAAAAAATAATTACAAAAACATGAAAAAAAAATAAAAACATAAAAGAACGTAATGTTCAGTCCCCACCCCCGCCTCTCCTTAGTGTTCCAACGCTGGGGTAAGGTGTATATAGGATCTTCTATAACACTTCCATGGAGAGGGATTACGGCTGACGCTCTGCAGAAATACCGATCTGTGCAGGTTACATTCAAAGAGTTCTTGTTTACCACTAAAACGTAAAATCCGCGCTCGTCTCGCAGATATGGGAGCTCGGCGCGCTGAATGGATCTGCACTACTCTGAAGATGGAGCGCGGCTTCCTCCATTCACATTAATGCTGCTCTGACCACACATTTCACAAAAAGGGACGGGAGACGCTCTCTATGACTGAATGTATTATATGGACGCCCCTCCCCCATAGTACTGAGGTCAGAATTCTCCAATGAAGGGCACTGATAATATTACATTGGAGAGGATACAGATCTTCCATCTTCATACCATCCTTGTGATAACAAAGAGACAGCTCCATAAAGACATATTGGGGGATGATTTACTAAAACTAGAGAGTACAAAATCTGGTGCCGCTCAGAATGGCAGCCAATAAGCTTCTATCTTTAGCTTGTTCAATTAAAAGTATAATTGAAAAGGCGAAACTTTCTTTAGTTTTGGACAGAGTGGAGAGGGATCAGAACCCCTGTTGGTTTTGTACTGCTGTCTGTGCCCCCCATTATGGAGATTCCCCCTCTTTAGTTGTCCCATTTATCATCGATAGCGAAAGTAAAAGAAGATCCCAAATTTTGGGTTGTCCCCAGAAAAAGAACAGAGGGGAAATCTTCCAATGGGGGGGCACTAGTTCTGGTGACCAAAGGAATGACCTTAAATTTGCAGGGATTTCCTGTTTGGCTATGGGACAGAACGCAAAGGGAAATCTCCTTAATGGGACAAAGATGGCGGAAAAAAAAATAAAAAAAATCTGACAGGGGTTATAACTCTCCCTTACTCTATCCCAGTGATGGAGAACCTTGGCACCCCAGATGTTTTGGAACTACATTTCCCATGATGCTCATGCACTCTGCAGTGTAGCTGAGCATCATGGGAAATGTAGTTCCAAAACATCCGGGGAGCCAAGGTTCTCCATCACTGATCTATCCAAAATAAAAAGAAAAAAAATTTGCCTAACAAGTAAAAACAATTTTTTTTTTTACTAAAACTAGTGTGCAAAATCTGGTGCAGCTGTGCATGGTAGCCAGTTTCTAACTTCAGCTTAAGACCAAGAAAGACCAAGAAAAAAAAAAAAAATGGAAGCGGATTGGTTTCTGCACTCTCCAGTTTTAGTGAATCAACCCCAATGTGTCTTTATGGAGCTGGCTTTGTACATTAAAGGGAGGGCAGTCATGCTGGAACAAAATAATAAAAAAGGGTCTTCAAACTGTTACCACAAGGTTGGTATCAAGATGGAAGAGCACTAACAGTTTGCTGAAGACCCTTTTCTGTCCCAGCATGACTGCTGCCCCCCCCCCCCCCCCCCCCGTGTACAAAGCCAACTCCATAAAGACATAGTGAGGGAGATTTACTAAAAC